>OX352219.1:1235000-2435000 GCA_947086425.1 Xanthorhoe spadicearia
TGGTTTTGCTACCAACCTCTGACGTCATTTCATTGCTTGAAGCATAAACGAAATGTCTGTGCTTGAAGTAACTGAAGCGCGCGTCTCGTGGGGAAGTTTGCGAACGTTCTGAGCGATCACTGCTTGGTTGGGTGACCGCAAGTGGCATTAACAACTGAGCGCTTCCTTGCTTCGGAGAGCACGTTACATTGTGGATCCCGTTTTTTTAAATCGTTAAGCCATGACAAAGGCGGCCTGAAAACTCCGTCACCAGAGTCAGAGTCATTTATTTGCAATAACTCTCATTCAAATCGCAGTTGTGGCGCTGATACATAATTACAGAATAGATACCCTGTGCCAGGCCAGTGTCGGCAATGGGGCGTGCGTGACTGAACTGTTGTTGGTGTACTAATATTGTGTTTTAAAATTTCTAAGATTCACTCATCTCCCGTATGGTCTAGTGGCTAGGATACCTGGCTTTCACCCAGGAGGCTCGGGTTCGATTCCCGGTACGGGAATACATTTTTTGGACTGTTTTGTTGCTCTAAACATAGGTTATTGTGCAAGTCGCATTCATTCGTCTCCTCAAAGTCTCTGTTTAAATAATAGTTTTTTTTATGATGGTATGGTTATGTTCTGTTCACAAAATAAATATTTTTATTTGAAAAATTAAACTGAAAACTATGTACCATGTTATCAAAATAACAAAAAAAATGTAAATAAGGAAAGCAAAAGATTTGTCAGAAGTGGGATTCGAACCCACGCCCTCAGAGAGGACCAGAACAGCTCATGGACCTACAATGTAGGCAAGGTTAACCTTGAGTCTGGCGCCTTAGACCGCTCGGCCATCCTGACGATGAAAGTGTGGCTGAAATTGTGGTATTGTTAACTAAAGCTAGCATTTTTAAATTGCTTAGCAATTTATACGCGCCTAAGTTTAATTTCTACTCAAGCTCGGTATAAATTATTGTGCTAAACTTTATAAAAACAAAAACTAGCAATGCACTGACCAATAAATAAAGCGAATCTTCCTATAAACTTAAAAAAATACCTCACGGGCTACGAACCTTGGTTTTAAAAACAAGGTTTTTTAATTTCATCCACGGTGCTCCATCTAGCGGCAATGAAATAACAATTCCGCACCGCACACCTCTGCTCTGGGCTCTAACATTTGGCACAAAGGTCTACTTCCCGATAGATGGCGATTTCACGCAATTTCTTAATAAAAGACAATTAATAAACCTACCTAATTTGCCAGACGTACCTACAGCAAATTACTATAGGTAGGTAGATACCTACCTAATCATAATAATAAAATAATAATAACTAATAATAACTCATTTAGGTACGTACCTACCTCTTTATGTAGGTAATGAAAAAACCGTTTAATAAAATTATGTACCTAGAGTCTACGCGTCGGTAGAGAAGTAGAAATACCTACCGATAGGTAGGTACCTACCTATACAGGTACTTACCTACATCTTTGATTGCTAACTTATAATTTTAATTGAAACGCACTAACAGCAAATGACTAGGTAGTAGGTAAGTAGGTAGGTAATAATAACAACACTCGAATAGGTACTACGTACCTACCTAGGTTGTAATTTAAAAATTAACTTAGGTAGGTAGCTACCTAGCTACCTAGGTACTTACCTAGGTACCTACCTACAGCGTCTTCAGCACTTGTTTTTCTTCACTTGTTCTTTCTTCGCAATGATTCTCGTAACCACTGACATGAGATTTTCAAGTAGGCGATAATTTATAGTGTTCTAATTTTGAAATTGTCGATTAATTTCACTGCACATATTATTATCAGAAAAATCACACAAAAACACAGCAGGTGAACAACTTTTTGAAATTATTTGTGGGTTTTATTGCTTGAACCTACTTTTTCAAGCGACCTCAATCACTATAAACTTCACAATTAGATTAATCTCGTAAAATAAACCTTTAAAATGCAAGGAAAACTGTAATAATAATGAAATGAATAGGTAGAGAAAATAGTTTTCACTGCAACGACGAACGAAACGAACTTTGAACGAACGAATCAAATCAAATGTAAACATACAAGCACGAAAAATTAAAAAATAAAGTTGCCAACGCAATGTTTAATTTGCTTAGTTAAATTTTTTTTAGTTACCAATTTCCTGTTCAGCCAGTCATTATTATTTCCTGTATTGTACTTATGGTGACATACTATTTTTTATATAATTATATAGGTAAGTAGGGCAGAAGTATGGGTTTAGGCCATTGACCCCCTTCTGGCCTTTTGGTACTTTAAATCGTTATAAATAAGTCATAAAGAATTATATTCTTCTACTGTTTACGGTTTTTAAAATAATAATTCATGGCAATTCTGCTACTGTTGACAGCTGTCATGTGTCGCACTTCATTCTCTTAAAACCCGCTAATTTCTGTAGCCGGGTGTGAATTTGACTAAAATCTTAGCAAAAACACTAAGGCGAGCGGGTTAGTAATCAGTTATAATTTTCGAAATCTTTGTTTATAATCATTAATGTTTTTGTTAATTTTATAGGAAAAATATATTATCTAAGTAGATGTAAAGCTATTTTGTTCCTACACTTTTAAGAAGTAACGTTATGAGTAGGTGGCCACAGGTGACACCACAATTTTGCCATTTCACCACTTCTGGCCATCTATTTTTGTCATGCGCTTTTTAACACGTTGGATGCCCCGGACCGGCGGCAGAGCTGCAGCACGAGCCGGACGGCTTGGGCCTTGAATGGGTTAAACACCAGGCTTGGGTTTAGTTAAAGGTTACAGGCTTTGAGAGATAAAAATTATCAAATCTAGTAGAGTTTTGCTTCCTGATTACAAATCTTTTATTTCTAAGAGATGATTGGTTTTCGAGAAATTAATAAAAACATTTTTCATTCAATTTCAAAGGAAACGTGAAACGAAACAGGATAAAAATAGCTCTACCTGAATTTGACAGCTTATTTGTCGCAGTTTGTTATCTATGGTGTAAAATGGCGCGCAAAAACGATGAAAGGAACGTAAAATTTTCCAATCAAAAAATCTGGTGACCTAAGACCCTAACTTCCATAAGAGTAGGTTAGGTTTGGTTGTTATATAAAAAGGCGAGCGAAGCGAGCCCACTCATAAAACTGAGGTACAGTGGCGTCTCATTAAGAGGTTTTTTACACAGCAAAATTACAACAATAGGGTTTATCATTGAATCTTTAATGATGGAATATTTATAATAATAATAATAATAAATATTCTTGGACATTCTACACAGCGTCATCTAGTCCTAAGATAAGTAACTTAATGCTTGTGTTATGGTAACCAGATGACTGATATAATACATAGATACATTTTTTTTTGTAAATACATACATTATTATAGATAGAAAACACCCAAAGTATATGGCGAAGAGAAGTGGAATGAAAAAAAAAGATCCTTTTGATGAATTGATAAATTATGTAAGTAATCAATTTCGGTTTCATTAAATGAAAAATTTATGAAAAAAAAATTAATCTTTACCTACTTTTTGCCTTACCTAGCGCTAATCTTAAAATAAAAAAACTAAACCTTAAAAAATTTACATTCCTTTCATCGTTTTTGCGCGCCATTTTACACCATAGATAATAAACTGCGACAAATAAGCTGTCAAATTCATGTAAAGTTATTTTTATCCTGTTTCGTTTCACGTTTCCTTTGAATTTGAATGAAAAATGTTTTAATTAATTTCTTAAAAACTAAGCATCTCCTAGAAATAAAAGTGGTAGATTTTTAATCAGGAAGCAAAACTCTACTAGATTTGATAATTTTTATCTCTCAAAGCCTGCAACCTTTAACTAAACCCTTACCAAATATAGCCTACTAGTTGCGCCCCGCGGTTTTACCCGCGTAACCCGCGTAATTCCCGTTCCCGCGAGAATATCGGGATAAAAAGTAGCCTATGTGTTAATCCAGGGTATCACCTATCTACATACCAAATTTCAACCAAATCAGTCCAGCCGTTTTTGCGTGTAAGAATAACAAACATACATACATTCTCTCAAACTTTCACATTTATAATATTATATAGTAGGAGTAGAAAGTAAGAAATAGGATAGGATAGTAGGAAGTAGGATAGGATAACCTCCAGGACAGTCCATTCTACACACCCATGAAAGAATTTTTTTAAATCGGTTCAGTAGTTTCGGAGATTACCTCCGTCAAACAAACAAACAAACAAATTAAAATACGTTATTATTAGTTCCTTATGTTGAAAAATATATGAATCTAAGATGGTTAAAAGAGCACGGTGTAGGTATGTATCCTATCCTAGTGTCCTACTTCCTTCCTTCCTATACTACTTACATTATAAATGTGAAAGTTTGTTAGAATGTATCAATGTATGTATGTACGGCTGGACCGATTTGATTGAAATTTGGTCTGTAGATAGGTTATACCCTGGATTAACACACAGGCTACTCTTTAGCTCGATATTCCCGCGGGTACGGGATTTACGCGGGTGAAACCGCGGTTCGCAGTTCGTATCATAATCTTAAACAAAATCTCTCTGCAATTTGTTACCAAACAGACTTGAATTAACTTATATTTTAATACTCACTTCAATTTTAGCTTTAATTGTTGTGCAATATGCCAATAAAATGGATTATTTTAATATATTTTGTGTTTTACTTTGGATGGCCAGAACTGGCACATGAGGTATGGCCAGAAGGGGGGTTAAACTGGCCAGAAGGGGCACAAAGGACCCTTTTTTTGCTTTTTCTTATAAATAATTGTCTACGTGTGTTTGATTTCTTTTTTTACTTTTCGTTTATCAAATTAAATATATTTTGAATAACTTTATGCAATAATAACGTACTTGAAAGCATTAATTATTAAATTATAACGCCTCAAAGTGAGCAAAACTCTTAAACTGGCCAAAACCCATACTGCTGCCAATACCTACCTACCTATTTTGGTAAATTTTTAGGTGTTGGTTGTCATTAAATCAATTTAATCCTTCACCCTGAATTTGCCGTCATGGCGGCAAAGAGGGCGGACTTCGGTACCTAATTTGTCCTTGTGTGTGTATGTAGCTATTTAAGGTTTAGGTATAAAATATGGTTGGCTCTTTTAAATTCAATGTAAAATTTAAAATTGGCAAAACTAATCCAATTTCCAATATTGTAGGTAGAGCGGTAGAGTAGGACTACGTACCATCTTCTAGGTTCGAGGAAAGGGAAAGATAGAGAGCAATACTTACCTATAACCAGAACTAAACTGAATGTTAAGGGTTTGATTCCCTTGGTGGTGTCAAAGAGAATAAAGGTAGGTAGGTAATCACTACGTGTGGTGTGTTTTATGATAGGATAACTTAAATAGGTAATTGCTCTAACAATTATTAATTCTAGCCTCGGTATCCATAATTTCAAACTTGAATAGTCAGCTAATAATTATTCCTAATTTATTACCTAAATAGGTACCGAAACATTTCGATGTTCCCAACATAGTGGGACAGCCGCGGATCAGGCAAGCCCTGGACTGGGGAAAATGGCAAGAAGGAAGGGAGGTCTACTCAATGCTCAGCAGTGGGGGAGAGGGAGATTGAGCTGCGGATAATGATGATGATGAGGTAACATATTGCTTAAGTAAAAACTCTAATGCAAAAACACTTTTAATTTGAAAAGATATTAAAAATGCAGTAAAACTTGCACAAAAACTCAGTTTTTGGAAATGTTACGGACTTGGACATTTGCAATATTTTGGTAAAAACAGTGAGTTTTGCTGTTTGAAAATGTCCACAATGCTTAATAATAAATTTTACAATATTATTTTGGCAAGCATTCATTGCACTTAATTATAAAAAACTTGCAAGCTTAACATATTTTTTCTTGACTAGATATTTTATAATCTATGGTTATTTCAAAGATTAATATCAAGCAACATTTTGTCATTTTTCTATCTTTGTTATGGGCCTACGGGCCTACCATGTTGTATCAAAAATCCGTCACAATCATGGAATGTTAGCTATGTGCAAATAACAGTCGGTTTCTCAAACACCAATGATCTCCGTTATTTTTTATCCCTACTCATTTTATTCCTGATTCTTTTGATTTCTGATGTTTTATTTATGTGTACTATTTTTATTAGCTCTAACGCTTTGGATTTTTCTGTTATGTTAGAGTTAAGTTTTTTGCTGTAAATAAATAAATAAATAAATAAATCTCCAAAGTTGGAACAAATTTAACACTTGTCATGTGATTTGCCCATTCATGTGTTAACTTTGTTAATTATCTGCATTCAAGGAACCGGCTGATAAGGCATCAATCAATTGTATTTTTAATCTGACTACTTGTATTGCAGATAGACAATCTTGAGTGCCTGAAAATCTGCTTATAAGATTCACTTAGTTTGTAAAACATTAAGTAAAGATTTAGATATAGCAATAACTTAAACTATTTATATATTAGGACGCCCTCAGGCTAGGTAGTGACAATTTGCGCTGTCAAATTAGATGTTGATCTTTGACCAAATTGTTTCTTTCTAAGCTAATATATTATTATTATAATATATAACTTAGAGACACAATCGTAAGATTATTTTCTAGTTATCAACAGGTCCGCCATTAAGCGCATTATCTAAAATTTCTTCCCGTTTCTTATACAGCTCATTATTGATGTAGCTTCGGCGTTCCTTCCTTATGAGGTGGAGTTTAGCGGCTTCTGCCGTTTGCCGCTGATCCATATCTTTTGTGAATGTGTAGATGACGGTGGAGAGATCTCCGTCAATGAATGCTAAGTGGACGGTGGGACCCGTTTCAATTGTGCATAGGTTTTCTTGAGTCTGCGCAATGAACTCCATGCTGGAATGAGTAAAATGTTTTGTTAGTAGAATCAATGATATTAGTCGTAAATTGGTTTTGAAGAAATTTAATTGATTTTATATTAAACTAGCAGCACATGTACTAACAAAACTACCAGGATAAAATATAGCCTACAACCATTCGGACAGTTCATTCTTCATTCATATGTAAACCAAGTTCTTCCTTCTTACATTCAATTAGAAAATTCATGATTGAAAAAGAATTAATTAAACTTTAGTTATTTAACTAGCAGCATCTCCCGGGTTTGCACGGGTAATCGGCTGAGTAGTTTTGGAGATTACGTCCGTCAAACAAACAAACTAAAGATTAATTAAATAAATGTGAATTACTCAAGATCATCCGAAGTCGGTAATGGAACGTAGATGTTCAAATTTGCGTTCTTCGTCGGTCTGGCGACCACGTAGAGAGTATCTATATCCTTGTTGTAGCAATATTCCGTATCGTACATCAGTTTCTCGTCCACCAAATACAGGTAAAGATGGAATGCAAGTGCAATTTTATGATGCGATTCACATCCAAGTTTTCGCATGTCTTGCTTTATTTTAGTTTCGATATCCATAATGAGGGCTTCTAAAGATCTAGTAATCGCAAGAAAATGCACTTCTCTTTATTTTAAACGTATAGCGGCTCGCGGCGACACAAACAAACAAAATAAGATAGCAAATTAAAATATCAAAACAATCGATTGATTGATTTGATTTGGTTTTGTGAAATAGAAAGAAATCAGTCAATCAATGTCAATTTGACATTGTCAAATTTAAGTTGACAGTGACTTGAATGTAAACGAAATTTTTTTTGTGCATTCGCCTCCAAAGCCTAGTAACGCCATCTATACCAAGTATTAAATACGGAAAGATCTGCTACTCAACGCTAGATGGTGCTAGATTAAGGTCTCATTTTTATTTTAAAAGAATATGTAGTTTTTTCGATTCGATAAGGTCCTTTGGGTTTTGAAAACAAAAAAATAAAAATAGAGAATTTCTTTAATTTTTTTATTCAAGTTACAAAATCAGTAATATTTTAGGCATCATAACGTCCACTAAATTAACAAGTGGCAGTAACTAGGGTGGGGTAGAAAATGCCCTACGAATTAATAGAAAGCATACAAGAAATAAATAGATAATATAATAAGCCTAACTAAATAACTGTTATAATATTTTCAGTCGTAATAATATATTTACACTACAATTATGAAAAATGTTAAAGACAACTCAACTATTATAGTTAGGTAGACACTTATACGCTACTTACAAAATATACTAGAACTTATTTATTTTGGTCCATAATCCCAAAATTACTATTCTATTTAAGTTAAACAGGTGGAATCAAGTAAAGAGATCCATGACTATTTACAAGATTTCACCAATTTGCATTACAACCTCTTTTAGTTTATCAGCGACAGCGCTAGATGTCGCTACTTGAAGAACGCGACGTACTTCATCTAATTTCTTTAAACATTTCTGTAATAATATACGATTCTTACATTTTTATCGGAGAACATAAGCCATAACACATTATAGGCCCAAATGTAAAAATAGCTAAATCTAGCACAATTACTGAATTTTATTACGAAGTCTCCCAACATTTTGTCCATAACACTATTTCAAACTATTTGAACACAGTCTTAGCACCATTATAGAATATCTTTGCTGGTTTTGATGCATTTACCTCTGAAACAGATCTCTGTTTCATGAGATACTTCTGTTGACATTGACGTGCTCATTGCGTTCACGTTCATAAACACTGACTTTGTTGTTTCTTCTACTTTAGGCGCATCTGTTCCTTTACTAGTAGTTTCTACTATTTCTACCTTCTCTGTCCCTTCACTGGCATCAGTAATCTCTTCAGGCATGAAGCTTGTTTCAGTGGTAGTCATTTTTGGTTTCTCCTCTGTCGTGATTTCAATTTCCCTTTCAACCTTAGTCTCATTTTTCACTTGTTGTTCATCTTCTGAAGTGACACCGAAGAGATAGTCCATGAAGCTAAATCTATCGGCTTTGCTTTTGTTTTCCTCTTTAACTGTTGTTGGTTCCGTCGGGTATACGTCTTCAGCTGTAGGTTCTGGAGATCCAGTACCTAGATCAATTTCACCAGGACTAGTGTATTTCTCTGTCTTTTCTTCATCTACTACTGTTGTTGACCTTTCATCTTTCTCAGTTTTAGTTGTAACCTTAGCGATTTCCATAGCTTCTACGTTTGATACGGCATCATCATCCTCACTGCTGAATATATCTTTGAGGAATTGCAATGTAGGTTTGTACGTAGTAACGCCTATCCTTGGTTTCTCAAAGTTGGTTTTCTCGTGAGACTGTCTCAGTGGCTGTCCAAATCTGTTGACTGTGCTGTGGTAGTATTGTGATTCCGCGACGTCTATCGATTCCGAAGAGACGGGACGAACCTTAGCCTTCTTCCAGAAGCCTCGACGATGGTTTCCGTTTGATTCACCCTGTAAAATAGGTATTGTTTAGTTTTTATTTACTATGCCTTGTTATGATTTCAAAATAATGTCGTATTTTTTAATTATTAATCATGAAAAATGTGTTAATTATGATCAAAGAGTACCTGAGAGATGGTTATATTTAACTTATGAGGGTGGTTTGTAGGGTAAAAAGTTAAAATCTTACCTCATTTAACTGAGTAGTTTCATCGATGGTAGGTCCAACCGTCGTAGTTTCCTGCTGAATCGGAGTTGTTTTAGCATAAGAATCTCCTGATGTTATGATCCTTTCTGGAGGTATCTCTCCAATCTCTCCACCTTTATGTTTCATCACGTTGCTGGAGTATTCGTCTTCATCTTGTTCTTCAAGGCTTTTCATTACTTCTTCAAGCATACTTTCGAATGTGGACATGTTATCGCTTGCATTGCTCTTTGTGACTTTACTCTGTTCGACTAATGCTTCTAGAGTGGGTGGGATATCGGGGATCTTCTTATTGTTTCGGTTGTTCGTGGCTGGTGTTACAGTTAGAAGTATATCTTCAAACTCATTCCTTGCAGTAATTATGTCTATGTCACCTCTGTCTGATCTGCGCTCAGTGGTCGCGAGTTTTTGATCTTCAACTATGTTGTTAGGATTGTACGGTTTGAAAGAGTCTGTGGGAGCTTTATCAGACCATACATCTAACTCGGGCTCAGCATATTTCGGTCTGTTGATTGAGTAGTTGGATTCTTGGTCTTCTGCGGTTTCGGGTTCCGGTTTCTTGTTGTATCTCTCAGACAACCTTGGTCTATGACTGTATCTAGCGTGCAACGGTTTGGTTGTGGTGGAGGTTTCGGTTTGGACTTCCGATTTTTCTGTAGGCTTTTCCGTAGTAGGCCGTCTTCCTCTGAATCTGTTTTTTACTTCGTATTTGTTTCTGCTTGTGGCTGCTCTATCAGATTCAGTTGTAGAGGTAGTGTAAGTATAACTTGGTCTTCTTCTACGGAATTGACCACGCTTTGTTACCGTTTCTTGCGTAGACGTAGCTTCAGTGGTAGGTTCAGGTTTGTATACAGGATGCTTGTACTCATTCTCATATCGTCCATGAACTTGTTTGGTTTTCAGATCAGCTTCGATCTCATCTATTCGCATCGTGGTTCTACGTTTGTCGAAAGCTGGTCTGTACGTGACTGGTCGACGTCTATCGATTTTGACTCTTGGGGATTCTGTCGAAGCTTGATGATACTGTTTGATTACACCTGGGCGCACTCTTACTCTGTTATAGGAAGGCGTTGTCTGAACAACATTTTCTTCTTCTTCCTCTTCTACGCTTGTTATCGTTGTGACTTCTGCTTCGGGTGTTGTTGTAGTTTCATCACGAGTATATTCATTACTGACAAAACTAGGACCATTTTGTTCATTTAAGATTATAGATTCCGTAGCATATACTGGTTCTTCTCTGTGGACTGTGGTTGGTTTGGCGTAGCTGTCTTCTTCTTTTTCTGTAACGATAGTTTCTTCATACGATTCGGGAGGCGCAACGCTGCTCTTTGGTTGATAATACTCTTCATTGCGCGTGGATATTCTTGGTACATACGAAGTTTCTGTTTGAGCAATAGTTGTTCTTGAAGTAAAGACGGGAATATCTTCTTTAGATTCGGATTCTGAACTAAATGGGCTCACAGACTGTAATTTTTCATTAGTATACGCATTTTCAGTGTCATAATTCTCTGTTGCATATTCCACGTTCTTTGTTGAAGTTATTTTAGGGCTGGGCTCAGTCATTGCTTCAATATCTACCGTACTCATTCTTTCTTGTATGGTAACTGGGTAGTTTTGATGAAGAACATCACGTTGGTAGGCTAAATCTTGATCTTTCTTAGCTGAATTCTTTTTCTTCTCTTGCTCATCACTTTCATTAGGTCTGTAGTGAATGCGTCCTCTAATCCTGGTTCTTGTTGATTTTGTGGTGCTTTCATTGCTATTGTAGTCGATAGGTTTCCTCGTAGGCTTCTCCGTGGTTATCTTGTTGGGCTCGTATCTAGATCTAGTTGGTAGTGGTCTCCTTTCTCTTAATGGCCTTCTAGTGACGGCTCTTGTGCTGTAGTCACTGGAATCTGATCGCGGAGTGGTGGTGTATCTCGTGCGGGTTCTTGTTCTGAGTGGTCGTTTAGTGGTTGTACTGGTAGACGTTGACGTTTTGCTTGAGTCTTCGAAACTTGTTTCATATTGATTATATTCATACTTCTGTTGCTCACCTTCAAATACTGTAGGAGTTTTATCTTCGCTTACATTCTCGTTTATTACTTGTGTTTGTGGATCTTGGCTTTCAGTGTATTGAGGAGGCCTGACTTCAGCAATGTTACCATCACTTACAGGGCTGTAAGTCTCAACTGATTCTGGTTGAGTACTGTACTCATTGTTATTATAAGTAGGGTATCTAGAGTTTTGAACTTCAGATTCGTAGTGGATCTCAGGACTGTAGCTTTGTACATAGTTTGGTGAAGATTGTTGTATGTATGTCTTTTCAGTAACAACTTCTTCAACTTTAGCAGTAGTAGTGATAGGTTTAGGTGTTATAGGTGTAACAGGTGTAGGAGTTTCAGCTCCTGGCGTGGCAGCTGGGTCTTTGTACTCCTCGAAGTAAGTGTGATAGTCTAATGGAGTACTGAAATGGAAAGCTTGGTTGATCGAGTACGGGTTGTGAGTCTCCAGAAGTTGGCTCGGGTATGTCGATGGGGGTTTCGTTGTTGTTGTGACTGTAGTTTGAGTGGTGGTTTCTTTCCTAGGAACATAAGGTTGAACTGGCTTAGGAACAGTATAGCTGTTCTGTGAAGCGAAATCGTAGTGAGCGTTATCGTTGTTCATGAAATAGCTTCCTGGTTTGATTGGAGCTACATCAGGCTCAGGCAGAGGCTTGAAGGTGGAAACTGTTTGAGGTTCAAAGGAGTAATAATTGGTCTGGTAATTCGGTTGATTGACTTTTGGCGCTGCTGTGCTGTAGAAACTGACGGTTGGTTTGTGAGTCACAGGTTTCTGTTCTGGCCTGTACGCTCCCGTGTAGTAGTTGGGCTGTACATTCTCTGTTGAAGGTACACGAGTCGTTGTATCTCTGATCTGGGAGTTGATGACTACAGAGCCAACATGAGGAGATGGAAATGGAATCTTGGCGAAGCCTTGAGGGGTGTTATAACTTAGTGGAGCGACGAAGAATGGTAGTTGGCGGAGCTTCTTGTCCGAATTTTCAATGTTGGAGAGGTATGGAAGCTCAAACTTGACGTATTTATCCAAAGGCTGTAGAGAAGATGGTCCGATGAAGACCTTTGGGGCATTAAGAGGGTTGACGGAGTCCAGAACAGGAACTGAACTGGCGTGTTTCAGAGAGTTTAAAACGTCGCCCACTTTGATTTGATTGTTCCTGTTTGCGCCTTCTGTTAAGAAGATAGCGAGAGGTGGCTGGTGAGGTTTGAGTTTCTTGGGCTTAGGAGTTGTAGGGGCAGCGGTAGGGAACGGACTAGATATAGTCGAAAACTTCGGTACTTGATCCTGCTCTTTCAGCTGTGAGTTGAAGTCACTAAAGTAGTTTTGACTAGGGAAGTCTATGGGTGTCTGAATGGGTCTTAGATTTTCCGGCGCTGGTTTTGGTCGCTGAGCTCCTTGAGAATACAGATCCATGTTCATAATTTGAGGGTTTGTGATTGGGCTCCTGAAATTAAATTGTCCTCGGTTTAGAGATTCTATCGGAACGTAGAGTAACTGTACTTCTTCTCTTTCCACTTTAGGACTGCTGTGCTGTTCTGGTTTCTTCTCAAGACTCTCAAACTTTATCTTCTGTAGGGACTGCGGTTTTTTCTGGTTGAAGTAGTTATTCGTAGAGTTCTCCGCCCGATATCCGTCTACAAACTTCGGTGCCTCTGGCTTCTTAGCTTGGTTGCTAAATGGCTTGACGGGAACTTGAGTGAATTGCTTAACGGGAACTGGTACTTGTGGTGAGGTTTTCATGAAGTTCTCGAACTTTACAGGACTAGTTGGTATAGCTGGTCTTGGTTTTAGCTGCGGGATGTTGTCATACGCAAACTGAGGGGCTAGGAATTGGTTTTGCTGGAAGGTAGGCTGTAAACCGAACCTTATATTCTGACCAAAACCTTGTTCAGTCAAGAAGTTCTGAGGAGCTGATGGGACAGACGGAATAGATTGCAAATACAGTTGTCTGTTCGCAGGGGCATTGTAGTAGGCCCTGGATGGGAATGAGTCGAAGCCTGAAGCTCTGGAGATCCCTGGGAAGGGTTCAGTCAGGATCCTTGGTTCAGCGACCGCTTGTCGCTTGATGGGGGGAAGTGGGGGCTCTCTCTCCACTGGTCCTGAGAGAGGGACCCAGTCGCTAATGTCAGCGGTGTAGGAGCTGATCTGACGTGACCAGCGCGACTGGTCTCTGGCTGCTGTCACTGACAGGAGCACGATGACAGCTGTCAGGCGGTGCACTGTGAAGTGCGCCATCTGGAAAGAAGAAAAGAGTTCTGTTAGTGAAATGTGTGGTTTGCTAAGTTGGTCATAAGCGAACAAATGACTTGAACATCTGAAGTTCGAAACAGAATTGTTTATGGCTTTTAAAGTTACAGTTTTGAGTCCAATGTAAGCCTTAGTGTGTTTTAAGTTAATTCATTTTAATACGTTTTCAGCAAAATAATAGTAGAGGTTAAAGCTTTGTTAAATAATAGTTAAAAGAATTATCTAATAACAAAAAGCTAGGACTATCACATCACAACCAAGGTCTGTCGTAAGTCCTTATATATAATAATAAATAATAAATATAATAAATAATAATAATAAATATTTTGGACATTCCACACAGCGTCATCTAGTCCCAAGCTAAGCAACTTAATGCTTGTGTTATGGTAACCAGATGACTGATATAATACTTAGATACATTTTTTTTTTGCAAATACATACATATTAGAGATAGAAAACACCCAGACACGGAACAAATATCTGCAGAACATACAAACATTTGTCCCGTAGCGGGGATCGAACCCGCGACCTCCGCATCTCAGCCGGGCGTTCACCCAACTGCGCCACAGTGGTCGTCAATAATGTTTATAGACCGGCAATTTCTAATTGCTCATTGCAACAATCATTTACAAACCTATGTAAAACAAATGCTTTGCGTGTTGTGTTTGTAACATAATTGTAATGATTACATAGCTAAGTGTCTAGTGATGGTGAAAACAACAAACGAATCATAGAAAAGATGCTATTTATATTATCAATATAGGATTGTATAGACAACTTTATGGTGATTAAAATTTTTTAAAACCTTCAATAAAATCTAATGTAAATAGATACGGAATGTAGAGTATAATGAAGAATATAACGAAAATATAAATAAAAAATAAATAAATATTCTTGGACATTTCACACAGCGTCATCTAGTCCCAAGCTAATCAACTTAATGCTTGTGTTATGGTAACCAGATGACTGATATAATACCTACTTAAATAAGAAAATAAGAATGAGAAAATATTTAAATACAAATAAGGGACAATTAAATAAGGCTATCCCTCAGCATTGTGATCCAGCAGCACCATGATGGTTGGAGCGCTGGTTTCAGTGGCGACAAAAAAAAACCAAAGACGAAGCAACAATTGTTGCCCGTTTATCATAATATGGGTTAGTGGATTTCTTAGTGATTTTTCGCAAACAATGTAAACTATCTCACATTGTCTGGGAATAAATATATTGATAACATCGCTTAGGTAATATTATGCGAACAATATGGCATAAAGATAACGCGTAATGTTTACATAATTAGCAAAATTATTGTTAGGTAATTAATTAAATTTTGATTATGTGATGTCTTTGAAATTTTGTGAAAGATTTTGAGACTGATTTTATGAATAAAACAGATAAAAAATATTGAAATGAAAATATTTATATGTTTGACTAGCTCATAAAGCTAACCTCAATTTTGAAATAATTTTGAGTGTCCTAAAACCTGAGGCCGTATATCGACAAAAAAGAAGTTTCGTGACAATTTTAGTAGAGGTCAGTTTACGTTGGTGGACACTGAATTCGTAATAGTTCACCAACATAAGCTGACCTCGTAAATTATAGTCAGCTTTTGTTTTTCTTTAAAAAAAAATACAGTTCTGATAAATTTCGATTTTGGTAAATCTTACATGTATTATAGGTAAGTATAATTTACATTGAAGAAATAAAAATTAAAACGTGGTTTTCCTTTACATACAAAATTCACACTAGATATTTATGTCTTTACTCTTGTACCTAGTAGGTAAACCTAAGTACCATCAATTCGCTTCGACTTCTACTATTCAACTTCCATTGACCATATATCTAGGTCAGTTACACACAAGATGTGTAAAACAATGTGTAAGATCACGGGAGCTGATGTAACAATGCCCTTATTGTACAACCTATTTGTAAGGGTTATACAATTCTGTAAGTTTTCGTAAGTTTGTCTAGATGATGGAGTTTTCTTAGTCAACCTTTACATCTTCACCATACTTCATTTCTTGAATCGAGCTAATAGGAAGAAAAATAATCTCACGTGATTGGTCGTCGAAATTCATTGGATTGGCTAGATTTGAAAATTGACAATTGATTTGACAATCTAGCCAATTACGAGAAATACAATTATTTTCGACGACCAATCACGTGCGTTTATTTTTGTTCCTATTAGCACAGAATACAGACGGAACAGAAGGCTCACTCCCCGAACAGAATTAAAGAAATAACGACTCTTGCTGCGATGCAACAAAGTTCAATTCAGCTTGCGTAAGATACAAACGCCCTTGAGATAATCACCTAAATATAGCCTAACGCTTCTTGCGTATAACGCTGTCACTGTCTAGCAAGGAATTATGGGCGTGGCCAAAAATTGCACGGGCTGTCTACTTTGACCACAGCAGTAAATTATTTATCTAATAATAAAATGAATCTGTCTGTTGTAGGAAGACAAGTATCTGCCTAAGTGCGAAATATCTCGTTTATTTTTTGAACATTTGCATATAAAAACTTACCTAGATTTAGATGTAGATTTCAATTGTTTTTTGGTAAGTAGGTACTATCTATAATAAGTACTCAATTCAAAAATAGTTTAAAATAAGTTAAAGTTAACCTAGTTACCTACGTTGATTGTATCAATTGTATGCTAAGTTGATTTTTAGCTTACCTTTCAACATCTTTCGGAATTTTGAAGAAAGGTATAGTGGTATCCCCCAATCTTCTTTTGGATAAACATCCGTACACCGAACAATATCTTTTGCATTTATTATGCGACATTATTATGAAGACGGGCGAAGTTGCGCGACGCGACTGTCTTACGCGCGCGCCGGGCGACAATTGCCGTCCTTTACGAAAGGACTTCTGAGAAGGACCGACCTTTGAATGTACCTAAACTGCGGAGTGATACCCCCCTGCTATTAGCTCGATTCAAGAAATGAAGTATAGATGATTATTTTATAAAGCGCCAATTTTTGTCTACATTCAACGGGACACAGATGTGCCTGGGACATTGTTGAAAAAAAGGCTAGCCAGCACCTAAACCATCCTCTCAGCTTAAATACAAAGGTACATAGAATAACTTAGAAAACACTCAATTGAGACCAATATTTGTGGTTCATACATGGCAATTGGTTCTGCGCCGGGGATCGAAACTAGAACCTCCGCGTCTAAAGCGGGCTTTCGCACACTACGGCCCGTATTCAGAGACTATACTCAAGCGTAAGTCGTGCCGCAAGCGGTGATTCATACCTCAGTTTTCATAGAGAACTGTCAAAAATCGATGCTTAAACGTAGACTCAAGTTTGAGTGAAGTCTCTGAATATGGGCCTACGCCACTGAGTTCGTAACATTCGTACCGACTACCGAGTGAGGTACTCTCACTGTAAACCAATTTACGTGCAATTACGTTGTTTTGATTGAAGATAGTATATCTACATTTGTACCGAAAACTGAAGTAATTGAATGTAGTGAGATTTACTTTCCAACATTTTTACATTATGTTTTATTACGAGAAAGTTTGGAGGTTCATAAAGTTACACATTCGCTTATCTCTATAGAATAGAATAGAATAGAAAACATTTATTCAGCACACACAACACAACACGTAGATACAATGAAAAAAGACAATGGCAGAGAAGGATACAAAACAAGCAAGTATACAGGCATGAAGGTACATACAGTCTAGCCCAGCCCGGTTTTGCACGGGTGTACTAATAAAACCCGGGATTTTATCGCTATAAAAAACAGCCTATGATCATTCGGGAAGTTCATTCTATATATCTATGAAATAATTTTTGAAATAGGATTAGTAGTTTCGGAGATTAGCCTCTACTAACACACACAACACACCAACAAAAAATGTAATCATGATTGGCCACTATTCATCTTTTGCAGATGAACCACCACCGTGGCGTCAGTTAAGCTAGAACAGTTGTTTTGTTAAACAAAGTAAACAAACTACCTTTTTAAGAAATTAGTACTTATATAAATGATGAACTATCTAGGAATAGCTTCCTCAAGTCAGACTGACGGTAATAACAAATATTCTAGTGATTTAAGAGAAAGCGTTTTTCACCGCAACATTACGAGGTAAATAGATAGTTATAGAATTACAATTTAATGCTAATGACAATTGTTATTCAATAAGTACCTATAGACTAGTTGTTGCCCGTTGATTCACTCACCTAATAGGTCCTAAATATGACGTAGCCTTAAAAATACTTTTAATTAATAATCTTTATTTCTACATCTTACTATTATTACTTACTATTATTTTTAATTCTTTTTTATGTACTTATATTGTGTTTATTAATATTATGATAAGAAGAAGTTTGTTTGTGAGAGAAAATAAATAAAATGATTGAAATTGATTGAATTTTAAGGAATTTAATTCTAATAGTTATAGAGTTCAATTATTTCTACATGATTTAATTGTGGATCGTTGCAACAATGTGTTTGACAAGGACAAAAAAAAAGTTTTTTTTACCAATGGTTGTCTGGGAGAGACTCCACATTGTGTAAGTATTAATAGCTTTATCCTTTCGTATTTTATAAATAAATAGTTATCATAACAGTTAGAAGCTTGGACCTGTTCAATACACAACAAACAATAGAACAAACCATTTGTTATTAGCGAGAGAAAGTTCTGCAGTACATTTAAGTGCATTTGGAAAGTGCTAAGTACGGGTGTGGCCCTTGAGAGGTTTTCTTTAGTTCTACGAATTACAATGTAAATAAAGTTACGTGTTTCAAATAGTGAATATAGTGATAGTAATTTAAATTCTAAAATCGACAATGTCACATTTTTATTTCACTATAACAATTCATAATTTTGAAATATGTAAGCACGTGTCACATTTTAGGGACGAATGGAAGAAGAAGACGTCATGTTGGGCCGACCCCACCTAGTGTGGGTTAAGGGCAGGAAATGATGTTGACTGTTTGTCTATCTGTCATCAGGATCTTTAGAAATTTAACAGATCATGTATTGGATTTCATCTGCCCCTACTAAAAACAGAAACAATACAACAATTTTTTATTAAATAATGACAGAAACAAAAACAATATCGAATCTAAAATAGTTATTTTAAAACTTCACAGAATAAAGTAGGGTTTATATGGATACAACGGAAATTACTCACGTAAAAGTATTGTCGATGTAGATACCGAAAATGTTTCGATTCTTCCGAAGAATCTTCATCTGGGTATGAGTATGCTCACTCCTCGCGGGCGCGCTTCATACAATGTCAATAATGTCAATAATTCATTATAATGTCTACTCGTAGTACAACTCACGATAGTTTTGAAAGTGATAAAGTAGGGTTCTTAGTTTTTATTTCCGTGTAAAAACATAGTACCTACACGGTTGGATCAACGTAATATTATTTAGCCGTAACCTTGTAATAGATCAACTGACATTCTCCTTTGTTGCTACTTCAAGTGACATTTAAATAATCAATGTTGATCTACATTATGTTGAGCAATTATCGCAATTAGATCAAGAGCTTTCGTCTCTTGATGACTAGCAGCACGTCCCGGCTTTACACGGGTGTACTAATGAAACTATCGGGGAAAATATAGCCTATAACCATCTCGACAGTCCATTCTACACATCGATGAGAGAATATTTGAAATCGGCAGAGTAGTTTTGGAGATTACCTCCGTGAAACAAACAAACAAACATAGGTATTGTTTGTTTCACTTTTCACTTTATAAGATTAGTATGTTTAGACAAGAGCATTTGGCTCTTGATGAAATCCGCGGCTCGCTTAGCTCCACGTGTAGGTTTTTCAATATGAAATAAGGCTCATTAGCTGATCCTTACTATTTATATTGGTTATAAATATACCTACCTCCATGATTCTAAGCTTCGTTATCCTTCAAAGAACGAAACAATTCCTTCATTCAATCTATAATTAGGTTATTGTTTTGTGTGTTTTCATTAGCTCATGTTCCGTTTGTTTTCACTTTGGCTCGTGTTCGATATTGTTCGGTAATTGATACTGTTTTGTCACTCAATGAAAGATGTAATGCTAGCCGTTGCATCACAATACCTACGCACCCATAGTTGAAATCCCAGGGAACTCAAAAAAGAGTCCGATTTCATTTACTTGCGTTTTCAAAATCCTCCACTAGATTATACAAACACACCTTATCGTAGCAAAAAAATTGTCAATGCGTTTGTGGGGTACTTTCCCTACTCGTTAGTTTTCATTTTCTAAAACGAAAAATTTGTTCTTTATTCTTTATTCTTTATTGCACACAGAAAATAATACAATAAAACAACAATTGAAAGGGCATGTACATAGGCGAGCTTAACCCTAAGAAGAGTTTTCTTCCAGCAAACCTTAAGCTAGAGAGAGAAGATCAAAATTAAATGCTAAAGGTGGTTGTGTACACAAGAATTATAATAATATTGATTATTACCAATTTTACATTTACCTAACTACTTATATTAAAGATACCTGTATATATATACCTACTTATATATTGTAATACATAAATACAAGTTATATATATATATATATATATATATATATCTATCTCATATATACTTATATACATATTTATTATATAAAACGTAACATAGATAAACAGATACGTATTTTACGACATCATACAATGATGAAAGATACTAATAAATTAACATTAACCCTACTAACAAGACGATATTTATAAAGATAGGTAGTGCTCTTTTACTTTGCTCTTGAAAATATGGATTGATTTTGAGTCACGAATGGTGTGAGGGATAGCATTCCAAAGCTTTACGGCCTGAACAGTGAAAGAGTCACCGTAGCAACTCGAGGAGTGAGAAGGAGTTTTAAGACGTAAGGATATAGAGGACCTACAAGGTTGCCCGCGTGGAACCAGAAATTCAAATCGTTCACGCAGGTACGAAGGAGAGAGTGGATTATGAAGAATGTTGTATAGAAGAGTCACTACATGAAGGTCACGTCGGCGACGTATAGGGAGCCACTTTAGTTGCGATCTGAACTCGGAGACATGATCAAACTTGCGCAATCCAAAAATAAACCGGATGCACAAGTTTTGAAGACGCTCAAGTTTGTTCAGGAGAACTTCTGTAGCATCTAGAAAACAGACATCAGCATAGTCCAGATGAGGCAACATCAAGGCCTGTGCAAGAGTTATTTTGGTTTCAATGGGTAGAAACTTCTGGAGTCGCTTGAGAGATTGGAAAGAGAAGTGGACTTTTTTACTGATTAAATTAATGTGGCCGACCCATGAGAGTTGGTTGTCAAATAAAACTCCAAGGTTTTTGGCCTTAACAGAATACGGAATTGGCACACAATCATATAAAACAGAAGGAAGATTACTATTACTTATGACGTTAAGCATGTAAGGGCTACCTACAACCAAAGCCTGAGACTTTAAAGGGTTAACAACAAGGCCATAAGTTTTAGCCCAAGTACAGATACGATTAAGGTCAGCATTAATCAAATTAACACCTTCCAATAAGTTCTCAGCTTTAAAGTGGCGGTATATCTGTAAATCATCAGCATACAGGTGACAGTGTGACGCAATTTCTTTGGTTATTGAATTGATGAAGACCGAAAAAAGAAGAGGAGAGAGAACACCACCTTGCGGAACGCCCGCAGTGATGTCACACCACTCTGAGTAAGACTCATCCAGCCGCACACACTGCGATCGTCCCGCAAGGTAGGATTTAAACCAGGAGATTACATTAGGAGAAATGTTGAGCGAGGAAAGTATGGAGAGAAGAATGTCATAGTCCACTGAATTGAAAGCACTACTGAAGTCCAGAAGAACTAACAAAGTAAGTTGTTTGTTGTCAATGGCCCAGCGAATATCATCAGATACTTTTGTAAGTGCGCTCACTGTACTGTGACCAGGACGGAATCCAGATTGAAAGGGGCTTAGTAGGCTGTGCTGATTAAGAAAATGAGACAATTGCCTATGAACCACATTTTCAATGACTTTGGAGAGGACAGGTAAAATAGAAATAGGACGAAAATCGGAAACGGAGGAAGGGTTAGTGTTTTTAGGAAGGGGTATTACAAAGGCTTGTTTCCAGGCAGAAGGAAAAGAATTTGTGGAAAGAGAGTAGTTTAAAATATGGGTAAGGGCAGGAGCGAGCTCTGAAGAAAGAAGTTGCAGCATCTGCACATTAATACCATCCAAGCCTACAGCTTTGGTAGATATAGCCTTAATAGAAAACATAACTTCACTCTCTGTAACCTCTCTGAAGACAAAAGAAGGGCAATCAGGCAAGGGTAAGTGGGAGATTTTATCTAAAGTAGTAAGTTTCAAAGATTTATCAAATTTAAAGGGAGATTTAGAAAAATGGGTATTGATAAGATTAAGGTCAAAAGAGATATTAGGAGAATCTAAAGAAACTTTACCCAGCCCAAGAGATTTAACAAATTTCCACATTTGGGCGGTACTACAGTTCTGAATGGTGTTATGTATGTGACGTCTCTTAGCATCTCTACACATCTTAGTACAGCGGTTGCGAGACTTTTTGTATAAGGCCAAATTCTCATCAGTCGGGAAACGCTTGTAAATACGTTTCAACTTATTACGCTTGGCCATAGCTTTTCTCAATGAAGGAGTTAACCATGGGGCGGGGGGGTGCTTTACTTTAACAAGTTTAAGAGGAGCGTGAATATCATAGAGAGAGGTCAATGTTTGGTTAAATGCAGCTACCTTGTCATCAACACTAGCTGCATCAATAACTGGAGACCAGTCTATGTTACTAAAGTCTACACGTAGACGCTCCAAGTCAACATCCTTAAAACTACGCAGCAGAAGAGATTTTGGACGGCGCCTAGGACACCTTACTTTGTAAGAGAGAAATAGAAGATCATGATAAGAGAAAGGAGCAGTAAGTTGACCATGAGTTGCTACGCGGTCTTGGTCAGAAACAAGAATCAAATCAATGAGAGAAGGAACACAGTGAGGAGCAAAGTGAGTGGCAGAGAGAGGAAGTATGTGCAGATTTAAAGATGAAGTAAGAGAAAGTAGCTTATCAGTGCGCGTATCCTTTTTTAGGAGGCATGTATTGAAGTCCCCTAGAATTATGGTATGATCATAAAGTGGGATAAAAGACTCGAGTTTAGACTCCAGAGAAGAAAAATAGTCAATAGTTCGAGAAGGAGGATAATAAACACCAAGAAGAATTTTAGAGTGATTAACTATAATTTCAATAAACATATGCTCAGCAAAGTTTTGGAATTCACTAGGAGATGAATCAATAATTTTGTATGCCAAATCCGTACGAAGATACATTGCTACCCCACCACATCCCTTCCCAATCCTATCATTTCTGATAAGCCTGAATCCTGGAAGAGAGTATTGAGATGAGGGTAACCCAGGCTTAAGAAAAGATTCAGAGATGAGGATGGCATCAAGAAACTTGCAGTCGAAAGCAGTTAGAATGTCAGAATGATGAGCAGGGATACTTTGTGCATTAATATGTATGATATTAAGATTCTTAAAATTGCCAAAGAATTTAGTTTCAAGTTGATCGTGTAAAAGGGAAGAGTCATCATCAAACGCACTGTTATAATTTAAATCAGAAGAGCAGGAAGAAGAGCATGAGAAAAAACTATCATCAAAAATAGGGCTATCCATGTTAGGTACGTATTTCAGATATCAAATTTAAATAAAAACTTAAGAACTAATCAAAATAAATAAATAATACTAATAAAATAAATAAATAATACTAATGAAATAAATAGGTATCTACAACTGACTTACAATTTAAAAAACGACGGTCCTAGTCATCGACCTCCTAAACACTCGCCAGCTTGCCAAAGAGAAAAAAAAAAATACAAAGAAAATACCTACACATAGTAATAACTAATTACAGAGTAGGTAACATCATTTTAAAACGAGTAAACAGAATAATTAAACAATTAATCAACATGTATGGCAGCGGCAGTTAAATTACAAATGCACAAAACTAAAAAAAAAACTAAAAGATTAAGTAATAACGATACCATTACACAAAATCTCCACAACAAAGAGATACCGAACGCACCCCGCAACGTCCGTAACGTTTCATCAATCAGTGTCAGCTTGACTTTTTTGACTTTTGACAGTAAGTTAGACACTACAGTAAATATGTCAAAAATGTTGATGTGAAGAGTGGTTGTTTTGACGGCTAAATAATTGTAACAAATAGAATTAAAACGTACCTTCAGAAATAGAAAACGAAAGAATTATGCGGCTAAATTGCAAAGTACGTCCAGGAATACACTGCTAACTACACTAAAGATTAATCACTTCGCAACACGCCTTGTTCTGGGTTCAGCCTTGCCGGAACGTGTAGACGGCCCGGCGGCAAGTGGACCAGCAGCGGGAGGAGCTTTAACTTTGTCCTGCGATGCACCCGAGGCCTTCTTTTCCGACTCGCTCAGTGCCGCTGGGAACTCACTCAGAAGTGGCTTGAGCTCACGCATCGTCTCAATCCTGCGGCGTTTATTGTCAGGCAATAAAATCACTATGCGCCCCTCGGATGTCCAGCAGCGCCTCATCCCAAAGTTCTTGCGAGCAGCCATGAAAACGTCATGCCTTGTTTTGGTAAGGAACTCTGACACTGTTATACCAGAGTTCTTGAGTACAGTTTTCGCGTTCCATACCATGTTACGACGAGCAAAGCTGGCAAACCGCACCATGACCGGTCTAGGTTTGTTGGAGTTAGTGCCCAGACGATGACAAGCAACTAGATGCTCAGAGTTAGTGTCGACCAACTTAAATTGGTCGGTTAACAGCTGAATAACTGTATTACCAATGGACTCATCACCAGACTCCGCAATGCCATGAAAGAGCAAGACCTTCCTGCGTGAGACAGTCTCCTGACGGTCAAGTCCCTGGACAAGAAGCTCCAACTGCGCTCTCATCATAGCCATCGACTTCCAGACCAATGACTTGAAGTCAAGGAATTCCCTGGAAAGTGACTCGAGATCCTTATGTGGGGCTTCTTCCTTGGCAGAAAGCTTCTTGAGGTCGCCTTCCATTTGTGACATCCTGGACTCGAATGTGCCTGCCATCTCTTCCATGTTGGACGTCAGTTTGGCAAAGATGTCCATTGTTTGTGGAAATAAGTGTAAAAAGTGAATAGAGAGGAGAAGTTATTTTACTAGCGAGTGGGGGAGGGCTATGGCTACTAAGTTAATGCAACTTTAGCATGGAAATACACATGTAAGTAATTAAAACATTAAATAAATTGGGACCTAATTAAATTTCTTGTTTACACATTGACTACCCTCAGCCAAAAAAGTTTTTGTTGATGCAAGGCCCTTGAAAAAATGCTTATGAGAATATGCTCTTTCACAATTTTTTTTTATACTCGTCCCTCAATCATTTATCATACAATCCAAAAAAAATATTATGAAATTCGAAATGTTTTTTTTTTCTCTTTTAGTCTGCCTCTATTCATCAGCACAGGAGTCAGTCTTGCAAATAACGGTCACCCAATCGATACTGAACGTGGCTTAGTCTTACTTCAAGGATGGAGCTTTCACTATATTTTAGAGTCGTGATCTTAAACGGAACCTGTTGCCACGATCTAGATACAAATCGTAGTGACTGTACATAATCTAGGCTATAAATAAACTCTAGTTTCCTAGTCGTTACTTGGACTATTTATTTATTATTTAAGTCGTAAAAATCCAGAATAACTTAATTAACGGCACGACCGACGGCGGCCGGCGGCTAGATTTATAATATTTTTAACTGACTTCCAAAAAAGGTGGGGTTATATGTTCAACGTATTATTTTTGTATGTATACTAATATTAAGTATTTAATTAGTGGACCGAATTTTTTGTTTCAAAGAATTCACTCGCAGAAGTTAACAGTAAAAATGCACCTGAGAGAGCAGTGAACTCTTCATCAATGAAATCAAATTGAAGTCTTTTAACATATTTTTTTAATATCTCTACTTTTATTAGAAACGTCTTTTGGTTTATTTTGCCACTAGCTAAATACATTTGATTTACTATAATCAGCTGCCTCACTAGCTAAATTCATTTCATTTACTATATTCAGATAATGATTTATATCAAAACTTCTTTTAATTACCTCTATGTTAATTCGACCTTTACAATTAAAACCATTCACTCATTTCCACTTTCTTACATAAAGTATTCCCAACCAGTTCATTCTGACCGAGTTACCGAGTGGTAACTGAACCGCGGTAACTACTTGTCCGATTAATTATTGCGATACGCAATGAACAACTGGGATAATATCATTCAATATGAAAGGTATTATTTTAAAAGGTACATTTTAGCTTCCACTCAAGTACAATAGTAAATTTTTAAACTATTATTGGTTTAAAATTTGTTGTCCATTGTCTTTCCTGTGGATATGGCCGGCTATGCTGAGAGGATGGTTTAGGTGCTACAAGCCTATTCCATCTCAACAATGTCCCAGGCACTACAGGGTCCCGTTAAGTGTCGGCAAAGATTGAACAGGCAATAGAGTCACCTAGCTTATAAGATTACGTTTTTGAGTGATCCTTGAGGTCCTACGAAATAAACATAATTTTCTTTCTTTGTTTCTTTCTTTCCTCTTGACGATAAATCGTCAAGTAAAGATGTAAAGGCCTTTTTTTTTCTCAGATTTAGGAAAGGGGATATAAAAGCATCATATTCTATGTTTCTTTCTCGGTAAACCACACCTATTTGTCACTTTCTTCAGTCTTTAAAGATGTATTAGATAACACGGAAAGAGTATTAAAGTTACTTACGTTACGAGTACAACTTGTTTCTCTACCTTTTTGACAAAACAGTCAATACTTGATTTCGGACTCTATTTTGAAAACAATAGCGTTGTATTCACTTAAGTATTACGTTACACAGAATTTGAAACCCTATTTAGCAGTATCATAAAGTGGAATGTAGTCTGTATCAATCATCATCACCTTGGTATTTTGAGCCTTATGCGTATCGCAATAAAGACAATAGTGTGCATCTTCTCGGCTTAGCCATGCGTGGTGATTCTTTGGGACAAGTAGAGCGTTAGATTTGTGATTGTACGGATAGCCTTTCCATTCTTTGTTCAGGAACTAGGCTTTGTTAGCTTTGAGGAAATTGGGAAACAAGAAACCATTATTTAGAACTAGCTCTTGTTTGCGGCTTCGTTCACTTTATACAGTTAGAACAGTAGACTTTTATAACAGTAGTAGGGGGATTGTCCATCTTGTATTAAATTGTTACGAAAAATCCTGATTTAGTTTACACTTATGATCAAAAAATAGATTGACATTAAGTAGTGACATTTACGAATACTTAACTGAATTTTAAGTAACACACTTTGTAATCTTAAGTTAAAAAAACACTCAATTAAATGTCAGAATTTTATCGTTAGCTAGTTAAAGGGTAAGATTTCTGACATTCTTAACACAAAATGTCAAATGTAAAGTCAAATAACAAACCACAGATAGAATATAAAAACTGTACAAAGTCAATAGGATCCATCCTTTTTTACTTGATAAAAAACAGCTGATCTAAAAACGAAATTCCTCGTAACACTTGATACGTCACACCAATTTTTAAAAACCAGTTTGATCCAGAAAATTCCAGAACTCGTCTTTAAAAACAAACAAATCAACTTATCTTATTTCAATAACCATAAAGTCCGGTTTCAAGTCATCCTACTCTATGTCATTTCTACAGATAATATCTTGAACTTTCGTTTAGAAAATGGTCAAGAAACTGCTAGTCATTTAAAACTGAGGATATCGTAGAAATGTAGGGTAATTGCTTTCTAAATAGCGGAGGTACGAAATAATAGAACAGAAGCAGTACTGGATCAATGAAAACTTAGTTTCATGACAGTTTTGCGGGGTCAGCTTAATCTGGTGATTATTGAATTCGTAACAGTTCACCAGCATAAGCTGACCCCGTAAATTGTCACAAAACTTTGTTTAAAATGAAAAAGTACCTGTGATTTCTGTACCTACCATAGTCACATGCACTTAGGAGATTGATACAAGCGATTCTTCTTAAGCCAGAGCGCCTTAACCAACTCGGCCACGGAAAATTATGTCAGAACATTACTTAGGTATAAAATATTTTAATAAAGTCGATTGACTCATTTTCAGGGATACTCCTATCCATTACAAAATTTACAAAGTATGTATGAAAGTTTGTATGTGTATGAAACGCCATAGAAAGTGTTACCCATACAGCACATCGGAAGCCGTACAAACATACATATTTAGTTAAACCACTCTCGCTTCCGTCGAAGTAGTTATAACCATAGAGTTTATGCTGTTTATGTGGTAGGTCTTCTATGGACAGACTTTCTTTTTACCATGATGTTAGACCATCGATATAACATAAAAAATAAATTGATACAAGAACATCCTAAGACGCTAAAAAGTTGCATTACTGAATGATTTAATAAATCTTGTTAAAAAATATTAAAAATATATCATAAAAATCAGTCTGAGCTGACGTAATCTTACTAGTCCTTTATGAATAACGGGATGTGTTCATTCATTCAATCATTCAATCATTCTTGAATTCCAAGTGACTTACCCTGTTGCTGACATTCTTATTTGACATAAGAGTACCAAGAAAAAAACATATTATCTAAATTCCATGAACTAGGTATTTGAAATCTAATAAGACACCAAAGAAATCGAAATTAGTTCAAAGCGCGGAGAAAACTTCTCTTTGAATCTATAAATCTTCATATTTATATATTACTAGGCTATATTAAAAAAATACTTTGTTATATTTCACGTCATATTTGACACTCCAACTTTGAGTCTTTTATTTGAAGTCTCACGGGTAGTTAAAAAACAACAAAAATGATCGTGAGAAATAAAAGGTCATCTGTCAAGTTTAAACGTCATTGACCGCAAGCGACCTTGTTGCGTAATAGGAAGTCAATTGAGCAACTATTGTAGAAAGTCCATTAATAAATGTATGAATTGATTAATACTAATTTCAGAATTTATTGATAGTTAATTCGTCTAGCAACTTTCCGTTTGATTTGTAGACGTATAGTGTTTTAATTTTAATTTTTTTTGCGCAATATTACGTTTTTATTTTACTCAAGACAGTTTATTGTCACTTGCATTGTAAAATGGAATTGTCATTGTGATTAAATTTATTAAATTTTGATTAGCTGAATATTATTTTTTTAGTTTGAATAACAATATTTTGTACATGCAATCATTAGGTAATTTTTTATTTTTTATAAATCCGTGTTAAAAGTTTTTGGTTAAAAATCAGTAAAAACGTTCAAAATCAATTCAGTTAAAAGTAATCTGGTAAATCTGTACAATAGTTATAAATTAAAAAAAATTTGCAATAAGCTGAAACTTGATGCTTCTTTTTGAAACACTGATTTTATTATGGTAATAATCTTTATTATTAATTAATAATAGGTATTTATTATTATGGTAATTATCTTTATTAGCAAAAGATATTAAAAAATAAAATTTAACGAGATCGGTGTAAATTGTTTATCAATATTTATTATTTATTTATTTATTATCTTAGAAACTGTTTTCGTAGTCGAGTGTAAACGAAAACGGAAGATAAATCATCAAAAGACGAACAGGTTCCGTTGAAAGTGAGAATGGGCGCGCCTTAAAACAAAATACTTTCATTGTACTTATTTATAGTGTGGCATGTTTAAAACTTACGTGAGGAAACCGAATTTATAGTCTTGTGAAGTTGGATTAATCTGGGAATTTCGGTTTGCAAGGATGTTTTTTTTTAAAAAAAAACCTTATTATTGTATTTGGAGTCCTTCCTTATGGATCCGACTCCCTTAAAATTGTTTTAAATTAAAAATCGATGTACTTTATCAGTAATTTGATACGTTATTTCGTAAGATAGCGTCTGCAAAAGTATTACAAAACAGTAGACCTTTTTAATTGTAAAATACAAAGACAAATATTTTCTCTAGAATTACTATCGCCAAAAATCAATAAACATGCCGTGAATGGCTAAACTCAATAAAAGTATATACCTTCAAATAAAATATCTCAAATAAATTATGTTCATATCATGACAACAGTTGACAAGCTAATTATGATAAGTTTTGGTTCGTTACCCGGAAATCTATGCGATCAAGAATTTCACAAACTCGACAAAATCAACCGACCATATTTGGCAGAGAAAGTATTTCATAATGATTGGGACATCCAGTGATTTATGCGAAAGTGAACGAAAGTTTAAAATTATATGGGAAAGGAAATTCATAAATTTTTACCTTAACATCCCAGAGGTAGAAATTATAGGTAGAATTTCAGTTCTTTTATTATAAAACATTTCAACTCGAAAGGTAGAATTAATTATAGGTACAAATGCAGATGTTTTATTTTAAACCATATCAACTAGCACTCATAAAAACTAGTAGCATAGAATTTATAAATACTTACATAAAATTTTTAGAATTTTGGTAAGATTCTATTTTTCATACAAGTTCGCCGTTCTAGGATTCTTTTGAAGTGCATTTATCCCTAAACATCTTTCAATAGAGTTCCCTCTTATTTATTTAGTTGTTTCGGTATTTTTAGTTTCTTTGTGTTTCTTTTGTTTAGGCTCTTTGAATGTCTAAGATACAGGCAAGTCTATATGTCTATTTTATTGAGCTTCCCCAGTTAAAGGTTGATAACACAAATTGTGTTTGTCACTGTGGTCATAATTACCTATACAAAAGACATCAACGCGCTCATAGCCCTTATATAATGTTCCATTTTCAAAACATTTTACAAAAGTAGCTATGTTTGGCGCGAAACTGAATGACAATACCAGGTTTCTGACATAATAGCTTCAAATAGCTTGTAAAGAGGTTTGTTCGGAATAGCAATGAGGTTTTGTCCTAGTAGTTCTCATCACTTAAATAGCATTTGTACAAGTGTTATATAAGGAGAAAGCAGTTTTATCGTGTGAATTTGTTATTGTGTGTCAAGGCCGGATTAAAACTAGGGTATTTAAAGTGTTTTAGTTTTTATAAACCACGATAAACTTGTTTTTTCATAGAAAATGTATTTATAGGAATGTTTTTAATTGTTTTTGCATTCGATTTGATTTGTTAAATTACTTTGAGGAAAGCGTTCTTGGAGCGAAATAGTTTTTTTTACGTATACGTAGTAATTCTTTACGCGAATCGTATTCATTAAAAAATCTACATAAAGCGGTATTTTTCTTTACCGGCATAGAGCCTTCTGCTCTCGCCAAGGGTGTGATGTTATAAAGATCTAAAGACCAACATAGCAATTTCAAAAGATGATAGACATCAGTCAAGAGTAAAGTCATGATATCGTCTGATTTCATGACCATTGATGTTATACTTTTTAAGACTGTTATTCGGGTAAGCTGAGAGAATGGTTGAGGTGCTTGGCAAGTCTGCTCCATCTCAACAAAGTTCCAAGAAAAACTTTTAAACTATCATGGTTTTGAACATACATATTTCGGCACATACCGTGATCATGGCGCATGCAACTGCACCGAAATATCGGGAAACTCATAAATCTACAAATCATGGTATTATGGTTTTTTGACGTCGGAGTACTGTAATGATTATTATTTTGGTAATTAGTAAAATACAAAGATCAAAATTGACACTCATTGTCATTAAGTTTTTGTCGAATCATATGCTGTATGTTTTTCTTGTTAGGACATGATGATGTCAACAACATTCAGTTGACTCCTAAACTATAACGAAATGTGAAAGCGACTTTGTTCTTGTATTTCAAAAGTCAAATATTTTGAATCCATAATTGTTTAATATGGATCTGATAGTGAAAGTTTAACTAATGACCGACGACGGTTTGATTCCCTTTCATCTGTTAGCTACGGTCAAAGGTAGATGAAAGTGTATTTAAATTTTAAGAAATCTTCAAAATTCGTTTCTAGTCTATAGAAAGGTCTAGAAATATTCATAACAAAATGTAGTTTCAAAATAGGTGTTTTATATTTGTCCGCTATACATATTGCTGTACATATTTGGTACATGCCCTTTTGCAGAAGTTAACTTTGCATACGTGACAGGTTGCAAGCCCATCGAAGCTGTGCGTGAACGACATTATTTTGTGTTATTCACTTACATATGAAAATTGCAATATTATGTTCAACTAGGTTGGCGGTGCAAGCATTACAGTAATATAAGTGGAATTTTACTGTCCATTGTAATACATATTTCAAATAAGTTATAGTACAAAGACATCTGAAATAGTCCGAATACTGAAATTTCCGAATCAAAATCGCTTAGCCAACTTAGACTTGGCCAACAACTGAATAGTCTTAGAAATCTAGGATTCGGTACATCCGGCAGCTTTCAAAGGCATTATTCAAGACGCTTCGTTTAATATGGATTTGTATAATCAGCTGACAGAGAGGCCTTAGAAGTTAAAGTGAAAATTACAAGAACTAAATGTAAAGTGAAATGTACAAGAACTAAATGCAAATTAGTATTGGCACCTGTAGAGATTCAACTTGTTTAGCCTTGTCCAAGTACTGCTGCTCGATTCTTGACGACTTTCAAAACATGACGCGGTAAGAGATTGCACGTTATCTAGCTCTTGTTTTTGAAATCCATATAATTTTTCAAAATAACTCATACACAACAACATGCAACTTTATATGTGACACAACTATACCATAGTAAGTAATTTCTCTGATTGTGATTTTTTTTTTAATGGATTACTGTTATTTTTGATTCGAAACAATTTGATACAACTTAGGCAATCGGGGGCAGATACATTACATGCTACTCGGCTAGGTGAGTTTTACAAGCCCTTCACCTATAATAAATTTCACAATATAATTCGTATAAAGTACTCGTTTCCTCTATGTAACAAAGACAATACCATCTGTGTGCACATTATTCAAAACGATTGCTACATTGCGAAGGAAATCTCATGTTTGCGTTGGCGCAAGGTGAACCGCCATAATGTACAGTCAGCTATAAATACATACATATATAAAATCACGCTTCTTTCCCATGGGGGTAGGCAGAGACCTCGGATCTCCACTTGCTACGATCCTTACACACCTCTTTCGCCTCATTCACTCTCATTACATTCTTCATACATGTTCACCGGTTTAGGGTACTATTGACCTGACCTTATGATATTGCTATAAATTAAGCTAAAAATATTGATGGGCTTTAAGCTACCTTGGTGCTGTGGATTTTGCCGTGTATTTGAAAGAATCACGGCCACATTCCATCACTACTGATGCAATAACAAAATACAAAAAAATACAAACAGTGGAACATAAAACCTCCTCATTTCTTGAAGTGGGTTAAAAAGCAAGGCGTCCCTAAGTAAGCCACTGTTATTTATAGAAAAAATACAAAGATTTACGTCGCTGACTGTCCCAAGTTAGGTTATTACTTGCTCCTTGTAAGGATACAGTAATAATAGCGGTTTTGAGATTAGACCAAAACTTACTGTGGTTTTTGTGATGTTCGTGGGATGCAAATGAAAAACGAATATGGACAAAACTCATGGTTCAAATAAGACTATGCGTCTCTTATTACTCTAATTTAACATTTTAATACAAACATTACAGGTCAGAGCTATTTTTGCAACTAATTTTCTCAGTAAGATATTTACTAAATGTTCAGAGTATAGACATATAAATTTTGATCGGCTAAGCGTATGCTAGGAGTATGCTGGACTAATTTTTGGACCAAACTGCAGAACAGTCTAGACTCTAGACTGTTATACTCTCTACACTACAGTAATTCACAGATTATGGTGTAATAAGTCGAATACATAACTTACATTTTGGGTATATATCAGCACGTTTATTACCTGCAAAAGAAAACAAATACAATTAATATTGAATTAAGATTCTGAACTAATGGACCAAGATTTCAAAGAAAGTACAAGATTAAATGAAAATGTAATTAAAAAAAATATCAAGACTGTGCCATTTCTCATGTATCTTTTTGAAGGTGACTTAAGTGGTAGTCAGAAAGATAGGAAGGCTGAACATAAAATCAACATAGGTTATGCAAAATCTAGACACACATCTAGGGCTTATTTTAGGAGTGTGTTCGTAATTTTCACAGAATATCCAAAGAGCATTACCCCACTCAACCTTATTTGTAGGTAAAACTACATTCTTGAATGCAAAGTCAGGTTATAGAAAACCTGTACCGATGTAGGTTTAGTTGCAAAATAGAGGATGCATTTAATTATAAGAAAGAATGTATAAAGAGATGTTTAATGAGATGTTTGGAATGTAAATTTAATACGTCTTTGGCAGTGACTACCTCTGAGGATGTCCTGTTGGAGGAAACGATCGACTTCTATTGATGATTAGCAGCACATTCCGGCTTTGCGGCTACTAATGAAACTACCCGGATAAAATATAGGCTATAAAATCTACACATCGATCGGTAAAATAATTTTTGAAATCGACTGATTAGTTTCTGAGATTACCTCTGTCAAACAAAGAAACAAACAGACTTTACTTCTTATAATATTGGTATAGATAGTATAGATTAGAGTCGACAGGAGCTCGATTCTTGACGACATTTAAAACATGACGCGGAAAGAGATTGCGCGTTATCTAGCTTTAGTGTTCCGAAATCCATAGAATTTTTTAAAATAACCACGCCGTGACATGCCGCGTTAAGACATGGTTATTTGGAGAATATAGCGGCTGTTCGGTACTTTATAAGCTCGAAGTACACAGTAGTAGTATTTAAGTCTTCCTACGTCCGACCCTGAGAGCTGTGTAGGCCTAGGACTGTAAGTAACCCATGGCAACATGTCAAAACGCAACCACGCACAATTTTTCTAATTTGCAACCATTGACACACTGAGAGCCGTTCAACATGCACACGGTCAACTGTTTGTACAGCTTCAGAGACCTTTGTAGCAAATTACTACCCGTCCCGGCTTTTCACGGATGTACTAAAATCCGGGATTTTGTCGGGATAAAATATAGTTTATGTTTATCTAAAAAGCCCACGCTACTCATCCGATTTCGGATGCCTTGACAGAGGGCTTTAGGCGGCCTAAAAATTCTGTCACCAAAGTTGACCACTTGCTTATACGAACGAATTAACGATCCGATTTCAAAAACTCTTTCACCGATATGTAGAATGGACTGTCGGGGTGGTTATAGGCTATATTTTATCCCGGTAGTTTTATTAGTTTTTTTTCTTCGTGTGACAGAGAAAGAAATATACAGCGCTCTATATTTCACTTCCCATTACTGCTTGAGATACGAGACTTGAGTATGGACTCTGTATACGAGCAGTCTTCATTGTACGGCCAAGTACATGTTATAAGGCATTTACTATTGTAATAGTCTTTAAGGACTGAATACCTAATTCTATGTCGTAAACAAAGAACTAGGAAGGACGTATCACCTACACTAATGTAATTGAAAATAAACTTTGTTGTGTTGTAATACAATTCAATCACGTTTCTAATTTTGAGAAAACAAGAGCCCTTCAATAGACTTTTAGATAAAAAAAAAAAGTTTCTACATATTTCAATAATGAGTAGAATTTATTATCTATCTTCGCTTTTACCCCCCTTTACTTTTTTGTAAATGGCTAAACCGATTTCTATGCTACTTTCAGTTTTGCATTTTGCACACCATTTCCTTTCATTTGATACCAAATTTTGGTATATTTGGAAATATTCGCACCCATCTTCCACCTCCTATAACTTTATCAAAGAACCACAACTAGAAAACAGTAGATAGGTACCTATTTTATATAGAAACTGAATTTAAATCGTTTCATTCATTTAAAAGCTATAGTACCACTCACAGACATAGCGGTAACATAAAACACCTCTCGTTGTACGTCAGGGGTTATAAAGGCGAAAGCTAATGCAACACATAATATAGGATACATTATTATAACCCCACCTCTTCCTGTCTCTGTAGGAAGTAGGTTACTACACCGGTTAGTAAGTGATTAACCGTACCGATTAATGTGGAAACATGAATGCGTTCATTTGCAAAGTAAGTACTTGTAAAGTTTTATCTTTTGTTTATAATAATGGTCTTATTCATAAATGTTTGTTAATTTAATAGAGGTTTAACGAATGTTTTTTTCTTGTTAGTCATAAATGGTAAGGAAAAGAGATAGCAACAGATTTAATATCCGTTTTATCTAATTTAGGTTTACTGGTTGAATATACATAAGGAGGTTATTGTATAACTGTGTAATAACTATTTATGTAGCTTTTAAATTGAACTACCGGGCTGACATAGTCACAATGTGACTCCAAGTTCTTTTTAATAAAAGATATAAATAAATAGATTGAACTACTTATGTCTTAAGCTCTTTGTATTACCGGAAAATAACAAAGTTTGAGCAATAATGTTATAAGTATTACACGTACGTAATATTTTATTACAAAATTAGTGCAACGGACATCACGATACTAAAATATTTATACTTAAAACGTAATAGTATTGGTTTGACCTGAATTTGTTATTACCGATTTGTATAAAAAATACATTAAAATCCGGTATAAAACATTTTGATGTACAAATTTAGGTAAATTACTCAAATATGATGTAAATATGAGTACTGTGAGTATTAAGGCCGTGATTTTGTGTTTTTATGGTTTTTTATATTTAGGAATGTTTTGGCCTAGTTATAACAAACGAATCTTAATATACTAATGATTTATGGGTTCATGCGCAAACTGAGCTGAATATCTCAAAAATAAGTTTAGTAGTATTTTTTTAATTAATTTAGGTATTTTAAATTTAAATTTTGATCTACACTTAGCAGTCGTAAATGACATCTAGACAAATTTTAGCAAATACAAAGAAATAAATATTTTTTTAAAAGTTACGACTCTGGCAAGATTCAAACCTGCATTACAAGCGATCGTCTTTAAGCTCCTTAAGCGGACTGCCTCACCACTCGGCCACAGAGCCCTACTCTGCCGGAGTCGAATTTTTACTAAAATGTTTCACTTATAATGTAGTACCCAAGTGTGTACACTGTTAAATAAATAATATGTGGTAACAAGATGACTGAATATTTTTATCGCTTGCCACGCTCCATTAATAAAAGAAACTTGATTAAAAAATTAACGAACAAACCTGACAAATTAGCAAAATAAGCAATTAAAATTACGCAGCAATACATAATTAGAACCGGTTTAATAACCTAGTGCTGTCTAATTGCACAATAGGTAAGTTTTGCACCTTTTAATAACCCTTTTCTTAATATCGTAAAACTACGAGGTGGTAATAGTACTAAATATTTTGAATTTTACTAAAACTACACTCAACTTGACACTAAAAACTACCACCAGTTTACTGTAGTATTGATACCTACTATCCTCGATACCGAATCGAGTATCACAAAATGTATGAGAATCCAGCGCAGCGCCGCCCTCGGTTACTTGCATGAACTAATAATTTCATACATTTGAAATACTTGACCCGTTAACAAGGATAGTTAACTATACAACTCGAAATATGACGCTTGAGTGAATTTGAGTTAAATTTTTCACAAAATAGCTTTCATCATCATCATCCACAGCCCATAGGCACCCACTGCTGGGTATAGGCCTCCCTTCGCAAAATAGCTTTACTTAATCTATTTTCACCCAACTGACAGGTCGGCCGTGTTATTTAAACTTTTCTTTTTAATCAACTCAAAAAACAGAGGTTGATTACCACGACTGTATTTTGTTTTGTATCAATGTTACCTAATTAACTCGTAATCAATGATTCTAATGGTTTTTTCGAGGGTTCATATAACTTTGATTGTGTCAGAAACATTTACAGTCGAAAGACGGGAATGTGGTTATTTTTAAGCTATTGCATAGCTTTTAGCGTAGCGTATTCCGTAACGAAAAACCTAACGCTATCTTTAGTTCAGCAACTCGCCTTTAGGTGGCATGCAATAGCTTTACCGCGGCAGTCGCCGAGTGCCACACGTCTTTTTTTTCAATTTATTTGGTATAGAACCCGCGACCTCCAATTCATACTACCGATGCGTTGTAAGACATTAGAAAAGTGAGGCTATTGACCGGTGGCATAACAGCGGTCAGCCACGCGTGGCGGCAAGCAAGCATTGCACCTCTCGCAGACGGATGTAGTGCATCCTACGATGATCACATTTAATTCATCACCAGGTTCTTGCCTGCTTCGTCCCCTGGTGTAGGAAGTCGCGTTGGAACAGGCAATATAATCTACTAGTTTTAGAACGTGACGTGTCTAAGTGGTCGTTAATAACATTTTATTGAATAAATTTATTATTGACTTTTATTACACGTTAAACTTTCAAGAGCCATATTTGGCGACCTCTGTGGCGCAGTGGGCGGTTCGATTCCCACGGCGGGACAAATGTTTGCATGATCTGCAAATATTTGTATCGAGTCTGGGCGTTTCTATGTACTTGTATAATAATTTATGTATTAACAAAAAAAATATCATGAAGTAATGTCAAGTATCTCACAGAAAGCAAAACCAAACATAGGTTATTAAAACTGGACCTAAGTGTTTTATGTTTTGTCCTATAATTTTTACACAACCCAACCGCTGACTCTATACAAAATTACCGCAAAGTAAACCGTGTAATAATCCACGTAATTTACGTTTTACGTTACATTTACGTAACAAACGTAAACGCGACAGTTGTACCGAAGAAAGTGGACTGTAGACCGGTTTTGGCGAAAGTTGGATTTTCGACAAGTGCGTGTTTATTTCAAGGGTGTGGGTTCCGCATACCGAATACTGGAGAAAGCAATAAGAATGCCGGATGTCCCTTCTCAGTCACACAAAATAAGGATTAAGTATATACAAAATTCTAGTGAAAAGTTTTAAATTTTATTTTTATACTTAAATAATAATTAAAAAAAAATGCTAAATGGCGACGTTCTGCAATTGGAATGATTTGAAAACAAGTGCCTAAAAACATGTATTTTCAAAAAGGTTTTTTAATTTCAGAGCGCGGAACCCAAAATCTGGTAAGGTGTCTTAGGGTAAGATCGGACTAGTTTTCAGAAAACCAATCGAGTGTTTGAAAATATTTTTTTGTATCGCCTCTGGTTATTCTTTCCTAACGCAATAGGGTGTCAACAAATGCAAAAATGCAGAGGTTTCATTTCTTATATTTAGTTTTTAGATAAACTCAACGGTCGATGTTTTATGAATGATGGAAAAGAGCATAATTTTTCAAAATGGCCAGGGAAAGATCGGACCGTGTGAGAGTAAGACCGGACTATCTAATAAAACCACCCCTGTAACAGATAGAATAAGCTCTATCACAAGAAAACATTCGGACTTATCCTAGTAAAAACATAGTAAAAAATTAATTGAATCTCTTTACAATTTTGAGTTTTAGCTTGGATTTTGTAAAAAAAAATTGCCTCTATGCCGATCTTACCCCTGCATGTCTGAAACTCTGACTTTTTAACTAGTTAACCAATTGAAATTAGTAAAAAATGGTAAGAAAATGAACAAGTTGATCAACTAACGTAGGAATTTGCAAATACATTAAATAATTCACTGGGAAATGAAACCGAAAAAATGACCGGATGATCATAGTCCGAACTTCACCTATTGAAATTTCAGAGGCTAAAGATCGGATCTCTGTTTACAAACGTCTTAGACGTGAATGTATAATATTAATCAATAAATTTAACTACACTCATAGTGATAAAGCCGCGAAACTTCAAAAATCATGAAAACTACTTACCAAATTGCTTGTTGAAAGTTTGAGGTGAAAGATCGGATCGTCTCCTTTAACATTTTTTTTCGCATCTTTTGCTAGAACGATGATTACTCGCGTTCGGCTGGGCCTAGCGTCAGTCGCAGGATGTAGGGGGGTGCATAACAAAATGGCACAAAAGGCAATGTTGCCATAATTGTAAAATATCGCCAAATTTAGTAGTTATGCGACTTGTACGGACTTACCCCTTGTCCGATCTTACCCTAAGACACCTTAACAAAAAGTCAGAATTCGGCGTCTACTATTGTTATTAGGTTCCGTTCGTCTGTTTGTTGTTTGGGCATTGTTCGAATGATTGATATGTCTTTTAACTAGTGTTTTAATAATAACTTAGCTCTCTACAATTCTAGACGATTAACAAGTCTAAGGAAGTTAGCTTCTCTATCTTGTTCAAGTAGGTAATTGTTTCTCTCTATATTTATTTGGACATACCTCTGACTACCCCCTTAGAAATCTTCAAAAACAACATTGGTAAAGCCAGTTAGCTTAACCAATTTTGTTATTTTTTTATTCATTGGTTTATTAAGATCATTTGTAGCTACGTAATTTTAGATTTCAGATTTTACTTAATTAAATGTAGTACCTAATAGAAAATGTCTACCGAACTATCGTCGCTAGTCTACTAGGTACGATAGAAAGAGCAAGATGAAGTGAAATTGTCTCGATCTAGTTGCTGAAACAGCCGGAAAGCAGCGCCGGTGCTCGTGGAATGTGCGCGTTTCCATTCACACACGATAAATACGCACCAACATTCGAGTGTAGGTACCTTATTACGTAGGTCATAAGAGTTGTGGTTTGTTTAGGATTTACAGCCTATTTTGCATAGCCCTCGAGATTATTAAAATAATTTTATTCACCGTTTAAAGCTCGTGTTAAAGCGCATATATACTTTTCGACACGAAAAGTTCACTGATGCACATTGCACGTCCGGATTCGATCCCACGAAGGACCAATCCACTCAGCTAACATGGTCCTAATTTTGATAATAGCAATGGTGATTTCCATGTAATATGAATGTCGTATGACAATGCGCACGCGCGGCCCACTGCGCTAGATACCCGACATCGCGCATCGCACGCGATCAATATTGTACACATCCATCGAAAAGTGTAAACTTTACTTCATTAGAAGAAATTATTGTCTATATCAATACTATAATTGCCCTCGAATAATTAAGCAAAGTGTTAACCTATGTTGGGTATCACATAAAAAACTTTTTTTTATGTTTTTGCCATTTGTGTCATGTGTGTGAAGAACTCAGAGCAATCATCTTCTTTGTGAAGAATTGTCTTTCTCGTGATTGGCTAGATTTGACAATGGACAATTAATTTGACAATCTAACCAATCACGAGATAGACAATTATTTTCGACGAACAATCACGTGTGTTTATTTTTCTTTATATTAGCTCGTTTCAATAAATGAAGTATAGGCATGTTGAGCTTGATTGTACGATAGAAATATGAATTATTTACATTAACATATGACTTACCGTGACGTTACTTGCACAATATGTCGTGTTACTGTAACACACTTACTTACAGGTTATTGAAACGTGTTGGGAATTCAGTTCCTTTGAACTTGTTAAAAACATAACAAATGTTTTAGGGGAGAGACAAAAATAAAAGGTGCGTAGATCGTAATTGTGGGTAGAAATAGAAATACAACTAATTAATAGAACATTTTTTTAAATTAAACGCATTCCTAAAACAATATACCCACAATAATAAATAGAATATTTGTTCTTTTTTTTTTTAAATTTTTCTTGTTTTTTTATTTAAAAAGGATAAAAGTACGTACTTATTTATATACCTAAATGTGCATTAAATTTTAAAATAATTTATCTTTACTTAAATGAAAAATTATAATGTGTACTGCTTCCGGATATGCCTATATAAATATTACCTTATATAAACATAAACTCACAAATTAGCACATTCTTTTACATTAGTATAAAATTGTCATAAAAATAACAAAATAGGAGATTTTCACTCCAAATAGCTTAAGAAGTTTTTATAGCTTCCTCATTTGGATTACTTTTTATAACAAAATAAAACTTACGCCTACAAAACTAAATTAAGAGCAGTCAAGCCTTAACAAAATGCAAATTATATTATATAAGAGCAATCAATATTAACTAGATCACTGCAGATAGCCACTTAATTTTGCACCTTATTTTAACGCATTAAAATACTTTTCCGGCACCTGTACTTAAGCCCGTATAACATAATTACATCGTAAAGTATATTACCAATAAAATTAATTCTGCGAAACTTGATACATAGACAAGTGACTATCAGTTGGCGAGCGATCGTTACGATATCGAAATCTTTAATTACTTATTGAGTCATTCTTACACTAATGAAGTTGTAAAAGAACACATAGTTTTAGGTTATAAAGAAAGTATAGAAAGAAAAAGAAAGACACTTTTATTTTAAAAGAGCATCTTCTGTACATACTGCAACTTTCGTCACCATGTTTTTAAATCTTAAAATGTAATTAAATATTTTCACAGATTACTCGAATACAATTACTGTTTTACCAAATTACTAGATCTACTTGTGACCACGAGTCGACAAAAACGAGGTGAATTGAATGTTTATTTTGAGAAAATTACAACTTTTAAACGCAAAAAAACTGTGTTTAAAGCTAAATAAGTCCATGAAAATTTTATCGACACTTTAAAAGCATTTTAGCTACCATCTAACACCACTTATATTTTATCAATTTCTCTCGCAAATCAATTCAGTTTCCAACATATCTAACAAAATGCATCCGAATAGAACTTGTCTAGTATTTCAATAATAACACTTTTATTATAAAGTCCGGTTATGTATTAAGTAATAGTATCGTTTCACCGAGTTTGCATATAATATTGTCAACTTTCATCATCTTAGCGAAAGTTTCGGATCGATGACATACTGAGGCTATTGTGTAACACCAATATAAGGCTTTTGAAAAGATTTTGTTTTTTTTAAGGATATTTTTTTGTCATTATATAGTACAACGATTTAGACACCGAAAATGTTTTGATTCTTCCGGAGAATCTTCAAACACAATACACTATACATTATACACTATCACGTTGGGTGCCCCGGACGCACTACCTCCTCCTGTAGGAGGACAGGAGGAGGTCGAGACTGGGCCTTGAATGTGTTATGTTACAAACATAACTTAGTTTTGTTCGTGACTGTCATTAAAATGAATGCTATAATCTCCATCTATATATTTCATAGAGGAAATGTAATAAACTTTAACTGTTCGGAAAATTGATGTATTTTCCGGTAATTTATTACAAATTGTATCATTACTTCGACTCATGAAGGGTGAAAAAATGTCGGCGTTACCAAATGAAATGCTTATCAGAAATATACCTAAGTTAAGCAACGTTCTGAGCGGTCACAACTTAGATGGGTGACCGCAAGTGGCATTATCAACTGAGCGCTTCCGTGCTTCGGAGGGCACGTTAAATTGTCGGTCCCGGCTTTTGAAGTCGTTAAGCCATGACGGAGGCCTTTAGGCGGCCTAAAAACACCGTCGTCAGTGTTGGCCACTTGCTCATACGAACGAACGAACGATCAGAAATAAGTGGCAGAATTAAATATTTCATTAAACCGACTTAAATTTCGTAAGGAGATAACATTTTCAATTTAACACGAGCTTTAAACGGTGAAGGAAAACATCGTGAGGAAACCAGTTAGCTTATGTACCAAATATGTATTTGGACATACCTCTGACTACCCCATTAGACATATTCAAAGGATCTAAAGAATAACACAAAGATCTGAAAAAATTGTCTACCGCTCCCTGGTATACATTCGTGATTATATTTTATTTTATTTTTTTCAAATGATCTGAAATAATATTTCGGTTTCTTAAAATAATATTTTTGTGTCTAGAAACAAATAGTGGATCTAACAGACATACGTACTTCGCGGTTAACTTTCTACTTCCTACGATTTCATGTTAGATTAACTATCTCTCTATTAGCTACGTTTATTGCAATTTTCTTTCACCTTGATACATCATTCCATTCATCTCTAATCGTAATTTCTATATTTGTATATATATCGTAAAGAAAGGTCTTATTCATAAAGTAACTATAATTTAAGATAGGTTTAAATAATGTTTTGTTCTTGTCAATCCTATGGCAATGAAAAGATCTAGCAACAGATTTAATCTCTATTTTAGCTAAAGTAAGTTTACTATACTTCATTTTTTGAAGTGAGCTAATAGGAAGAAAAATAAACGCAATGATTGGTCGTCGAAAATAATTCGAGTAAAGATCATAATGATATACAATAATTGTAAAAATGTTATTAGTTTTAAAAATTTCAAAATAAACAATTTATTTTCATTAAGCTTTCCAATTATCAACTAAATCAAATAAAAAGTCTTACCTTAGAAAACTCCGCAGGAACAATTCCAAAAAACTCCGCACCTTAAAGTTCCAATAATTCCGAAACAATCAAAAACAGCTTAGCCCGTTGACTGAATCACATTTTCCGTCAATCAAAAATGGTTCATCATAACACCGACTCAAGTAAAGCTGAAGAGACGTCCTCTCACTACGACGGTTAAGACGCGACTGACTCCCTCAAGACAACTATACTTGCAACTTGACATCACCAGGCATGGATTTAGTCATTGAATTACTAATTTATTCCGAATAATATTTCACGAATTTGGTAATAGGTTATGCTAATTATTATCCGATTTAGTAATAGTTTGACATTTCTCCGAAAAGAAAGTGATGAGACTTATTTGTTTGGTAGAGAAAATATTTAACTAATCGCCTTGTAGGTATACGCATTTTTATATATTTTTTTATACTTATACTGTAGCGTAGAAAGATTTACATTAATTAATTTAAATTAGGTTACATCATAGTTTTACGATAGTTCTCACGCAGGGAAAAGTTCTGTTTTTATGACATTGACCAAATATGTATGTTCCAATAATAAATTTGTTTCTATTTAAACTTTAACGATAAACGAAATCAGCCTAAAAATGATTTTGTTTTTGCACTGGTTTGGCTAAACGTATCAATTATATTTTATATTGTCTTTCTATAACATTCGAGATTACATTTTTTTTAAATAGTGCATCACGACTTTTTCGCGGGTCCTTTTCAAACATCGGGAAATACTAAAAAAAGTAAACCCTTTTCAAGGCTAATTTTACCTCTGTTCATCCTGTCAGCATGTATTTTTTTTTCTATTATTTGAGTACAATAAAAAATAATGAAAATGATGACATAAAATTCAGATTTTTTATTTAACATAGCTGAAAAATAAATCCAAAATTATTCATTAGCTAACTATAAAATATTATTTCTAAATACACCCCTGCACCGTCGCACCCTGTAGACAGGTTATTTTTTCACCAACTAATATGTATTTAATCGTCATGGGAACATTTTTTGTACATCCTGCGATATAGGTCAACAGGTACGCAAGATGCTATTAAAATATTTAGAACCGGCTCATAATGGTTAGTTGGTACATAACTGCATTACTGAAAATTTACTTAAACTTAAACAAGTGTTGAATTTGTAAGTCCGAAGACGTTTTACGATATTTTTTATTTTTTTGTATAAATCAAGGATTTATTTACAGAAACTAAACTAATACATATTTACATAACTGTACAAAATACAAATAGAACCAGTTGAGCCTCGTAAGGACCATTGCAAACGGTATATAGGTAGTTTAACTGATCCAAACCACTGCCAGACGGAATATAATATTATTTTTTAGAAATTTGAGGAAAAACGACATACTAATGCAAATTCCTGAAAATTTATTGACAAGTGTTTAATTGGTAAGTGTATAAATAAAGGTTTTGCGTTATTGTTTGTTTGTTTGGAAGAGTTGATAGACAAGGTAATTTAGAATTGTTTTTCTTCCGCAATTTCACAGCTGAATAATTTTACGACTAGCGTTTTATTTTCTTTTTTTTTTAACTTAACTTCCGTCCATTCAGCACCAAAGGTGCCATTTGAGCACCAAAAATTCGGTCAAGCACAAGTGAAGAAAACTTCACAGAAATAATTGATTTACTGGAACCTTGAGTTGCCTTTTCATCCAACATTCTTCAGCCATAAAACATTGCACTAAGATTTGTTCATCTTTATGTTACTATTGTATGAAATACTTGTATCTTGCATCGTTTTTATAGATCCACTGAAACTGCTTAAGCTTTTACATCTTTTACTAGATGATTTCATCAGGTGGCATTTTTGCAAGAAATATAGTAGGTACTTTTGAAACTATCGCGCCTAGGAAACATATTTATAAATATTATCGAGACTTAATCGCGTATTGAAATCATTGTATTTACTGTCTACTCGTGACTACGGTGACTGTAACGACATCGAAACGTCGAGGTAAATAAAATGTTTTCAATAATTAAGTCCCGATAATGTTTATAAATAAGAAATAGTGTTTAAAATATGGCAAAAAAATCTTTGGTGCTGGGAATCGAACCCACTATTGGTCGTGGATTTGAAAGGTTAAGGAACTATTCCACTTGGCCACCATTAGCTACTAGGTGCTAAATAAGTAAACATCGACTTTCTTCACGCCTTCGTGTCCGCGTCTTATGTAACACGATCTTAATTCTTGACTTGAGTTGAGTGAACTTGAGTATAGTCTATACTATTTATTTATTATCAGTATAGTCAAGTTTTGACGTTTCATTTGATGCAAAGGTCGTTTTATATTGGTCATCTTTCATTTTTTTCACTAACTGAGAAAGAGAGGGGTTAAATAATCCCTCTTTTTTACATTGAGCCTTGGACATTCCACACAGCGTCATCTAGTCCCAAGCTAAGCAACTTAATGCCTGTGTAACGGTAACCAGATGGCTGATATAATATTTAAATACATTTTTTTAAATACATTAGTAAGGAAACACCCAGACACGGAACAATTATCTACAGAACATACAAACATTATTTTATGCCATAGCGATGATCGAACCCGCGACCGCCGCGTTTTAGGCGGGCCTTCGCCCACTGCGCCACAGAGGTCGTCGCGCGATCAGTTATTCGGTACAACTAGTTAGGGCACTAATTATAAATTAACCTACCTACAACTTACTTTACAAAATAAGATCACCTCGATACTAGAAGTACCTAGATATAGATTAGGTACATGCTTCGGTCGTCCGTCATCAATGTCCGCATATTACGCAAGCAGCGTGTAAGTAATGTAATACCATCTCAAGTTGAGCTTAGAAGTAATTACTTTGGTATAGTTTATTCATGGACATTAAAGTAGCGCCGATGGGCTTGCAACCTGTCACGTATGTAAAGTTAATTTCTGCAAAATGTAGGTATGTACAAAATACGTATTTGTACTCGTCGTTCGTTTGTAACCACTCAGCCACAGAGCGTCCTAGAGCTCTGTGGCCCTAATCGCTTGTATCATCGCAGGTTCGAATCCTGACGAAGTCGTAACTTTTAGTAAGTTTCTTATTTCATCTGATGATTTACCTAGTATGCGTGGTTTAACACTATAATAGAAATAGAAGAACTATGTTGAAAACATTTATTTACAACGTTAGTTAGACGCATACTAATCACTATAGGTAAGTACATCCAGTTTATCAAAGTCAGGCTTAAAAACAATGTATATTACTTAATACTCAAGTATGCGGTGGCAGGGCCGCCATTGAGTAAAAAACTCGAAGAGGCGTCATTTCACTTTCATCTGCCTGGAGGCATGAAAGCTGCTTGCAATCAGGTCGAGGTACATTTTCTTTGGGTACAGTAGGGTGACCAGCATTTAAGTCTTTTGACTCTCAAAGCTTTAGGCGGTTAAAAACTCCGTCTTAAACTAACTTAACTAAAAACTACGAACGAACGAACTTTCAAAAATAACATGAGTTGTACTCGTATACATTTAATTTAACATACAGGATACTCATGTAAAATATCTTCTAGTCGTCTCATAGAGTGTGTGTATCTAAATTGACGGTATTTGTTTAATTAAGATTTTGGTAAAAATATGTTATTATGTTACGGTTGTGAGTCTGTTTGTATTTTTATTTTTAGCTTACTAAACAACAAAACTAAATAGATGACAAATTTTAGTATTTACGTACAAAACTTATTTTTGAAAAACTGTGTTGGCCTCGTGGGTTCGAGTTCAGCAAGCATGCATTGCGTCTAAAAAAAGTTCAGAGAAAATATTCTACAAACCTTGAAAAAATTATCATGAATGTCTTGGTGACTGCATGGTCTTGGTCCTGCCTGTCTGTATTTTACGCACATTTACTTATTAGTCTTAATATTCATACAGAAGCTTCTAAAACATGGTCACCCCACAAGATCCACTTGTTCTACCCACGATGACGTAACACCAGCGTAACTAGACGATAGGTAATTGTGAATGGAATTCGATAGTAATTATTAGGTAATGACGAGCATCGGGTTAATTACAGGTAATTTAATTAAAACTAATGTAGAGATAATGAAAGGTGATTAATAGGTAATTGATTAGTGCGTTGAAAATGTAATTTAATGATTTTGTTGGTCAGTTTTAACCGAAACTTGTACGTTTCAACCCCGGGTGTATATTCGTAGTAGTCATCACCATCCACAGTCTGTGGTATCCCACAGCTTTACCTACTTTTGTTTGCCATCCGTCAAAATAATTAAGTTTTTATTTACGCATCATTTAAGTGAAATAGATGAAGGAAAAAACACAACAAAAAAGTCTCTACAATTACCTGCCTACGTACACCAATTTTCAAACTTACTATAGATCATGTAGGTATCTACTACATTTTATGCAGAAAAATATCTTGATTTTTAGTCTATCAGAATAAACCGTCTATCTTGGTAGTGATCACAAACTTAAGTCAAATTACAAAGATTATAAAAAGCTTAACAGAATGACAAAGTGACTCGTGACTGCAGGCGACTCTGCATGAATTTTAATACATCAATCCAGTTTGATCTAGATTTATTACCTTGACATGGCAACACAGTCTGACGAGACTTTGTTCCATTGACAACATGCTATTTAGGAAAAAAAAATGAAATATGATCACGACTGTATCCGAGGAGTGGTAGGTAGATATTTCTTTCAGATCTTTGTGTAATTCTTGAGATCCTTTGAAGACGTTTAATGCGATTTTAATTTTAAGCCGATTTCAAAAAAGGTGAAGGTTTCACTGTATGTAGGTATTTTTTGTTTTAAATTCCGTCAATAGTAGAGCGATTTTGTTTGAAAGAATCCACTAGCGAGGTCTTATACAAAAAATTGACGATTTGTTGAGGGTCTTCGGAGTTATGAATATAAGTAAGTACATCAAGAGTGCAGAAAATGACGTGAGTTTCATTTTTTTTAATTTTGCCACTTGTTTAAGTACTAGATATTCGTGAGAATCTACAGGCTGTTGAAAGATGATATTGGCAATGCTGTATGATAGCCGTACAAAGTTTGATGAAATTCTGATTTTATGGTTTAACAATGCGAAGACTGTGTAATGTTTTGTGAAATTGATTATGGTTTCACCTTCGGTTCGAAAGTTGAGTCACATCTCAGAGATCAAAGCTTTTATCTGTTTTTGTTTGAAATTCGTTGATTGCTTCAAATCGAATACTTACTTATAAAAAAAAGTAAAAATTAAAAAAAAAAGGTCTAGTTAATCCTACCTTATGGGCTGGAACAAATCTGACTTTGATTTAGGAACCCTTTTTACCTACTCGTATATTCGGTAGGTGGTACCAGAGCTGGTCTCTGGTGGTACCTAATAGGCCGCTCCATGTAAAAAGAACGCTGGCCGCGCACTAGACGTATTTATGTTGATAATCGCACACAAAAGTTTTTGATTAGGTACATAATGGTTTTAAATAAAAATGTAAAAAATAATTTGATGTTAGACTTACTTATATATATTGCATGTAGATAAGTAGGTACCTACTCTATGTAGCGATCCATCATATAGGCTACTATTCATGACGTAACAATTTCAGTAACATTACCTAGTTTCCTTAAACTAGGTTAATTGCTAATTCGCACCATTTGCGATACAAAACACCAAAATAACGACTGAACGTGCATCGCATCTCAATCAGTGTAGTGTGAACGGCACGTAATAACCACTTGCAATATTGTACGTGGAATGTATTAGTGTGGTTATGTTGATAAGCTCACGATGAAAACAAATTATCTAGATTACCTAGATATTTACCTGAAAATCGGAAGAGATAGGCTAAAAAACAGCTCTATCATCTTCACCTCTATTTTACCCAAAAAAATATAATAAAGATGGAGCTTGCCTAAGGTAGGTGTCTATTCTAAGAGGGGAAGCACGTAGAGTTCGTGTTTAGCTAACATACAACACAAATAAATAATTTCATTTCATTTATTTATTCAAGTATAATATAATATAGTATAAGTACATCTTACGTGAAATTCAATGAAAGCTAATATTTATAATAGAAAGCACCATTCATTTTGTTAACAAAACGATTTGATAGCCATCTGTGGGCAAGTAGCAGAACGAAGTCAAAACAATGCCATCTATCAGCTAGTAGCATAACCAAAACGTGTAGTACTTTACTACCCAGTTTACTGAGATCACCTAGCATTAAAAATTTCCAAAAATTATTTTTGTAGATAGTACTGCTTATAATTTATAGATGGCATTGCAAGTGATGTTGAGATTCAATTTAAGCAAAGTAACGCGAACCAAATTTTAAAACTACTTAGCATAAATTGATCGTAAAAAATTACATTTTGTGTCCCAAAAACATCGAATTACCTAAACTTCATTTCTTGAAACGAGATAACAGGAAAAAAATTACCTACCTCACGTGATTGGTAGTAAAAAATTATTTTCTATCTCGTGATTGGCTAGAATGTCAAATCAATTGTCAATTGTCAAATCTAGCTAATACGAGAATAGACAATTATTTTTGACAACCAATCATGTGAGTTTATTTTATCTTCCTATTAGCTTGCTTCAAGAAATGAAGTATAAGTACTTACCTACTCAATCAATTGGTAATTGACAATAATTCAAGTCAGACCTCTGACAGGACATCGGTAAAAACAGCATTCAATTTCAAGCAGACGTGTTACAACTTTATTTTGAAAAATGTAGAGATGAGATTTAAACATAAGTAATTGAATTACCTACTTACCTAATCATTTGAGTGAGACAGATATTATTACTTACCTATTATTATGGATACCTAAGTACCTATATTAAACTAGACTAGTGTACACCTTCTAATGTAGGTACAATGACGTCATAATAGCGTAGTCGTGTCCGCAGCCCCCCCGGGACCTCCCCCCGCGAGTGCATTCTACTTGCGGAGTAGGGCTGTCACAATCTAAGGACCATGCCATAATAATATTACATCTATGGGCATAACTTATTATTATATCCACAGTTTTGAAAAGTAGGTAATTATCAATAATCTTTACTCATCATGAAAAAGTGGGCTAGTATCAGTAGTTCGATTAATTAGTATCTACTAATCCGATTAATAGTGCTGATCAATGCAGATCATCGGACATCTGAGCACGAAAAAATGATATTTTACAAGCGTGTGAGCTTAAAAATCCTTATGGATTTTTACAATAAATGAATCAGTTTAAATGGTATAAAATATCTAACTACCTTCGTGTTATACGACAATAAGCGCAAAATTACACTTTTATAAGTAGGTACCTACATTATTTAAATCATTATTAACCCTAAAGTAGTCGCGCCTTTTCGTGAAAAGCGAGTAGGTAATCGCGTAGGGAGCATTTTGCCGCACCGTATGTTTTTTTTGTTAATTCGTCTACGTGAGACAGCCCTACCTACACAGAGTAATGTATGCCCCAGAGACAACGCGGACACTTCATTTGTCTGCGCTTGTCTCTACGACAGTACACGGAAATTTCATTAGTACAGTAACGTCTGCCCTGAACGTGCTACGCTATGTTTGGTACGTTTGGGATCGGATTTGTATTAGGTACAGAACTATGAACTTAGGTTACAAAAAGTGGCTAACATCCAGTCTTGATAACCAATCTATCTCTGATTTCCCTTACTGTCGGTAGATGTTTGACATTTTTGTATGGATGGTCTGTTAAATATCTAGTACCCAAGTTTTGCCTTCTTGTAAATCCAGTTCATCCTAAGGTTGTCTGGAAGAAATCGCTCATTGCGATAAGACCGCCCATTGTACTTCACTTCAACAGTTCTGTGTGTCTGTAATTTGTTTTAATGTAAATCTATCTATCTATCTAGCCACAGTAAGCTAAACCAGAGATAGATATATACTAGAACTATAGATTTTGAATAAATTCTTGTTAGTCCTTCAAACCATTTGAGAGATATGATAATTGGGCACTTCGAAATGCCAGCGACACATTAGGCAATGTGTACACTCACAGAAAGTCGATAAAACAATACAAAATGTCACATTTATATGTAAATTGGAGCCAAAAGCAAGTCGCATACGGTGCTTTAGAATAGGTAAGGTAATTACTTACCTACAGGTACATAGTTTTGTAAGAATCTTGCAATAGTTTTAATACTAATAGGTACCTACCCCCTTTTGCATATTGGGCCAGTAAACCTATGCATAATAACTAAAACTCATAATAAATCAGTTGCTATTTCTTTTCCTTATCATTTGAGATAATAAATAAAACATATTTGAAACCTATTTGAACTTATCAAATCTTTATGAATGAGCCGCGTCATGTTTTGAAAGTCGTCGAGAATCGACATCTAGCATGCGTGATACATCAATCACCTTACTTGCAACACTTCATAGCAACAGAACTCGTATTGAGAATGTGTAGCAACTGCTCTTAGCGCCCGCGCGGTGCGAACTGACCGTACAAACATAACACTGTTTGTATAAACTCTGCTCCCATTCCTGTCTTCGGAAGATACACTAGTTCACGACGTTTCGAATATAACCCGAAATGTGAACATTTTGACCTTTCCTAAAGCTTGGGAGATACTTGCGATTACCACGCGAAATGGTATTATATATGAGTGACGACCGTAATTGATCTTCTAAAGCTTTGGCGAATATTATTTTCTTACCTTGTTATTCATAAATTTCATTGTGGAAGCTTACGCAAAAAGGTCTATTTATACACAGGTTTTTATCGCGTTAATTACCTTATTTATCTACACTATCTACACTATAATAATATTATAAAGAGGAAAACTTTGTTTGTTTGTTTGTTTGTTTGGTTGTAATGAATAGGCTCAAAAACTACTGGACCGATTTTAAAAATTCTTTCACCATTCGAAAGCTACATTATCCACGAGTAACATAGGCTACTTTTTATCCCGATATTCCCGCGGGAACAGGACTTACGCGGGTGAAACCGCGGGGAACAGCTAGTATCCCTATAAAAACCTGAGTATAAATAGTTCTAAAATATGAATTGTGATCGCAAAAGTTTAAGAAAAAGAAAAAAGGTCTGTTTCATACTATCGCTATAGACCTCTTTTTTCCTTGCAATAAGAATTACTTTAATTTATTGTAAACAATAATATAATTCTATTGCACATTTACTTTTAATTGTGATTGTTCATACAAAACCTAATCCAATTTAACTTAATACAAAATTTTCCCAGAAAAAATATATTCCACGCCGCAATATCTTGGCAATTTCTGTAAACTTTTATTAAACCTTTAGAGCAACAAAAATGGGTAAAATTCCCCAGTAGGGGAAGACACGAACAATTTACCCGCCAGCTTAAGGCGGCTTATTAGCAATAAACAAAACCGGGGCCGTCGCCACTATACATATAGACTTGTGTTAAGATGTGAGCGAAGCGCGAGTTTTATAAATACTGGTAAAACTACATAAAAAGGTTTTTTCAATGTTAAATAACCTTTAATTTCAATGTTTATAGACAGATCAAAGCTTTTTAAATACATTGTGCCCATATGTAAAAGACGCAGTTATTTGTAATTGTAGAAAAAGTTTCCGAAGTTTTCCAATAAAAGAAAAATAAGTACCTACCTGAAAGTAATATAATATTTTACAGTTAATTAAGTATTTTTTAATGCTCGATTTCTATAACTAACGTACGGATGTCCGTAGGTCCATCACCATAGCAACTTTGTTTTTACAACATGATATGTATGAAACTTTTTGAAAGATAACATCGACGCTATGACGAAAGTCCCACGGTCATCCGTAGGTTGGTTATAGAAACCGGCCATAAGAGATTTTAAGCTATTGCATAGCTTCTATCGCGGGCCTTGAGCGTGGAGACCGAATCCAGAAATTCCGTAACGAAAAAACCTAACGCTTGTCACTTTAGTTCAGCAACTCGCCTCTAGGTGGCATGCAATAGCTTTACCGCGGCAGTCCCCGAGTGCCACACGTGTTTTTTAATGTCACCTCTCTTCACTTGCACCGAACAGAATAAATCACTAAGGTTAAAACATCATTAATATTAAATCATGGTGCCACTGATTTATAGATAGGGGGCGCTCCCTCCGAGGTGTGAACTTGGTTTAACCACTGAATTATTGTTTGGTGGAATTGGGCCCTGCAGTTTTCTTAGTTTTCTGATAGTATGTTAACAGAGACAAAGCCACAGACAACATAACTTACACTAGCAGGACGTCCCGGCTTTACACGGGTGTACATGAAACTACCCAAATAAAATATAGCCTACAACCATCCCAACAGTCCATTCTACACATCGGTGAAAGAATTTATGAAATCGGCTTAGTAGTTTCGGAATTTTCGGAGATTACCTCCGTCAAACAAACAAACAAACAAACTTTACCTCATGATAAAACATAATTATCGCAATTACCTTAACTTTACCTCTTTAAGTATAATATAGATAAAGTATCAATAATGCGCTCTTAAATTAAAAAGAATTGTTGACCAGAAAGTAATGGCACAAACTCAGGGAGGCCTATACCCAGCCGTAGGTGAAGTCCAGCTTTGGACTGAGGCTGATGATGATGATTTACATATTCAAATGCTAAAAGGACGTGACTCTGCCTAACCTTTGCCCGTGTTTGCATGGTCCAAGTACCAGGGCTGCATAACGCAGAAGGTAGGAAAATAACCCTGGTGTACGTGTGAAACGGAGCGGCGCGGCGTGCGCGACTCATTTACACCTATACAGGCTGGTTCTAAAGAGAATTGGTACAAATAGTAGCTCTGTGACTAAGGTAACAAAATAATTATGATTAATTTTGTACGATATAAATGTAGAAATCGAACGCATCCAAATTGGTTAGAAAATGAAGCAATAAAAAGTGTAAATTTTTGGGAATTTTTATTTATTTTTAACTAGGTAACTGAAAAAGGAAATTTTATATGCAACGTTACGTGGTTTTTGTAAGTTACATGATATTTCAGTCAAAAAGTATACTAACCAGTTTTTTTTGTGGTTTCTGCTCGGTTCAAAAACTCATTGAATGTACCATCTATATTTTTCATTCTTTCATTCTTACGTACTCTCTGCATCGTGTAATCTCTTACTTCTGTTAAAAATAGTCTAGGTTTCATTTTTAGTACAATACAACACATCCTGTACTCAAGCCGTAGTTCACATAGAATTTTGACATTTACCCGCTAATTGCGGTATCAGCTACCGTGCGCCGCCGGCGCCGTTTCCGGTACCATTCCAAATTCAAATTTCAAAAAGTTTTAATGTTCGAACAAAGACCATCAAGGTGGTCAGTACCACCAACGTTTTAAAACTTTATTAATTTAGTTTTTATGCTTGTTTTTTAAAGAGATTGGGATCTTTCAGTCTCAATAAACAATCTATCTCTGGTTTTTCTTATTGTCGGAAGATCTTTGACATATTTTGAATGGAAGTTATATCAAATTTCCACCAGCAGTAAGCACAGACAAAGGTTAAGTTATTAAGACCGGCGGTAAGAGCCAATCAATGTTGACGACAGTGTTCTAGTCACTTTTAAAACAATGATAAGTTTAGAAACTATTGTAACTGTAAGGCATATTTTTTTGCAATGAGTCCATTAATTTTTAAGTTTATTCGTCACATACATCCAAAAATACAATTAATCTTCTTTATTAAATAAGTATGAATAAACATTAAAAAGGCAGAGTGCATAATGATTTGCAAAACAATTTTCTTGACTAATCTAAAGGCGCGTCCACCCTAACGACCTGCAAACATTAGATATTAGTGGATTATACACGTGTCCACACGTGTCTAGATGTCCACACGTGCTGGCCGCGTGGCGACAGTTAATGTGTATGCAGCTTTAGTTTACAATGGTTTGATTGATAAAGGTGTGACGTCAATCATCAAGTAATTTATAGTGTAAACTTACCTTTATTGGAAAAATATCAAAAATAATATGTGTGAAAACAAAAAAGAGAAACAACATAGGGTGGGTAGGAAAACAATAGAGTCACCAAATCTGTACATTTTTAAGTGATCCATGAGGTCCTACAGAACATTTTTCTTTCTCTTTTACGAGAGTCGAAACGTTTGAGCCTAGACATGTAAATGCCTGTAAAAGTCAATAAGATGGTTATATTTACAAGTTTATAACAGCTTATTAGTAAATGACTCCCTTTGTTTTGGCTTTGAATGTCTTTGTATGGATAATGAATAGGTATCCATTAAACAGGAGACAATAGCATCGTCCTGTCACGTCAAGATGGCCGACAGTGATAAATTAATTCATCCTTGATCAATAGATTGGGAACATACGGGAGAGTATTGTACACGGTGACGTGGAGAGGAAAATGATATTTAGGTAAGTAGTTTTACCCCCGGTTCCTATAACAAACTAACGGATGTTCGTAGGTCCATCACCATAGCAACGTTGTTATTTTAACATAAAATGTATGAAACTTTTTGACAGTTAACAACGTTGCTATGGCGCAAGTCCTACGGACGTCCGTTAGTTTGTTATAGGAACCGGGGGTTAGTAAACTAAAAGCCCGGTTAGTTTAGTTTTATTGAAGAGCCAAATAATGTCAAATATCTACCGACACTAAGCAAAATAGGAGACACTAAGGTTATTGAAATTGGAAACTGGTCGTAAGAGACGTTAAGTAAGAATAAGTTACATGGAAATTTAAACAATTTTATCAGAGCACATTAAATTGAATATTGTCTAAAAACAAAATGTTTTATTATTTTGTTAGTAACGGCCACAAAATCTACTCGTGTTTTTTCTGTCATTTCAAATTTTGAAACAGGTCTAGCCATCGCACAACTAACTGCTGCTTTGTCTGTGCCTTCGCAATACCACACCAGCTGCTTGCGTATTCTGTTTGGGCTCAGGTGCTCAATCACGAGTTGCACAGTACGTCAATTTAGTTTTGACGACTTAAAAATGTAAAAATAAGCGATATGTTTGTGTTTGCTTCACTTATTACACATACACAGACTTTTTTTTAAAAACCATAACTAAAATGTATATGTTGTGCCGACCCCACCTAGTGTGGGACAAGGGCAGGGGAATGATGATGAACTAAAATGTATATTTCATTTACTCTTACATTTAAGCAACGAATCCTCTTCATGTTGTTTCTTAAGTGCTGTTTAAAAAGTAGTTGAATTTAAATGATAAGATGTTGCTTTTATAATGTCCACATTAGTTTCGATATTTTCCAATAATGAAAAAGTCAACTTTGCAGTTTACTCGACCGATGTATACAACTTGTGCCAAAGCCACGTGAAGCACTCACGTGGTTACTCGAATGCGCCTGCTGTGGTTTCAGCAATATCTTACTAACTGCTAGCTCATCTGTGGCACAACTGAAACTCAATCAAGATAAGGACAGTGACAATCTTGAAAGTCTTCAAGGTACAGTCAGTAACGGGAGTAATATTAACAGAAATACTGTTTTTGTTAAAGAATTCATATAATAATTAAATTGAATAATCAATTGGGAATTAAATTTAAGTGAAGTTCACACATCAAACTATACATTTTTCGTTCGTTCGTAAGTTGGACAACTCTGAAGACAGAGTTAAGATAAAGTAAGGTAACTTAAAGGCCTCCGTCGTTAACGACTTCATAAGCCGAGACCGACAATTCTATCCTTCCTTCCTTCGTATGAGTAAGTGGCCAACTCTGGTGAAGACGGAGTTTTTAGGCCGCCTAAAGGCCTCCGTCATGGCTTAACGACTTTTAAAAGCCGAGACCTTGTCGGTCTATGGTCTATGGTTCTATGTACAAATAAAATATAAAATATTATGTTATAAGTATCATATTTTGTTGCTGTCTGTAACTTTGGAATTCTTGTCTTGGCTCGGCTGGTATTTCAGTTGCCTCTTCAGAACTGATTGTTTACGTGTGTCATATTGAAGTGGACTCCATCTATGTACCTTTCTCTATGTAGGTAGGTAAGTAGGTATATAGGTAGGTACTGGCCGATTCTAAGTATCTATTCGTAGTCTATTTATGTTTATATATATTTTTATTGCTAGCTTACCCGGCTAACTTTGTAGGTACTTTAATTTTTTTTCTTCTTTAAAAAAAGCTAGGCCTACACCACCAGGTTCTTGCCTGATTCTTTCCCTGGTGTAGGGAGTAGTTTTGGAACAGGCAATAGAGTCACCTAGCTTATAAGACTGTACATTTTTAAGTGATCCTTGAGGTAAAATAAACACATTTTTCTTTCTTTCATTCACCCCTCCTTTTGTATCCGGGGCTAATAAAAGGTTATTTTTGTTTTTGTAATATAGTTATTATTTGTCATACACATAATCATCGATATATAAGTACGTGTTAGTAACTCAATGATTGTATGTAATTTAAAAATTCAATTTAGAAAAAGCCTCAGGGCATGTCACGTTCTCAAATTAGGGTTTGTTTGTCTGTCACAATCAGAGTTGACAGTATAGTCCGTTGAAATGGTACATTTGCTTTGCATTTGTTAGAGGACGCAATTTTATTATTGAGACATGTGTGGGGGGTCAATAGAAGCTTAACCTAAAGTTTGTGGGGTCGCCACCCTTGTTTCCCGGCCACCATCTTGAAAATAGGAGTGAACACGATATCTCAGAAACTATGCGTCTTACAAAAAAAAATTCAATCTATAATTTGTAGTAAATTGTTTTGCCTACAAATATGTTTCTATAACTTTTTGCCCTAAATCAAATATTTAAGAAGTTATAAGCAAAAAAGTGAGTTTTTTTTTTATTTTGCTCTATAACTTCACGCAAAAACGGCTGGACCGATTTGGTTGAAATTTGGTATGTAGATAGGTGATACCCTGGATTAACATAAAGGCTACGTTTTATCCCGATTTTCCTGCGGGAACAGGACTTACGCGGGTGAAACCGCGGGGCGCAACAACTAAAACCGAATAAAAAGTAGCCTATGTGTTAATCCAGGGTATCACCTATCTACATACCAAATTTCAACCAAATCGGTCCAGCCGTTTTTGCGTGAAGTTATAGAGCAAAATAGAAAAAAATTCTTACTTTTTTGCTTAAAACTTCTTAAATATTTGATTTAGGGCAAAAAGTTATAGAAACATATTTGTAGGCAAAACAATTTACTACAAATTATAGATTGACAACTTTTTTGTAAGACGTATAGTTTCTGAGATATCGTGTTCACCCCTATTTTCAAGATGGCGGCCGGGAAACAAGGGTGGCGACCCCACAAACTTGAGGTTAAGCTTCTATTGACCCCCCACACATGTTCCAATAATAAAATTGCGTCCTCTAACAAATGCAATACTCGGCCCTCAAATTGTAACATTTCAATGGACTAGTAGCGTAGCTCTAAAAACAGTGAAATACAGTGCCAAAAATTTGCCGCACTCTGTATTATAGTATACAGGGTGGGGCAAATTTTCGGCACCTAAAAAGGTGCTACCCTTTGCTTTCTAGTTAGTAGTTTTCGTTCTTAGAAACCTTCTGGTTTCTTTTGAAACTATTTGAACCTTTGAGGGGCTAAAAATTTGCCCCACCTATATTTATCTAATTTTAATTAGACAGCATTTTAATAAGTATACTATTTTTCGTTAATTATTATCAATTATTTTACTTAAAATTAGAAATTCTTAGTTGTTTTGTCATTTTTATTGATAAATTTATTATTAGTCAATTTTGTTTGCTTTTAGTTTAGGTATAAGGAGACATTCAAATACTATTGTGAAATTGTTTGTGAATAAATCAATAAAATGAAACGAAATGAAATATATTTTTTAACTCTTACTGCTCCGTGAGATACCTACAGTCGTGAATTTTTTTTAATTCAAAAAAATGATTATGAAATAGGTCTAAGGTTGTTCAAGGCAGTTCCAAAGACACGATCGACACGCAATAAACAAAAATGCAATATTCCCAACCCATCCTTTGATGCAACATTTCAATAAGACTCAACGTCAAATAAAATCACATCAATTGTGTTTCTAATTAAATTCATTCTCACGGTGGAATGTTTTAATTATTACGGGAATATCAACCTTGTGCGGTTGAGATAAGAGAAGGGTGAGGGATCGATAGACACCCCTCTAATAAACATCAATCAAGGTTCTATTAATGCACCTTTTGGGTTATGATATTGAGGTGTGTTACGGTTAGTGCTCGGTTTGTCTTTGGTACACAGAATAGTAGAAAATCAAATTATAAAATGGCGGACATTTGAGTGTGGTGTGTCGCAACCCTAGTAGTAGTTTTGTGTTGACTGATTGAGGGTAGACAAAAACCTCGTCAGTTGAAGATGCGAGCGGGTGCCGGCCTTCAGTCTACTCGTGACCACGGTGACTGTAACGCCACCGAAACGTCAAGGTAAATAATATGATTTTAATACGCGATTAAGTCCCGTTAATATTTATAAATATATAAAATGGCATTGGTGATGATTCTGTGTGGCACTGACTTGTTAAAAAATCCTAAATTCAAAAGATTTTCGAAAAAGTCTCTAAAGAGCTTTCGAGCTTTCTTCAAGCCAGGGCCACACAGTATCAGCGCCATTTACAGATTGGTTTAGAACCTTCTTAGAGTTTTCGTTTCAATTTATATTTTAATCTATATCCACATTTCTTTAATCAGCTAGTCAGTTTCGGTCTTATAACGAACTGCTTTTGTCGTAAGCTGAGGCGCCGATAGCTGGGTACTCACCTAACCGTGTAGCATGTAATGTAACTGATACTGTATCAAGTGAGTACTTAAATGTGGACGGGTTGTATCCGGCGAGCCTACGTACTCACTTGATACCGTATCTGATACGTTACGTGCTACGCTGCTAAGTGAGTACCTAGCTAAAAGACAGTCAGAACCTAAACAGATAAAGTTAATTAATTATTAGTAAAATACAATACGTCATGGTAAGCCTCCAGTGCCAAGTAGAACTCACTTACCCATCCCTAAAGCGTGCTTCACCTGTGCAGACGCCAGACACGCGCCGTGTGTGCCGACCCTTATTTATACTAGCTTTGACTTATGAAGCGGTCATGACATGTATCTATGGGATTATACAATGATTTCACACAGGAGAAAATAAATCGACATTTTTACGCGAGTCATTGCCCGTTGTTTTATTAAAATGGGTACTTAGGCAAATGTTTCAAGCTAGAATTTTTTCTAGCTAGCTTTATTTATTATATAGTATACCTACTTAAACCTATCTTTCAGTGATTTTTTTTTTCTCACACACACAGTTGGCCCCTTGCTCATAAGAACAAACAAACGAACGAATGCCATGTTTTTTGTATAAAAAATGCCAACAGCGTCTATTATTAAGCACCATATTTAGTAGTAGGTGAAGTCGGCTGCGAATAGGTAATAGTTAATCCTTTACTAATTAAGTACTAGATCTCAACGCTCAAGTACCTAAACGTTCAAATACCATAATCCCGTCATAAAATCCAAAAATAAACTGACCAAATCCCCACTACGTCATAAAAAACGTGGGTGTTACCAGCGCGAATTTTTTCCCCATTTCTCGGGAATAAAGCCGTTTTATAAATCAGGCCTTAATACAGTTTGAAATATGTTTGTTGGCTGCTAGTTATGCGCCGTTTGTATTCAGCGGGCTGTGCGCTAGGGATGGGGTGAAAGTCTGGTTGGTTTTTTTACTGATTAATAACGTCAATCGGTAGGTCATTGAAAGTTACGGAATGTAATTAGTTACCCGATTATCTACTTGTATCGAAATTGTATCGAATCAAAATAAAAATCAAAATAAAAGTGTTTTAGATTGGACTGTTTTTTTAAATTTAATACAATTTCGAAACAAGTAGACAATCGGGGAGCTGGTTCAGTTAAACTTCGTAAATTTTGATGAGACATGTAACCTTATTTTAAAGTAATCGGTAACTAAATTTCCAATATACATTAATTGGCATAAGTAGGTATGACATCTTGCAAATAGTTAATTATAAAATCCGTAAAAAAAGGAAATTATACTTATGCATAAAGAGGTAAAGTTGGTTTGTTCGTAGAAGGTAAACTCCGAAGACCGAAACTAGGTACCTACCTACTGATTACAAGCGATGTATAGAATGGACTTTCCCAATGAACATAACCTAAAACTACAGATTTCATTAGGGTTGCCATCTCGAAAACTTTGAAACCAGGACAAGACGATTGAAAACCCCGGATTTTAGGGCCCAAACCCCGGACATATAAACAGGTTTTTTTAAAGTAGCACAATGTGTGCCCGAAGGTGGATGAGTGGGTGGATCCAGCTTTGGCGTCAAGAAGGGTCATCTAGTCGTGATATTTTTTGTAGATAAAAGTATGTTGTAAATGTTTTTGTTTAAAGCCGGTTCTTATATAGCAATAAACGTTTTAAAAACGTTTTTTGGTTAAAACTAAAAGTAACGTGGCACATGATTTTGTTTAAAGCCGGTTATCATATAGGTATAAACGATGCGAGCGAAGCGAGCAAAAATTTTTTTGGTTAAAACAAAGTAACGTGGCACATGATTTTGTTTAAAGCCGAATGTTATATAGCAATAAATGATGCGAGCGAAGCGAGCAAAAATTTTTTTATTAAAACTAAAAGTAACGTGGCACATGATTTTTTTTAAAGCCGATTCTTATTTAGCAATAAACGATGCAAGCAATTTTTTACCCATTTTTGCAATGAGTAAAAGCTTCGTAGGTTGTTAGGTTGGTTTTTTAATTTTGCTCTTAGGTAAATTATAATTTTTTACTTACAATAGTTGCAATTTATTTAAGAAGATAGCATGATACTACTAATTCAGCTCTGAACAAAGCGAGTGAAGCGAAGAATTACAATAATTACAAGGAGGAAATAAAAAGATATAAGAGAGCAATTTTCTGCACTCTGAGGTCCTTAACTCTGAATATTTTAATCACATCCTTAAACATTTTTTTGGAAGTAGGTACTTACTCAATTTCAGTCAAGTTCAAAACCCGGACTCATACTGAAACCCCGCCCGGACGCTCCCCGGACGCCCTCTAAACTAGGACAAATCCGGGGAAACCCGGACGGATGGCAACCGTAGATTTCATCAATGTGCAAAGCCGGGGCGGGTCGCTAGTTGATTTTACAATCCGTAAATAGCGGAAACCATCCCATCCCTATTGTTTACTGGTCGGGCGGGGCTTAGTGCTGGGTTTAGGGAAAAATTGTGAGTTGGCTATACGACTATACGTACTATTTGTAGCTGTTGTATTGTACACGTTGTTTATTATGTAGGCGTATTGTGTTAGATCCATCATCTAACATTTGCGTGAAATTAAACATATTTTAACAAATAAATAAACATGATTTTAGTTTCGTGAGAAGAGAGCAAAATTGTCTACATGAGATGCATTTTTGTTAATAACTCTAAAGATCCTCATTATAATCCTCAAATTATGGGATTACCCTTGAAATTTCTCCTTTTTTTACAAAAAAAATCATCAAAATCATCGGTTCATAAATAACGAGCTATCTGCGAACTATAGAATAACTTTTCCTTTTTTTCCTCTCACTGTTTAGTTTTTAACCATGAAAGTTAAAATTTTAATTTATTTGTATGCAACAAGAATCCTGAATGTAAAAAGACTTAATTCTATATTAAGAATTTCTAAAGTGTAAAACGAAAGTTTCCAAAAAAAGTTGCAATCAATCTCAAAGCTCGGTACAGTCAGCTACAAATAACAATATACCGTCCCGAGGGAGCGGGGACAGGGCTTAGCTCTTTGCTCAGTTCTGTAGGGATGGGAAAGAGATGGGTTATCGATATGAATGTGTGTGTCGATGTTTTAGAAATCTGACTTATGATTTGTTGCTGTGCATTTGTAGTTGTACTAGCAGCACGTACCGACTTCGCACGAGTGTACTAATGAAACTACCGGGATAAAATATAGCCTATTATAACCTGCCCAACAGTCCACTCTACACATAGGTGAAAGAATTTTTGAAATTGACTGAGTAGTTTCGGAGATTACCTGCGTCAAACAAACAAACAACCAGGGAAAGAAGTAGGCAAGAACCTGGTGGTGCGGGCCTAGCACTTTTTTAGCAAGTATTTTTACTTTGAATTGGCATTGATGTGAGTTTTCCTATTCTAGAGGACATCACATTTTTTTTTCATAAAAAGTAAGTTCGTTAAAGGTTATCTCAACTTGATGATTTAAATCTGTTTTTTTTAACCTATTTTGTCCCACTGCTGGGCAAAGGTCTCCCCCAAGCTCTTCCAACCATCCCGATCCTTGATTCCCAAAAAAAAAAAAAAATAACATAAAATTATAAATATCGATAAAAACATCTGTTTCTCATTATCTCATCACTAACCAGTAAAACTTTACAAGGTGCTATTGTGAAGGAAGACGCTTGCAAATGAATATAAAGCTTTAAGTCGCTTTCGTTTGTAATTCAGATTTTAAATGAATTTGAATTTTCAAGTAATTTTAACGTACTGTTACTTAAAAGTTATGTTATTTTAAAACAATATTATATTATTTGTATTCAATTTTGAAAGTACCCCGTCTTTTGAGAAAATAATTAGACTGAATTTGAAATAAATCCATAAGTGGTTTCAAATGTGAATGTTGTTTATTTATTTTTTGGCTGAAGATGATTAATAAAAAAAAAACTATTAAATCATCTCCTATCTCCAACGTACGCAATGCTGGCAAAATTTCATACACTGCAGCACACAAAAATTGTCCTAATATTGTTCTGATGGAGTTTTTCTAATCATGCACCCATTTCCATTTGTGGACAGTGGAGTTAAAAACCGTGTAAGTTTATTACAATAGAACGAACAAACTAGGGGACTGTACACTGCAGGTCAAAAAAATTAACATGTTTAAATTTTTTAATAATTATTACATATTAAGGCGAAAGTTGTATGTTTGTTACTTCTTCGCACTGTAACGGCTTAACAGATTTAAATAAAATTCAGTACCACGATAGCTTATATCTAGATTAACGAATAGGCTACATTTGATTTCAGTATTTCCACTGAAACGGTAACTATTTAGTAAAGAAAGTAGTAGGGGCACATCTTAAAAAAAATTATTTATTAATAATTAAACCTTCCAGTCCATTCACATCCACGATGAAGACGCCGGAAAAGCTCGCACTGGTTGGAAAATGAAAATTCGGGACAGTGTGGTTCTTGGAGGAGACCACTAAGGACTGAAGACGACTTATATTATAAAGCATGGCCATTTAGCCAATTCTTTTGTTTTTTTATTGTAATTTTCAAAATTTGTTTGGTGAACTTTTAATGTCCTGAACTACACAAACACCATCGGCTAAGTCGTATTAACTTATTATAAACTGTGCGGTTTTCTACGATACATTGACTTTTCTTTAGTTTGAATACATCTTTAGAATTTTACCTGTTAAATAATAATACACTTAATTTTAACCACGCTAAAGATCATTCCTTTCATATTTCTTTTGTAGTTTTTCTTTTCTGGCAGTTTAAAAGTTGAAGCTATTGTCTTTATTAATATAGAGAGGTTAAGGTTGAAATTGGTGTGAAGTTTGAAGGTTTATAAGATGTTTCGGAGGGTTTAGTAGGCATATGAGTTATTAAAGTTAGGGTGTGTTTTTTTATTAAAAATCGTCGCTTAGCGCCTTTACGCTAATGCTGTTTTGGTATTGTTTATTTGAATATATTTAATACCTACTTAGTTAATTTTTGTTCCAGATTCGTGGAGTGAAATGAATAAATTGGATATAATGGTAAGTATTTTTATTAGAAACAAAAATGATAAAAATGCAAACACTATTAACAAAATAAATAAAGAAGTTAAATAAATGAAACCAACATAAATAAGTAAATTCAAAAATTATAAGAATAATTATGAACGGACCAATTAGTTGTGTAGAAGGGAATCAAAAGTACCCACGGCACAATCAGTTGAGCTTAGTAGTTGTGCCTTGGGTCCGGAAGGGATCATGACTGCATTCTCAATGTGATAGACTAATTCTAAGGTAATTAGGGGATGAATTGTTTGATTTTATTTAAATAAATATTAAATTACTTGAAGGTAATCAAGTAGATATTATATTTGGTTCCTATAGAACGCCAAGACAAAGACAAAGCCATGTCACAATCAATAACAAAACTAATTGAAATGACCTGTCAAACTCGAACTATAATCTTCATGTCACGTCAATAGTACAATTGCAGTGACAAGTGAAATTACTTCAAATTGAGGGCACGCGCCGCGCCGCGCGATCTGCCAGCGTCGCTTTGTGTCATAATTGGAACATATTGCGAAGCTTTGTGTGTGATTGTACAATATACAAATAGATAGTGTAGGTACCTATAATGTTTGATATTAGGCCGCTATCCCACTGGCGTTCACTCGCTCGTCATCTCAGTACTCAACTCACTCCTTTCACACACATATCTGCACACACACAGTCCATTCATCTTTTCTTTACCTCTCCCCGTGTATCCATGGATGTCTTAAAGATATTGCTTCAATTTTTGTATGCGACATGCAACAATGTTAAATTTTGCATTTTGCAAGGCTTCCTTAATAGTTTGGTGGTACATTACATTACCAAAAAGTACCTACTTACGTAATCCTACCGAGTATCATACTGACAACTTTCTAAACGAAAGTGTCTTTTCACCCCAACAATCCAACACGCTACATACCTACAAGTCTTGTACTACCTACTTCTATTGCAATAAATTAAATACAAAATACCCTCCCTCAGGTAGATTTTAAAATTACATTCCTGACGTGCGTCTGCTTGTAACAGTAGCAGGGGGGTGAAGTGGGAAGGGGTGGGGGGAGTAAAGTTACAGGATGAACAAAGAGAGTTTCCTTTACCGGAAAATATGATCTTACTGATAGTTTCGAGCTTAGACATTAGGGCTTGGTGGCCGAGTGGTAAAGGCAGTCCGGCTTGAGGACGATCGCTTGTATCTCGCAGGGTCGAATCCCGTTTAAGACCCAAAGTTTTAGTAAGATTTTTCATTTATAAATGAAATGCCTAAGTGTGGTAACACTATAAAAATATATCTGCTATAAGTGAGTTTCTGTTTATAAAGTCCGGTGAAGTTATAAAGGTTCAAAAGACCACTTATCAGAAAAAAAGCGCTTCTGTTTAGTTTACTTTAGTCTTGAATTTTAAGAGCAGTGTGAGCATTGTTTGTTGTTCATGTGACTAACGCTGTGGGTTACAATTTCGGACGTGCTAGCGATTTTCAAGAACTACAAAACCGATTGCGATGAAATTTGGAATATAGGTGGCTAAAGACCTGGAATAACACATAGGCTACTTTTTATCCCGATATTCCTGCGGAAACGGGACTTACGCGGGTAAAACCGTGGGGCGCAGCTAGTTTATCTAATTAGCAATAAGTCAATGATAACACGGTATCCAGTCATATAGTCCGAAACTATGTAACTTAGATCCTATACACATAAGATTAAAATTAAAATTAAAAAAAAAAATCTTACACTCTTGAAGTACATTTCTGTTCTCAACTTCAAAGATCTTTTTCAGATCCTCTATCTCTAATAGATACTTTTTAACGTTACATTTGAGAAACTATAGGTATGCAAAAACATACATATGAAATGAAATGAAATGAAATGAAATAAAATGAAATATATTTACTAAACCTGAAGAACACATATTAACATAACATTACTTTGAGAAATATTCTAGTTATATGGGACGTCAGCTTTTCGTCAGTTTGATTTCAAGAACAAAATAATAATTTATGACAAAAATAAATTTAAAAATTAAATTAAAATAAATATATATAGGTATTATTATATATACAAACATAAAACTACCTTCAAAACCTTAAACTCTACAAACAGCCTGTACATTTCAGTATCGTTGGAAACGCGGTATCCCCCTGAAGCACTTTATATTGCAGCTTTTATGAAATTCTTTTATACGCTCTCTGTTTCGGATGGAATGTTTGAGTTCAGTTCTCTATGAAGATTGTAACGTCTGGTTTAGGCACAAGTCTTCAACGCTATATGAAAATCTTTTGTATCCTACAAATTATTAATTAAAAAATTATTTAATTACGTATTGTATGTCTATTTATATATTTTAGGTATTTTATTTGTGTATGTTTAAGTAAGTTTATTGCAATATGATTAGTCTATTTAGTTTATTATTAGGCATTAAATTGAGTTTTTTTTTACTATGTATCCTATTTATTTTTTTGTTTCTATGCACCCGACCAATCATCCTTTCAGCGTAAATCTTTTCCATTCAAAGATTGCCTGGAAGAGATCGCTTTTAGCGATAAGGCCGTTGTGCATTTTTAACTTTGTTGTATTTATTTTATTGTTATTTTTAATTTAAGGTGTGCAATAAAGAATTTTTCATTGTTCACCAAGGGTTCCTTACTTACCTAAGTTAACTTACTTTGATTGAAGTAACTTTTTGGTTCAGTAAAGTTTTTGAACAGATGAACAACCAAATGATAATTTATGGTTTTAGTTTTTCATTTACATTATGAAACTCTAAAATTAATACAGTTGGTTGTAATTGTATCATAAATATTTATTCAATTAATAAATGTGCATTTCCTATTACACTTATTAATAATTTCGAAATTAAAAAAATAAGAGATCAAATTCTGTGAAAAATATATTTATTATTTTAGTTATCATCTTGCAGCTCAAGAGTTATTAAGTATAACTCTTGAGCTGCAAGATGATAACTAAAATAATAGTAAGTAGGTACTGACTTTCAGTTAAAATTCTAAGTAAGTTCATATTCAATGGTTCAATAGTTCATTCCTAACAAAGTTTTTAGTTCGCCTAACCTAAAAGTAAAAATGTCGATGCTTTGTATAAAATTATTTTAAGATCGTCAATTTTCCGTGCTCCTGAAACTTTTGTTTTATAAACAGCCTTCCAAATCAAAGACAGATAATTATTTATAAGTCTCTATCGGAAAAAGCACAAAAATAAAAGCCGTTCCGTTATCAAGTGGCGATCCACATTCCTTATTCAGTAGCGTCCGAAAATTAAAGGCGTTACAAGAAATCGCACTCAGCCAGCGACGTTTGAACGAAGCTGAAATATTTCCACGATTCGAGTACTCTTATTTACCCTCGCTATACAGACTTATACGCAGGCTGTATTTGTTTTTTCCATTACAAAAGACTGGAACGCCCTGCGTTCGCCGGCAATAATATTTCAATATCGCGATGTGGGTGCCGGCCCTACACTACCAAAGTGATTTCCCTCAACGCCCATTGGTCGAGATCTTCTCTACCCAAGCACGCTCGATAGACGAAACCTTTGTAAGACAAAGATAGATGTATAAAGGAGCGGTTGGTTATTCTCGTGGTGGAAAGAGATGGCTATAGAAATGTGGAGGCATGAATATTGTATGCGCGAAAGGCCTGTATCAATAATACGTGCACGAATGAAATAATAGATTATTCGTTTGTTCAAATCGAACGTAAACAAAATGTAAGCGTCCATTACTGATGCAGTCGCGCAGTAGGCGAGAGGGGGTTATGAGAGGTGGTGGTGTTGGAAAGAGATGGGTATAGGTTTCAGGGTTGGGTGGAAAAGCTCGTCCGGGTAACAATGTGAGCACTATCTGTTTTTGTACCAGTCGTCGGACGGTTTCCACATTAAACGATCATTTTAAGGGCGAACCAATCAAACTGCAAATTTATACAAATTGATACTAAACGGGTTATATTAATTTTATAACAAAAATTAAGTGTGTAAATAAGTTTGAACGGTGGCGTAATTAAAACTAATTGGGTTTAATAAAGCGCTAATTATTTTGTATTAAGGCGGGTTTTCGCTGGAGTTTCGTCCTTTTACCGGTACGCGAGTGTGTTCCAAGGACTTTATCGGCCCATGAACTGAAAATGATAATCGGTCTTGTGTAGTGATTTCTGATTGGTGCTAATAAGCCCCATTGAAAAGTGTACTTTTAACTGAAAGTGGGCCCCAAGTGTACTGGAAAGTGATGTGCTGGTAGGATTGGTGGAGTTTTGTGTCGAAGGGGTGGAAAGATGCCGAAATAGGGGGTGGCCAAGGTTGGCCTTTTGAGGCCATGCTCAATAACCTCACAGCTACAGCTTTAGGAGGTAAGCTCTTTACGCTCTTAACACGGCTTTACGGCACGGATCTTTAAACGGTGAAGGAAAACATCATGAAATAACCCGCGGATAGTCAGCCCCACACGTATTGACCATTCCTGTGGATTTGGCCGGCAAAGCTGAGGATTATTTAGGTAGCCAAATTCATCTCAACAATGTCCCAGGCACTGCAGTGTCCCGTTAAATGTAGGCAAAGATTGACTCCTGACGCTGTATAAATCATCTAGTAAAGATGTAAAATCCCCGTTACGAGCTAGATTTGCCGTCAACGGGGATTTGTGAACTAAAAGTTCACTAATCCCCGTTGACGGGGATTTCCATCAGGGATTAGTGGAATAAACCTGAGTTTCTTTACTCTACTTTTTTATGAGCTTAACAAGTAAATAAATAAATTTTACGATGCGATTTTGAGCCGCATTAAATGAAGAAAAAAAACATAAACATAATTTAGTGATACTATAGGTACTCTAAAAGCTATTCTATTACACCCAGTTCTTTATTATTCAAGGTCTGAATCTTAAAATGCAACAAATTGTACCTATTAGAATTCAAAAATCGTTACGACTGATATAAAATAACAAACAAAATAAACAAGATTTAAAAAAACAAACAAAGCCAAATTAAAATATTCATAACTATCACCCCAATACCTTCGCAAATTGCATCCCTTACAAAGCAGTTGTGTTTACGGCGTCAATTCCATTAACGCCTGTTTATAGCCGGGCCTTAATCCGGGATTTTGGGCGTTATTGGAGCTTTGACTTTTAGCGGGGTCTTGGAGCAAAATGGTTTTTGGCAGAACTTTTTGTTACGTTGAATTTTTGTTGGTTGTTAAACTTACATTTTTAAATGTTTTGGAAATGTCTTGTTTTACTACTCAAGCCGCGTAAACCGCGTGCTACCTACCTGGATAAAAAGTAGCCTATGTATTATTCCAGGTCATAACTAACCCTAAGGCTCATAACAAAACGAGAGTATAAATTGCACCCGTGATTTGCGTAAAATTACTTCTTATAAGTAATTTACACTACATTCGGTTTCATACCAACTCATTTAGGCTCGTATTTAGAGTCTGTAGTCAGTCGTGGGTTTTGGCTCAAGTATCGAATGGTAAATTCTCTATGAAAACTGAATGTTTGAAAACTGAGTTGTTTGAAAACTGAATGTTTGAAAACTGAGTTTGAAAACTTTGAAAACAGAGTTTTGTTTCACTGCAATTTTATTTAGAACATTCTTTTTTAAAACCGGCTAAAAATAAGTAAATACAATTATGAATGTAAAGTAGGTATCTAAAGTTACCGTCCGTACGTAACCTCCAGAATGAAAATAACCGGTAAATAGAAAAACGCCCGTGAAGCCGCTATCGGCAAAGTTAGGCCGTTACGGGCATTAGCACTTTATACTTGGAAAATTGGATTTGTTTTAATGTTTAACTTTTATAATTTTTAATGGGAATTGTTCAGTTAATGAGGTCCGTGGCTGAGTTTAAGGGGCGATGGTTAGTTACTAATATTTTCACTGAATCAAAATACAAATATGTTGCCCTTGTGTAGGTTCCTTCTTTTCTGTGTCTAGCTATTTCTCTCTTCTTTGTACTTGTGTTGTAATGTGTGTGTGTGTGTGTGTGTGTGTTCAATAAAGTTTTCTATCTATCTATCTATCTAAAATACTTGTGTTAGTAAAAAAAATTATACAACCTCCCACTAACGTAACCATTTTTTGTGTTTGTCTGTTTTGTTAATATCGTTCGTGTGAGCAGTGGCCAACTTTGCTGACGGTTTTTTAAAGACGACTTAAACTACTAAAAGCCGGGACCGACAATTTAACGTGCCCTCCGAGGCACGGAAGCGCTCAGATAATAATGCCACTTGCGGTCACCCATACAAGTAGTGACCGCTCAGAACGTTGCTTGACTTCGACAATCTATCAAGAACTTCTTAGCTTCGCCACGAGTGTTTTAATGTTTACTGATTACTCCGTTCATAGTGCCGTGTCAGTAATAAGTGGTTGCCTCAGCAGGTCACAAAGAGCCGTGTTAGTAATAAGTGGTTGCCTCAGCAAGTCACAAAGAGCCGTGTTAGTAATAAGTGGTTGCCTCAGCAAGTCACAAAGAGCCGTGATAGTAATAAGTGGTTGCCTCAGCAGGTCACAAAGAGCCGTGTTAGTAATAAGTGGTTGCCTCAGCAAGTCACAAAGAGCCGTGTTAGTAATAAGTGGTTGCCTCAGCAAGTCACAAAGAGCCGTGATAGTAATAAGTGGTTGCCTCAGCAAGTCACAAAGAGCCGTGTTAGTAATAAGTGGTTGCCTCAGCAGGTCACAAAGAGCCGTGTTCCGAAGAGAAGCACGATCTCAAGCCGAACCTCGACCGGCACCATGCTCTTGGCGCGAGACTGCACATCGCGCACAACATACGGACTGAACACTTACAAGGTAATTTTAATTAACTAGCTGCACCCCGCGGTTTCACCCGCGTAAGTCCCGTTCCCGCGGGAATATCGGGATAAAAAGTATGTCTATGTCACTCTCCATCCCTTTAACTATTACCACTTAAAAAATCACGTCTATGCCCAGGCGCGCACTAGGCAGCCGGGCTGCGCAGCCGGGCTGCGGCGGCCTGGCTGCCTAGTGCGCGGGCTCCTATACAACGTCATATGTTTTACTGGCTGCCGCAGCCTGGCTGCCGCAGCCTGGCTGCCTAGTGCGCGGGCTCCTATACAACGTCATATGTTTTACTGGCTGCCGCAGCCTGGCTGCCGCAGCCTGGCTGCCTAGTGCGCGCCTGGGCTATTTGTCGATCCGTTTTGCCGTGAAAGACGGACAAACAGATAGACAGACACACTTTCCCTTTTATAATATTAGTATGGATTTATATTTTTGATCAAGTACCTACCTCAGGCCTTTGCTGGTTTTAATTTTTTGTAGACTTTTTGGGCCATAGCCATAAAGTGAGGTATATTTTAGGTAGATATTTAAACCAAACAGCGAAATTCCTATAAAAATATTAAAAACATTGACGAAGAGATAAATTAAAATAAAAAACTATTGGCCATACCCACAGATTGGAAAACACTGCTAAAGAGCATTCCAAGTTCATAATGTTCAATATCACACGTCAAGGTAAAATCAACAATGAGTAGTTAGAAGCTGTTCATCATGATTCATCTGATTCATAGAATCAAGGTTTTCAAACACCGTATGTTTAGCATTCCAAAAATGGATCATTGTGGGTTTTAATTGGATTTTAAAGTAAATTGTGACTATTGTAAGTGGCCCTATATAGTTTAAGCATTTTGTAAACAAAATACCAATAGATCATTTGATTTTAATAGAGGTAGAATGATGAATGAAAATACTTTATAGCACCCTTACAGAAATGAACTTATGAACTAAAAATCCTTAGTAATAATTGTACAATGGGTGGTCTTATCGCTAAGAAGTGATCTCTCCCAGATAGGTGGGTTGAAAAGAAGGAAACTGTCCAAAAGGTCCAAAAGGAATTTGATCTTTACATTCATTTTTATACGAGCGGTATTTCAAGTGGAATATTCCAGCATCATTATAAACACGTCATTTGTCTGCTATGACGCAAACATTACGACAAATACTTGGAATTTGAGTTTTGCTACAAAGTAATGTGGAAGTTGCTACCTGTAGGTGGAATATGGTCATACTGCTACTTAAACATAAGTAGTGGAGATTCCAGCTTGATTAGAACCCGAGAAATACAAGCGATCGTCCTTATCTACTAACACGTTGGGTGCCCGGGACGCACTGATTCTAGTACCTGCGGCGCTAGCCTGGGCCTTGAATGTGTTAAGCTGGACAGCCTTACCAGCCACGAAGCCTATGACGTCGAAAACGAAACTACCAGAAAGATGATAATTATGTTCAAGCACCGATTAAGGTATCCATAATCATGGAAATTTAATCTTTACCCTCAGTGACATAAGATTTTGTTTTGCAGGTGGAATTCACCAGCAGCACAGCGGGCATATGTCCACAGTGCCCGTCAGCATGTCGTCATCGGCGTCAGACAGCGACAAGCCGGCGAAACAGAAGAGGCACAGGACCAGGTATGTAATGTATGTTGCTATGTTCAGCATGATGATGAATGTTCCATGTAATCTATACTCTGTTCATCGAGTCGATAGAATAGTTAGTAAAATAAACGCACGTGATTGGCGTCGAAAACGGGCCTAGGGTGAGTGCACATTGCCTTAAGTAAAGTGTTCATCTTTAATGGTTTCTTTACACGTCAGCAAAATATCTACCTATGTTCCAAAATTTATGGACAATACATTTAGTTATTGTATAGTTCTTATAGCAAAAGCCAAAGCTGTAGTGATTTCATTTTCGTAGATCGTAATTGTTACGAAAACCTTGTTAATTAGAAAGTATAGATTCATTGCTACTATGAAATATCCTGTAAATGACGTTTTTGTTTCAATGTAAGACTGGAAACATAATGAGATAGATATGGAGTGCTACCATTAATAATTTTGTGATTCACAGGTTTACGCCAGCGCAACTAAACGAACTAGAAAGATGTTTCTCCAAAACCCACTACCCCGATATTTTCATGAGAGAAGAAATAGCCATGAGAATCGGACTCACAGAAAGCAGAGTACAGGTGAGTCAATACAACTAGATTTTTTAAACTTATTTTGTACAATAATACGTTCTAAAAAATCTCAGGTGACTCCAATCTCAAAATAAACAAAACCGTTACAAATATCCGCCGCGTGCATACAAATATGCATAAAAAAAGAATAGGGTCCGAATATCATACCTTGCGAGACTCTTCGCATGTTCTGTACAAAAGTTGCACCATAATGATACATTTCTCTCGACCCTCTACCTGTGACATGCGTCTCTAATACCTCCTTTTACGTTTACTGCCTTAAAAATGTTGTAGGACTTGTGAATGGGTGGTCGCTAGAGTCAAACGCTATAGTGAAGTATAACTAAAACTCACATAGCACTTTTATAGACCTCACAACTTTATAAAGGGTGATAAAAAACGGAAGCTGGAGGTTTTATTATTTTTATTGACTACTTAAATTTGAACACGTTTGTCAGGAGCCTTTATTTTGTTTGTTTTATTGATTTTAAATTGTATAGGTCATAAATAGTAACTCTTTCCTTAACTTTGTGGTGGCATACTTACTCGAAATTATTATTTGAGTGCAGGAGGTTACAAATGGGTTCAAAAGATATTTTCTAAAAATAGTATTAAGTGACAGAAAGGTTCCTTCTATGAGAAAACGATATAAAAATGATCTTAGAGCCAACGAAATGTTTGAATGGACATGCCACAGACTACCAATTTTCAATGTTTTTAAACCTGTACATTAGACTATCGTTTTACCACGATGAACCTGTTTATATTTTATTATTCAAAGAGTATTGTAAATCTCTATAAGCACATTATATTAAGCTAAGTAACTACTAAACAGTAGTTATTTCTCGTCTAGCCGCTAAATTGATTTCAATTCATCGACAATCATCACATTTGATTCTAATTCTCACAATTCATTCATGAACGTAAATGCATCGAAGGCATCAATCTACCAAAGCGTTTTAGTGCTCGTAAAAAATTCTTTGACATTTTTGACTTAGTTGGCAATATTTATTTTAGTATGTACTATACAGAAGCCTCTAGGCGGCCTAAAAATTCCGTCACCAGAGTTGGCCACTTGCTCATACAAACGAACGAACGAACGAACTTTGGTCATCACTTTTAACGTTCTAACTTCGAAATAATTAATTTTATTTTGGGTGTTTTGGTAAGAATTTTCAATATTATTTTTGTGTTATAATTCAAATAGTTTTTAAAATCTATATGTAATCTACGATGGCTATAACAACATAGCCTTAAACTCAAAAATTAAGCTCAAGCTTATTGTGACCTCTTAAAACGTTGCTTAACTCTAATGGTATATGAAGAACATCCTAAGCTATCACCACGAGCTTTGCGGCTCTTCAATTTTCTGGTTCCGTTTATATTGGTTAACTGTTACAAATTCAGTAACCACCAGCATAAGCTGACCCCGAAAATTGTCACCAACTTCGTTTTCGTTGATCCCAAGTCTGTTTATTGTCATAGTGTACGCAGGCCTTGTGACCGATTACAATACTAATGATCTCCTGTCACTTTGTTCAAGCAGTTAGTTTCAAGTTAACCCGTACTTTACATTAGGCATTAGGCTAATTTGTGTCGTGTGCCGACTAATATTTGTATTTCGTTAGCACTTGACATATGGGCTGTAAGTTGATGGATATTTTGACTCTGCTGGATTACTATGACCGTTAAAAGCGATTCAGATAGGGTCACTAGGTGATTTTACTACGAAGCGCTTGTGGTGTGGCGTACCTAACCTAAGACGTTTTTAATGGGTAGTTCAAGTGAGCAAATTTCTGAGTGATCACAAATTGGATGGTTGACTGCAAGTGGCATTAGCTGAGCACTTTTCTTCGATAAAAAACGTTAAATTGTCGATAGCTACTGATTTTTCAAGCCATGACCGATGCCTTTAGGTGGCTTTAAAAATACGTCACCGGTGTTGTTGACCACTTGCTCACTAGCTAACTTACGCACTTACTTTTTATCAAGCATAGATACTGTTTACATTTAACTACGACCTTAAAAATATGCATAAAATCAATGATGTTTAATTTTACGTTGAAATCCAACCATAAACTCTACTATTTGATTTAGCACTTTGATTTAGGTAAATTTTGATTTCACACCCAAATATTGTGGGTTTTGCTAAATCCGTCAGTTTTTTAAACTCAAATGCTTTTAGCTAACCACTTTAAAACAGACGATGTAGGTATGTGTATTTGTATGAGAATAGGTAAGTAGGTAACTCCTAGTGACGAAGTTTATAAAACTAAGAAAAAAATCTTTAAGAATTAGCTGTGTTGAGCTGATTTCATAATTTGGCCATAATTGGTTCACAACATCCAGATTTAAAGAAAGTTATTTTTGAGTTTAGGTCCTGTCTGCAAACAAAATAAGTAAAGACTCCATCTTGTGCTAAGTAGCATGCAGTCGGATGCCTAAATGCCGCTACGTGACGCCGCAAAAATCAAACACCAAAAAATAGCCCGAAGAAAAACGGAGTGAAATGAATGTTCGAATGAGGTGCCAGTGCTCGGTATCGAGGATAGTATACTGCAGTAAACTGATAGAGCCAAGCACAGTAGATATTATATGAGAGCGCGGCCAAAGCAAATACAACTAACCTTTACACCTCGCAGGAGTTTAAAAAAAGTAGCCTACACAAAAAGCATGCAACGAAAATAGGGATGTGGTGTATTGAGAATCCGTAAATAAAATTGATTTAAATTATCATACTTATCTTTGCTTCAGGGTTTTATTAGTATTTTTTATTATTGTTTTATTAGTATAAGTAACTCAGAGGTTTTAAGTCTATAACTTTTACAATCAAACAATCCAAAGTAATAAAAAAACTGAGCGGTTGGTAGTTATTAAAAAAAGTTTTGAAACTCTGGCAAAACTAGGATCATAACAGCCCCTGATAAGATCAGATCCCTGATCCAAAATAATGTAAAGTAGTACCAAGTAGTACTTTTTAAGTCATTCGAGTCCACTGCGCTTTGGGAATAATCTTGATTCTATTTGTATAAGAATTTACTACTTTCGCATAATCTTCCGTAGCCGTATGCTCGATGACGTTCTACGAACGTCGCTGACGAGTCAAGTAGGCGAATGTATGTGGAGCAGCGCCTCTCTCGGTCACCAGACTGAACTACTGGTTTTCATACATTTTGCCTACTTGACTCGTGTGCGAGGATAGTAAGCCAAAACTCATAATATGGCTACCGTACATCCTATCGTATCCGCACATCATTCCGTATTTACGCCCATCACTACGATACAATAAGCCGAAGAATCTCACGGTGTGGCGCGAAGTGGCCGGATCGTACAAAACGTACAAAAATGTATGTTTGTGTTAGTCTGTGTGTATGTGTGGCCACCAGACAATGACTACTGTGCTTTTATTATTCTCCATAAGTTAATTATTCTCTATAAGTTAGAGGTAGCTGGAATAGTAACAGTTTAATAAAGCCATTGGCCACTTGCTCATTTACAAACGAACGAATAAAGCCATTCAAAACGTAGGTAAGTATAAACCTTTTTTCATAAAACGATTCAAAACTTACCTATTTGTATTGCACCGCTATCTACGTTAATTGCATCATCAAATATTTATAATTGGATTAAAACGCGACCACAAAAATAAAATCACCACACCCGTTCCGCATTTGTTTACCAAATCCTTACATTATTAAAAAGATGTATTACCGTAGTGATGTGACGCGCGCGGCAGTATCGATGTAATGTATCGATTATTATTTATTGTTTAAAACTATCGTGGAGAAGCGAAAACTTTTGCAGTCCCTACTTAGTTAAATTAAATTATTGGTTACCTTACTATTGGTTTCTTTTTGTACAGTTAGGTATGTAAAAATTTCTGTACCTAAATAAAGTAAGTACATTTTATTTACAGAAACTAAACTAATACATATTTACATAACTGTACAAATAAAGTATTTACATTTATCGATAAAAGTCAAACCATGTAGATTTTACCATTAAAATATTATTTTTAATTTAACCGCCGGTGTACCAATAAAACTATTGGGATAAAATATAGCCTATAACCATCCAGACAGTCCAATCTACATAATTAATGAAAGAATTTTTGAAATCGGCCAGTAGTTTCGGAGATTACCTCCGTCAAACAAACAAACTTTACCTCTTTATAATATTATTATTATATTAGTATTAGTATATATAGGTAGATATTAGTATGGATAGTAAAGAGTAAAGATATAGATATTAGCACAGATAGTATAGATTTACAAAAAGTATCGTCAGCTTCCGGCACATAATGCCCACATCGCGGCCGGACATAGTTCTCATTTACTATTCTCGTTTAGACAGTTAAAAAGCTTTCCGAAACATGGAAAATCTTTTTCTATCATCAATAATTCCAAACTTTTTTGCACTTATTTTGGTAGTTTCGATAATTGTTTAATGGAGGTGTTTGCGATGGCAAAAGGAATGAGGATTGAAAATTGTGAACCGAATTTGGTTTTCCTTTTGGATGGTTTGTTGATGGTGTTTAATATAAAATGATTTCAAACGGGCCTTTATCGCGTAATCCTATCCTACTAGTATTATAAATGTGAAAGTTTGTGAGAATGTATGGATGTGTGTTTAATAATAATAATAATAAATATCCTGGGACATTACACACATTGTTAATAATTAATTAATTAATTGTTAATAATTTTACACATTTTGTTCACGCAAAAACGAAAATATATTTATTTATAATCTTTAATCCGTGTCAGTTAACTTAAGTTTCAGCCAAACTTTTTGGTTACTTAGTTTTTGCGTGAAAGAGCATTTAAACATCCAGATATCCATACAAACATATGTTTGTGTTTAATCTTTGTGAAATTACTAATAATTTCTTATTTCAAAGTTTGTGACATTCAATGCCGTTTCGTCTCGTTGTAAATTCACAAACACGAGAGCTAAAGATCATAACCATATTTTAAAAGAATTTTCACGTCGAAACTCCTAAATTATAAAATGCTCTATCTCATCCCTACGACATTAGGGAGCATTAACATGCCACGGACTGAATTAAGATTTATTAACCCAATAACTTGGGGCAAGGCTTACGTACTAACTGTGTTATATACTGTGGCGTGGTTCTGGCCAGGCGTGGAAATTGCGAGAATATTATTCAAAAGTATCTATAATTCTGTACTTACCTACTAATATTATAGAGATATTATTCAAAATCAAAATACTTATTTCTATACTAATATTATAACAACATAAAGTTGCTTTGTTTGTTTGTAGAGTGTAATCTCCAAAACGATTAATCCGATTTCACTATTCTTTGACTGATGTATTGAATGGACTTTTTGAACGTCAGTTACTCAATGTAAAACTACCTTAAAATCAGTACTTATTTTTATCGATGTTCCATCATTACATCTCACCCTTCATGATGACTAACAATTTAAAGCACCTGGTCAAAACTGACCGCACCTCGATCGATAAGCAGGTGGTAATTATCGATACATTTATTTCGATGCAATCACTAATTTTAAAGTAACTAGATTGTTATTTTGTTGTTTGTTGTTTGTGTTGAATTCTCACAAACTTTCACATTTATATCTAACTAGCTGCGCCCCGCGGTTTCACCCGCGTAGGTCCCGTTCCGAAGTAATCGTGCGAGCGAAGCGAGCCGAAATTTTTAAGACAAATAAGTCATGGAAGGTTTGATTTTGCTCATTGTGATGAAATAAAAGGCTGACACTGGTGTTCACTTCAGAAAATCGAAGAAGGTATGGGGCGAGCGAAGCGAGCCGAAATTTTTAAGACAAATAAGGCATGAAAGGTTTGATTTTGCTCATTGTGCTGAAATAAAAGGCTGACACTGGTGTTCACTTCAGAAAATCGAAGAAGGTATGGGGCGAGCGAAGCGAGCCGAAATTTTTAAGAAAAATAAGTCATGGAAGGTTTGATTTTGCTCATTGTGCTGAAATAGAAGGCTGACACTGGTGTTCACTTCAGAAAATTGAAGAAGTTATCATGCGAGCGAAGCGAGCCGAAATTTTTTTAACAAAATAAGTCATAGAAGGTTGACACTGATTTTCACTTTAGAAGATTACAAAAAAAAAATTGTAGGTAATTTGTTTATTTCTCTCTGTAAAAAAAAAAAAATTGGGACCAAATCTGCCGCCCTGGGCTCCAGCCTACTCAGCCTATTGGTAAATCTGCCTCTGCCTATTCAATTAAAATTACAGCAATACAATACCTAATATGCTCATCTTCATCAGCCATTGTGCTGCTGAAGCACATGCTGAGGGGTTGCCATATTTTCCTCTCCATTGTTAATGTCTATCTATGTCTTTAATGTGTATTTTTGGAAAATATTGTTTCTATTTGTATTCTAATTGTAAAACAATTTCACTGCTGCTGGTGTTATCCTATCTATCTATACTTACTATCTATAGATAGATAGATATAGATAGATACTAATGTTATAAAGAGTTAAAATTTGTTTGTTTGTTTGACGGAGGTAATCTCCGAAACTACCTACTAAACCGATTTCAAAAATTCTTTCACGGGTGTGTAGAATAGACGGTGCGGGTGGTTATAGGCTATATTTTATCACGGTAGCTCCGCAGCGTTTTCGTTGTTTTATTGCATGGTTAACTTTATTATTATTAATAGATAGAAAGAAAATCAAATACTTACTAATCTACCTACGTAGGTAGGTAAGTAAAAATTATTATAATCACAATATTACATTAATAGATACCCTACAATGCGTTTTCAAAAAATTGATAGTGCCTTGTAAATTCACGTTAGGTACGAAAACGCACTCAGCGATGAGCGAACTTGTCCCCCCCCCCCGCCGCCCGCGCTGGCCAAACACGAAATTAATTTTGTTGCGCGTTATTTTGATTTTGCGATATCTCCTAAAGTATTTATTTGATTTGCATGCTGTAAAAGGATAAAATAATCTACATGAAATGCTCTTGCCAACGAACCTATTTAAAATGATAAGGATTAATACTGTATGTTTGCAAATAGCTTTCCAAGTTAAAGCTATAAAATTGATCATTTGTTTAAGTATTAAAATGCATGTAGTATGTTATCCTTAAGAGATAGTCATATGCTATCGCTGACTTTTTTGTAGACACACATAAGATACACAATTCCACCATACATTATTTTGTTGTATCTTAAAGGGTTTAGGCAGCGTTTTCGTTTTAAGCTCCCAGACAACTTTTTTTTCCTACATTTTTTACCGGGATTGCTTACCGGGATTGTTTACCGGGATAAAAAGTAGCCTATGTGTTAATCCAGGGTATCACCTACCTACATACCAAATTTCAACCAAATCGGTCCAGCCGTTTTTGCGTGAAAGAATAACAAACATACATACAGACAGACAGACAGACATACATACATTCTCACAAACTTTCACATTTATAATATTAGTGGGATTAGTGGGATGGGATATTAGTAGGATAGTTAGGGTAGGATAGGATTGAATATAATTGAAAACATCCAACTGCAAGGATTAGATCTCCTAAAATACATCGATCTTCATAAGCTGACCAACCCCAAACAAATCAATTCTGCCTATACACCAAAATAACCTATACATCACCTGTCTTTACAAATGACCAGCATCTCGGGCCATTAGCTGGACTCACACTTGGGAATCAAACCCGCTACCCCAAAGCAAATAGGGTGCAAATGTACTGACCGAATGTTGATGGGAGACTGATTTATTAAAACAGTTCAACAAAATAGTAAAAAGGTTTATAAGATGCTGAATATTAACTTATTATTATTAATGCTCTGATCTTGTAATAATTATATTTATCTATCTAGTAAAATGTTTTTAGGTACCTACCTACTCATTTAATATTATTTTCTCATTCTTAATAGAAGAAGAAGAAGAAAATTTTTTTTATTGACAACACACAAACTAAAACAAAATAAAAAAAGAGCTAAGTATACAAAACAAAATAAAACAAAATACTTACCAATATCTATATAAAATGTGCCTATACTAAACTAATTCTAAATGTAACAATAGCAAGGGTAGGTACAACATGGGGGTGTGTGGTAGGTAAGACTGGCAAGACTAATTAAGTAGGGTATAGAAAGTAGTAGCTCTAATTAAGACAATGGGATGGGAGTTGTCAACAGGTCCAGACTCAGCTTAATGCTAACTTCACGAGGTTGGTACCTCGTGAAGAAGCGCTGGTTTTCAGTCTGGGCCTGAAGGGAGTGACATCATAGACATACTAAATAAATAGGATTAGTATCTACATAAAATAAATAATATATATAGGTGCAAACATGATAATAATAAATGAATATAAAAGTAAATAGAAACATAATTATCATAAATAGGTACCTATTTCTGACAGTTCTAAAAGACTTCAGTCAGCACAAACCTGTATGGCAGTGACATGCCTGTCAAACTGCGTGTCATGTTAAGTCTGATTGATATGTCTGAGGCTGTGAGCTAGGCAATTTTTGTCTATATGTAGATATCTGTGTCTCTGTTAGAACAGTTAATCGACCAAGGGTGCGTCCCCTTGGTTCATCGAGCGAGCTTCTAGAGGAAGGCAGCTTAGATACTGGTTTGCAAAGATATTAAAAACTTTTTATAAGTTACTTTAAAGGTAAATAATGTTTTTAAGGCACGAATTGGAGGGGGCAAATCATTCCAGCATTTGGAGGCTGCAAACCTAAAGGAACCGCGAAAAGAAACTAACTTATGTCTTGGAGTGACAAAAACAGGAGAACAATTTCTTCTAGGGTAGCGAGAATAATCAGTGGTATGTTTTGGTTTTAGCTTTTGAAAAAGATAGTACGGCACTTTTTTAGCAGTGACTCCAAACATAAGGGTAGCTAAATGGAGTTTTCTTCGCGCTTTCATCTTTAATAAACGAGATGCATTGAGAAATGGAGTAACGTGCGAGCGTGGTGGTATGTGGAAGCAAAAACGAGCACATGCATTTTGGACGCGCTGTATAAGTTTTTCAGTTTTACCAAGCAGACAAGGCCCATACACCACGTCACAGTAATTCAGTTTAGACAGTACCAATGATTCACAAACAGAAATCCTAACTTCTTCACTTAAATAAGGACGAATTTTGTAAAGTGACCTAATACGATAAAAACAGTTTCGAACACATTCAGCAATATGACTTTCAAAACGAAGATGACTATCTATTATAACCCCAAGGCTTTTAGCTTCAGAGACATGTTCAACATCCACACCATCAATCTGAATGTTCAAGCGGACATCAGCAAGCTTAGCGAGTCCAACTCTAGTCCCAAGCACCATGAATTTAGATTTCTTAGGATTAAGCACCAAGGAATTCTCCCGAGACCAGCATCGGACATTTTCCAAGTCACTATTTAGCTTACTTACGGCATCAGAATATTCATGCGGATAAAAAGAGTGAAATAATTGCACATCATCTGCATAGAGATGAAACCTACAGCGAGTAATAGTCCGAGTTATGTCCGCACAATATAAAATAAATAGAATTGGCCCAAGAATGGATCCTTGAGGGACCCCACGTAAAACTGGTTCATAAGAAGATCTGAGAGAATGTCCATTAGATAGTTTAAGTTCCACACATTGCTTTCTGCCACTAAGATAGCTGGAGAACCAATTTATTGCGTTAGAGTCAAAGCCATAGAAAGATAATTTGGATAAAAGAAGAGGAATGCTAATAGAATCAAATGCCCGCGAGTAGTCCAAGAGGACCAGAATGCTGCACATTCCCTGATCCTGAGCAGCTAATAAGTGATCTACTACATCAAGTAGAGCTGTGGATGTGCTGTACCCCCGACGGAACCCTGACTGAAGCTGCGGTAGGATGTCATGGTCCTCAAGATATTTTGTTAGTTGGAGACTGACTACTTTCTCCAGCAGCTTAGAGAGACATGGCAGTAAGCTTATCGGCCTAATATCACTCAGTGAAGAGGGCTGATTATTTTTGGGAATGGGCTTAACTATAGCTACCTTCCAAGACTCAGGGAAGATACCACTTGAGATAGACTGATTGATGATGGCCGTGATAGCTGGTAAAGATTGAGGCAAAGTCAAAAGTACCATATCCAAAGAAATGCCGTCAATACCCTGTGCGTTAGATTTAAATGTCTGAAGGATTTTTAAAATAACAAACTCGCTAACTGGCTGCAGAGAAAAACCAACCGAATCAGAGCAAAACCGATGGTACTCATAATATGTCAATGTAGATAATTTAACAATACCATCACCTGGAACATTAAGGAAGTGAGAATTTATAACGTTAGGGTCATTAAATTGAGAGGGAAGGTCACCTGCATTCTTCTTATTAGATATAATAGTATTTTTCAAATTTTTCCACAGCTGTTTAGGGTTAGAAATATTTTTATTTATGTTTTGTGTGAAAAAGGCAGACTTCTCACTCTCAATCGCTTGAGCCACTATAAGCTTCATGTTTTTGTAGCGTGTTTTAAGGTTATCCAATTTTAGTGACTTATATTGATTATGATATTCATCTCTCAATCTCATCATGGTTTTGACAGTGTCGGTTATCCAAGGGTGAGGGGGGGATTTAAATAGACTGATTTTAACGGGAGCATGCAAGTCAAACAAAGTAATGATTTTAAAAGCTAAGGCCAACACTTGTTTATCTGAGTCATTAGAATTAGGAGGGTAATCCCAGTCAATGGAGTCAAGGTCATCAGCTAGTAATGCCAGGTCAATGCTTTTAAGAGGTCTATAGGTAACATAGCGCGGGGACTCTTTTATTTTTTTTATATTAAATTCAACAGTTATCATAGCATGGCGACCTAAGTCGGGAGTATGCTTCATAGAGATCTTTCTAAGTGGAGTATTGGTGCAAACGATATCAATTAAAGTCTGAGTATGTTCATCAAAAAAGTGAGTGGGTTCGGTGATAACTTGTTTAAGATCAAAATAGTGTAGGAATTGTTCAAGCAAAGGACGCTTATTATTACATTGATCTAGCCAGTCAATGTTAAAATCCCCAACGAGGATGAGATTATCACACTTCGGGAAAGAGGCAATGGAGTCGGTAATAGCGTCAAAGTGTGTTACTACATCCTGCCAGGGAGCCCGGTAGGCTGTACCAATAATAACAGTTCTGCCAACTACGCTTAGACGTAGCCAGAGCTGCTCCACTGTTGACACAACTGGATGAGTGCAAAGGCGGGCGTTAACACCTTTCCGAATGTAGAAACCAACCCCTCCTCCACGTCCCTTCTTAATACTGAGGTGTCTTGGTTGATTTACAAAACGGTAACCAGGAATAACCGGTGCTCTATCCTCCTGACTATCCTTGAGCCAAGTTTCGTTTAGTGCTAATATGTCAGGATTTAGTTCTTCCATAGCAAACCTAAACTCATCCTGTCCAGTGTTCAAAGAACCAGGGTTAAAGAGACCAACTCTTAGATGGTTTAGAGGAAGTGTAAAAGAGTACGATTTAATTCCAAGCAGGGAAATATGTAAACAAGTAACATAAACAATGAAAAAATAGCATGGCCACGTGAAATATTAAATAGAGACAAGTAGAAATTTGCCCAGAAAAAAGACAAAACAGACATCATGATATATTGTACAAATTTAAATAAAGTATAATAGTATACAAATATGTTTATTAAGGAAAAAACTAAGTAATTAAATAAATAATGGCGATACATGGTCTTGTAGCTTATAGTAATAGACGTAGAAATGCAGAGGATGAGTTTGATAGCTGAGGTAAAACATATTATATAAACTAAATAAATGTAGTACATAAATAAATGCGAAGAAGAGAATATAAGATAACTATGAATTTGGACACCAATCTTACCCACACAAAACACACAAGAAACAAGAAAACCAAAAAAAATTCCAACAAGATATAAAAAGAATCACGTGACATAAAAACCATTTCAAAGTAAAATTACAGGTTGACACGTTCAAACAGGGCCGGGCCCAAAAACCCGCAGGACATCGGCTTCGGACCGAATGGGATAGGCCGATTTACCGTCCGCCTGCCGAGCGTATATGCGGCCTCGCTTCGTCCACGAGTACCGCCACTGAAGCCTGCGGCACTCCTCTCGAACGCGATGAAATAATTGCCGGTTGGCGCGCGTTAGCCGTTCATTGAGGAAAATACGACCAGGCGATTCGGCAGCAGATGCGCAGCCGGCATCAGCGGCGGTCAACGTGCGGCGCACCCGCGCCGCCTGCAGCAGTTGGTCCCGGAGACAGCGGCGCGCCAGGCGGACCACGACGCGACGATCACGCTGCACCGGCACCTCCCCAGCGCCTGTCCCCACACTCCGCAACGCTCCCACTCGCTCAGCAAACACCACGTCTCGATCATCGAGCGATACGCCCAGCTTGGCAGCCAGGACCGAGACCGAATGTACCACGTTCTCCCCCTTATATTCCGGCAGCCCGCCAATCTCCAAGTCCGACAGAAGATCCTCCTGATCCCGGTCGCTGAGCTCACGCTGGAGCAGCTCAACCTGGGACCGTAGATTGATGACGTCAGGAGAAGTCACTTCCCGTTCCCGCTCGACTGCCTCAATCGCTTCGACCCGCTTCTCGATCGACTCCACGCGCGAGGAAAGGATGCAAAAAGCGCCGCGAAAGTCAGCCATCTCGCGGCGAAACCTACGCATCTCTTCCATCCATTCTGCCATTTCCCGATGCATATCTTGCTGACTGAGGGCAGGCGCAGACGTGGACGCAGACGGCGGACCAGTGATGGCAGCAGCAGGTGCTCTCGGCAAAGGGCGCTGCGCGGCCGGGTCGCTCTGAGCGACCGGTCTCACAGGAGTGTTATCGCCCTTGCGAGTCCGAGTGGTGCACTCGGGGCACACCCAGTTCTTGGGGACGGTCGCATCCGTCAGCTCCCCGCAGGACTTGTGGTACAAAGACGGGCACTCGCTACACACAGCAGCAGCAGACGGCGACAGGTACTTCCCACAAGCAACACACTTGGCCATTATAAACAATACCCAAATAATAGGGAAAAAATTCCAAGCTGGAAACACTTTCTCCTGTCAACAGACGATGTCACTTGACTTTGACACTTGATTCGCGGGTTTGACAAATAGGGTGTCAACTGTCAGGAGAAAATGACGTTGTCAGTTGAATTTGACAATCGATGGGTAAAGTCCGAGGGTACTTAAAAGTTAATATTTTTAGTGTGAAGAATTATGATCGTTTTATCTTGTCCTAGATTTGTGTTAAATAGGCACGACACAACTTGAAAACACTTCTATAGCTTCAAATACGAATAAAGTTTACTGTTATTGCACATTCACCAAGTTCCACAACATATACAAGACAAATAAAAATAAAATAACAAGAGCGTAAACACAACGGGGGCAGGGTTGCCAACTCTCCTAAATCCTCCTTAATGGTTTCTTATTTCTTCGTTTTGGAGATTACCACCGTCAAACAAACAAACAACCTCTTTTAATATTGGTTAAGATAAAGATAGGTACAAAACTTTAAAAGTTATTCTTTTACACCCAGTATTCAGATGACCCCCGGTGTTGCCAGAATTAGCTCCCTGATCCGCAATACAGTTTTATTGCAAATGGCAGAGTATAATGCTAAATCACGCGCAAATCCCCATAATATGGGGTAATATGGGGTCTATGGCAATTTTCGAGTTTATTTTTTGGTCTGGCAACATTATCTTTTATTGTGAAAAGTGGTTATTGGTGATTTTGTATAAATTATTGGTGTTGTAGAAGTATAAATTTTATGTATAGTGCTTGTTTATTTCAATAAAATAACGTCTCTTTCGAGAGGAATTGGCTCCACTCTTATTTTATTTATCATCACCATCCTAGCAAATGAGTTCATCTATAACTATACTAATATTATAAAGAGATAAAATTTGTTTGTTTGTTTGTATGTTTGTTTGTTTGTTTGACGGAGGTAATCTCCGAAACTACTGAACCGATTTCAAAAATACTTTCACGGGTGTGTAGAATGGACTGTCCGGGTGGTTATAGGCTATATTTTATCCCGGTAGCTTTATTAGTACACCCGTGCGAAGCCGGGACGTGCTGCTAGTTAAATATATTTTTTTAATACAGGTATTAAAACAGATTGTTTTCACTATAACTTGCTATAACTTACAACTCCCCTCCCTTAACGGTATATTGACTTTTAAATCTGTGTGAGGGTTGTTTATTATTAAATACGGATTACGCTCGATTAGATAGGGGTTTGCATAATTTAACGGGTTTTTATCGGGTTTTATAAGCTTTTGATTTAGCGCGAATGACTTGTGATATGCAATTCTTCGCTTATTATAAATTCATATTTGTGATGATTTTCGAACAATGAATATGTAAGCCGATTTTTATGAGACTCATGTATTTTACATATATACATACCTACATAAAATAGCGCCTCTTTCCCATGGGGGTAGGCAGAGAACACGGATCTCCACTTGCTACGATCCTGATACACCTCTTTCGCCTCATTCACTCTCATTACATTCTTTTTATATGCTCGCCGTTTTAGGTTACTTCTGACCTTGCCAAAATGTCCCCAATTTGGTCCAAATGCTCGCTTAGGTATTCTCCTTCCAGATGTCCCATTCATGCTTGCTAATTCAATAAAAAATATCTCATTTTCGCTTTGTATAATTCAGATAATTTAGATCATAATTTCGTTACACCCAGTACAAGGAGATACTTTTTATGAATTTTAATATACTTTCCGAAGGTCTAAAACAAATATTTCGCCCCCAACAGAAACCAAAGAAATGCATTAAGCAAACACATTTTCCCGATTTGCGGCGCGGAGGGTTACACGTAAAGAGAATTAAAACTCCCAAGGGATGTAATATCATAGACAAAGTCAGATGGGCGAGTGATGAAGCTGCAAGGAGGTTTTAATACAGTAACAATAACATCCATAGACACAGCGTTATCTAGATAAAAGCTAAGCAATTTAATGCGTGTGTTAATAATAACCAGATGACTGATTTACTACTTAGGTACCTACTTAATTTTTTTTTAAATAAAATATTTGTCCCGTGGAGGGTTGAATCCGCAACCTCCGCGTCTCAGGTAGTTGTTTAGCCACTGCGCCACAGAGGTTATTATAAGAGTCTCCGTTTTGTGTTCAAACCTCTTTGTTACATTTACTATCTTTAAATTAAAATTAAAAAAAAATGTAATTCTGATTATTCGTTTAGAGCTAATGATAAAGACAGATGAAGATTGTTTGTAGAAACAATGGCGGTATCTAATGATTTCTATAGTCACGCAAGGATGTCCGTAGGTAACACAAAATGTATGAAACTTTATGCTGATAACAAATTTGCTATGGCGAAAGTCCTACGGACATCCGTAAGTTGGTTATAGGAATCGGCTCTATGCCGACTTTTTTTTCACATGAATAAGTTTTCCTTGAGATTTTATAATGTTCAAATTATGAGCATGTTGTGAACTTTCTATTAAGTAATTATTATAAAGCTTACCTTTTAGCAAATTGTATTAAACAAAATTATGTAAATATATGCGGCTAAGACGGTGAGGTGGGATCAAAACTTTCTTGAGTGTATTTAATTAATTTAAATACCAAAAGTCTGGGGTAAATAATAAACTTTCCTAGTGATGTGTTTGAATTAAAGTGATTCCAAAATAATACAAAATGTTTGTAAAAGTAAATATAGAGTACCATTTACATGATGCCATTTTCTTGAAAAGTAGTTAATAATTCTCTTGTGGAATAGAATAATTGAAAAGTTCGTTCGTTTGTTTGAACAATTTAGTGGTCAATTCTGGTGACGGAGTTTTAAGGCCGCCTAAAGGCCTCCGTCGTGGCGTAATGACTTTAAAAGAAGGGAGCACGGAAGCGAAGGAATTGAATAGTAATTTAAATATTAATCGTAATTGGTGCATTAAAATCATTATATTACGTAAGAATAAATGCAATAACACAAAATGATATAGCCACAAAACGAGCGGGGAAGGGCGGGACCCACTAGGGATGGGGCACGTTATAATCTATCGATATTGGCGAAATACTGACTCCCGACCCAACGCTTGGATTGTACATCCTAATAAGCACCTTTCACTAAATTGTTTTTTCAACATACAAAATATTGATTGTTCAAAAAAAAATATCAGTGACAGAATGCGTTAAGATAAATTTTAGCTTATTTCCTTAAAATAGCGTTTATAAGTTAAAAGCATTTGTCAAGCGAAAATGATTGAACGTAGATCTCCTAAATGATCTAATTTATTTAGGCGGTCTTTGACTATGTTTTGAGTAGCCAAATAAAGAAAAATCCAAAACGTTGTTTAATAAGTACCTACTCAACTCAATTAATGAACTTTTGTTTTGGAGTAGGTAGTTTTAAAGTTTAGTGTGTTGTTGCAAACTCTAAAAGTATTTAGACATTGTGTATTCACTTAAAATTAACAAAGCTCTAAACTCGAATATAACATAAACAAAAATCCCTAGTTACTCAAACATTAACGAGTTACATAACCAGGAACCTACAAGGAATTGCAAAAACACTTTTTAATCAAATCAATAATTAACTTCGATAAAAAGTATCGATTAATTTATTTACTTGATCGCTCTTATCAAATCAAATTTTGACTTACAATAAAAAGTATCGATAAGTTTATTTATTTTCATAAATTATTTACTTTAATCGAAAAGTATCGATAAATGTATTTAATCGTTACCGTTCACGTCCCTATTCCGTAACAGAGCGTATACGCTTGCGCGCGTGTTTATCGAGCGAGTGACCTCTATGTACGTCGTATGTACTTACTAAGTATAGGTACATTCTGTTTCTATGTTTGGTGGGTGGTACATTTACTAGGCTCGTTGCAATACAAAAAATACTTTGTTAGATTTAGCAATGTACTTTCTTTACTCCAAAAAGGCTACGCACGAACTGCACCTAATCCATCTGTTGACTCATTTTGTTGCGATCACCCATCTAAATTGGGACTGCACAACTATCCATCAAAAACGTTTGCAAACGTTAAAAGTCTTCTAAAAGTACACCAATACAGCAATGAAAACAAAATAAAACCATAATAAACAGTTTCGACTGCCATCCACGCAATCGTTCGCAGTTCGATCGCTCCACGCTCGGCGCAGCTTCGCAAATTGATATTTATTGCACGTACGTTTTAAGAATACGTACGTCTATTTAAAGGTCTCAAAAAACCTTAAAATAGACGTATGTATTCTGTACTAAGGTAGCAGCAGTTTATGCTAAACGCAGACAAAAATAATTAGTTAATAATACCTACGACTATTGTATTAAATTATTATTGTAGTCTGTGAAATTATTATTTTTATTATTGTCAGTCCCGGCTTTTAAAGTCGTAAAGCCATGACGATGACGGAGGCCTTTAGGCGTCCTAAAAACTCCGTCACCAGGCTTTGCTACTTGTTCATACAATGAACGAAAGAACTATCCTAGATATAAATTTAAAGAGATATGTTTCTATTTTAATCTTGTTTTAAGGCTCAAGAAAGTGTATTCAGAGAAAATATTAAAATATCTGTAAAAATAATATATAAATTTTTATAGTTTGTATTTAGATAGATAGATAGATAGATAAAGGTCTTTATTGACACACACACACACACATTACAAACAGGTTCAAAGAAGAGAAAAATAACAAGTTCATTTATCACAAAAAAAATCTGATTCAAATACCTAAACAATAATTTCACACAAAACAGGGCGTCTCTACTAGGAGCCAGTCGCTACCGTCTGTTTGTTTAAACTGTTAGCGTTAGCGATAATAGTAGAAGCGGTAAGCGAATAGCGATTTATCAATTTATACTCTGATAGAACATAGCAAAAGTTCAAAGGAAATTAAAAACACAAAGTGTAATAATGGTTCCTTTTTTGCGGTCGATAACCTTAATGCAAGGTTTGCACCTCTACAAACTCATATAAAACATTAAACATCCTTTTAAGTGGCTAATTAGGCATAAAATTATACCTAAAGTTAGTTATTCCTACTTGTGCTGGAATTACGTTTCAAAAGAGTAAAACAAAGTATAAAGCATATAGGCCGACAGAAAGTCAATTTTACGATCTGTCTGTCGATTCTCGACGACTTTCAAAGAATGACGCGGTAAGAGATTGCACGTTATCCAGCATTTGTTTTCTGAAATCTATTATTAAAAAAAACACGCCATTTCAAGACATGGTTATTTGGAGAATGGCGGCTGTGTGGGGTTTTTGTTTTCTTCCGCTTCAGCGTCCGCGCCCGCGCTCGCTACCGCCTATCCCCCACACCACTCAACAATACATCGCTAACTCGCATCTCACGCGGATCGTGCAGTGCTCGTGTAAATTGGACGTTTTCTAACAGCACGCCGTCTTTTGAAATCTTTTTTAGGGTTCCGAAGTAAACAAGGAATCCTTATAGTTTCGGTCTGTCCGTTCGTCCGTCTAAGGGTTTTCTCAGAGACCTCTATAATTTTTAAAACATAATTTTTTATCTGGAAGGAAGGGAGGCCTTTTCCCTGCAGTGGGACGCTACACCCTCGTAATAATAATAATAATAATTTTTAATCTAAATACCTACCCACTAGTCTAGACCTTCGCAGATTGGCCAACTTCGGAACCCTATATTGAGTATGGTCCGACACGCACTTGGCCAGTTGTTTTATTTCGAAAATAGGTAGGTAGGACTGTTTATTTTTCAGATGATACCTAGAAAGTCAACCGCAATAAATACTTTGAGTTGTTTAAAATTGAGTTTAGAATGTTTCATAATTTCACTTTTAAAACTATCGTGACTACATATTATATTAATACAACGGTAAACTACTACTTAATAATAACTATTGGTTAATTTTTACGTGAGTTCCCGTTGTACCTATTCATTATAATGACGTTACACAAGGATGTTCCTATACTTCATTTATTGAAACGAGCTAATAGGAAGAGAAATAAACACACGTGATTGGTCGTCGAAAATAATTATTTTTTTCGTGATTGGCCAGATTGTCAAATCAATTGTCAATTGGCTAGATGCCAATCCAATTATGTTCGACGACCAATCACGTGTGTTTATTTCTCTTCCTATTAGCTCGTTTCAATAAATGAAGTATAGATATAGGTACATGAAGTGACATTGTTTATAAGAAGAAAAATATCCCATTACTCTTAAATCATAAAACTTTAAACTCAACAAAGGAAAACACACAAGAAAACAGATTAAAAATGCACGAGAGAGAGACGCCACTAGGTTAGAGAGAAATAGGTATATTCATTTGGTTCCTGTCACAGTCAGCGTCCATTATTTATTGTTTGGATGTGGTTGCTTTGTTTCGGAGGTTTTATTTTTGTTGCAATGTTTTGTGAAAATAGGATTTTGTATTCGAACGTTTTTCAGTAAAAAGTTAGAGTTTGTTTTGAGGCTGACTGAAAACTGAAAGTTGGAAAATTTGAATGTTTCCGTGTTCTGGAGAGCATTGTACCAGACACAATTCTTTTAAATTTAACCAAATTTGTTTTAAATAAATATTTCGAATTTTTCAGTATGCGGTCACTTGTTTTACATTTGGTTCATTATTGTTTTAAATACCTATCTATTTTTTGTGTTGTGCTGAAAAACATGTTTTCATTAGAATGAAAGAAAAATGAATAATATAATAAAATGAAGAAATAGATTTCTTCATTAAATTTTGGTTCCCAGCTTCACGTCCCGGCTTTGCACGGGTGTACTAATAAAACTATCAGAATAGCCTGTAAGTAACCATCCCGACAAAGAATTTTTGAAATCGGTTGAGTAGTTTCAGAGAGTACCTCCGTCAAACAACCAAACAAACAAACTTTACCTTTTTACAATATTAATAGACAACTATCTCTGTAAGCAAGGCATGCTTACTTTTGTCTAGTTAATTAAACAGTAGGCCTCCCCTAGTAACCCCGCTGATCCGTCAAACTGCAGTAAAGAGTAATAAATAACAATATGGCCGACACGTTAGCTGGATGATCTGAATCAATAGATCACTGTAGGGTTGTGTATCCGTCTTTTTATACCTACGTTCGTCCTTTTCGTTCTGGCTGAAGTTCAGAGAAAAAAAAATTGCATAGATGACTCTCGTAGTTTTGTTTTGCACCCTCTCATTGTTTTTTGTAATGCATTTATTTGGAACTAGCTGAATGTCCTAGCTTTACACGGGTGTAATAATGAAACTACCATTCTACTCGTTACCACGGTGACTGTAACGCCACCGAAACGTCGAGGTAAACAATATGATTTCAATACGCGATTAAGTCCCGTTAATATTAAAATTTATAAATATGTTTCCAAGTCGCGATAGTTTAAATAGTACTTATGTTATGTTCCATTACAATCTACAAATGTTAATGAAAAGAAAACAAAATAATTTCCGACTTTGCAAAAACACGTAGCATCACTAAAACTGACTTTAGCCCATGGATCAACGGGACCCGCTGACAAATGATGCCGATCCGACCCTGATCCCGGCTGATCCTGGGTGATTCGGCTGGTGCCGGTGATTCGGCTGATAGCCGGCGATTTTCTTAGGGCGGTGATTGATCGTGAGAATCAATTTATAGATGAATTTTGAAAGGTGTTGAATGGGGTAGACGTTGGTTGAAAGGTTGATTGTTATAAGTGTTGATCGTATGTCGATTGGTCGATCTTAGTTTCAAGAGATAAACTTTAAAAATGCGTCTAATATTATAATTGCGTAAGATTGTATGGGTGTATAGAGGTTTGCTGCTCTTTCACGCAAAACTACTGGACCATTTTAGCTGCAACTACTATACAATAGTTTATGATTTGGAATTAATACATAGGCTAAAAGTATACTTTTTTCCACTTAGAATAGCCACGTTCTCAAAACTAAGGGATTCTATTGCCTATTCCAAGACTCCCTACACCAGGGAAAGAAGCAGGCGAGAACCTGGTAGTGCGGGCCGCGGCATTTTTAGTGGTTCAATAGTATAAACGTCTTTGAAATGCAAGTGCTTGTATATTTACCTATCAAAATATCTTTCACCAGGTGTGGTTCCAAAACCGCAGAGCCAAGTGGAAGAAGCGCAAGAAGAGCACCAATGTGTTCCGTTCCCCGGGGGCGCTGCTGCCCTCGCACGGGCTGCCTCCCTTCGGGGGAGACGTCTGCAGCCCTGGAGTCTTTGGAGATAGACCCTGGTCTATGCCGGCTGGTAAGAAACCTTGCAAGCAAGGTAGACACTAGGTGACAGGCGACAAGACGCTACGACAGGCTGCAGCCGATACTTTTGTTATAGTTTTATCAAGTGACACTTGGCGTCAGAGTCCCTAAGTTTTTTTTTTTAATTTCACATCCTTGGACATTGCCGTTGAATTTCTTTAGCTATTTGCACTTTGTTCTATGCTCACCCTATCCTCAACAGGACTAGGTCAGCTACAAGGTGGAGTCTCCATGGGTGGGTTCGGACCTGGTGGCTTGCCGCAGCTCGCCGCTGACCTGAACCCTTCACTGCCCATCAGCTCTGTATCCTCGCCGCAGCCGTACCAGGGACACTATCCGTTGAACTCACTGGGTAAGACCATCTGTAACGTCTGGGGTCCATAGTAATATTGATTTGTACAAGCAAGTGATTCTAGATTTAACTTGAACTACGAATACATTAAGATTCTGCCATTTGAGAGCTCAGATTAAAGTGTTCATTTTCGAAAAAAAGTTCTTATCAATTAAGACGATTTTTTTATTGTTCTGTTATAAAAACTTAACATACATAACTTAACATAAGGTTAATAACAAGTTAACAAAGTTAATAACAAGTTTTTACATTATTAATTTTCCCCACAGGTGACACAATGATGTCGTACTGCAACAGTCAGCTTGGCGGGCAACAAGGCGCGCTTGAGGGCTCGCCAACACCCCCCCACATGGGGCATTGCACCAACGCATCGCCTAACTCAGGTTAGCTTAGCAGCATTACTACGAAAATCGTAAAGCGATATTACGGGGTCAAATTCGTGCAGATCGGTACTCTAACCCACCGGGGGTTAGAGTCCCATAACCAACTTACGGATGGTCGAAAGGCCATAGCAACGTTGTTATCTGTCAAAAAGTTCTATACATTTTGTATTGTAAAAACAAAGTTGCTATTGATGGATATACGTAAAGACGTATATCCATCAATAGCAACTTTGGTAGGATAGCAGCCTAATGAAAGCATTAGGCTGCTATCCTACTAATATACTTCCACTGGCTGGTTTTTGTTATGATAGTAGAATTCGTTGTTACCAAAAAATTACAACAGAATTTGAGAATGGGTATTCCAGATAGTTCTCAAACCTGTAATTGGCTACAGCCAATTACATTAATATAAAAGAAATTCGTATTAGTTATAACTCAATAACGGCTATACCGATATGGCTGAATTGATGGGTGGGTAGCTTAGAGCCAGGAGACAGACATAGGCTTTTTGTCTCGAAATTCCCGCGGGAAAGGGACTTACGAGGGTGAAACAGCGGGGCGTAGCTAGTATGTTATAAATGTTAGTTCTTCTAACAAACAGCTATACCTACAGGAAATGGCAACGAGCACCCAGAGGAGGAAGTGTGGCGTGGCCACAGCATCGCGGCACTGCGCAGGCGCGCCTCCGAACTCTCAGCGGCCATACCACCATACTTGCAACTGAACTACGACGCTCACAGCCCGGTATACTAATAAAACTTACGACTTTTAATAGAGAAGAACAAAAATCTTTTTTATCCTATAGGCTGCGCCAGTAACACAGTCTTTTCTTTCTTCTTTCTTTCTTTCTTGAAAGCTTACTATGACCATTAAGAGCGTCAGCGTCATTCAGTTTAGGTCCCATAATGAACTGCTTTTGACGTAACTTACCGTCTCTTTCATAGCGATAATAAAAAAGACGACATCATTTTGTTAGTTCCAGTTTTGGCGACATCAGAATTGCCATAATTTCAGACGTAAAAAGCATTAAAAAACAAATCTGTGTAACATCATTTTGGATAAAGCACGATTTCTCGAGGTTTTAACTTGTATTGATTTCAAAACATAATATGCATCTATCGACGATTTTATAATCTTTGTCGAGGTTCTGAAAATAGATTAATTGATGAATTAAAAATACGAAAGATACGTTTTTTTAAAACTCAATTATAACCGTATCTAAATCGTATATTGAAAAAACTTTGGTCACTAAAAGCTAAGGTGACAACCATTTTACGATACTTAGGGACAGTCTCTCAGTGCTAATATAATTTTAAGTAAGTAAAAATGTGAGCTGTATTTGAGAATAAATGTATACGCGTTCGTACAATAATAAAATAATTTGTAATAATTCTAAGTATATTTATTGTATAAGTTATGATAAAATATTGAATTAGATATTAATATAAGCAGTTGTATTGATGTATTTACGAACTGTTGTATTCGAAATTAGTAATTAATACATTCCAGAAAATTCAAAAAGTAGAATAGTTTTAAATAGACACAATGGGCTCTTTCTGTTCATGTTTTTTGAATAAAATATTATAGAGCTTAAATTCAGTCCATTTTTAGTGTTTGCATTTATAAAATGTTAAGTAAAACAATGATTAAAATACATAAAAATGCATATTGTTGTGATAAGTATTAAGAAATGTGCCATCGTAAATAATTTGACACAAAACGACTCATTTTGATATTTTCGAACTGATCTGAACACAGATGTATCATTTGAGTTACATTTTTTGTAACAAATTTGTCACGTTTCAACATGGCTGGTACTAACTATGTATACGCAATTATATTAAATGCATATTTTTGTCGGTGTATGTAAATTTTAGAGTAAGAAAACTTTGAATCTCGGCCACTCGTGTATTTTATTTTATTAGTTCAAGTGGTTGTAAGTTCCTATTAAGTTTGAGCTGCAAATAAAACCGTGTACCGCGTAAATGTATATTTTTAATTTACTTACATAATTTTTAATTTTATGTCTCATTTTAGCAAAAACAGTCCTAAATTAAGTACACTTAAACGTACTTTTGGCATCCTGAAGAAATTATGGTCACCACGTTTATTTTTGAAGCATAAAAGTATTAAAAAAATACAACCTTAAAAAATTGTAAATAGTTTTTGCTGGTACAGATAATTTAATAGTAAACTTCGTTGCCCAAAAACGTGTAACCGAATAGTTTTAAGACGTCTTGTAAGTTAAATCCACATACATTAAAATAGATACAATGTTCATTTTGCTGTTTTATTTTATTATTACTTACCTTTTTTATCATTTCTCCTTTTTATACTTATAATACATTCAGTAAGATTAACTAAAAATACAAAAAATAATGCATAAATAATGATTCTAATCTACTTGTATTAGTGCTACGGACGTAGACGCTCTACGAGTCGTAGCACGTAGAATGTTTGCGTAGCATGTCTACGTTACGTTTTAACCGACTTCGAAAAAGAAAGTGGTTCTATGTTCTACTAATACTAATCTTATTCTACTCCTAATCGGTATGTTCACCGATTAGGTACTCTGTCAATAGTAAACCGATTTTAAAAAAGTAGTTTATTGTTTGAAAGAATACAATCCAGGTAATTCATAAAAAAATTGAGGATTTTTTGAGTTGTGAACAAAAATAGACCTCAAGAGTGCAGGAAATTTCTATCTCCTTACGAAATTGAAGTCTTATGAATGATTTTAAGTTTTGCCACTTGTTTTATCTGACTCGTAATCTTGGTCTTATTTATAATGATACAAGCTCCGTAGTAAATTTACCACTACTGCCATCTACAAACGTTAATTTCTGAAATCTGAACTCTTTCGAAATTGAATGGAACCTTTTTTCTTTTAGTTTTGCTAGTCATTACTAGATGGCGCTGATGGCTAGCTGGCGATAGAAGCTATGCAATAGCTTAAAAAAAGAACCACATTAATTTTTGTAAAACCTCAACAAAATAATACAACTAAATCACGCTAGATGGCAGTGTTACCAAAATACTTTCAGTTCTATGACATTAGAAACACGTTGCCGCCAAATTATTGACAAAACAAAAACATAACAACGAAGGTTTCCTAAAGAGGTTGTTATTTGAGTTTCTTTTTGTAAAAATGTCGTTAAAATCACAAAAATCGCTTGCTGACGAGTGTTCGGAGATTTTCGAAAGGAGCTACTCGGTCAAGACTGGGACTGATGATAGTTGTTCTTCGGGGTAAGTGCGAAACGATTACAATAAATATTCAAAATAGGCATAAGTATAGTCTATCTATAAAGTCCTGGCATGAATGTTTGAGGAACTAAAATTATTCGTGTATCTGGCAGCACCAAACAAAGGTATAACAGCTGTCGTCAGCTGTCATCGAGTGAGTTCAAGAACATATTTTCCTCTATTTTTTATTGTTTTCTTAGTTAAACTGCAATGAAATGAAACCGAACTACGCACAAAAGTATCACAAATAAGTAAAGTAAATGAGAGTGACACGCGGGAAGTGATTTTTAAGTTTTTAAGCAATGTTTAGCGGAATACCAAGTTGGACATATTTTGTGGGATTTGGATGATTTAAATGGGCGAACAGCATCTATAACGGGTATGTAATCGTTTTATTGGTTGTTTCTAATCTGCCTGAAGTAACAAATTGACCTAAATTACGATTTGGAGACCAAAAAAGGCATTGTTTACATTGCACATTTTTACGTCAGATTGAACATCACAGTAAGTCATGTTGTAGTGAGACCATCTAATCTTGATACATTAAAATGGCACACAGTCTAGCTACGTTTTCTGCCTACCTAAGTATTTAAAATTTTAACTAATTGCTTTATGTTTAAAATGCTTTTGATTACCTACTTTCAGTATTTTTTTTTTAATTTTCAGGTAGGTAAATCAGAAAGTACCTACGGTTAGGCGAATTCAAGAATGATGGGAAGTTTGAAACTGCTGTGAAACACAGTATGGTCTGCCAAGAAAGCAATGGACAATTTTAATATTTGTGCACTACGGCAAAAAATAAAATTCTTATAAAAATGACAATGAAATCCAATTTTGTTTCATTTGCCTTCACCTATGTACCTATGTATGAACACTCAACAGTTTAACCTTTTAATCCAACATTATTACACAGATAAGCACAAGATTTAAAAAATAAAACATGCCTTCCCAAATTCCCACCTAAAAGCTGGTAGGAACTTTTACATGGAACGAACTGCAAGTATCAAAATCAGTAGTCACACTATAGGGTTGCTATATACATTTTAGCAGCGCCCTCATTTATTGTCACGACTTTATAGACAGACTATAGGTAGGTACTTACTTGAATTATTTATTGTGGTAGGTACCAAATTAAATAAGTATTTAATTGTTCGTATGTAATTTTCAGTAGGTAGGTATTTAATTATTTTTTTAACTCTCAACAATGCAGTTTGTAAAAAGTAGAAACTTAGATATTGGACATTAAAATGGATTTTACAGTTTTAGTTAATTAATTGACTCAAGAAAACATCATTAGTACACCAACCTACCTTCACCCATTTCTGATACCTAGATCCAAAAAAATCTTTTTATATTTATTTGAGAACAGCACCAACGCGGGCTTCTTATTACAAATTACAAATTAGGTATTTATTTACACAACTAACTACAACATTACAGATAGCTTCCAATTCGTTATAGTTATTAAATATATGTTATTATGTTTATGTTTTCGTTGATAACATTACTTAATGAATGTCGTTTTGATTACCATCAATGATGACGATGAAAACCTTTGTTTCATTAATTATTGTTTAATGAATGTTTACCAGTGACGATGAAGACGAGAACCTGGCTCGTGAGCTGATGCACAACATGACGCCCGCAGTGCTGAGTAAACTGCGGCGATGCTTCAAGAAGAGCAAGGAGAAGACTCACGCTAAGGATATTGACAGGTAATCTATACTTTTCAACACTTTTGTCAGTGTAGGTATATCCACGTATCCTATCCTATCCTTCCTACTCCCTATCCTACTTCCTTCCTACTAATATTATAATTGTGAAAGTTTGTGAGAATGTATGTATGTTTGTTATTCATTCACGCAAAAACGGCTGGATCGATTTGGTATGTAGATAGCTGTTACCCTGGATAAACACATGGAGTACTTTTCATCCCGATATTTCCACGGGAACAGGACTTACGCACGTGAAACCGCGGGGCGCACCTAGTAATTTAATAATTTGGCATTACCTATATTCTTCATCGTTCCTTCGTTCGTTCATACGAACGAACTTGCTCGTGCTAATTAATTCTTTTTAATTATTATTCGTCGTGGGCCGGCAGTGGATCAGGCAAGCGCAGGACCGTGACCAATGGCAAAAGCGAAGTGAGGCCTATTTCCAGCAGTGGGAGAGACTGCGGATGATGATGATGATGAATAATTACTTACAGTAAAGTAGAGGAGGTGATGCGGGCAGCGGCAGCCGAGGAAGGCATAGAGTTCGCGGTCTGCAAAGCACCCTCCGATCCGCTCAGCTTGGACGAAAACGCATTCGTATCCGCCATCAATCAGATATTTGGTAAGATAAAACTAATATAAATAATTAAAAATAGTTAATGTGCTTATCTTGATAATTTAACATTTACTAATTAGCAAATAATTTGTTTGCTCTGACATGCCTTACATTGTTTGTTTGACTGGTTTCTCACTGAAGCTTGACTATTTAGATTGTTAAAAGATCGCTTCTAAAAGCTAGGCCCAGACCACTAGGTTGCCTGATTCTTTCCCTGGTGTAGAGAGTTGTTTTGAAACAGGCAATAGAGTCACCTAGCTTATAAGACTGTACGTTTTGGAGTGATCCTTGAGGTCCTACGAAATAAACATAATATTTTTCTTTTTTTCTTTCTTTCACAGGCCATCACAAATTCTCCACGCACGCCCAGAAGCTCTTCAAAGTGCTAGACCCGTATAACGCGGGGCGAGCCAAGTGGCGCCAGCTGGTGTCGAAACTGGAAGCTGTGGGGGCTAAGAAGACAGGGTCGAAGCGAGACAGGTGGAACCGGGTCACTTGTCACTCTATTGAGAAGATGGAACATTGTAAGGTACAGTTTATTGTAAAGTACGACTAGATGACGCTGTGTGGAATGTCCAAGGATATTTATCTATTTAATTATTTATTTAGTTTTTGTAATTAAAAATCATGAAAATTTACGGTTGCTTTTTATCTATTTTATGTCCGAAACGTGGTCGAGTGGGCTAACTTTCGATCGGTTCGAATAAAAACGTGCATTCATGGATTTTCGTTTCATTACGACTTTTAGGTGGTGAACACACCAAGACACTTTAACCGAGAAAAATATCATATTACTGATAGTTTCGAGCTCTGACACAACTTCGTGGCCGAGTGGTAAGGCAGCCCGGCTTGAAGACGATCGAATGTGAAGATTTTCAAAGTTAAAAAGTATTTTGTTTTGTTTTCAGAGAGAAACAATAATAAAGATAGTAAACATAGAGAGAGAGGAATCTTTCTGCTACGTGGTCGTGTCTAAAGGCGGAAGGGTCGGCATCTACAGCGGGTTTCTAAAGCTACTGCACTCTTATGAGGTAAATTAATTATTTCTGTCATCTAATTAACTATTTCAATCGTCTTATACTTACCCCAATTTACCTACCACAATTTACTAGTTTTTTTACCTTAGTACTAAATTTAGTTTTCTATATTATGCTAAGTTACTAACATTTTGATAAGTTAAATAATGATGACGTATAAATCTTGTTTTTATAAATTTACCCCATTATGCATATTCGACCTAAAACCTGTATTAAACCTGTATTAGCTAAAACGCATATTAAATCTGTTGCTATCTCTTTTCTTTGACATATGGGTGACAAGAAAAAAACGTTCTTAAACCCTGTATTAAATTGTCAAGTTTTTATGAATTACCCCCTTACCCCCTTATGCATAAAAACTTGACAATTTAATACAGGTTTTAAGAACGTTTTTTTCTTGTCACTCATATGTCAACGAAAAGAGATAGCAACAGATTTAATATGTGTTTTAGCTAATACAGGTTTACTGGTCGATTATGCATAAGTCTTTATCCGTTAAATAAAATAAAAAAAAAAAAAAATGTAGAGCGTAGCATAAATGCTATTTAGCTATTCCAAAGACTAAATAAACCATTTTTGAAAACAAAGTATGTAGACCTAACTACAATTTCAGGTGTTTTACCACAGAACGGGTCTGCGACGAAGGGTGAAAAACTGTTGGATCACAGATGCTATTTATTTAAGCGTAAGTATAATGATACATTATCACGACTGTATCCCAGGGGCGGTAGACATTTTCTTTCAGATCTTTATTTAATTCGTAAGATCCTTTGAAACGCATATGAATTTTTCGACATAAAAAGTTCATTGATGCACGATTCGATCCTACGACCTTCGGAATGAAAGTCGAGGCATTAATCCACTTGGTCAACGCGGCCTTTTGAGGCAAGTAAAATAATCATGACATTTATGTATTTCAGGATGTCCAGTATCTGATGATGTCAGCTTCAGATCGTAGTCTGACGATCTACGATGCCACTACTCTGTCCCACACTCCACTATTCTGCATCACTGGCTTGCCGAACATTCCTACGGTAAGAATACCAAGACCCTAATACAAAATTTATGTTACCTGCCTTTAGTTTTTTTAAATTTATAAAACTTTATCTGATCAGTTTTGACAAGTTCTTTGAAAATAATTTTCTTCTGGCCATTAATTATGGTGTGTGTTTGTGTGTCTGTCTGTTTGATCGTCTTTCACGGAAAAACAAAGCAACGAATTGACGTGATTTAAGTGGTGATAGTTGAAGGGATGGAGAGTGACACGGGGATCGAACCCGCAACCTCCGCGTCTCAGCCGAGCTTTCGCCCACTGATAGACAGAGGTAGTCAATAAATAAATTTATCTTATATCTATCTTTAGTGTCTAGCTTACTCGCCGTCTACTGGAATTGGTTCTTCGGAGCTAGCGATCGGTTCAGAGCGAGGAGACATCGTGAGACTGACCTTCTTGCAGCCAAGAGTGCAGCTGTTCTATTCTAAGGCACCTGATACTATTAACTACTACTTTTGGATGGTAAGATTGTAAGACGTTTCTTTAGCCAGCATGCCCAATAGAAAACACCACAGATTACATAAGTACAGATGCCTCATCTCAAACATTGATTTAACTCCTGTTTTTCTTCGGGCTATTTTTTTGTGTTTGATTTTTGCGACTGACATTAGGGCTTCGTGGCCGAGTGGTAAGGCAGTCCAGCTTGAGGATGATCGTTTGTATCTCGCGGGTTCGAATCCCGTCGAAGCCCAAACCTTTTAGTAAGATTTTTCATTTAGAAGACTATGTTTTTAAGCATCAATGCGATATTTTCAGGAATTATCTTCCTTCCCCCACACTTCAAACCACATCATAACAACATGGCGTCGCGTCCACGGCCGCAGTATCAGGCGTCTCGCTTACGCACGCGAGGGTGACATATTGCTGTCCTGCTCGCACGACTCCACTGTCAGCGTGAGAGCGAGACATGTGCCGGGGAAGCTGGATGATTATATCTTTAAGGTTCAGAGGGTGAGTACGTCTTAATTCTTAAGCTTAACTTAATAAGCATTTAGATTTTGGTTTTCCATTTTCATCTTTCAAATTTATCATACGTCATCTCATTTCACTTTCTTTTTTGTCGGTATCTAAATCGACAACATTTTTACGTGAGTAATTCCAGTTGTACCTATTCATATAACGTCATCTCATTACTAACATACAGTACACCTTCTCTTGCTTACATTACTTTTTCTCAGTCATTGTCATCGCCCTAATTTAATTCCTATTATATTTCGCTCTACCTATCAGCCAACACTTACTTATTTAAATCATCTTACACTCGATCTCCATCTGTTTTAGGTCTTTCTCCTCTATACCCATCCATTCCTATGAACTTTTCTTGTCAGGTATGTTTGCATCACATTCTTCCACTAGTATTTTCTCTTCATATAAGTACATAATGCACGTCCATACCATGTCAATATATTGCTCGGAAATCTTATTATTTACTGCCACGACTTTCAATCTTCCTCTACTGTCGATTTCTTACCTTGTCTCATCGCGTGACTCCACAAAAGACAATTTCAATTCCAGGGCGTATCTTGTTTCCACGTAGTCTATCCATTACACCTCCTCGCCACAGGCAGCGTGGATGGCTATGTGCGTCTCTGGGAAACGTCTCAGGCTACCCCCTTCGCTGTGCTGACTGTACCGACGTTACCAGCTGTCTTGGACGTAGCTATAGTGCCTGCGAGAGAAGTTGTCGTGGCGTTTTGTGTTAATTGTGTAAGTTTTTGACTGAAATAGTCATAATCTACCACATAATTAATAATCTGTACGTTTTATGGAAAATCACAATCTCTTTCACTTTATTGTAAAGCGCTCGTGGCAAAGTTATGACGTTCTTGTTAGATCTATTATTATTGTTATTTTTAAATTCTTTTTTTATGTACTTATTTATGTTTATTAATATTATGTTAAGAAGTTTGTGAGAGAAAATAAATAAAATGATTGATTGATTGATTGATCATCGAAGTAATATTTAGAACCGTCATAACTTGGATAGGTGACCGCCTGTGTTATTATGATGAGTGCTTCCGTGTTTCGGAGGGCGCGTTAAATTCTCGGTCCCGGCTTTTAAAGTCGTTAAGCCATGACCGAGGCCTTTAGGCGGCTTACAGACTTCGTCACTAGAGTTGCCCACTTGCTCATACGAACAAACGAACTTACTTTAAAGTGAGCATGCGCCATTCCATTAAAAAACCTTTCTTCTCTTTCAGACCGTCCATATTTGGGACATTTACGAAGAGTGTCTGCTACAAACTCTGAAGATCAAGTTTCCTTTTCTTGGAGTTTTGGGGCATAAAGTTGAGTTTGGCTCTTACTGCATACATCCAGGTGAGACCACAGCATATAATCAATAGAATATAATAGAATCTTCTTTTTTTGGGTGTTGAAGTGCAATTAGTGCTAGTTAATTTCAGCTATTGGTTAAATCTGGTGATGAAACTACTAAGTAATGGTAAAACATAACCGACAATTTACCATTCAATCCGAAGAAAGCTCGCAAATTGCGGTCACCTAAAAAAATCTATACTTGTAGCTTAGGTATTTACTATCGTATTAAGGTCTCAGCACACATATGGGATCGGAAAGGGATCGTAACCGTAACGCCTTTCAGCTCGCTGTGTTCTGAGGGGAGGCGATCACGTTACGATTCCGATTAGTGTGCGTTGCAGTAGGGAGTTTAATACAAACCATTCTGAACGACTCGAGGCGATACGGTTACGATCCCTTTCCGTTCCCATTAGTGTGCTGAGACCTTTAAGCGTAAAATCTGACCATTATTATCGCGGATTACTGATATTTTTGATTTGCAACAATGTGTATACAAGTTAGACCATCCCCGTGCATTTATGATTACATTTCTCTTGTTTTATTCCAGGGCCTATCTACAAGACGTTCGAAGAAGACTCAGAACCCCAGCCGTCGACGTCACGTCGTCCGTCCAGCGTGTTCACGCCCTCTGGCGGTCTGATACTGCAGGAGGATCCGGTGCTGGACACTAGTGTGCAGCGACAACCGTATGGGAAACACACCTACTGCCAATTTCAATAACCTTTCTATCTCCGATTTTGCTTACTGCGGATAGATATTTGACATTACTTCCATACAAAATGTGTCAAATATCTACCGACAGTAAGCGAAATCGGAGATAGAAAGGTTTTTGAAATTGGTAGTAACTTTGCCACACTAACTTCATTAACTGACACAACAACAACTTCTTTCTCATGCTATTTCTAGAAACCACGGGTACCTCATCTCAAACATTGAATTCACTCCGTTTTTCTTCGGGCTATTTTTTGGTGTTTGTTTCGCAAAAGCGGCGTCACGTAGCAGCGTTTAGGCATCCGACTGCATGATACTTAGCACTAAATTTTGATTGCAGGCAAGACCTGAACGCCGCTCGGGGCGCCACAAAAATCATACACAAAAATAGCCCGAAGAAAAAAGAACAATGTTCGAGATGAGGTATCTGACTTATGTAGGTAATCTGTGGTCATGGTAAAATACCTCTGCTTGAGACTCATGGTCATGGGAAATGGTTATCAAAAGCTTCTATCTTCCCCAGGCTATACACCAAGTTCAACCGCAGCTCCCTGCTAGTATCGTGTTGTGCGCACGTGTGTGTACTGTACCTGGCCCCCCCGCGGGGCGCGCCCCCGCCCCCCCCGGGGGACACCCTGCCGCCGAGGCGACCTTCAGCTTGGGACTTACCTCTACTGGCTGATATAGGTAAATCTTTACCAAAAATCTTTTGCAATAAAGATACTTTGACTTTGACTTTGACGTTGACTTTGACTTTGACTTTGACTTTGACTTTTTGGGTGTTCAAGTGCACTGGCGATGAAAAAAAAAACATACTATGTACATGATTTTTACAGCGTCACGAGGTAATCTTTGCCAACACTTAAGGGACACTGTTGTGCCTGGGACATTTTTGTAGTAGTCTCTGGACTTAGAATGAATGCATTAGACTTTGAATGGAGTTACAAACTTAGATACTCATATTTCGCTTTCAGCGAAACCTTCACCATCACCAATACCGACCCCGACGCTGCCTTCACCGAAATTCCTCGCGCCCACAACCGCGGAGTTTCCAGTTCACGATCTGAATACATTGCTGGAGAATGCTGGTAATGTAGCTTTTATAACAGTTCAAAAGATAGGGTCAGTGGAAGATTTTGGGGGAGACCTTTGCCCAGCAGTGGGACACGACAGGTTCATAAAGAAAAAAAAACAGCTATAACAAAAAATAATAATTTATAACATAGGTATATTAAAAGAGGATAAATCCTGTTTCTTTTACAGGTCTTCAAGGAATCTTGGAGAAAGATTTTGTACTGATGAAAGGATTGAAACACGATTTGAACAGGAAACTGGCTGAAATGGATGACAGTAAAGAAGCGGTAGGTTATTTTCTGAAAATGATATCCATGTTTGTGAATGTCAAACTGGAATGAAAAAAATTATAGCCAATGTCACTCCTACGCTCATACTGCAAGTAATAATTTCGTGACAGATCAAGCTACACAAAAGCAAACCCTAACCTAGATGGTAACGTGACTACGTTACCATTACTTATGTTTTTATATGTTTATTGTTGGTTACGTAGTCTTTCTTTCTTTTGATCTTGAAAATGCTTGAAATTTTTTGACATCACTACATTTTTAAAATACAATTTTGGATGCTTCTACATAAATAATTAATTCTATAAACATAACTAAAGCCTTTACATTTTTACTCGATGATTTATACAGCGCCAGTAGGCAATCTTTGCCTACACTTTACGTCACACTGTAGTGCCTGGGATATTGTTGAGATGGAATAGGCTTGCCCAGCACCTAAACCACCCTCTCAGCTGTCAATCATATCCACAAGAAAGACAATGGTCAAAACGTGTTGGGCTTACTAGCCGCGGGTTTCCTCACGATGTTTTTCTTCACCGTTCTCATAAGGCCTACAAAATCAGTTTAATAATTTTGAAAATGTATCTTCAGATGCGAGCAGCAGTAAATGCTGGGGCGCCATATTTGTCTCTGAAGACATACCCGCCCGTCGCCATCGATCCTGTCGACGAGATGCCGGATGAATACAAGAGGATCATGAAGTAAGGATAGTATTTTAAAATGATAAGTAAATGATTGAATGACTAATACCACAGATAAAATAATATTTTATCTGTGCTAGTACATAGTTACAGCTCCGATAGGATTCGAACCTGCGTTGGTACAAGCGATCGCCCTTTATCCGGGGTGTTTAAAATGAAATGGTGCTAAACAAAATGAAAATAAATAAAGAAAAATTGTTTATTTCTGTAGGACCTCAAGCTAGGTGACTCTATTGCCTGTTCCAACGCAACTCCCTACACCAGGGAAAGTTTAAGTAAACTTAAGGACTTGAATGGTTAAAACTTAAGTACTTATCTGAATGTTTCAGACTGTTCCCAGGTTCCAGTTTAGCTGGTACTCCGGCCAGCAGCGAGCATTCTACGCCGAGGAATAAAAACCATAGATTATGACATGGTATGTATTTACTTTAAGCTTCATTAATGAATGAATGAAAACTCTTTATTGCACACACAAAATAAAAAAATAAAAAATAACAATAACAAAGTAAGAAATGTACAATGGGCGGCCTTATCGCTAAAAGCGATTTCTTCCAGGCAACCTTTGAATCTAAAGCTGGCCGCACGTTTTTCCGAATAGGAATCCCGATTCGGAATATTTTTTACGCCCCCCGTCTTGCATTCAAAACTGACGTACGGACAAATTCCGTACGGTGTGAACATACCAGGAGACGTACCATGACGTCTTTTAGCGATTCAACGAAGCGAACAAAATATTTTTATATAATCTGCATACATAATAATACCTATACTTTTTATAAAGTTAAATAAATAAACGTATGTAGGTACTTATTTAGACACGTTTTGTACGCGCTCTTAAAATCCGTAACAAACGAGATTAAAATGTCATAGTGTTATCAAATATTTTATTTTAATAATAATTACACAAAAATGACTCTTATCTTGACGCAATAAGAATTTTTAAATCACGGTAAGTATTAAAACAATGGTTGTAATAAACTTATCAGTGTTATGTTAAACAAACCCACCCGACTTTGTTTACAAATTCAGATTTGCTTAAAATCAGTAAAAAAATGTTTTTTTACCCGACTTTTAAATATTACCTACTTCTAAATTATTTACGAATTTGGAGATTTCATAATGAGACAAACATTATCAAAAATAAAAAACTTTCAATGATTTTGAAAGACAACAATAATAGTAGATTGCTATGCTATACAAGGGGATAAAGGCATTTTTTCTATGCACGAGATGGTTTATCGCGCGAGCGTCAGCGAGTGCGATAATAGTTCGAGTGCATCGAAAAGCCTTTTCCCCGAGGTAAGCACTCTGCTTTTCATTACGAATATGAGGAAATTACCAAAAAAATTGATGTAAAATTTAAATTTCACACACGAAAATTAGCTGTCTCGCTTTTTTTTTAAATCGACTAGTTTAATATTGACTAAAAGCAGCTTACGATGGCATGGCATAGCTGCGTTCCAGATTTAAAAAAAAATACTGACTGGTAGAATGGCTATAAAAGTAGTAGGCATTCTACCAGTAGTTTTTTTGATGATGAAAAATTTTAAATAAATAAAATAAAATAAATAAATATAATATAATTAGTGCTAGAGAAGCACAAATTCGTGCAAAAGAGACATAATAGGTATCTAGCATCTGATTGAGTTAGAAGAACTTGAACACTTAGCATGCATCGACATGCCACAAAAGAAATGTCAAAAATGAAGTTGACATTTGACAGTTTTTTACTTTCCTGCCCTAGGGCAGGAAAGTTCTTGTTTTCCCTAGGGACAGAAAATGCTACTTTGAACCCTATAATCAGGCAACTTCGTGCGTATTTTCCGTGTATGAGTAATGAAAAAGTGTTTTTTTTAGTCAGTCAGTGATTCATGTTTTCATTATATTATATACTCATTATGTTATCTTATAAATTGCTTATTTCATACCTAAGGATACATTGATTTTGATATCATTTTTTGTAAAAACAGACTTCGAAATTCATTACGAGATTACGCGGATTGTTTGCAATTTATTATGTCTTTAATTATAAAATAAAGAATTAGCTACTTTTTGAAATAAGTGAAAACAACAGTGCCAAAAGTTAAAAGAAAAAATGAATAAAGAAATAATAAAAGTGGTTAGATTTAAACCTGTTAATTTTCTAAGAAGTTATGCCCAATCATCACAAATTCAAGGTATAGATGATTTCTTCAAGTTTTATAGTGATAGTGGTAAATATGAGGAGAGGTACCGACCTCTCGGTGAGAGGGACTATGGGAGGTTTATAAGTTCCAGAGCGGCTAAGAGGGAACCTGCCCTTACTAGGCAAATAAGTAAGTTAGCTTGTTTTATAAACAATTGTACAAACCATCCCAATTATAATAAATCTATCTAGCTTACCCGTGGATACGCGGAAACGCACCTATCTGGATAAAAAGTAGCTCATTCTTCCAGAACTAACTATGTATCTATGCTATCGTTTTCAGTTTTGGGATTAGGGGAAACAGTTTTATAGTATGGTTCGGTGAAAGAATTTAGAAAGAAAATAGAAAGAAAAATATTTATTTACTTTCTTTCTATTTACTTATTTAGTGGCACGAAAAAACCGAATAAGGTACCTTTAAGGCCTGTAATGTTATAATGGTTTTTGAATAAGTGGTAGTGGTAGGGAGTTACTTTCGCGTTTTACAATTACAATTATATTGTACGTTTTACAATTACAATTATATTGTTTACAATTTCAAAAGCGTCGATAGGCTTGCAACCTGTCATGTATGGAAGGTTAACTTCTGCAAAATCTGGGTTTGTACATACCACAGATAAAATAATTCGTATGTACCAAATATGTATTTGGACATACCTCTGACTACCCCATTAGACATCTTCAAAAGGATCTGAAGGATTACATAAAGATCTGGAAGAAATGTCTACCGCTCCCTGGGATACAGTCGTGATCATATTTTTAATTTTTAAATCAATGAGTATTTAGATAGATACACCTTGATATTGAGATTTAAACTGATAACTACGAAAAACTTATCCTTATCAATCTAAGCAAATATGTTTGACGTCATACATTTTATCAGTAATTTTATTTTAGTACGATGATGTTACACAAATAAAGTAAACAACCCTAGTGGAGTATTGTTGTGTTTGTGAACCTTTCAATAAAAAAAGGGCAGGGAGGTAATGATGCTTGGTACCTACCTACCAGCAAACGAACGATTTCGTAATAATACTAACAGCACGTCCAGGCTTCGCACGGGTGTACTAATGAAGCTACCGGGATAAAATATAGCATATAACCTCCCGGACAGTCCATTCTAGCCACCCGTGAAATAATTTTTGAAATCGGTTTAGTAGTTTCGGAGATTACCTCCGTCAAACAAACAAACAAACAAATTTTACCTCTTTATAATATTAGTAGGTATCTATAGTATAGAAGTTTCTTTCTAAGAAAACTTCTTTCCAGCAACACTCGCATACAAAGTGGGTAAACAGATGCTCTCGCTTGCTGAGGGTATGCCCAACGAAGATGCGTTTCCATTCACGAAGATGACGATGGAGCTGAGAGATGGAAGTTCTTTGGTGCTGGAGGGGAAAGAACTGGGCAAGGCTTTGCAGTATGTGCCTTCTCAAGGGTGAGTCTATTACTAACAGCATGTCCCGGCTTTGCACGAAGCTACCGGGATAAAATATAGCCTATACTATAACCATCCCGACAGTCCATTCTACACATCGGTGAAAGAATTTTTGAAATCGGCTGTGTAGTTACGGAGATTACCTCCGTCAAACAAACAAACTGGACCTCTTTCTAATATAGGTAAGTATAGAATAAAGCTACAAAAACTCTTAAAGGAGTTTACTTTTATTGTAACTTCCATGTTTTCCTTCCAGTCTACCATCCCTACTAACAGAACTCCGCAGCTTCCAAGACTACCTCCACCGGCCGCCGCCACTACCCCGCGACGTGATGGTCACTAACGGGGGGCAGCACGGCATCTACCAGTGTATTGACCTCTTGCTGGAGCCTGGAGACCCTTTGATGACGTCACAGTATGCGTACACGGGCTTTCATAGTACTGTAAGTAAAATGTGTAGGTTATCACTATCGACTTATTAGCTAGTAGACAGCCTCGCAATTTTTTTAACAACCCTAGTTGTCCTGCTGCTGGGCAAAGGTCTCCCGCAATTTTCTCCAACCATCTCTGTCCTTCATGAGATACTATCTTTACTATAGCTTGACCGTTTTTAAAAAGATATGAAAAGAGAGTGGAATGGCGTCGTTCGTAGTCCTTTTTCTGTATTCCTACCTATTTGTGTGTATGTCTAAATAAATTATCTTCTTCTTCTTCTTCTTCTTCTTCTTCTTCTTCTTCTTCTTCTTCTTCTTCTTCTTCTAGGACGTTTCAATATGGCCCCAGTTTTTGTTCTTCCAGCTGAATCTGAAACTGTAAATTTATTCTTCCAGCTGAAACCCTACAGCCCAGAAATCCTAGAGATCCCAGAAGACAACGACGGTCTAATCCCAGAATCCCTCGACAGCTTACTGGGAGAGAGATTGAAGAATGGATTGAAAATGCCCAAAGTCCTATACATTATACCAACGGGTAACAATCCTACTGGCACGGTGTTGACTGAAGAGAGACGGAGACAGATATATGAGATGGCGTGTCGATATGACTTTCTGATTTTGGAAGACGATCCGTACATGTTTTTGAATTATACTGATGTAAGTAATATTGTTATTGTCTGCTTTTGTCCCCCTTGGTTATTCAAATTCTCAAGAATACGCAAAATAAGTTTGACGCTATTGGTTACCTTAGTTTTGCCTTACAAAATAGAACACATTTTTATAATAATTTTGCTTTTTCTTTCTATAAAATGCACAATGAGAAGTCCTGTTTATATAAGTTAATTCTCTAAGTTAAAAATAGAACATGATAACGACTGCAGCTCTAAATTTAAAAATGTGAAAAACAATCATGGTTTTATTTCCTTGGAGTGCCATGACGTCTTATTTAGCGATTCAGTTTAGGTTTTGACTGTCAAAACTTTACGTCAGCGCCTTAAGCCTAGGTTACACGGTGCGAGCTAGCATGCGAGCTGACCGTGTCAGTTACTGAGGTGCAATAGCTCGCACTGTGTGACCGCATCATACGAGTAACTGTTATGTGCGAGTGGGACAGTTGCTCGCAAGCGAGTTACTTCAACATTTTTTGTTTTTACTCGCAACTGGCCTTCCCCCACCACGCCACTCGCACGTCGCTCGGTCGTCAACTCGCATGATTTCGCGAAATGACAGTAGCTCGTACGCTCGGGCCCATGATACAGACGAACTATGCGAGTACACTGGTGCAGTAGCTGTCTTCCTGCGACGCCAGCAGTTCGCATAGTGTGACCGAGCGAGGCGAGTCGAGCTACTGTCATACGAGTACACATGCACAGTAGCTGTCTACTGTCATATCAGCTGCTCGCACTGTGTAACCTATCCTAGTTTACCTCAAAAGTGGTTCGTAGTTGAATCGCTATAATAAACGGTCATGGAAAGCCTCCTCTTCGTAACATTATTTCTATCTTACTTTTTGATTTTATGTTAGTTCTGTTTTTTTTAATTATGTGTACTTTTATTTATTAACTATAACGATTTGGAAGCGATCTGTTGTATTTAATTGTGTGTAAATAAATAAATAAATAAATAATCTTTCAGAAACAAATACCTTCGTTCTTATCCCTGGACGTATGCGGGCGTGTGATCCGCGTGGACTCTATATCCAAGGTGATCAGCTCGGGGCTGCGCGGTGGATGGGTGACCGCTCCCAAGATGTTGCTCGATCAAATGGAGCTGCATTCACAGGCTGAGCTGCTGCATAGTTGTACTCTTGCTCAGGTAAATCCATCCATACTTACTTATATATTTACTTATTTTGTTTTGACTCTAAGTTTGTATTCGACTTTATTTACGAGACGAGGTGACAGATTCGCCCTTGGTCAGATATTTATCATAACACTCTATTATTTTATTGAGATAAGGAACAAATTAAAAACAAATAATAACACTCTTCTTTAGAATTACTAAGTACCTTATCATCTTTTTTTTTAATTTCAGGCATTAATCCTCCATTTAATATCCAACCGCGAGTCACTACAAAAGCACCTACATTCAGCTAGAGAACTCTACCGGCTGCGCCGAGACACATTGTATACAGCGCTGAGTGGAGTGAGCGAGATGGCGCACTACACCCTGCCTAGTGCTGGCCTGTTCTTCTGGATGAAGGTCTATGGAGTACAGGATGTTTACAATATGGTCAGTATTTTTAGGAAAATTAGACTTTTGTTCAGAAGCCTCCTGCGCCAGTTTTGGCTAAATAACTCTACCGGCTGCGCCGAGACACATTGTATACCGCACTGAGTGGAGTGAGCGAGATGGCGCACTACACCCTGCCTAATGCTGTCCTGTTCTTCTGGATGAAGGTGTATGGAGTAGAGGATGTTTACAATATGGTCAGTATTTTAAGGAAAATGAAACTTCTATTTAGGAGTTTTACCGTCTGCGCCATTTTTTGCTGTATTTTCATACTTTTGTGATACTTGACTCGGTATCGAGGATGTATAATATGTATATTCCAGTCTCCGTGGTATACTAGTCTCGAAAGGGACAATAGTAGGTGTACCTTACCTACCATTGATCGTTGAATTATTTGTGTACAAAAACTGAATTAAATACTTAATTTATTTTCATAACAGGTATTCCACACAGCCTTCCAAAGAGGCCTAATGCTGATCCCAGGTCAAGCATTCACCAGTTCAAGCGCCCCCTGTCAGCATCTTCGTCTAACATTTAGTAAAATAAATTTCTCAGACATGAACACCGCGGTGAGCCATCTAGCGGAAATCATTAGAGACGAACAAAAGATGACGCTTGCTAAACAACCAAAAAGGTTGGCTACTGACCGCTAGATGGCGGTGTGTTACACTTTAGTTTGTAATTTTAATTAAATTAAAATATAAAGAACGACGTGTATAACATTGAAATATTATAAATATATTTTTTTATAAATAAATTTGAGGAGAAAATAGTTTAGGTACTCATGTATGTTGAAAGTCGTGTAATCCAAATCGAAATAAGTATCTATATAGGTATGTAAGTTTTTTACAAGTGTAATGTAGCTTTTTATGAATAACTAGAATTTAAGAAATAAAATAATTATATTGAATAATTATTGCGTTAGTAGATAATTATGTTCATAGACAACATCAGATATAACAAAATAATTTTGTTTGTTCGAGCTTTTTAGTTCTACTATTCGTCAATAGATGTCGCATTTCACCTTCAAACTTCAATTTTGATTCAGTATCAGCCGGTTTCTTTATCGCAGATTATCTCCAAAATTAACTAATAAATTAAAATAAATTTATGAATGGTCTAATCACTTTACAAGTAGTTGATTTACGATGAAATTAAAATTAAAGTGAAATACACTGTTTATTCTATAAACTTATGAAATAAACAGCGTAATTCACTTTAATTTAACTTTAATAACTTTAATTTTCAATTTAATTAGTTAGTAAGTATCAACAAAATACTTACATGTAAGTATTTTGTTGATACTTACTACAAAATACTTACCTACATGTAAGTATTTTGTTGATACTTACTAACTAATAATCCAAGGTAGTACAGTAAGGAATCGATCAGAGTATTTGCTGTTATTATAAATACATACCTATCGTAGGCACAGAACAAAAAGGCCGTAGGTATTAGGCATTACAACAGAAATACTTAATTTAAAAACATTATTTTTTTATTAAAAAAGGGATGTAAAAACATTGAGAAAAATAGTTGCATAATTGCCTAAATCTACATTTTATTGTCAACTAAAGATAATAAAATACAACTTTACAAAAACATCATGATTGAAATTTCCAACGCTTTGTTGTTAACTCGTTACTCGAATTTGTAACAAAAACCTTCAGTTTTGAATAAAATACACATTTTGCAGTTGAAATCTACAGGATTGTGGTTTCACTCCCATTTTATAATACTTTTTAATTATTTATTCCGACGTTTCGAACGGATTGCACCGCCCGTGGTCGCGGGTAGGCTGAAATTATTAAAGAGGTCACGTGATAAATACCCGTTCATGTAATTTTTAAAAATGTGTTCTGATCACGTAAGTTTACATAAGAATCTACATATTAGACCATCGGATAGCCAATGAGCTAAACATCCTCAATAATAGTTCGATGTGCCATTCATTTTGATTCTATCCTGCAGATTGCTACAGAGTAGTAATAAAACAGAGATTTCATATAATCTCTTCTCTCACTCTCTCATCTTTACAATAGTTGAGATGGAATAGGCTTGCCCAGCACCAAAACCACCCTCCCAGCTTACCCGGTCATGCCACTTGAAACTTGAAACCTTCACCGTTTAGAGCTCGTGATAATGTCTTACCTACCTACTCAGTTCTTAAATGAAGCTCGAAGAGGGGTATAAGATATTATCGCCGAATATTGGCCAAATAAAATTTGAGATCAAGTCATTGATTCGAAAGAAGAATAAGCACTTATTTATTACTTATTTTACTTATTTTTACTTATTTTTAGAAAGTTTCAAATCCGTTGTCTCTGTTTCAAACTACTCTATCAATTCTTACTCATTATTAGCGCAAAGTTGTTTTATTGCTACGACACTGAGTTAGCTCACAATTTCCTATTTATCTCGTCTCATCATCTATTTACACGCGAAAATACTCCTTATCCCTTTAAAATAACCATCAGAGTCCTCTGCATCATTTAAGGCTTTTCATCAGGATACTTTGCTGAGAGATTTTGTACCATAAACTTCTGGTATTAGGTAAGTTTTTGTTTGTAAAGTAAATGAGAAGCTCTTTAGTCGACCGATTGCTCTGAATTAAGGAAATAAGCAGTTTTAATTGGTAGACGATTATTCGAGAACGATTTTTCATTCGTTCTGTTTTCGTTTTGAGCAGAAATTAGTTCTTGATTGGCCGGCTCGGGTTGAAAGATGAGTTGCAGGGGAAATATTTTGTAGTTAATCTAAAACATTTAGGTGAATGTCATGTATTTATTATTCATTTATTTAGTTTCAGTTTTACCAAGATGGAGGCCTTTATGCGGCCTAAAAACTTCGTCACCAGAGTTGGCTTCTTCTTCTCTGACTTATATAATAAGAAACAAAAGAAGGTACTGAAATTAAACCACTTTAACATAAAGAAAAGAAACAATTATAAGCAAGATATAAAATAATCTTAAGCTACTTATGACCTAGGATTTACGCATGAGCGGTCCTTAAAAGCATTCTTAAAACTTTTTCTCAAATTCCTTATTTCTCTCAAAGTTGAGCCGTTTCAAATCAAAAAACATTAAAGTTTGCGCAAAATACTCGAAAACACAAAAAAATGTTTTGTGTTACACCATTACACCTTTTAACAAAAGATTTAAATCCAAGCTTATTGACTAAATAGAGAATTTCGAAAAAGTTGAGTTTTAAAAACTTCATAATCTTTGGCGGCTGCGCTCAAATGATCTTATTTTTTTCTTACAAACTTTTTGTAAATTTCTGATAACAACCAATTTTTAATCATCAATAGAACTAATACTTATACCATTCTCAACACTATCTGCTTGGAGTAAGGTCCAATTTCATCAAAAGTGTGAACTATATCTTGAAGTGTTGCACAACACGGATTAAACAATTTCTAAGAATTGTAAAAGAGATCTCAATGGGATAGATTACACTAAGATCTCAAGCACACCGCAAATAACAAAAACTGAGATTATAGAGCTGTGTTGATAGGTAGATAAGTAGTAGTTACATCTTGGTCTTCAATCTCTTGGGTTCGAAGAAAGTTTTCGACACCATGTGACACGTGTTTAGAAGACCTGCCGCCTTATTCTCCAAATAACCATGTTTGACATGACACGACACGGCACGGGCGTGGTAATTATATATTTAATAATGCGATGGATTTCAGAAAACAAAAGCTAGATAACAAGCAATCTCTTACCGCGTCATGTTTTGAAAGTCGTCGAGAATCTGCTTACTATGACCGTTTAAGTTTTGTTCAGTTTGTTTAATTATAAATTATTTTATTCAGTTATTTTTTTTTCTCAATTTGTCTTATAATGAAGCATACTAATTGGCAGCACTCTGAAGCGGAGAGGAAGCGGCAACGTCAGTGGAAATGGAAAATATAACGCGATTAACGATACTCATTCATTGTGCGGGCGGAGGTCGCAAGTTAGAAGATTATTGCTATACCTACGCCGTGAAAAAGGTAAGTACAATATAGTAAGGTAAAGTAATTTTAAATCATGACAAAGTGCTCTCTTTTTCTAAAACGTAGGTACTGATGCGTATTGCCCTCAATGTAAGGGTAAATTTGTATACTAACAGCACGTATCGGCTTTGCGCGGGTGTACTAACTAATATGGGATAAAATATAGCCTATAACCGTCTTATCCCGGTAGTTTTCGATTCTTCCGATTTTCAAAAGAATTTCGGAAATCGGATGAGTACTTTCGGAGATTACCTCCGTCAAACAAACAGTACAGTCTTATAAGTCAATGATTTTATATGCCGCTATCACTTTGCAGACTTTTACCTATAGATAAACCTCTTCATCCTCTGTCTTGTTCCTCACCATAATTGCATAGGAGTGCATTTTCTTTACGGCCTCACTGGAAATTGTTACTCTTCCTCTTTATGAAATTCAGTTTGTCTGCTCGCTTTATTTGCTATGAAATTAGTTTTTCAGTGTATTTGAAGTTATGTTGATTTGTTGATAAACGAAACTAAATGTCTACAAAATATCTAAAAGTCCAATGCGAGACCAGTGGGCCAAACTCACCACCGAGTGGTGCCCTGTCACGACGAAAGTGTTGTGTCAAATAGCTATCAAACTATCGTCCTACCTAGCAAGAAATTCCAAAAATCTTGTATCAAATTGTAGCTAGTCAAAATAACAGTACCTAATCCGCGAAAACAACGGTCAGATTTTACGCTAAATAATAATATGTAAGTTAGTACCTAAGTAACTTGCAAAACCATCATATTCCACAGTTGTTTTCGCGGGTTACTGTTAGCTAGTGAACCTTTTCATTTCGTGACTGTACCTATATCGGTCATTGTAAGCATGAAGCTAAACCACGTATACACTGTGTTTTCGCCACCATTTTAAGCACGTGTGAACACAAGATCTCACCAAATAGAATTGAATAAAGCCCGGAATAATGACAAAGGTGTTAATGTGCTCTAATCCTTAGGCTAAGGCCCGTTCACACCGCGCCAATTACACGCTGTGACACGCTGCCATTGCGGAGATACAGGGTGATTGAGTTTGCGGATTTGTAGTAGAATTTTGTCAGCTGGATTGGTGTTTTTTTTTTTGATGATTGTTTATTTGAGAAATGGCCTGTACGATAAAGCATTTTAAGTATGTAACTTTATTTTAAAATCATTTATCTGTGGGCATGCCTCCGCCAAAACGAGCGGTACTGTAGATGTATGTTGGATAAAACTAGAATAGACAATTTTCTTACAAAAAAAAAATAATAGATTTTGTAACACTCTGTATAAATATTGGCAGCATATTCTCAACGCACCGTGAAGCCAATAACAGCTCATAATCGCTTAATACTCATAACATAATACTTAATGCCCATAATAACTCGATATTAGGGGAACATTATTTATAACCATGGATAATCCTAGTATTGTCACCTTAATATTTAAGGGCCTTGTAACTTCTACAATTATGGTTTTTAGAACTAGGTAGGTATGTGTTGTAGATTTTTTTGAGTTGTATTAGTGATCGTGATTTGGTTTACGATACGAAGGTGCAAGGATATTATTATTTACATTTAATTGCTTAAAAGGCTTAGCCTGACACAGAGTTTTTGATTAAGTTAAAATTGCCCCAATAACAGAATATGTTTTCTTACCAAATGCTCAAGAAAGGTAAGTATAACGCTTTGGAATAGTATTTTTTTTATTATTCGGTTATTGGTACCTCAAAAGCAAGCCCGCACTGCCGGTTGAACTGATAATAACTGTTTTTTTCTTTGAAGTGTTGTTTTTGAATGCAGTAGGCCATTCTCTTTCTAATGATGCTCCCACACTGCTGTTACAAAATGTTTGTAAACATTTTTGAACACTAAAACATTTACTAACAAATGTTGTCAATTGTTACATTTTGTTAGGAACTGTTATATGTTATAAGTGCTCCTACATTGATGGAAAGTGTTACGACTCACCGCATACCCCACCGTCACCTGTATAAAATGTTTACAAACAAAATTTTGTTCAAAAATGTTAATTAACATTTACTAACATGAAAACATTTTTTAACTTTTGTGATTAAATGTTAGCTAACAAATGTTTACTAACGTACTTAACATTATATAACAGCAGTGTGGGAGCACCATAATAACAAATTTCGTAGCAAAACTCGTAGCACCTCTACGAACATGCTACGACAATTTTGTAATCAGCCAATAATCCATCTAAACAAAGTGGGTCAGTTAATAAGGAAGTGTCACTGTTAAAGGTGGTCGATTGAATTTAGCCGCGTAATAACAACGGTGAAATGATCTCTTACTGCCGCTCCTCCCGAGAAATACTTTAATGTTTAAAGTGATAGGGATGGGCGGTGTCTTGTGTTGTATCGACTTTTTATCGATAAAAATAAAGCGTCATTTTTCAAAATAATCTGCGAAGACGTGTGGTTCATTAAAATGTAATTAACTGTCTGTCTTCCTAAACAAATAAATAAATAAATTAAATACCACGTTTGGAATTTAAAATCTATACCCTCATCTGTAGGTACTTGTATTTGGACTAATAAGAGACAAGAAATGATAAACAATGTACAAACATTGTATCAGTTTTAGTAGATTTGTACTGCTTTATGCGTATTAAGTAGAGGAAACTTTTCATTTTATGTGTTTAATTCTATTATTTTATTTATGTATTAAGTAGAGGAAACTTTTCATTTTATGTGTTTAATTCTATTATTTTATTTATGAAATTAAATACGTATCTCATTTATTTTATTTATCTTTTCTAAGAATTAACAAAACTAAAAAAATACAGATTCTTTTGACTTTTCAAACCAATCCACACTATGCTAAAGCCGTACAATATCGATAAGATTTTCATCGATATAATTAAAGTTCATCGATAAACATTTCCCAGCACTAGATGGATGGGGGCGAGAGCGCGAAATTGGAGGAAAACTTTCGTAAGGGGAAATGAAATGGGATTGATAAAAATTGGAACCAAGCCGCCCACGCAGTGACGTAATTAGGTTTATGTTTTCTTTATACTTTAAGTTAGAAAGTGGGTTAGAAGTATTTCATATTAAGTTAGCTAGTGGGTCTTTCAGATTACAAACCCCCTTTCTAATTTTAAGAATCTGAAAGATTACTAGCCCTATGTGTTTAAATGATTTCTGTGGCACGACAGGCTTAGTTGTGGATAGGCCTCTCAAAGACGCATGCGGGTTCGAATTTCATCGCATGCCTTATAAGTAAGTAGTTAATATTTATAATTATGTTTGATCCGTAAATGGTATAGTCTGGGTCTCTTAACAAAAACAAGATTTACCTAAATTAAATTAAGTTCAATTCTCCTTGTGAGCTTATTATATATTTTTTTTTCATAATTCATCACAGTATTTTTTATTGTATATTGTGACAGTCCAGTGCTGGGTAAAACCAATATTTTTATAGTAATTTTTTACTAACTAATGTACACTCAATCAATGTAACTATTATACGAAAATAAAAGTTAACTCCTAACTCCGCCCCTGTGTTTTCTGAGGGCACAAAATTCACTTAGCTTCGTTTGTCGAAGCTTTTCGCCTCTTGAAACTTTTCAATAGCTCGGAATCGAATTCTCCCCCCCCCTTCATCCCCTCTCACCCCCCAAAGGGGACCCCTCCCTTGAACACCTTTCCTCCCGTGTATGTACATATTGTAAGCTCAAAATTGCTTTACTGTGTAGGTTTTATTTTGGTGTTAGTCTTTTCATTTGTGTGAAGTTCGGTTTAATCTTTCGTACTAAGATGTGATAACGGTACTGAAAACAGATCATTTGATCATAATGAATGATAGTTCCGACCTCGGCAAGTCGTGGTTTCCTAGCCTATTAGTTCTTATCAAACAGTTAGTGATTTTGCTCCAAAAATTTGCTTCAAATCATGTACAGTTTTTGTCCATCTGAACATTGTCAAAGTATAACATTACCGACGGTATTTCAAAGTAGATCCTTCACAAAGAAACCGATGTCTTTGTGCAACAATCTCTGTTTGGAATCAAGGATTTGTTATTAGACGTTTCGAGTTACTTATATCATTGAATAGTAAAAACATAAACAGGCTCACGTCGTTATTCTCAAAGTTGAATATCCATACATGCACATCCATATATAATTATTATACATGTACCATTTGCTATAATAATTATAATTGAGACTGTGTTGTATCTGTCGGTTTAAATATTATTTTCACGGCAAAACAGAGCGATGAATTGACGTGAATTTTTATTGTCTTGCAAAATGCGACTACGAATTCACCATATTTTTATTTGCTTCTATACAAAAACAAATTGACAGTACAAGATTTTTTCATCCATTTTACAGAACCTTACCAAATCCTACTTGATTTCGCTATAAAAATGCATCAAACCAAAGTTTTCAATAAAGCCCTCGAGACCGCAAAAAACTCCAATCTTATACCACGAACGCCTCCAAACAAGCTTCTTTGTAACTAAACTACCTCAAATCCTTTTACAAAACCGATATTTCAATACACTTTTGTCCTATAAGTAGCTGACCAATACAAAGATAGAATAAATTTTGAGTGAAATTCGGCGCGTATTTTATTTCAAGCATCTCAAGTTTTGATGAAAAAATGTCATAAAATGACCATTGGAGATTAAATCGCGGTCTTTGTTGGATGTATTCATTGATGGATTTTATTTGATAGTGCTAGTTTGGTTGTAAAGATTATTTTTAAAGTAAGAAAATATATGAGAAATAGAGTTGACCACGGGACATGTTTGTTGCTGAGCTTGGGACTAAGACAGCGCCGTGTAAAATATTCTATTCTATGTCATTTTAAGGTGTATGATTGATGGTATGATAATCTCTACCAATATTATGAAGAGGTAAAGTTTGTTTGTTTGTTTGTGTGACGGAGGTAATCTCAGAAACTACTCAACCGATTTCAAAAATTCTTTATCTCTCTCTCTATCTAGACTATATTTTATCTCTTTAGTAGCTACACCCAAAACCGGGACGTGCTGCTAGTAATAGATAAACAAAAAGACGTGTAGCACTCGAGGACTGCCGCGGTAAAGCTATTGCATGCCACCTAGAGGCGAGTTGAGGAACTAAAGTGACAAGCGTTAGGTTTTTTCGTTACGAAATTTCTGGATTCGGTCTCCACGCTCAAGGCCCGCGATAGAAGCTATGCAATAGCTTAAAAGTTTTGTTTATCTTTAAGTACATAAAATTATAATTTGACATCGATCTTTTATTATCAAAGTTTTGTTAAGCGTAATTCCCTCTCATTATTAAAATTAAAAAACAAGTTTACTCCTAAATATAATAATGGGTTCATTTTCATAATGAATGACGTCACAGTTTGAATTCGTTACCATCTAAATGGATATCTGCAAGTATGACCCCGGGGCATGTGATCTCAGTTACATTAAATGGAACCGGTTACCCGCTGGCTAGGATAGTTTGGGCAAGGGTACTTGATACATAATTTTGTGGGTTCTTTTAATAATAATATTTTATTTTATTTATTTCATTTTATTTTAATTTTATTTTTAAGGTTTTAGGACATAGTTAACAATATTAGAAGCGTGTGCCTATTTGCGTAGACACATGTTTGCCAATGGCCAATTAAAAGTTTCCACATATAGTATTATTAATTATTTAATATACTTATTTACTTTAAAAATAAAACAGAATGACCTCTATACATTTTTTTAGAATTTGATGTCATGGGTATTGTAGAATACTATCTTTACGCCCTCCTGGTTTCCAACTACCAAAACGCGCACAAATACCGATTTAAAATACTATTTAAATGTAATATGATTTCAATACGCGATTAAGTTCCATTAATATTTATAAATAAATACCGATTTATACTACCTACAGTATAACATAGAACCAACGGTTTTTCTTGTCTGTTACAAACTTGCAGTGTTCGCAAAACGTCGTATACAATATATACATTTACCAGATACATTTTGAACTTAGATTTAAATTATATTATCATTTTCAAATTTAGAACAGCAGTCTTAAAAATATTTATGGAGGTTTGTTATTGTAAAATATATACGGAACTCCAGTTCCGCCCCACACAAAAGATCCGCGAGATTGTCCCATGGCTTCCCGCAGAGCAAACGGCCCGCGGTACCCTAATTACAAGTTTGCTACACAAGTTATAATGTTTCGCATATATCGACCGAAATGATCCGGTAATTGTAGTTTTTGTGATGTTTTTAGTTTCGTTTCCACGGGATTTTATATTTCCTGTTTTTTACAGCGTTTTACAGTTTAATGCTAGAAACAACATAAAAAGTCTAGGTAACAACTTATACTTTTTTACGTCGTTTCTGGAATTAAAGGATACCTATAGGACGTTTTTTTAGACTATTCAAGTCTTGTCCATAAATACAAGAAAAACGAAAATAAATAATAGTAGGTACTTAATTTCTTTTTTTTTTTCAAAATATTAAAATATTTGATAGTACCTACCGAATAAGTTTGCGCAATAACAAAATAACCCAAACAAAAGTTAATCCAAATTGCTTATAAAAACAACCTCTTTTACTTTCGAGTTTATCATCCATTTTAGACGTAACTAAGTGAAGTAAAACGGCAAAAATTTTACGAAATCACTGGCGTTTTTTAATAATTGTTTTATGCTCTAACAAATGAGTTTCAAATTGAATTCGGCTCGTAGCGCTTACAAAAATGGATGCTTAATACAATTAGAGTGAGCGAGAGGGGAGAGAACGAACGAGGTGTGTGAGTGAGAGGGGGATAGTTAAGTTTTTGCGCTCTTTGATGAAATTTTGCTATTATTCAGTTAGATGTAGTTTGTATTCGATTTGCCGCTCAATTTAGTTTGCTTTGTAAATCAAGTTGTAATGTCTAGACTGATTGAGCGGGATTGGGGAGTTTTAGAAGTTTGTTTATTACTTTAGGCTTTCATCGACAGTTTGTGTTTATAAGAAACTAAGGTCCGTATTCGGAGACTATACTCAAGCGTAAATAGTGTCTCAAGCGGTGATTCATAATTCAGGTTTCATAGAGAACTGTCAACAATCGATGCTGACATCGCTTTCGTTATTATAATATATTATGTATATATTTTATATAGATACATTTCTTCATCATCATCATCATCATCCACAGCCCAACTATACCCACAGCTGGGCATAGGCCTCACTTAGTTTGTCCCATCCGCTACTATCCTGCGCCAGACGCATCCATTGCCGCTCGCGATGTGATATTTTATTCTTCTTACCTATATAATTTTACAAACAAACTTATTAAGTAACAGTAATTTCCTAAAAGCTAAAGAAACAAATACATAGATCTAAAATATATTTAAAAAGCATAAAACAACAAAAGTTTATTTTAAAACTAGGAAACATTAATTAATAACAAAATGATTTACTAGATATGAAACTCGGAAGCGCATAATCGGATTGCCGCGTCGACTTAAGGCGCGAGTAATTACCGCTGGACTGAGGGGGGAGGGGGTATTGTTCAGCTTAATAGGCATTTTATTGTTTTATATTGTCCGGGGAGAAAGGTTGTATTCCAACCGGACTACTTTTAATTAGCAGTTTTCATTTTAGCTTTACTTTGATAGGTAAACCTTTTGTCAATTTACAGCTTAGAGCTTTGCTGCCGTATCATTTGGTCAAAAAGTAGTCAATTCAATTCAATTCAATTTGTTTATTCATCAATAGACATATTACAATGCGCTTAGATAAGTCATACAGTTTCAGAGATAGGTATAACATTTATAATTAAAATTAGGTACATAGTAATTCCTGTAGGTACAAGTTCAAGAACAAAACATAACACAACAACAAAATGTAATTAATAAGCACTAAGTGTAATGTAGTAGTGTAAAATAGTAGTAAGTTTATAAAGTATTTTTGTAAAAATCTAAGAAAGTATTCTTCAAGTAAACTTTCCGCTTTCATTTTCTCAATAAACAAACAATTAACAACTTAAACTTTTCAGTCTTCGACTCATTCGTAACGCCTAGTATCCTCTTAAATAATAAAACTTCGCCGAACAGACCTATGGGACCGACGACGGGTAGACAAAAAAAAACAAACACGATCCGTACGTAGTCCCCCGAGTTGGGACAGACCCCACAGCTTTAAACAGAGAAATTGTCTGTAAATTGGTCTATGCTTTCATAAGATTACAGTGAGATGCTCTTGTTATTAGAAACAAGATTATTTCGTGATGCTCGTCGCTTATTGTTTTCATTGATTTAGGAAACGATTTTAGTTATTTTCAACCTTCTTCGTATTTAGGATTTGTCAAATATAAGTACCGTCAGATACTATGGCCCAGTAAAAATTATAAAAAATATAGAAATCATTAAAAGTAACTGTTAAGTAAGTATATTTTCTTATAATTAATTGTCTCTTACATTTAAACACTTCTTCAGACAGCTAATTGTCAAGCATCCAAAAATGTAAACAATGAAATCGTTTAAAATTATTTACCCTTTCATTAATTATTTTAAATTAAAGCAAATATCCTTTTATAGAAAAACATATTGTATGTCGTAAATTTCAAACGGTCATTCAGAACGTAAAATAAAAACCCAGTTCGCATTGAAAAAAAACCCAGACCAAACTTTGACAATCACCACCGTTCGAAAACCACAATGCAACAAAACAAATCGTATTACACATTGCCATCTCTCTCTAACTATACCCGTCTCCCTCACTCAGACTCCCCGCAGGCTCGTTAGCGAACTAAACAGTACAGTAACACAATAAAAGGAATATACGCGTAAAAAATAGACTTTTGCACACATTACAAATGACTCTTACTACAACTGAATAACGAATATTTTTGCCTGATAGGTTTGTGAATAAAGCAACATTTGGATAAGGCGTTTACCCAATATGGTGTTACGAAGAATGAAATTGTATTTTTCTAATTGTAATTACAACAAAATGTTAGGGTGAGTACAAAAGTAATTGTAAAAAGGTTTTTAGTTATTTATGCAACTCTCATGTTACTAGTCGAAGCTTTTAATAATTGGAGTAGCTCATGTATCTAGCTTAATGAGTTCTGTATCTATTGATACCTTTTTATAAATATTATCGGGACTTTATCGCGTAGTGAAATCATTTTATTTACCTCCACCTACCGATTAAGTCCCGATAATATTTATAAATAAATGTTTCCAAGTCGCGATAGTTTAAAAACTATTGAGACTTAGTCGAACCCCCCTACTCTTAGCTCAGTAGCAATAAGTACCTACTTATTTAGTAGGTACACTAGATTTGTTTGACACATCCCTCTTTCCCAAACAAAAATAGAATGAACTAAAAAAATTGTAAGAACTTGCCATAAATAGTAACCTATTAAAGCACATGTCGTATAATATTTGTAAACTCAGAAGCTACCAATAGTTTAATCCTTTTGCAATAGAACCGTTCGGAGAAAGTTGCTCATTTTCGGTTAAGCCGTTTCATTGAATGTTTTTAGCTATGCTTCATTTATCAATGGACATAACAATTTAATGGTCATTCTTAAACTTGACAATCATAACTCTATCTCTTTGAATAGTATAAGTGCTTATGCCTATGGTATAAATACCTTCAAGTTTCAAGTTTCAAGTTATTTATTTAGCCACAAAGTTACATAGCATAACATTGGCAAGTCAGGGTACATCATTTCTTAAAGTTAGGCGTTAAATATAAATAATTAAAAAAAACAATATTGCTAATCCGAAGACGAGTCAGAAAATGAACAATTCATTTTCTTCTTCCTTTCAGTTGAATAACAAAATAATATTTTTAAAGTAAAGAGTTGCAAGCGTATCGCTGTCTAATCGAAAGTAAAAAGAATACAAAATTACACTATAGGTATAGTGTATCTTTTTCTTTTTTTCGCTATTGCAAACAAAAATCTCTACTAATAACAAAGAGATTATATATAGAAGATGTTGGTTTGTTTTTTTGAAGGTGGTAAACTCTGCAACTAATCAACCGGTTTAAAAAAATCACCATAGAGTGGAGTGCACTGTCCTGTCGGTTATAAGCTATTATCCCGGTAGTTTCATTAGCACACCCGTGCAAAGCCGGGACGTACTGCTAGTATTTTAATAAAATAGCATAAACGTTACATTAGAGATCCTCTTAAAATTTTTGAAATTTTAAAACGTAATAATTCTGATACTTAACGAGTAAATTATACCTGCTTACCAAAACTATGAGTCATCATATTTTTTGCAAAAACTTAAGCTCGTGCCGCCACTTGAGTTTTTGCAAAAACATTTTTGTGGCACTTATAGACGATTTTGATAAATATCTACTAAATCGCCAATTCAAATAATTTAGTAGACGTAGTTTTATTGTTAAGAGGGGATATAATTTTGAAAATGAGGTTTAAACTGGTTAGGTACAGTTTAAAGTTCTTCTGTTATTAGGGAACTGTTTTATTAAAATAGTATTCTTACACATTCTACAAACGACTAAACTAAGAAACTTATTGCTTAAGTTAAGGTTAAGGACTAACATTATACACGAATAATTTTTTTTCGTAAATAATTACATACATACGCAGAATGTATCATACATATAAAAACACCCAGACAAATATCTGTAGAACATAGGTACATAGATCTGATGAAAATACAATCTTTTGTCCTGTGTTGGGGATCGAACCAGTGACTTCTGCGTTTCAGGATATTCAAATATAACCAAAGAAAAAAACCAGAGAGAGTGTATTCATGTAAGGTACATAGTTAACAAAAAACAATTAAAAAAAAATTCCTTTTGTCGAAAAATCGTCGTGTTCAAAAAGTTTTTGCCGCCTGTTGTCTATTCTTCAACCGGATACTCAATTACTCAAATGTTAGTCTAAACTTATAAGCCCACTTTAGTTAACAATTTACTAAAAAGGAGATTTCAAAAAAGACAAACCCACATAATTCAGTTAATGGAATTCTAATGGACCAAACCTTCCAATTCAAAACTGCTTGTCACCCAATCCATCAGCAGATCATTATAACTCTCTTACAAATTAATACCTGCCTACTCAAAAATGTGTTTAGCAATCGTAACCAGTATACTCAGACCGCGATAGTCTTACGAGGTTTACGAGAACAACGATCCTTTTAAACTGGTTGAAAAATGTGTCTAACAATAGTATCCAGAATACCCAGACCCGCGGAGTCTTATTAATTTTATGGAACCTAAGGATCAGATAAGGCTGGTGGGTTTGAATTGGCTTATTATTGATGCTAATTTTGAGGTTATGAAAAAGCTTCATAAGGGTTTTAAAGTGCTTTTCGACTGCTACTGATATATTTACGAAAGCTTCGCCTTTTTGGGGGAATTAGAGTTATTTGTTGCGTAATTTGACAAGTTAATTGTTGGGAAGGATATTTTATTTGCATTTGTTTCTTTATGTTTTTGAAAGAAAGTATTGTGTGTGAGGGACAAGCGAATAGTTAGCCGAAGGCGAAGTGAAAATAACTTGGTTAATATGAAATTATTTTCATTTTAAAATTCTTGAATTCCTTAATAAGTAGTACCTACCTATTTATTAAAAGTAAAGTCAAATTTTCTTTGAAACATGCTGATCATATCTCTGAGCCATCGTAGTAGTTTATTATAGATAGAGAACAGGAGCCTTGCAGAAGACTCTCTAAAGTGTACACAACACTATATTCAATCTTCCCAGTGATGACAGTCATCGGTCCATCTCGACAAATGTGGCGATAATTTGATAACAAGCACAGATACGGTCTTGGAGCCACTTTAAATAACTAGCTAGCTTTTAGTTGTTTTATACTTTGAGTTGTTGAGAAATCTTTTTAATACTGTTTTAGAAACAAGTAAGTACTTAAAAAGTGGTGGAGTACTATAAAGTGGGTTCCAAAGATTTAATAAATGTTTTTTAATTAAAAATTGATTAATTATTTATCTTCGCGTTTATTTTTGTATTGTTCTTTCTAGAAACTTTTAGAGGTTTGTAGGGAGAACAATTAGCTTAGGCTAAGACGGCATAAATTCAAAACTAGCATTGATTTTACGAAACTAAAATATGTATTGATATAATATGTAGATATTTGAATTTTCTAAAATTATGGATAAACTTTTTCAGAACTTAAATTATTACATTATTCTCGAGTTTCTTGACAAATTACCATAAACAATAAACTATGTAGATACGCAAGTAAAGCATCATAGTACCATCGTGTGCTGACAATCGCCCAATCAAGGTGCCATCTCACTTAGGAATCGAGTTATGTGCCGGTCACCGCGCAGCTAGCCTCTTGGACAACACGTAGAGTAGATTTGGTTCAGAGAACGTTCTAAAGATCAACTTAAAATGAAAACAAAATAAAGGGGTTTTTAAATTAAACATCTGCAAATAATCAGAAACAATGGCAAAACGACCCGAATTTCATTGAATCATGAAATTATTTTTTGATACCTAATATTTTCTTTTATTTTTGATTTACATAATATATTATTATTATGTTTATGGTGCTTAGAAAAGCAAAGAAAAAGCATTTATTTGACGCCCAAACCAGAACAATCCACAAAAACATTATACAATACAACACATTGTGTCAAAAATAGGTGTAGAAGGCATTTGTTTCTGAGATGAACGTTCTGTATCATACTACTCTACACCCTCAGTAATGAGAAGACGTGAACAAGTAACTATCTGACCGTCGCACGCGGACTCGGCTAACCGAGTTTCAGTTCTAGGTTATTGCTCTTGAGACTTGATTTATAAGTAGTTTGTAGTTCAGTTGAGATAACTTTACTCAAAGGACACAGGTGCTGTTAGATTAAGACCTTGTTTTATATTTATACCCCATTATGCATATTCGACCTAAAACCTGTATTAAACCTGTATTAGCTAAAACGCATATTAAATCTGTTGCTATCTCTTTTCGTTGACATATATTATGGGTGACAAGAAAAAAACGTTCTCAAAACCTGTATTATAAATTGTCAAGTTTTTATGAATAAGACCCATAATCTTCAAGTACCAAATTTTTTGATAAACGCCTAATGGTGCAACGCTACTTTGACATTAATTTAGTACTATGACGTCTTATTTAGCGATTCAGTTTAGGTTCTGACCGTCAAAACTTTACGTCAGCGCTTTAAGCTGCGTTGACACGATCAGAGCCAGCTCGGACCGAGTGAACTGGGATATCTACTCGGACGCAACTCGGAATGTAGCAACCTCTAATCCGAGCCCACTCGGACGACGGCTTCCGATCTAAGTAGACTCGGACCGTGTTCTACTCATCCGAGGTAGCTCGTATACGAGTTGGAAAACAAAATGGCGGCTAACAACAACAACCGGCGTAGAATCCACGAGCGAATCCAAATTATTTTCCTTTTGCGAGATGCCTTATCTCTTTCCCGTCTTAGCTCCTCTACCAGCAAGTCTGCGACAATTCCGATGCCACTTCGCACTAAATCCGTCGTTTTTCGATGTTGACTGATAAAAATAATTGGAATAATGACGAAAATGATCCGAGTGAACTATGATAATTTCAACAGCTATCCTAGTACACTCTTATAAAGCTACTCCTACGAGTCCACTCGGTCCGAGCTTGGTCCGAGCTGGCTCTGATCGTGTCAACGCGGCTTTAGTAAAAACTTTACGTCAAAAGTAATTTGTTGTAGGACCTAAATAGAGGCAGATACGCGCAATCGGCGCAATCCCTGCGATGCGGAGTAGTGGAGGCACTTTCTATCCGTTTGATGCGATGCGTCCGATGCGTACAAAGAGAACACAACAAGGTGGACCTTAGCAGGGTATGTATTAGATATAGGTATGTTTACTCAACCCCGTTAGCCCTTTAAGGGGACGGGGGAGCAAAACCAATCAATGTCGGTTAATTGGCGCTTTAATGCTGCCTCATTCAACAATTATGGAGGCCGCTGTCAACTGCCAGGTTGTAGAGTTGGGACAATTTAATAATCGATAAAGAATTCCTTATCGATAAAGGTAAATATTTTTATTAGTTTACTGAGGAGTTTAATAAAAAACAATTATTGATATTTGTAAATAAATGGACGCAGGAGTTTTATAAAATAAAATAAATCATGTGTGTTTGTTATCTGTTTCAAATATTTATGAAGACTTAAAAAGAGTTTGTTGTCTAGAAAATTATTTTGAAGAAAAAAAGTAGGTAATAAATATGTCTTTTTTATACTTAGTTAAAGTATAGACTAAAGTAATATTCCGTACCCTGATATACGCAAATTTCGTACAAATAAAGCCGATCAATGAAGCCTTCATTGGTTTGTTCCGGTGTAAGGGACGGTATGGCGGTGCTCGAGCCAAATGTGATTGTATTACCTCTGAACGGAATTGTGTACCAATATCGTGAATGATACGTTCCAGCGATAAAATATTTTGTTTTTCATTTTTATCACGAGATATAAGTTATCATATATAAATATTTTAATGTACCTATGGCTGTTTGAAGTGCGTTTACCATCTAATTACATTTGAAAGAAAGAAAGAAAGAAAACTGCACGGGGATAACTATAAGGAGGTAATTCTCCGAAACCACTCAGCCGATTTCAATAATTCTTTCACCGCTGTGTAGAATGGACTGTCGGGGTATAAGCTACATTTTATCCCGGTAGTTTCAGTAGTACACCCGTGCAAAGCCGGAACGTGCTGCTAGTTATCTACCTATAACGACCGTGTCCTACATGCAAAATATTAAAAAAGACGTGTGGCTCTCGGGGACTGCCGCGGTAAAGCTATTACATGCCACATAGAGGCGAGTTGCTAAAATAAAGAGACAGGCGTTAGGTTTTTTCGTTACGGAATTTCTGGATTCGGTCTCCACGCTCAAGGCCCGCGATAGAAGCTATGCGATAGCTTAAAAATAAACCATCAATATCGATAATACCCCAACTCTACCCCCAAATTGTTATATGGCCGTACTAGATTAGTGCCCCCCTCCACTTATCCCAATCAATCTGGAACGTAAACTCGCTTAATTTAACCATCGATTTGCAATTAACCACTCGTTATTATATTGGATCTTATTATTGTCGCCGCTTTCAGATAGAGATGGGAAAAGTAGGTTTTTTTTTTTAAACTTAAAGAGATTTATGACTTAATCAGTGTATAGAATAATTAAGCAAAATACGACTACAGGTAATAAAGTCACTTAGCATGTAAGATGATTCAAAGCAAGTTCCTTGAGAGTTCCTCGAGTTCTATACTGTGTACTATACTATACTACTATACTATACCTACAATACTATCCTACTAATATTATAAATGTGAAAGTTTGTGAGAATGTATGTTTATTATTCTTTAACACAAAAACAGCTGGACCGATTTGGTTGAAATTTGGTATGTAGATAGGTGATACCCTGGATTAACACATAGACTTTTTATCCCGACATTTGGACTTACGCGGGTGAACCGCGGGGCGCAGCTAGTACAATAATCATGGACGTAAACTAACAAACCCAGTTTCTAGAAGACCATGTTGTTAATTACTAATCGCTGATCAACAATCAGGCGGTAACAAAATGGATTTGTTCAGTGTAGTTAAAGGATGATCGAGATCAAAGAGTGACAAGTACAGGTGCACTAGGGGGGCTATGATTTCATGGGAAACAAAGACATTTTGGATTGAATAAATTATTATAAACATAACCTGTAATGTCAAAATACAGGGCAAAAGGAGATGTGTCAAAAATATATTTAAAATAGTCTAAGAAATTGTGAAGTAAAAAATTAATATCCAAATAATAAAAAAAATCAATATAATACATATTATTTTTCATCTACCTATTTTTAAGCTATTGCATAGCTTCTATCGCGGGCCTTGAACGTGGCGACCGAATCCAGAAATTCCGTAACGAAAATAACCTAACGCTTGTCTCTTTAGTTCAGCAACTCGCCTCTATATGGCATGCAATAGCTTTACCGCGGCAGTCCCCGAGTGCCACACGTCTTTTTTTATCCTCAATTTTCATGAACCATGGTCACCCACCGCCCGCTGGGCCCACGTTAATGGATCCCCGTGCTCTCTATTAATTAACTAAAGGGTACCTATCCGACTGGGTTTGTGGTCACCTCGCTGGGGAGGGTTAAATACCAATTATGCTTTTTGATTGTTTTGAGGTGCGTTTTATCTAAGGTAGTACCTAAATCAAAACAGCAATCTTAAAATTGCGAATCGAATCTTGATATAGCATTCTTGATAGCTTGTTGAAGTTAAGCTATTTTCTCTGTCACGAATTGGATGGGTGCATGTGGTGTTAGGTTCTTGACTGATTCTGTCCCTAACACACTCCTTAACATCCGTCTTTTCGTGTGTTATAAAACAACTTCACAAAAGTCATCAACTTCCAATATCTCACTCATTAGCAATATCCATTAAAAATAATTCTAAGTGATTGCGTTTCTGAATATTTTACGAACAAAACAATAAAAACCCTTCAGATAATTGACTGCACGCCACCATCAAATTGAATTGCATTGCTTTTAAAAATTTAAAAATTCAATTCAATTTTCATAATCGTTTGTGGTGCAATTTTATTTTTATGGCAGTTTGATTTCGATCTGTGGATTAAATCTAGGTTTAGTCGTTAGTAAATGTCCATCAGCTAGATTTACGATTAATAGTAAAACGCCACTGTAAAGGGTGTTTATCTATTATTTTTTATTATTATGTGTATTTTGTGGTACTACCATCCAGTAGAGTTTATGAAACTGGCATTAGACTGGCAGAATTGTGATAACATACAAAAGTCACAGTAGCCATACAAAAGAAGTAATGTGAAGTGACGTTTGCATGTACATCTGACAAGCAAGTTTTATCACAGTAGCCATAATGAAGAAGTGAAGTGAAGGTAGTTTTAGTATTCGGAGGTTTTTTTTTGTTGGACTAAATCATAACTAATGTAACAATTAGTATTTTTTATTACACTTCTATGGATAGTATTTAAATAAGTAAAGTAAAAGAGTAGATTTGAAAAGTCTGTAAATCAGTAAGCGAATATTTGTACATGATAACTAACTTGGTAAAAAGAAAGTAGAATAAACAAGCTATCCTAATAAAACTACAAAACAAACTAAAAGTTTCATCATAATCAGTTTATCCACTTTAAAAGTAGCTTGTTATCCTAAGTTAAACCTCTAACTACCGTTCACAAACAATCACTGACGCTAACAAAAGAAACGAATCGACAATAGAAGAAGTGAAAAGAAAAAGAATGAGCGATCATGATTGGTCGATTGACGCGTGACGTCACGAAGCTCCGCCCCTTAGCAACGGTCGCTACACCTGAGATGAGAGCAAGCGAGATCATTGTAAGTGTGAACAGGATAGAATCACATTGATGTGCCTTGTTCTTCAATCAAAAGGAGATAAATTGCGATTTCTTCTACTGAAATTTGAGCGTTATTGATAAACATAGAAAGGTTGTTTTTACGTGATAGTGATTGGTGTTTGTCCGAGTTTGTATGGAGTGGTGGTCAGTTGGAAAAGCTGTTATTGTTTGGTTACGGGTTAACCGATTTGGTTAAATTTGTGTTAACAGACGTCCGGCTGCTCTGTCTCTTTCTTTCAGGCACGTCTGATTGGTTATTGATTGGCTTTATTAAGTAGTTCATTAGCATTTAACTAACCGGTCTAGTCTGATTTCAATTATAAAATGTAATGGTATTAATTATGGTTATTAGTCCCATTGACATAGTAATTGCGTTATGATTTTGATTTTAAGTAGCTGTAGGTAAATTAAAAACTAGTCTAGCCTACTCTATAATTACGTTTGATATTAGAGGCACTTATAGAGACAGAATAAGGAAAGAGTCGTCGACTATTATACAAGAAAATAGTAGCATAGTGAATTACCATAAGATCCCAAATCCAAAACTTATAACACTTCAACAAAGAGTCGACCCTCAAAGAAATCTAACTCAACCAACACCTAGCACAATCGGTCCAATCACACAGAAAGAAAACTATTCTTCACCGAAACTCGGGGGGAAATGCTAATACAGGCTTCTTACCAAACAAAATCACTTCGCGACCCCAAAATTCGCACTTTCAATGGGCAATTTCGCTCACCCGTCTCCCTGTTTAGGCCCCGCCCTCTTTGCCCTAACCTTCTTCGAGCGTCAGTGCCGAGCGGTTGTTCGAACAAGATGGACGCGCCCGAAGACCGCTTCTTCGGCAATTCGACACCCGACCGTTCCGATACAAACTCCCCGCGATCACAGATGAGCAGCCCTAATTCAAACTCCTCTATCAACGTAACAGACCAATCAATCTCTCTTTCACAACACCAGCATAATCTAGAAACTTTGAACAGAATGGGAATGTTTTTTCACGCTCAACAGATGCATTTAAACCAGAGTTTTGATGTTGTGAAGTCTAGGTTAGGTCTTACGCAGGCGAATCCGGGACCTAGGCATACGATAGATGCGATACTGGGGTTGAATGGGCAGAGACAAGTAAATAGAGTGAGTGAGTTCGAGCAGAGGAGGGAAGGCGAGTGTGAAACAGTGCCTGTGTCGCCGGGAGCTGTTGAAAGTGCTGGTGAGTTTCATTTCTATAATTATTAGAACTTTTATTTGTTAGGATTTAATAATAAAATATTTTTAAAAAAATTTAACTAACTTCAAAATACGATAACGTTCTTTGTTCACTGTGAGTGAGTAATTTTTGTTTTTGTTTTTTATCTCGCCTGTGTTCATTTGTTATTCCGTCGATATTAGACTGGTTTTGAAAATTATTTTTTTGTTTAGAAGAGTATACTCCCAAGTTGATTCTAATAAAGTTTGAGGATCTAAGGTGGATCAACGGAGCTACAGGCCGAAACAAATGCACATCAAGAGTGCAGTAAATTTACTCTGTAGTTTAAAATAAGTTTTTTCGCTTGTTCAAACTCACAAACCAAGAATAATTTTAAAATCGGCCTAGTAATTTTAATATTAAGCAATACTAGTAAACACAGTTTAAACAAATTATTCAAGAACTAGGTAACAATAGTCAATATATATTTATTTAATAAAATCTTATTACAGACCACTTTGAAACGTCACGTTCTTAAAACTTTTATACTTAGATGATTCTATTGCCTGTAACGATTTGATTACTGTCTTTCTTGTATTTGTATGTAAAGTATGTATGTAAGATGTATGTTTGAATATCAAGTGCTCGAAATAAACAAATTATATTTATATATCTAATTGAGTTTATAAACCGTTACAATAATTTTGCAAAAAGGCGTTGATAAATATTACCCGCCCACGCTCGCGCCGCCCAACACCGTGTCGCCGTCGGTCACCCGGCCGACGGAAATGAGTCTCTCAGTTTTTGTTGAAAGTTTCAATATATACTATTTACTATAGCATACTATTTAAAAACTTTGATTTGAACGTTACAGAAATTTAACAATTAGTTTTTGGTTTAAAATATTTAAGAATCATCACTAACTCGTATCTTTTCGTGTCCTTTTAGCTTTAAAAGATTTTTAATGTTTCACAATCCATAAAAACGGATGCAAAAACTTTTACTATTTTAAAATGTATTTTATTGGTTACTTACACTAACAATTTTTATATTGTTAATAAAATATAGGGACAGAAAAATTTTTAGTTAGCAATTTTTTTCTCTTTAATTCGATTTTTCTAATTAAGTATTTTTCAACAACTTTAAAAAAGAAGTTTTTCTGTTTGTATTTGTATCTAATATTATTTTATAGTATTTGTTTACGGTTAATTTCGTCATTTATAACCGATTTTGATAATTCTTTTTTAAAGTTATGCCGCAATAAGTAAGACAAACATCGATTTAATTTCGTAACAGACCGGATGCACGATCTATCGATTTTATCAATCGATTTATCTAATGCGTTGATTGGCAATCGATTTATTTGTAAAACATTACACAACCACTACTAAATATAATGTGTTAAGTCTTGATACCATCTAATTTGAAGTTCTAAAATGTGTGTGTAGTAACCTTTCTTTACAAATTGTGTCTATCTATAATGGATTTATTTATTAACTTAAAATATCTAAGTAGGTATTTGGACACAGACATCTTTAAAAAGATCTAAAAAGGTCTTTACCGCTACCTGAGATACAGCTGAGATCATTATTTCATTTTTGTTTTTTTATCATCATGAAACTAAATAGTTCAGCAACTAGACGCGGCGATTAGTCGTCTTGTTTGTGATAAGTTTTACTTTACGCAGTAAAAAAACATGATTTAAAATTTATGTAGCAATAGACCTATGTGGACCAATATCGCATCAAACAACAGAGCCACACAACAGATCAAACAGTTTAATAAAACATCAATCAGTCAGCAGCACCCAATGGACGATGATGTGGTCTCGATGGACATAATCGAATCGTCAGTGCCCATAGCACTAGTTATTTGTGCTAGGGAGTTGGTAACGTGTCTATTGTGAGTGTATCTTCTTTGGAATATGGACTTATTTTATTAATACCAGAGTAAAATAATTGGAGAACAAGATAAGCAATTAATCACCTTAGTAGTACGAGAAATAAAATATGACACGCGGTTAAAGATTTTCCTGATGAATTAAATAAAACATTGAGTTTTCATACGTTCGAATTTAATGACGCGTCCATGTCTAATTCGTTCATGGATCTAATGTATTGTCGTATTCATACAACACACAACATATTATATTATCTGTATTATGTCACCACCTATCACGACCCTTAGCACTGAGGAAAACGACGCGAGGAGGTCCTCCTCCTCCTAAGCGCAAGGTGGTGACATCCAGGAGGATGTCACCACCTTGCGCTATCGATGTCAACTCGAAAGATGATGAGACCAGTGCTAAAAGCACCGCCAAATCGATTGCAAATCGATTCATCAGCGGCCACAATCGAGTTGCGGCGGCACTCCGATTGCTCCCACTCGCCAGTAATTCCAATAACTACGTTTTTAGGGCTTTGAACTGGCACTCGATGTTTTTCTTTGAATGAAAAATAGTTTTATGAATAGTTTATATTGATGTTAGCAAAAATTTGTTGAAGATGGTTTAGATATTTCTGTATTCTTGAGTACCAGAACAAAAATAATATTATTATGTTTGTTATTTTCCAAGGTATTGTCTATCTCTGTACTAGATTTCATTGATTTAAAAATTAGATTCTTTAGTTTAGACGTAAAAGTCTAACAAGGATATTTACTTCCGCAATATAAGCGTAATAAGGTATAACTTTTTTGGGATTGTGACTTTGAATTTTTTCGTTTCAAAAGTTCGTACGTCTGATAGAAGCGACATTATGATCCAAGCAAAACTTCAGTCCGAATAAGAAATAAATCGATCTAGAATATAATTTTATTTGATTTTGTATAAAAATACAATATTGTGACAAGTTGTAGGTAAGGGCTACGCCGTAGCATTTTCGTAGAAGCCTCTACGACGTAGTCATTAACGTAAAATAATTAACAAAATCATACCTTTTCAATTCGTATTCGGTTTTGATATTTTATTTGAATATAAATGTAATGAAAGTTATAGAAGCCAATGTAGCAGTTTTAAGAAATTTCTATCTAATCTGCCTTAATTTATATGTAAAATGTGCCTTAATTTATTGCTCTTTCACGATCAAACAACTGTTTGATCGTGAAAGAGCAACTCATAACTTAGATTAACATTAGAGTGATGTAAAATGCTACATGTGATAACTCATCTATTTCTAAACCTTATAACAAAATACTTACTAAATTAATCGAGTTTTGAAACAATTATCGAATAAAATGATGAATCGCGAATCACCAACCGCGGTCAGTAATTGAATCGCGCTCTATGGTGATTGGAAATCGATTGTGCACCAATCGTCGTTTATTGGCTGATAGCTCGGTCTTTTGATGTGATTGGTCGAGTAATTGTCGCTTATTGCTAGCTATCTTTTTTTGGATGTGATGTTTGTGTATAATTGTACTCAATATTAATGAAAGAGATTACTTATTCCAATGCATCTTTACTAGATGATTTATACAGCGTCAGGAGGCAATCTTTGCCTCCTATATTCGGGTTTATAATTGTTGAATTAGATTCTAGCTCTACGGCCCAGAGATACTTAATTACCTATCTCTGGCCCATCAAAGATTAAGGAAGCTGATCGAAACCCAAATGTGCAAACACGAGTTGAATTGTTTGAGCTTTATAGCTATAAGTAATCTTAATATCCATCGAAATTGCTTAAAACCTACTGATTTTAACACAAATAAAAAAAAACACTAAAGGAAATACAACACATACATTTCGTTTTATTTTAAATATTTTCAGTTAGTAGTTCATGCATGTAAAATGCATTGATATTTTTTTTATTTGCAATAAAACCTATTTTACTTTATTTTATGTTTTAGTGGTAATAAAATAAACCAGGTGGCTATGAAACAAAACCTTAATTTCCTCCAATCCAGAAGGCTAATAATAAATACTTGCCTAAATTAATGAAGGACTTACTGTTTTGTACAATTAATAAATTTTCATTAAAAGGAAACCCCATAGAGTTTGTTAAGCCTTTTCCACGTTGTGGCAAGATACATTGAATAAAGTAAGTAAACAGAAAGATGTTGCTACAAACAAAACTCACTTGAAAGTGACTAATTTCTTTATCTATACTTAACATTTATGTAATGTTGGTTTGTTTGTTCGACGGAGGTAGGTAATCGCCGAAACTACTCAGCCGATTTCAAAAAATATTTCACTAATGTGTAAAATTGACTATATCGGGATGGTTTTAGAATATTCAAAGCTCAATGTTTATCACGTTTCTGATGAATATATAATAAATAATAATATTCTGAATGACTTATTTTTTTTATTTAATAAAACCTTATTTCTAATAAAATATTATCATCGGTCGTATTTTATTATTTTCTTTCTATAATTTTCTTGCTACACTCAGCTCTAATACTGGTCTAATACTGCCACGATGTGGATAAGCCTTAATCTCAACTAGCACGGCAAGAAATTGTGATCGCACGATAAGAATTACCCGATTAACTAATTAATAATTTCACACAAATTATAACGACCTTTAAACATGACCTTTTTTTATTTTTATTCTAAGAACGCAAAGCTTCAGGTATTTTAATAGGCCTCCATTTTAGTTCAATAATTTAATTTATGGCAGTTATGAGTATTTAGTTCAATAAATTTAATAAAATAAGCGTTTGGATCGCTTGGTATTTAAAGAAATTTTGCGATTTATAAATTACTTTTATTCACATAAAATTATGAAACATTTATACTTCATTTATTGAAACGAGCTAATATTAAGAGAAGTAAACACACGTGATTGGTCGTCGAAAATAGTTATCTTTCTCGTGATTGGCTAGATTGTCAAATCAATTGTCAATTGTCAAATCTAGCCAATCCAATTATTTTCGAGGACCAATCACGTGTGTTTATTTCTCTTTCTATTAGCTCGTTTCAATAAATGAAGTATAGGTATATAATTTGAACACAGAAAATATTTAGTAATTCCTTGACGCGTTCAGTACTTTTACCGCTTAAGTTTTCTGTGATTAAGAATTGTTTAAAGGTACCTAATTCTGTTTTTGTTCGTTCCCAACCCATTCTGTGAAGAATCACAATAGCAAATATTTGTTATCTCACTTTATTTTTTGAGATCAGTCTTATTCTTTTTTACATAAGTAAACAAGCCTTTACATAAATAAGTTTTTTTTACCTCATTTACTTTCTTTGAAATCATGGTCTATTCTGAACTGATGCCTAAATGTAGGTAATGAAATTTCCTAACACATTAGTATTTTTAATAACTGACACATTATTTTCATCAAAGAAGATGATTGCTCTGAGTTTTCATCATTGGTCATTGACACAGTAAATTCATTTAGTAAAGATGCTTAAAACTTAAAAGGATGTTTTTATAATATTAAAACTCAGCATTCTCAAAATAAATTAATTAGCACTCCCATAGGTACTTACTATATTCCTTTGCAAAAACCAAAGAGGTTATTTAATGAATGTACGATAAAATTATCATTAATATATTCAAGTTATTAGCCTGTCAGTGAGATATGCAAAAAGACGAAGTAATCATTAACAATTAATAAGAAAAAGTGTTAACGGTTAAGACAGTGTATGGTTACAGTTATAAGGGTTCCGTTATAAATATATTTGAGATAAATCTAGGCTAATCAAACGATCTGAATAATCAACGTCAGTTTTAATATACTATGCGGTTTGGTAGAACTAACTTAATATTGTTTTATATTTGATTTAAAAAAAAAAAAAATTCTGAAACAAATAAAAGTTGAGTTTGAAACGCTAGTTTTTGTTATTTAAGTATTTAAGTTTTGTCTATCAATTCTTTTATTGCCAGTGTGAATAATAATAACCTTCAAAGAAACCATATTTTTGTCAGAACTGTATCGTTTAATTCACTCATTTCGATTCAATACAATGAAATCGTTACGATCTAAGGAACTCCAAACGCCAAAATAATTCAATAATGAAACCATTTTGTACTCATTAAGCCGAAGAGCTTTAAATACCAAATCTGACACGTGATTAGGGTTGCCACATACAAAAAACAACGGCAAAGCCATTATAGAGCGAGTGTTACCAGATTATCGATAATCATTATAAAAAACTGATTTATATCTCGTCTTAATGCATCCATAATATTTTTATTTGTTTTGTGTCACGTAATCTTTGGATCTTAATGCGACGTATCTGTCTCTTTCTTTAGATCGTTGGATGAGTAGGAGTGAAAGAGATGGATGTGTGTTTTGACTTCTGATTTTCCGATCACTCAATCTTGTGTGTCATGCTTGTAATATTTTGTCAGTTGTATGGATGATATCTTAATCGAGACAGGTGACAGGTGATCGTATAATTTTATATGAATCACGGCATTTGTAAGAATTACGTTTTTATAGACTACCTACTAGCTTACTCGCCTGAGACGTCACCCGCTTTTATCTACAAGGATAAAAAGTAGAATTAATGTTATTCCAGGTCAAAAACTATGTATATTCAAAGTTACAGCCAAATTTAAGTAGTTTTAGCGTAGAAGAGCAACAAACAGCCACACATGCATACAAAGTATTGCTTTGTTTAATAGGACTTAATAATGTACCTAGTCCAAAAATATGAAAGATGGTACAGGTTCTAACCTACAACTGTTTTATAATGACGATTTTTAATGAATTTTTTATGTTTATTTTATTAAGTACTCACTTATTTTTTACTTTACGTGCCTTTTGTAAGAGAAAATAAATAAATAATTCCAAGAAAATGCAACATCACCCTCCCACTACAGCTTCATACAAACTGCTATATATTCTACAATAATTAGCGCCCAGTGTTCTCATCAATCACGAGCCGCGGACAAAATAATAGCGCCGATAAACGTAGAGCTTCCGACAATTACGACTTGTAGAGGGCGCTGTTCGTTTCTGTATTTTAACTTTGCTTCTGCAATACAAGAATAGTTTTTGTGATTAGCTGGTAAAAGCTAGGCTGAACCACAGGAACACACAAACAGGAGTGACATTAATGTTCTAGATGGACCATCTGTACATAGTATTATTTTATCTTTGGCTGAACATAGGCTTTTGATTGACACAAAAAAATGTCCTGTCAACTCATTTATATTTTCGATACTTTAATAAAAATAGAATGATCAAGGACTTTAAATATTAAACTTGATCAATAGATCATCTGTAGGCAACAACTGCAACAAGTTACACTTATATGAGAAAATTGTCAGAAGACAAAATGGTCTTATAAGTTGAAAGTACAGAGCAACTTTCTAGATCATGTTAAATGATTTTAAACGGGACTTTATCGCGTAATTACCTCATTTATGATTTTCTAAATGATATCAATTTTCAGTTGAGCACGAAATAGTGCGTTATTTTATGCATTCATTGCACAATAATGAAAATTTGCATATAAGTTTGGGCATGAAAAAAGTGCGTTATTTTATGCATTAAAGAAAATTAGCATAATCTAAAATCAAATGTAAAACTCAGTGATATACAACCGGAAGCGGTCGGTATGGTTTGCAATCTTGATACAATCCACATGATAAATGATATAAATTACACACTGCTATTATACGATTGTACAAATGTTTGTTTAAATGATGTGACATGAAAATTGCACTATGATAAATTGTTTGTTTTAACTGAACATAATTGTAGTTAGGGTGCAGAGTTGCTGAAACACTGCAGTAGTGCTTTTAGTAAGTGTATTTTTTGGCAACACAACACACAGTTTAAATAAGTACAGATACCTCATCTCGAACATTGAAATGACTCCTTCTTTTTTCGTCGGGCTATTTTTGGTGTTTGATTTTTGCGGCGCCCCACCTAGCTTCCATGCAAAAGGCCTAAAGCAGGTGTTTTGCGTTCAGAGAAGGTTTATGCCCAGCAGTGGGTTTTCACAAGCTGTGAATGATAATGATGATAAAAAAATAATAAATATCTTATTTTCTCTAGGTGAAGGATCCTGCAACAGCAACGACGGCTACAGCCAGAGAACACCCCCCGACGACAAATCACCCCCCGGCAGCGACGACGACACCCCCCGGCCCGGCTCCGCAGCGGACAACAAGAAGAAGCACCGGAGGAATAGGACCACCTTCACCACCTACCAACTCCATGAGCTGGAGAGGGCGTTTGAGAAGAGCCACTACCCTGATGTGTATTCAAGAGAGGAGTTGGCGATGAAAGTTAATTTACCAGAAGTTCGAGTGCAGGTATGTCTTTATATTTCTTCGGAAAGTACGCTTGGAGTTACCCAAATATAGGGTGGAAAACAGCAGTTTTCGGTACTAACTTTACGGATCTTGGGGCGCAAATATCTAACTGTCAAATATTATTCGATTGTTTAATCAATTAGAAAACTAATGGCTGGTAGATTAAAAAATATGTGAATGAAAAGCAATGTTTACCTCGGGAGAAAACCTTTTGATAGACTCGATTTATTGGTGTTCTCCTTACCGCTCGTGCATTGAAAGAGTCACTTTCAGCCCTTGCATAATAATCGACCACTATTACAAAAAACTTAAACAAAACTACGTCAAAGAAATATAAATCAATACAAAATTGATCCATTATTTGCACAAAACCCAAAAAGATCAAGATGTCCAAACTAAAAGTTCACAAAATCATCTAAACTTTAATACGAATTGAGTGAGCACTTCGCAAACATTCAAGGACCCTTCGGAAAAGGGTAAAGGGCTAATAATGAACCAAAGGGGCTTATGCCACTCCAGCCCTTCTGACGTATGTCAGCTGTTCCAATTGACCAGCCTAAAAAAACCCCTATGTTTCCAACAATCGCCTTCGAAAATGCAGGTATAGAGATCTTTGTGAACTGGTCGTTTTATAATTGCTTTCTTATGGTTTGGTTGGGAATATAGTTCTTATCTCAATAGAAACAGTGATGGGTAATTTTGAGAAACGCTTTAAACGGTGAAGGAAAACATCGTGATGGAAAGTTAACTTCTGCAAAATGTGGTATGTACCAAATAATGTATTCGGACATATCTCTGTCTTTCCACTTTGTCATATTTGTGATCATATTCATTTTTCATAGATTCATTTTTTCATTTCATGTAATAACATGAAATGAAAAAACCTACTGTATTTTCTTAGTGATCGATTGTGGAGAAGTCGATTTCTACATTCATTTTTACATCGAATGCTTCGTTACAAAGAAATCGATTTTATAATTTTGTTGTTTTTTAAATAAATTCATTGAATTTATCTCTGCATTATAAAGTTTCCACAGTATTAGGTAGGTACAAGTGACGGCTACGTGTGATTGGGTCTCGTGTCTGGGACGGAAGCCGGTAACTCGGTTAACTACAGCCGGGAAGCCGACACCACGGCTGACTGCCAACTATTTCTGATACATTTTACTATCAGACGTGATTATTTAATGGAATTATAAAGAGGTGTTTGTAAGTTTGGATGTACAACCAAAACAACTTTTATATCTTCTTCTTCTTCTTCTTCTTCAGCAAATATTTGCCCACTGCAGGGCATGCCTCTCCAATCTTCCCCCACATTGCTCGGTCATTCTGGTCCAGTCTACCTTTACATCTATACTAGATGATTTATACAGCGCGTCAGGAGGCAATCTTTGCCTACACGGCTGGAACATTGTTGCAATGAAATAGGCTTGCCCAGCACCTAAACCTTAGCTCAGTTTAGCCGGCCATATCCACTAGAAAGACAATGGTCAATACGTCAGCCCCACACGTATTGACCATTGACCATGTAATTGTACAACCATAACCATATTATTATAGACCAAAGAGGAAAATTTTCTGCACTCTCGAGATGCATTTTTGTTGAAAACTCCTCAAAATTAAAAACAACTACAGTCGAATTGAGAGCCCCCGTTATTAAAGCCGGTTATAAAGATGGAAAGCTGCAATATCTGAATAGGTATGTATTTACCCTAGATTTCAGATTCATGTTACATTTTCACTTTTAGTTTAAAACTTCATCTTATTATACCAAACAGTACAGTTATCTTCTGGGCATAAAACATTTTCTTCTGATGATGGTCCGTAAATCAGGAATAGACCAAGTAGAATTAAAATAATCTTGTTAGTTACATCTGCCTCTCACAGGTACTCATCATCCCGTACAGATCTTTATCACCCTCATTCGCAAAATCCATTAAAACGTAACAATCTTTAATCTCGCTCTAAACGACACAATTAATTCCTTGTAAAGTCAGTCACACATAAACACTTCTAACAATAGGCCATTATAAATTGAACTTTTGATAGAAACAATTCGTATTAACTGAGAGATCTACTTTGTATTGACCCATCCAAAGGTTAAAAGCCCAGTGTAAGTTGGACGCGCACACGCTTATGCTATCTAAAAATTGCAGGCCTAGACATATTGGGCGGTGTTTTCAAATATTGTAAATTGAGCCTCAGTTTGGTTGTAGTGTTTAGTGAAAGGAGGTCTATTTTGTTTGGTTGCGAATGCGTTTAGAGTGCATTAGAGGACAAATAGAATACAATGGATAAGCGATGGTAATCGAATTCGGTACGTTTGGCGCAATATGGGAAAGAGAAAGGGTGGCCATGATAAAGTAATGTTTGGAAATAAATATATATGGAAAATAAAAATAGAGTACTTGCTAATCCTCAATTAAATCGGCATCTTTGATGTTAGGGCAGTACTATAAATTGGCAAGCTGTTTACCAAGTCTATCTTAGATTCATAGAAAGATTTTTATGTACAACCTCAACACTAATTATTTGACTACTTTTAATCTTCCATAGAAAAAGAAAACAGAAAAAGAAAAAGCAGCATGAATAACTTCTTTTTGCGTCATATCTTTTGCTAAAAGATTGCTTAATATTATTAAACAACCTTCCGAAAATATTTTTGTAAAAGTAAGTAGATTATCTTAGTGTCCAAACTGTGTTAAAACTCGCAGAGAGGTTTCTAATTCTTAATTAAATTTTTAAATAATATAGTTGTAATTTTTGACACAAATTACATTATAATAATTATGTATGGTTAAGGTTCGCAGTATTGCATTATTATAATACATGGTCACCCCATACATCTCAATAGGTTGTCACTTATCTTTGACACGCTCGACTTGCGTCCAAAATGTGCTAATAAACGTTTTTGTGTTCAACGTACCGTCTGTATCACCCCTTACAAACACATTTCACGCCAAATTTTACCTTATTCCCAAATTCACTAGGGTTAACTTTCCGTGAATGTTTATGCAGACTTTTTTCGCAACTCTTGTCATTGCAAACTGAGCGCTTTCTCTAGTTCTGTAGGTTGAATTTCCAGTGTTGAAATAAGAGTTTTTTAGTGTGGAAGGGTGGTTGAAAATGAGTTTTAGTGTTTGTTTAACGCCATGATATTGTTGTGTTATAGTGTTGAAAAAGCTTAATTACTTAGGGTGAATAGTGAATTCGGGGCCTTGTATAATGTTAACAAGGACTTTTTAACATTTTAAATTAAACTGAAGTTGTGGAGGAGTTGGAGTTTTTTATTCGGTTGTTTTAGGAGTTTTTTTTCTTCAATATTATGATTTGTGTGGAAGTAAATAATACAGTAATTAATATTATTTACGAACGTGTACGTGTGTATTTTTTATTATTAGAGGGCATAGCTTTCGGGCTAAAAAGCGGCACAGCCGTACCATCCTTTACTCCTATCAGTTAAACCTGTCAAATTTTCTATTTATATTTATTTGCAGTTTAGGAGTCTAATTTAAAAAAACCGTAAAGATAGCTTATTTGTTAACCTATGTTTTTTTAATTTCATTTTAAATAACTACAACCGCAAAAACAGAAAGCTCTCATCAGTACCAAGCAAAGATAAATAGTTCGCCAAATCGTTCCGCAACAAAAACACTAATAGCTGCCATTAACCCTTTCTTTCCAAGGGTAATTATAGGGTATTTGTTGGGTAATTACAGGGTGTTACTGAACGGTAATTACATGAGTCTAAGACTGGCCGATAACAATCTGAAGGGCGGAAAGTGATCTTGATAGCGCCAAAAATGATTTCGACATTGACGTTTGCGTAATTGAAAGCTGCTAAGGTATAAATTTTTACCCTAAAATTAAGCTCGTCGTTAAAAATTGGTAAAAGGTGAAACATGTGATGACAGAAAACGTTAAGTACATTTTTACAAGACCAAATAAAAAAAAAATTATTTAAAAAAAATTACAGCACTTTCATAATACACCATAACACACCATTTCATATTGCAGTTGCTTATAAGTGTTTAAAGAAAAAAGTTTAGCTACTTTTAATAATTAGAACGCTTGATGTCCACAATTTAATTTCTTACTTCAATAATAAAAAAAATCTGCTTTATTTATAGACCATAACTATTTATACTCAGTCTCAGACACAACCATAAAAATAAGACTACTACCACCCTTCAGGCAATTTCCCCGATCATAAACACAAGTGTGTCCTAAACGATCATGATAATCGTTTAGCCCGTGACAAATTCGCGTAACGTTCCGCATTCTGCGGGATCATGGTCACCCTAATGTATGCAGCTGTGTTATCTCATAGATATCTGGATATAGCTTTATCTCAGAGGTGTGGTAGACATTGTCGCATATGTAGGGAAGTGGTCGTGTCGAAGCTTGGAGATCTCGCGTCATAGACGACCACTGCCGTTGCAACCAACTGCGTGGCGTTAAGTCTGGTCGTTCCGGTCAGAAGTTGCGCTCTTATATGTGATAGAATGAAAATTCACGTTTACTAATCTACAAAGATCCTACATCTTATTTCATATAAGTACCTACTTACTTAGATTTTATTGAACTTTATTTTCTTTCCATTTTCACGTTAAAACGTTATCTAGAGCAACAAATGCTAACAGCGCATAGCTATTGCGTTAGCTAGAGAGTTAGCTTGCAATTATTAACTATTATAACTTAATCTACACTGGACTGAATTATTCACGAAGTTAGTTTAACTGGATGAGTCTACGAGATAATAGATTTTATAGTTTAAAATAACGTAGCTGTTTGAATAGAAAAGAAATACTTGTTAGTATTCTTGAACTTGTTTTAAATAGAATGTAAATATAAAAGCTTTATGTTTTAACTTTCTAAAGTTGTTGAAAATGAAACAAATGGAGATTTTTAAACAAACCGTTATTATCCAAATTTCATAATACTCAAAATATTGTACTCAAATTTTTGTTATTTTATTAATTTGTTATTGGTAGTGTGGGCCTAGCTTTTTTTAAAACGTAGAATATCTAGGCCCAACACCAAGTTCTTGCCTGATTCTTCCCCTGGTGTAGGGAGTTGCGTTGGAACAGGCAATAGACCTAGCCAATAAGACTTACATTTTTAGGTGACGCTTGAGGTCCTACAGAAATAAACACATTTTTCTTTCTTTCTATCCATAGGTTATGTACCGATCCGTGGTCCGGCACTAATCCACTCAGCCAACACGGCATTTCGTGCATACATCGTTTGTCTTTTCCATAACATCAACACCTTCGTAACAAACGCGTGAACCCGTACATAATTCATTTATGTATCCCAACACGTTAACTTGCGCCCTCTAGACTTTAGCAGTCTTCAAACTTCGTTTCAATTAAGTTTGCAACTATACGTCATTGACAAAATATTGTTATAGCTAGGAATAATTAAGTTATTACTTGGTTAAGTAAATTCATGAACGCTATAAACCTTATAGATAATATAAAATCAATTCAATGAATAAAACTTATCTTTGGACATTTCATTTCACACAGCTAATAGTTTTGATTTTAAATTGTGTACACAATCGATGTTATTTTATTACATATTGCATGCACTTTTAACCTTTGAATGGCCTTTGAGTTAGAATTAGATTTTTTTATCGCAATCCTAGAAAATAACGAATCGATAGACTAAAATGAGCTACAAAATTACAGATGAAACAAAACCCTAAAAAAATCCCGTTCTTTCTCATTTTGCATCGTAGACCGTAGTCCTACTACGAGTATATAGACTTATCTCTCTCCAGACGTATAATATAGACCGTGGGAACGCCAACGTGGCAATACGCTACACAAGGGAAATTGTGTTTATCGGATCACATTTGCTATCATCCCCTCTGTTCCGGTCGATATTACTCTAATGTCGTTTCAGATGTCTTGAAAGAAATGCTGAATTTGTATACAAAGATATACCTATGGGTGTGGTTGTAATTTTTGATGCTTTGAACGACAGCGCAGACTAGGCGACGCCGACGGGCGACATCGGAAATTTGGCGACTAGAATCGACGAAAGGAAGACAATTTTCATATTATATTGTCGACTTGCCGCTTAGTATCCGCTATCATTTAAATAAATAAACAAATAAAATAAATATGCTAGGACATTCCACACAGCGTCATCTAGTCCCAAGTTAAGAAATTGAATAGGTACTAACCGCTGATATACTAAATGATTTATACTTTTGATTATAGCTATTTATTTACAAAAACTAATACTTAGGTATTGAATAGAAGTTCGTAAGTGTGTATGTGGCCAACTTTTGTGACAGACTTACTTTTACAAATTCTGTGATCTGTGATCTAAGTCTAACTACCTAGATATATTTTTATGATGGCACTTTATAAAGTGCTGGTTTTGTAAATAAAAAATAATTTTCATGTTAATTTTAAAACTAAAAATGCCCATTTTTTACCATTATCAACTTACCCAGTAACCTACAATTACTCCATTACCGAGTTTACAAAAACATAATAGATCAATAGAATTCAAAAACTAATCATAACCATTGTACAGTAATTTGATTAAAATTTGACAGCTCCATCCTGTTTTAAAAAGTAAAAAACAGGAAGCAGGGTAGGTAATTCAATAATTCAATTACTAGTACAGACCAGTTCATTTTGATCTCTGATAAGGGAATAGCTTTGAAGGTTTTCTGCGACTCGCGGGGGTCAAGGTATATTGGATGTGGGACAAAGGAATAAAATGAATGGCTAATAGTGGGTTCCTTACATATCATGTCGGTGTGGATTACGAGAGTCGCCGGCGGAACTCTAAACTTGATATTTCCGTTCTTGAATATGATTTTTTGTTGCAGAAATTAATCTGGCCCATTCAATATCAATTTTGGTTATAGGTTAGGGCAATTATAAAGCTAAAAGACTACTACTTTTTTAGTCAATGTCCAATCTACCTTTATTTCATAATATTACCTACCTACAAAGGAAGAGAGAAAGAGATCATCTTAATAAGAACCTACAGTATCTATTAACATTAAAATATTGGTCCAAATTCTTTAATTTTAAGAAGTAAATAGAAAATATTTAAAATTTATAAATAGGTACACATAACTTAGGTAGGTATGTACTAATTCAGGTACCTAACTCAAATAATTACTTCAATTATAAGAACACTTTCATTCGAATGATAAAAAAGTCTAAATGCTTATTCCAGTCCAGAACACAACATAATAACTCAGTTTTACAACCTACTTCTTCGTTTCCAAAAAATGTGTTCACCCATCTAAATCTTCATTTAATTCCAAATTCGAACACTCAATTGTCTAATTTTCGCGCCAACGCCGCCATTTTGTTCACAACAATAAGATGGCGGCTTGCGCAAACGGATCATACGTTCAATTTCATAAACAATTCAATTCCAACTCAATTGAAAACCATACAAATCGGTCCATAACAACTTGCACAAATTAAAAAAAAACACACAGTCACACAATTTGAGACTCTACAACTATCAACATAAAGGCGGTGACAACTTTCAAAGTAAGTTTATAGCCGGTATAAGAAACAATGCATACAAACTTATAAATACAGTCAAGTAAATAGATAAATCATTCTTATTTTCAGCTGTTTAAGATTCAGTTCGAGTTTCAAGTAGGTAACGTGGTGTTCTTTGAAACTGACACTGAGACCAAGGGTTTTCAAGATATCGTATGCTCCATTCAGATGGGATTATATCGGCTAATTTGAAGATGTTTGTAGGATTAATGTATAAAGGGCCAACAGCTCTTTTAAGTGTTTTCAAAGGCTGCCGACAAGGCCCCGTGTCCACTAAATTGTGTGGAAGTAGACTCTGCTAGATTCTGCCATACTTCTACTACTTATAAACTACCACAAACTCTAAACACTTTATACAATAGCAAATTAAGGCGAAATCCTTAATTACATAATTACTCCAATTAAGGCAAAGCTTGGGAATTAATTAACATTTCGCAAAGCGTCTTAATGAAGACTAATAAATATAAGGCGACGAAAGATTCATCTAACTTTATATACTAGTGTTGGGGTAAAATTCGTACTACGCTTTCAGATTTGAAATTCGGAATGGGACAGTAATTATTTTTTACACATCGACACTCGCCTTTGTGCTGCTTTTATCTGTCGTGTGAAAACACTTTTGATATTGTGTATTTGTCAGCGCGAGTTTTTGAACTTATACCTATGTAAGTGCATGAGTACTTGGATTCAAACTAAGTATAAATAATTATATTTCATTTATAATTCATTGATGACCATTTTCCGAAATTAATCTTTACATTCAAACACTAGTTAATTGTAGGTATCTATAATATATATTGAAAATGATATTAAAGTAACAGAATGAATTATATTCATCACATGCAACGTTACACTTCTTTCCTATAAATTTTTGGAAGAAAAGATTTTCGGTTTCGGCCAACCTTTTCCCATCACTACCATCTTGAGACACAGCAATATATCTTTACATAAAAACTGCTCCATAAATTGAACTCTAACCTTCTAGAATAAGAATGCATTTTCCTTGGCAATTGATGAGGTTACTTCGTTTAGAAAGGAGTAGAGCTGACAAATACTAATTAACCTTTTAGCAAAGCAAGTACGGCTGAGTTGGTGTTAGTACGAAATTTAATTAGGGATTTCGGTTTTCAGGGAACAGTTTGTATGGAGATGGCTTTTGTTTGTAAATAACTGCTGAAAGTTGAACTAATATTCGTTCCCTATGAATATAATACCTATTTGTTTAGAAATATTTTTTTAGCTTTTGTTAAAATAATATTTTTTCAGATGGAGGTCACTTACTTGTTTGTTTTTCTTTAAAATTATGGTGATATTATCGGTGAAAGAATTTTTGAAATCGGAGATTACCTTCTCTATACATACAAACACACAAAGAAACGAACAAACCAACATTTTCTCTTTATACATAGATAAGTAATATTAGTATAGGTTTAGAAATCGGTAATATCGGAACTAATATTGAAATAAATCGGACTTACGAAAAAACTTCCTTCTCACAAACATATAAGATAGATAAAGAAGCCGTCTCCACTCTATAAAGCTTTGCGCGAGCACAATAAATTAATTAACATTCTCTGTTTGTCTAGCTATATAAACGGCTAGGCACATACTGTGCTGATAGAACTATACTTCATTTCTTGAATCGAGCTAATAGGAACAAAAATAAACTCACGTGATTGCTCATTGAAAATAATTGTATTTCTCGTAATTGGCTAGATTGTCAAATCTAGCCAATCCAATGAATTTCGACGACCAATCACTTGAGATTTTTTTTCTTCCTATTAGTTCGCTTCAAGAAATGAAGTATAGGTAAAATACAATCTAGAATGTTCGACACTATAATAACTTATGTTACTTAGTTTTAATTTAAATTAAATGAAAAAAAAGGAGCGGTAGACATTTTCTTTCAGATCTTATTAGAACAGATATACAAATATACCAACCAAACCTAAATGAAATTATCCATCAAATTCATCACTTTTCAATGAACAAAATAGGGTGAAATAGAATGAATGAATGAATGCTTTTCAATTATGTCATCATTCCATTAGCTAGTTCCATGGTGACAATGCTACCATTGAGGTTATAATAATGATAGTTTGGACACGTTTTTCTATTAGTATTACAATTTAATTTGGTTATGATTATGTAGTTAGCATATTAGAATTATTAGGGTTTTGAAAGAGTTGTGTGTGTTTGTTTGAGCTAAAAAACAAATTGAGATTTTGTGTCGGATTAAAAAAATACATAAGTAGGTAAGTTTCTAAATTAATTTAAATTAAATGGCAGAAGAACGTACAAGACATCAATATATCATGGCCCTGATAAAACCCTAAGCAAGAGCTAGTAGAGAACTAAATATAGTTACCTACTTATTTAGGCTTCTGGTTTTGATCCACAAAAAAGTTACAAGGGACCGAAAATGGCCTGAATTGCTTTAAGAAACGATACGACCGGCGACCGTACCGTTATTTTGCTCAACTAGGCGGGGGTCTACCGTCTACTGGTCCCCAGATATTTGCCCATTCAAAGTCAAAAGCTCAAACAATCTCCCTTACTCCCTTGGTTACGCAAACCAATGCATATGACACTGTTACACCCTAATTAGTTCCCAACGCGTGCCAATAGATGGCGACACGCGGCGAACACGCGCGCGCGCTGTAATGAGAGACGATACTGTTTCAAATTTCGAATCAGTGAATTAATTTAGAATTGAGGGTAGGTTTGGGATTTCATGGTTTTTCGTGTCACTGAGTTAAAATTTTTAAAATTAAAAGTTTTCAATAGTTTATTTATTTTGAATAGAACCAAGCCGGTTATTTTGCCGAGAACCTTTAGCCTAAACCCTAAACTCAGCTTAACTTGAGGATCACTATCACAAGAGAAGCAATCTTTGCTTGTCGGTTACATTTACCCAAACATTTTTTTACCCAGTGATGTTTCTTAATTTAGTTATGTACTTACCTAGCCACTTCTTTTAAATTTATTTTCTCATCTTACTGTGAGAAGGCAAACCCCAAATTACTAGAAATTAAAATCTTTACATCTAACATTAACAGGCAAAGTGGTCCACATCCCTTTTCAATTAAAAACTGACTACCCCCCACAAATCGGGTAATGAAAAAACTTCAATAAACCGACAACACATTGAAAAACAAAGTAATTAATTTCGCAATACAAAGCTGATTCGATTGCGGGGAAGAGTTTATTTTTACAAAGCTTATAAAATACGGCTATTTCAGTTGTTTACTGTCTGATAGAGTAGGAGTAGGTATTTACCTACGAGAGTCAACTAGCTTTTAATACTGTACGTTTTTGAGCGATCCTTGAGGTCCTACGAAATAAACATATTTTTATTTCTTTCTTTCTTTCTTTCTTACGATAAGTAACTGAAATAAGGCAGAAGTTTGGACGAATCTCTAAATTATCGAAATGAGACATTATCTTTTTAATTAACTGAAAACACGAATAAAAATGAATCCATGCTATATCGATCTACGCTCCTGAAATCTTTTGCGTACTGAATTTCATGAAAATTGTTGGAGCCGTTTCACACGCCCAACTTGGATGGGTGACCGCAAGTGGCGCTTCCATGCATTGGGCACGTTAAATTGTCCCAGCTTTTAAAGTCACTAAGCCACGTCGTTAGGCCACGACGGAGGCCTTTAGGCGGCTTATAAACTCCGTCATCAGAGTTGGTCACTACCTCATACGAACGTACGATTATGAAGTTGCACTAATTTTAAATGAAAACCGAACAAATGAACATTACATTATAAACATCATATACATTATAAACAAAATGACCCAGCAATTTCATTTGGGCTACGATTTTTAAACAACAATGTACGTAACGAATCAATTTCGTGCAGGTGGCGTTAATTCGTTTCGTTTTTATTGAAATTTTCTGTTTGTGTTCGTTTGTTTGTCATTCATTTGTTACGGCTCAATCGAACTTTCAGACTTATTAGTTTTGTCACATTGTTACTGTTTTTGCTACAATTTACGTGGTAACAGTAATCATGTCACACTAGCGGCGCCCCGCGGTGTTACCCACGTTACCCGAGCCAAATAGCTCCCGTTCCTGTGAAAAAACGGCATTAAAAGTAGCCTATGTGTTAACTCAAATTTTATTTAAATGCGCCCAGAGGTTCGAGCGTGAAGACGTCCGGAAGTAAAATAACGCAATAAAACCCGTGTGCATGATGTAGGTATTTCTAAATATGAACAGTAATCACGAAAGTTTAAAACTAAAGTAGTAAAGTTAGGTATATGAAATTAGTTACAATTTTCTCGTTAATACCATTGCAACATTCCCACAAGTTCATTCCGTCCCTTTAATAGTTCTCATATTATTCGCAATTAGCCACTCTTAGCCTTTGTGCAAATAAATAAGTCGTTATTAAGTAGGCCGTGGATAAACAGAGGGTGCCACCCTAATACACTCGTACAGATACTTCATATTATTCTGTAGATAGGAATTCTGCTGCCTTACTTGTTCAATTGTCTTTTAAAATCCGACAGGCAATAGAATATCCTAGTTTTAAGAACGTGTATATTAAATGGTCTGTCATAAGATCTAGCATAAATATATTTTGACTTTGACGACACGAAAGGTATTATAAGTTTCACAGCTGTTTGTTTATCTGTGTCACTTATGTTTTTCGCACTGTATTGTGGTTTTCTAGCGATGCCTTTATAATCCAAATCTGTTGAGTCGTTTTTCATGAAACTGAGGGTGAATGATAGTAGATTGTTTCAAAATATAGATACTCAAGTTTCTTATGAATGGATATGGAGTGTAGAAAGCAAAACTCTAGTCTAATAGTCTAATACTCTAGCCTTTACATCTTCAGAAGATTTATACAGCGACAGGAGTCCCTACGAGGCAATCTTTGCCAACACTTAACGAGATGCCTGGGCGATTTTTAAGATCACCTTAGCACCTAAACTATCATCTCAGCTTAGCCCGCCATATCCACAGGAAAGACAATGCTAGCACCACACGTATAATTTTATAGACTGTTTGTAAGTTAAAAGCTATAAGGTAAATTTTCCTATAAAATATCCTAAGAGTGATATAGACTAGTCCTTTGTACTCGCCCTAATGTTTTAGCGTTATGCAATAACTGAGCTATTTGCTTTGAGACTTATTGAATTTGTACGGATGTTGTACTATTTGCCTTAACTAGTGGGGAATGGAGATTGTTTCGGTATGAACAGTCTGGGTATGAGCGTAAGCAAAAAATATACAAAACGTCTTTTCGCTTCTAAGCTTGCTTTAAGTTAAATACTAACAGCACGTCCCGGCTAAATTAAGAGGATGGTTTAGATGCTGGGCAAGCCTATTAATAAGCCATTAATTATATAAGCCATCAGCCACAGTGTCTCGTTAAATGTTGTTAAATACTGCCTCCTGACGCTGTATTAATCCTCTTGTAAAGATGGAAAGGCCAGAGTTTTTTTTATCGATAGCAACGCGTAAAGAACGCACTCAAAAACACACGGTAACTGCTCATGAAAAAATATTGTGAGCATAATATGTCAGAGCCCTCTAAAAAGTAGAGTCCCAGTAAAAACAAAACAACATTTTTAGATACAATATCTTCAGTGTTTTACAAAACAGTTACAACGACGGCGACCATAATAGCTCGTAAATACCCAGTTAATGAATCAAATTAAAACTTAGGACCAACCAAATCGCAAAAAACCAACACTTTCCATTACAAACCTTATTTCAATCAACTAAAGCACAAATCCCAGTGAATCAACATTGGTATCTTCTATACGTAGTGTCGAACTAAATGATGTGATAGAATTGGGATAGACCCTTCCTGTCACTCAATTTTGATTCTTATTTCTTAGCAATAAAATTGTTGCCTCTAGATTTATAGTTTGTGGGAAACCAACCTTTATGATGCGTATGAATAGGGCTGTTTTTCTCGTGAAGGATTTCCAGTTAAGGGGAGGCTGTAGGTTAATTTAGTTGTGGATTAACTCAGTTTGAGTGATTGATGTTTTAGGGATTGGGATGCGTTTCGGTGTTTAGCGGTATTGTGTGGGGATACAGTGAAGTGGAATTTAATAGACCTTTTGGTATTAAGTGTGCTAAATTGGATGCGATTTGGAACAATTTTGAAGTTTTAGTTTGTCTTTTTAAGTGACCGTTGGTATGTCGCTTTACTGTCTTATTCCCGAATATTCAAACGATGCTTAATGAATTTTTTAGGCCTTATTAACGGTTAGGGAAGTATTTTTTTTACATATTTGTATGGGGACAAATGTCAAATTGGAAAACAGTTTACAATCTGGCGCATTTGCTCTAATCATCCTAGAAAGAATTTATAAAAATAAGAATTGCAATTTTTAAAGTTTTAAAACTAAATGTGTTTTTTATTTGTAGATTTTTTTTTAAAGTCCAATAACAAACTTTGAGCCACCATCTGCAACTTCCGCCAATTACTAACAAAATCTCCACCTTTGATGCCAAAAAAACAGCTTTTAACATCGATACCAAACTTATAATTACCAAAACGGCAACAGTAGCTACCCCAAAAACTGTCACAATTCCAGCTCACTAATAGGCCTTATTAAAGCACACTTCAAAACCAGACCTCCATCACAATACTATCACAAACAGTACATCATTACGACCCTCCCCTTAAGAATCCCCAAACGTTATTATTAATTTTACCTCAACAACTCACAATCAAAACTCCACCTAACTCGATAAGACATAGAACATGAATCGGTCTGGCAATTGTCTTTGTTATAAGTCGTTTCGGGTTCACTAAGATGGTTATTGGCTAACTTCTGGTCCATGGGCTGCATCTAAGATGGCGATATGTGCCATCTCTTTCTGGCTTACGTGGATTGTGCGTGCTGTCTCTGTTTTCTTGTGTAATAGAAAGAAGCTGAAGTACTTTTTGCTCTTGTTTGTATAGGGCGTTAGAGTGAGAGGGTAAGTTAAAGTCAATTTCGTTTGTTGTGCAAACAAAGCGGAGCGGTCGATATTTGAAATTGAATTCTTCTTGAGATAAAAAAAGTTTTTCCTTCTTTTTGAATTAGGAATTGCCAGTCAACTGTCATCCTTATCAGTTTAATTAAATGAAAGCATTATATTCGTTCTGTACATTGATAACTTTGTACCTACTAGGTATGTGGTATAGGTAGACAGTCAACAACGACCGTTAGGTTTCGTTAATATTTAAGTTTTACTTACTCATTTACCTTATTTTTAGTGTGTTTTTTCCTATTTTTTAAATAGAAGGCATGCTTATTCATAATTAAAACTATAAAAATGTAAATAATACTTATTTTACTTAAATTTACAATTTCAGTTAACATTATGTTAAATCTAATAATTAAGATCAATTTTATTTTAGAATAGAAGAATAGAATAGAATATGTCTTTATTGTACACCACAAAAGGACAAAACAAACTTAAAATTAACAAACAGAACAAGTGTATCAATGGGCGACCTTATCGCTGAAAGCGATCTCTTCCAGGTAACCTTTGGATGGACAGGATAGAGTTAACTAGTGAAGACGGTGGCATACATAAAATATTGAAGTAAGGGAAAAAAAAAAAAGAAAACGAACAAAAACCTAACCTACTTAAACATACCTACATACCTACTACTAATACATAAACTAAAACGTATAATAAGAATTAATAATAATAAATATCTTCTTTAGATTACATACACAATATATAATAAACTTACTTAAAATACATGTAAAATTAAATAACTGTAAATAAAAATAATAATAATAATATAATGTATACTTTAGTTAATATAAACAAATACATACCTATTATAAATGACTTTAAATTAAGTTGAGCATCCTGATAAATAATGACGACGGACCATGTTTTTAAAGATAGGGAGGGATTTAGCTAGTCTAATGGACACGGGAAGCGCGTTCCAAAGTTGCGCAGCATGTAAAGTAAATGACTTCCCATAAAAAACAGTACTATGAACCATCGATTTTAACTGTCTTGTGTCAGAAGAACGTAGACAACGGGGATTTGACAGATGCAAGAATTCGAAACGTTCTTTTAAATAAAAAGGAGTAGAAGGAAGGAAGAGGATATTATAAAGAAGGGAGAGGATATGTAAATTTCTACGGAGGCGGATCGGCAGCCACTCAAGCCTGTTGCGATATTCGGAAACGTGGTCGTATTTCCGCAGGCCAAAAATAAACCTAATAGCGTAGTTCTGAAGACGCTCAAGCTTGTTCAGCTGCTCTTCAGTTAGGTCAAGGAAACAAGAGTCGGCATAGTCTAAAATAGGAAGTAAAAGAGATTGAGATAGCGCAATTTTGGTAGCAGTTGGAAGAAAGTTTCTTAAACGTCTTAGAGAGGCAGAAGCAGCAAATACCTTACGACTAACAGCAGCTAAATGGGGACCCCAAGATAAGTTTTTGTCGATAAGCACACCTAAATTCTTAACCACATCGCTTATTATGATATTAGTACCATTGAACACCACGAGTGGAAGATTCGACCAGTCAACGCGAGACAACATTTGAGAGCTACCTATTACAATGACTTGTGTTTTTTGCGGATTTACAGTTAGTCCAAAAGATTCGGTCCACTTTAAAATATTGTCAAGATCACTGTTTATGCAGTTTTAGCTAGTTTTAGATTACTTAAGTACAAAAGTTTTGTTGTCAGAAACTTTATTGATGACTGTACTTATTCAACTCGATAAAATCGGCAATTAAAACAGTTCTAAATGACAGGTGTCATATTTCTATGTCAGGCAATTTTATAGCGATAAGTAACTCATTTAAAAACAACCATACTCGTAGTAGGTATTGCATAAACGTATGTACTTGTATTTAATTAAAATAGCAACAGTCACTTCACGTAACTTGTAGTGTGCACTAGTGTTAAGTGCTAGTGCACACTACAAGTTACTGAACACGTTAAGCTTTTTAGATTTCATGTTTGAAGGACCTATTTTTAGACAATTTTTAAGATTTTGAGTTTTGTTACTGAGAACCTAGTTAGTGTTTACTAATATCAAGAACGATATAGATAATTATCGTCTTTGATAAGATCTAGAAAAAACACAACCTAACACTTAGACATTGCCAATTGTTACATATTATTATGCCTTCAGACAGATCATGTTAATTTATAAGCACAAACACTTTTTCTTCATTCAATTCTGCTGGAAACACTATAATTTTGGTTTATATGCTGTTTAAAACAATTATTCTGTACTTACTAATAGCACAGCTAATAGCATGCAAGCTGTAGGTACCGATTAAAAATGAGAAAAGAAAAACTCCAAGTCTTCGTGTAAGTCTTCGTGTTACGTTGTTCGTACGAACTTCCCGCGAAAACTAAAAATACAAACAACCGCATTCAATCAGAAACGTCCGTGGTTTTGTTCCTTTCTGTCCGCACTATGTCCCGGCCAGTCCCAATGTGTCTCTATTTTGTCCTCGAGTTGGCAGCTGTCAAAATCTTTTACATCTTGTCAGATAGCTTGATTTTGAACTGACTTTCAATAAAGTAAATTAAGTTTTAGTGACATAGTAAGTACGCGTAGTTAATGTCATTATTATTTGTTTTAATTTTAAAATGTTAAGACAATACCTATATGTAATAACGTAAGTATCTAGATCTTAAACGACTCTATTTCCCGAACACAACATAAACAACAATAATCGTAAGTTTTGTCAATAAATTAAAAAAAACATTCCCATACCTTTTCTATGAATAACGAGTTTTTTTTAAATATTAACGTCACTTAATAAATGGAACTTAATTTTAATGTGGGTCTACTTTTGTAAGCAGCCTTATTTAAAGCCTGTAAAACGACCTCACCAAAACAGCACCTCGAGAAAAATCGTAATTTACACAATGTTTTCAACTAATTTTAAGTAACAAAATCTCTCACCTACTTTCGCCTAACAAGGCATAAGTTGAACAAATTTAATTTTTACTATTTTCTTATCGCGATAAGTGGGTGGGGGGTGAATTAACGTGTTATTGGGGTGAAATTAAGGCGGTTAAACATTTCGTGTTCGGAGTTGTTGGGCTAATTGGTCCCTAGACGCACGCCTTGGGGTTTTGTATAGAGTGGTTTGTGGTGTGTTAGTGATGATTTTAGTGTGACATTCGATTTTTTAAAAATGTAACCTTTTTAAAAAAAAAACCTTTTTTGAGAATACTGGCGAACATGAAAAGCAAGAATAAATTAAATATTCTACGTGTACAATAAACGGTTTATAATCTTTAGAAGTGTTAAAAAAACATATTTTTTATGAGGAAACACAAAATTAAATGCCAGTTCATAAAAGTACCTAAAATACATAAATAGTATTTTGGGCCCCACTTAAAATTATACAAAATCTACCACTATCTATCTATCTACTTCATTGCTATGTACTCTTAAGTTGTAATGAACATAAAAAAATTAATCGTTTAAATCAGGTGTAGTACCTACCTATAAATAAAATCCAACTTTCAGTGGTACAACCATCTCTCATTCAACAAATAAAAAGTTTTATTTTTAAAGCGCGTGTTTGCGGCCTCTGACGTCACAGAAATGATATTTGAAGAGACGACGCGGTAAAGACGAGCCACTGTTTACAATGTGGCATACATGTAGGTTATAAGTTCTGAGAAATTGCAACTTTTGTTTGAACTAGGACTTAAATTTTGAATTTCAGAACTTAATGATTTCAGTTATTTTATGAAATACCTACCTAAGTTAATGTAGCATGCAAATTCTAAAAATTTCCACTAAATTATTTTAATTAAATATCCACATGATTAAAATCGTGCTTGACATAAATCTTCAATAATTTGAATCCATTAAAACAGTTGTAGATTCAATTTTAGTTCGATAAAAGCAACAATCATTATAAAACAAATTAAGCACAGCATCAACCAAAACGAACACATGCCCCATCAAACTCGATTCTCTCTCGATTAACGTTAAAAGACTTCACAATAATTAAATTACACGCAATCCAACAAACAGCGGGATTTAAAACAACCAATCAGAGAGCGGCAAATCTGACAGATGTCATATTTGAGCGGCATTGTTAGTGTGACGTTTGTTTTTTCGGGGCATGACAGTTGGCGCGGGCGGATAGCTTTTTGTTTCGTTTTTATTGAATCTTTGTGGCGAAACTTGACATTTATTGGAATGGGTGTTCTTTTGCCCTTGTTTTAGGCGTAGGCAATTTTTTTCGGCATTTACTGCGGGGATACAAATAAGAGCTTTTGATTTTGCGTATGTAATGTTTGTTTTAGGATTTTTATTTACATAGCTCTATGTATGATTAATACGCAGTCTCAAAACGAAAAGATTGACCAGTTTCCAATTTTAATTCGTATAAATCGTTGCAAGCACTTCTTACCTTTTTAAACTATGTACCTACAAGACAAGAGTGTTGTGTCAAATGGTTATCAAACCTAGCAGGCAATAACGGATCTTAAAGTAGTCAACGTTTTCATTTCGCGACTATACAAACCGTTCTATTCATAAGAACGATAATAGATTAAACTCTACAAAATGTCACTTCGTAAGCCATCGAATCCTGAAAATGTCCCCTAAATTACGTCCTGACAATTCAGAATTCACACAATAATGTAAAAGGAGTGTAATATCGTGGAACAAACAATTCTAACCTGTAACGGGCACAGCGATCGTTTATTTAATTTTTATTGCCGGGGCGAGCTTGTCTAGTGATAGGACAATATTTTGTATTATGACAATTTATATACGGAACTCTGAAAAAAAAAACTGTAACAATATTTTTCGTTTCATATCTAACAACCTATAAATAATCAACCGTAGAGATTTTTCCAATAAACTTCGTGTGAATATAAATCTCGTTTTAATGATAAAACTGAATCGTTAAATAAGTAGTAGGTACTTATACCTAGTACCTAAAGTAAAAAAAAAAGAGAAGAAGTTCACCCTTCCAGATAACACTGTCCGACCGAATGGTGTTGGAGATAGATGTTTTTTACCATTAAATTTTCCGTAAACCTTGTAACTTTTCCGTACTTAACCCCATCACTATTCAAGTTCCACGTCTGAATCCAACCCATTGCGTGCGTACAGAACACTTATTAATGAACACAAATTAGTCATTTTATGCTCCCGAGTGAAGTTTCGTTGCTACCAATTAACCGAACAATACCTTTTCTATTTTTATTGCTTCGAATTAATGCGATTTTGTACCGATGTTTTCCGGAATTGAATTATGATTTCAGTCGTAAAAATTTATCACAGTATTAATCTGTGCTAAGTATACGTTTGAAAACACCGGACAGAATCTTAAGGTTTTACCGAGTGTAAGGAGATCTTTTTGGCTAAGTAACTAAACCTGCATTATTATTTAAACCGTTTTCAATTACTACTTTTTATATTGTTTTGAAAACAATATCATTCATTAAACTAGCAAGCAACTGTGACTTAATCCTGTACTTTTGACATATTTTTATAATAATAAGTAGAAATATTATTACCATCGAGACTCCTAAATCTAACCTCAAAAACTTACTCCGTACAATATTACTATAAACTATTATTAAGGCAATAATCCGTACATCGACATACACTTTTATTCCAATCATAAAGTTTATTTTCGATCACATGTGGTGTCAAAGTAGTGTGAAATTATACCGTGCTTGCGTGCCTTCTTCGATTCCACCATCATGCAATTCTGATGACTTACCTGTCAAAAATATTAAATAGGTCTAACGTTGAAATATCACGCTGATGTAAGTTTTGTTTGTTATCAAGTTATCATCATCATTTGAACTTTGTTTATTTAATTTGTTGATGTTTTATCGGTTTTTGTCGTGACTCGTAAAATTTAATTTGTTTTAATTAAATTTAAGATAAGTAAGGGAAAATAAAAGAGCCCTGTTTTTAAATGACTTCAAAAATGGCGGAGTTTCGAATTGTCGAATTGAGAAACTCTCTTTTATAGAAATAGATAAAGAGAAAGTAGAGAGTTTATAAATAAAAATAAATACCTACAGTTTTTATATTATTATTTACTTTCTTCAGATCTAAAGCAAATTCAATATCTTCTAACTAAAATGGTAGTCAGAGGCACGTCCAAATAGACACACCTCCAAATGACAAAACAATATCATAAAAAATCAGTCAATCAATAATATAACATAATCGACAACCCTATAACTAGCTAAGTATGTTTAACATGCACAATTTTATTTTCACAAACAAAATATACTCTCTATGGACATTGAACTTCACAGAAACCCATAAAAATACAGCCAGACAGCTAAACTGTCACCCAATAAAACTATTAACACCGCGACACCGCGACAAACCGCGAGCGAGTCGCGCGACACGACGCGACGCGACATGAGTCGCCGACAACACCAATGGGCTATTATTTACTGCATAAGTTGTATTGTTAGGGCTGGCACACACTGATTCGATAATTCAGTTTAATACAAAAATACACCAACTCAATACTAACTGTTACGGATATACCAGAGTAAAGAACTTAAATCTTAATAATGATTAAAATAAGGTGGACAGATATCGAAAGATGTATCTGCATCAGTGGGACGATATAGGTTTAATAAAATTTCCAATTCCAACACCCTTCTCATGCCCGGTTCCTATAACCAAATTAAGGATGGCCGACATGGCCGTACGTTGTTATCTGTCATAAAGTTTCATAAATTTTTATTTTGTAAAAACAAAGTTTCTACGGCGAAGGACCTACCGGACATACATACGTACGTTGATATAGAATTCGCGCATTAGCAAGCTTAGCTATGAACGTTAAAACTGACAACCCTATTACAAACGAGGTATGAACTATGGTGTCGGTCGGTGCCATCGACGTAGCGCACGCCACATCCCTCAGTTAAATAAATCTCAGCTCAATTCGATACCAGTGTCTGTTATTGCACTGATAGATACTTTGTTGCCAACAAGCATTTTGAAAATAAGTCTGGTAACTGGTATATCACGAAATTGCAAACGCTTTTTCAATTCTTCAAGAGAAAAAGATACAATTTTATTCTCCGAAACTACTCAGCAGATTACAAAAAATCTTTCACCGATGTTGTATATCGGGATGGTTATAGGCTATATTTTATCCCGGTAGTTTCATTAGTAAGCCGGGACGTGCTGCTAGTTATTTCAATAAAGATGTACCTAAGTGCTTAACTATGTTTTCTTCCTTCCAGGTGTGGTTCCAAAACCGTCGAGCAAAATGGCGTCGCCAGGAGAAGATGGAAGCTGCCAGACTGGGGCTCTCGGAGTATGGCTGCGGTGGGGGTATACCTCGCCTCAGCGGCCTGGGGCTTCCAGTTGACCCCTGGCTTGCACCACCTCTCCTTACCGCTCTACCTGGTAAGACAATCGATCTTTCTATTCCAAAGACGAATTTTATGAATTGCCAATTACAAAAATAATAATGAATTTATTTTACTTGTTATTGTACCTTTTAATTTATTTAAATGTTCACAACAATAAATGATAATTATATTTTAAGGTTTTAAGCTTTTATATAAAACGCCTAAGTGGGTTTCAAAACATTTTCCAACTTAAGCGACTATTTGCACTGCGTATCGTCTTCGGTTTTGAGAGCAGCGGTATACCACGAAAATAAACCAACTATATCTTACTTATCTCTTGTTCCAGGTTTCCTCAGTCATCCTCCTTCAGGCTACCCGAGCTACCTGACACCCCCCGCGCCCGCGCCCGCCCCCCCGGCACCCCCCGACCCTCGGTCTACCTCCATCGCTGCGCTACGGATGAAGGCAAAGGAACACGTGGAAAGTCTTAAAGGACTACAGATGGTGTAGGTCATGCCTGAAGATGATTGGTTAGATAAAGTTCAAAAGTGAATACGATTGGTGGAAAGAACTCAAGATTGATTTAGATTGGTCTAATTATAAGCACTGGCAAGGTTGAATGGTGATTGGTGGAAAGGACATTTGTTAAGATGAGTTCAAATTCACATCAGAACACCCATATTATATGCAAAATGTATAAAGCCAAGAGGTTATGTAGACTAGTTTTTGTGGTCATGCACAGCTGTATTGTTGTTATTTGGAGCCATTTTTATGCGATAAATTGTGTTCAAAATCATTGCGTTGATTTTTGTACTCAATACAAACTTAATTTCGTGTAATATTTTCCAAAAATATATTTTTAAATACTTTTCAATAATGTCAGGAAGATTTTTGCATAATGTCTTTCTGAAAAAATACATTTCTGAATAACAACTAATTTCACTTTCAAAACTATCATGAGTTGTACTAGACATTATAATTTTATTATGAATACAACGGGAATTACGCACGTAAAAATATTGTCGATTTAGATACCGAATATGTTTCGATTCTTCCGGAAAATCTTCATCTGGGTATAAGTATGCTCGTTTTATACTTAATACTTTTACGTGAATAATTCCCGTTGTATTCATATAACAACAAATTTTTTGATGTCTATCAATCGGTCGCGCGATACCCGCGCAACAATTGTACAATTATTGATGATCGCAAATATGTAATCGACCTATCAATAAATATTTTATTCCAGGCAGCAATGTACCTAGAATAAAATATTGCCATACTATGAACTTGCTATGAATTCATAGCTCGTTCATAGTATGGCAAGGTGTAATGGGCAAAGACACCTAATTTTATATTGACTTTATAACATTCCATGTTTACTTTACTTCAAATGTTTTGATTGTAAAAATAATTAAATACAAAGTCATAATTAGTTCTTGATTATAATCTAGAAATAAGTCAGTCATAGTAGAATTTATGAATAAGCACTTATTTATTTAATGTGTGTAACTTCCTATTTTGAAGTTGGTTAAGTGTAACAAAGCAATAAGTATTTGTAAATATTCGACAATAGATTTTAATAATTCATATTTATGGTTGATAGTCAAATGTAAAATAATGTAATTTATTTTTGTGTTGTCTCAACTATAAATCAGTGATTATACACTTTTTATTATATAAATAAATAATAAATATTAAATAATAAATACATTCCACACAGCCTCATCTAGTCCCAAGCTAAGCAACTTAATGCTTGTGTTATGGTAACCAGATGACTGATACAATCACTTATAATCACTTATAGATACATTTTTTTGGACAAACACCCAGACACGGAACAAATAGGTATCTGCAGAACATAAAAACATATGTCCCGTAGCGGGGATCGAACCCGCAACCTCAGCGTCTCAGCCGGGCGTTCGCCCACTACGCCACAGAGGTCGTTGATTTTTAACATTTAAAATAATTACAAACATAAAAATCTCGTCTCTTTTTCAACTTTAAAGACTAGATAAGTATCTTTTTTACATTTCCTAAATTATAATTTTGTTCCTATGTTTTTGATAAGATGGGTAAATATAACCCATAAAAATTCAGCAATGGAATATATTTTTTGTTGCTCAAACTTTTATATAGTGTTCAGAAGTATAGTGTTCTGTGATGTATATAATATAACTATTGTACATAATATATGTGTATGTAGCATCGTAGACATAATAAGATAGTCAAGTATCATAACTGAGAGATAATAAATGTGTTCTTTCTAAATTGTTTTTTATTTTTGAATCCAACCTATACTAAACTAGCACATCCCTGCTTTGCACGGGTGTACTAATGAAACTACCGTGATAAAATAATAACCTTTAACCATTCCGACATCATCCATTCAACACACCGGTGAACGAATTTTTGAAATTGGCTGAGTACCTAGTTTCTGAGATTATCTCCGTCAAACAAACCAACATTACCTTTTATACTCATAAGTATAAGTTATTTATCTAATTAGTTTGTTCTTACTTAGTTCCCAGTTCAATTATGTATTAGAACTAAACAAATACTACTAAATGAAAAGAAAATTGGTACAATATTACGAAGAAATCCCACTACCAACAAAACAAACAAAAATCTACCTTCGTAGCAGTGCTACGCCGTAGCTCGTAGCGCATAGAACTAAATGCGATTTGTTTATGTTTTAGCAGTTTGAGAGTCATAACGATAAAATTCCGGTTTAAAAAGCAAAGCCGGGACGCGAAGCTAGTTGTAATAAAAATTATTCATAAAACTGAGGAAAATAGTTGTGGCGACGATTATGGCACAATTATCCGTGATTAACTTCGCCTGTCGCCATTTGTTAGGGAGTTTGTTATGCAGAAGTGTGAAATTTACGTCAAGAATAACTATAATCTAATGCTCAAACACATGTACACCATGTAAACTAGACTTATGTCTGTCAAGCAGTAAAAAAAAAAAATATGTACACAGCATCATCTGTGAAAATATGTAAAAAAAATATTATTGTGTGTAGTGGTAACTGACTCTTACACAATGCAACATTCTTGCCTATTGCATACGAAACAAATTATATTGAAAGAAAGAAAGAAAAATTATTAAGATTATAAATGTAAGCATTTGTACCACAATGCAAAACATAAATATGTTAGTAGTAAGTATAAACCCGTAATAAGGTAACACAGAATTTCTCGGGTCAGCTAGTAGAAAAAAAAGGTAGTTTAAAATGAAAAAAAAATAAAATCCTTCCTATCCTTCCTACCAATATTATAAATGTGAAAGTTTGGGAGAATGTATTCTGTTATTCTTTCACGCAAAAACGGCTGGACCGATTTGGTTAAAATTTGGTGATACCCTGGATTGACACATAGGCTACTTTTTATACCGATATTCCCGTGGGAACGGGACTTACGCGGGTAAAAGCGCGGGTTGCAGCTAGTAAAGAGTAATTATGAAATGTTACTTCACACTTCTTGCATAAATCCATCCGTAATTAAAGCAGGTGGCATCACTCAAAGCTTATCTATAAAGTCATAAGTTGTTCAACTCCATTTCAAAACATTCTTTATCAGATGTAGATTTAGGTTATTTTAAAGAATTACTAATTTAACTAACAAAAGAAAACGCTGATTTTGTTTTTATACAATCGCAAACATAGTTTGAACAATGTATGAGGCTCAGGCTCTAAGGGGGTAGACAGAGATATGTCTGTGCACCAATAATAATTGCGTTTATTTTGCGAAATTTACACACAGAATAGGACGCAAGTCGATTAGTATTTCCTACTAGAAAGTAAACGGTTTTCCTCACGATAATTTTTTTTCACCGAGTAAAACTAGTGCTGATGAATGCATATTCTAAGACTCAATTTTGAAAAATAAATTTTATGATATAATAAGGATATAATAATAATAAAATATGCAAAAAAATTATCTAAATCGTAACAAAAATACTATTTGTGGTCCTTCTGGAAAAGAGGCGTATTATTTAAATGTATGTATGTAGTTAATTGTTAATATGTTCGTGGCTTGTTGACGCTGACCGTTAATGCTCACTTCTCGTGATAAAACTAATGTTTACATCTAATTACCGGCGGTTAATCTATTGGGGTAACTTGCCTTATAGTGCAAGAGTTTGATGCGTAGGATTGTTATACAGTCGCAGAACGAAAAGGTGTATAGAATAGAATAGAAAATCTTTATTTTGCCATTACACATACAGTAAAGAAAACACATAATATGTTCGCTACTCAGCGTATTGCTGCGGCAGAAACCAATAATAATATAATAATAATAATAATAAATGCTTTTGTGTGTCAAATGGTTACCTAGCAAGCAATGGGCGCAGTGGGCGAAGGCCCGGCTGAGACGCGGAGGTTGCGGCTTCGATCCCCGCTACGGTACAAATGTTTTTATGTTCCGCAGATATTTGCTCCGTGAGAGATAGAAAACACCTAGGGTTTTCTATCTCTAATATGTAGAGATGTATTTACAAAAAAAATATTTAAGTATTATATCAGTCATCTGGTAACCATAACAAGCAATAAATTGCTTAGCTTGGGACTAGATGACGCTGTGTGAAATGTCCTAGGATATTTATTTATTTATTTTAGTCTTTAGCTCCTACTCTACAAAACTATAGTAGCAATTACAGCACGCATTAATTAGTGATTCGTTTAAGCGCTTCGCTATGCAAATCGCGGTGAAATATTACTAATGGTACATTTAACATGAGTAATTATAATTACTTGATTTCATTGCATTTTGGGCGTTTATTAAATACAGAGCTTTAAGTGATGAAGGAAAACATCGTGAGGAAGTAAGCTTTCTAGCAGCGTCGCTTGCAACCTGTCCCGTATGCAAAGTTAATTCCTGCAAAATATGGGTAGGTACCAGATATGTATTTAGACAAACCTCTGACTACCCCCAAAACAATACATTAAGATCTGAAAGAACCAAGGTAGAGTCACCAAGATAAGTTAAGGTAGAGAGAATTTATAATATTTAGACGTGTCGTTCAAAGCACTAGAATTGCCCAATTTCTTACACAATCATAAATTCACCAAACAAACAAACTTTCTGATTTATTACAAGCATGATAATGTTCTGCGAACGTAATAACGTTGTAATAACGTAAACAAGTTAACAAGGTTAACGTTATGTGCCAGATTTAACAGAATTAATTATTGTTTTAAGCTCGCTAATGAATCATTAAGAACAGTATACAAAATATCACGCAGTAGTGTAACTCTAAAATTCTACCAAAAATGTACCTGCCCCCCCTTGTCTTACTTGGTATCAAATTGTTGCGAATCAAAAATAACGGTTTTTTGCAAAGACAACTGTGAAGTATGATGGTACGAGTATAAGTAAAGTCAAAATAAAATATGATTGGACATTCAGACATACCCGAATACTCAAACGCTAATTAAAGTAAGTGGTGCTTCTCTACGTCATAATTAGACATTTGTCCATACAAATCTGTCAAAAAATAACTTCCTTAACGGTTAATACGGCCTTAAATATTTAATTAACGTTTGAGTATTCAGACCATAATAACCTAACGCAAGCTAATCACCCTATGCTAAGTTAAGCTTTTATTATGTCTAATAAACTATTTACTTCACGCTACTTGTATTACCTACACATAAATAACAAAATTTCTAAGTACTATTAGTAAAAAGAAAAGTATTACGTATTTCGAAAGTTACACTACTGTTATTAATCCTTACTGTGCGATTCCGGCGGTATGAACCCACTAATGAATCATTATGGAGGTTTAATTTGTGTTTTGTCGACGGAATGTGTAATTAATGGAAGTAATCGTTTTAAATCGATTTTTGTGGACGAAAGCTTGGCTTTAAATCATGGTAAATGCTAGGTTTATAAATATATAATTGTTATAACTTTTTGATTATTATGTAGTAGGTAAGCTTGGTTAAATTAATACAATAAGTACTTAAGTTGTACGAGTTTGGAGGAGACCTTTGTGCAGCAGTGGGTTAAAAAAAGTTAACAGACTTTATTTAAAGATTGAAGTAAGTACCTATTTTGTTTAATCTGCCAACTAAGTATATAATATATATAATATTCTACCTAAGCACCTAAAGTGTCTAAAATCAGTAGGTTTATATAAAATTGTGTAAGTACTTTACGAATTTTAAGACGAAAATAATAAATTTTACCATTTTTTTTTTGAACGCTTTTGATTTCCTTCTACTAGTACCATCTTGCGTCGAGTAGCTTAAACAACTGCAAAAAGTTAAAAGCAAAAATTAATTACATCATGTTAAAAATTAATCTAACAAGATGATTTATGCAATAACATTTTTAATACATGCAAACAAACTAAATTCCAAACTGAATAGTAGAGAAACTGAAAATTTAGTAAGAAAATAAAGTTACTTTTTAGTTCCTTTTCCACCCGCCACGGTAAAATTCTAGTTCAGCTACTCGCCACCCAGCGCTAGTAGCGTTAGTTCCCGTACTTCCCGCATGGCGCTAGCGTCACAGCATATTTTTAATTAGCCAGAGAACCCGCGGGCGTTTCGAGGCGCGACTGTCGAAATTTGCAAGTCAAAGCCGCTGAAAAAACCCTAAAACACCCGACACACAGCCCTTTGGCACCGCCACAGATTATACAGCAGTGAAGAACAAAAAGGTAATGGATAAAGTTTAATTAATTCCAGAGTTTTTGAAGTTGCGACGAATTCGCTTTGATTTATGAAGATTACAAATTGATTATTCTAGCACTGGCATCTTCGTACCTAATTATGCAACTTGTCTGCCTTTAATTTTCTTTAAAAATAACCGTGAATCTTTTTTGTTTTATCAAAACAAAACTAAAGACTCAAATACTCAAACTAACCTAGTTCGAATAAAAAGATATCTCAAATAATGTTTTCAATAGGTACCTAAGTATATTTTGTTTACAATTACCTACTTATATTTTTTTCCGTTACGTAAATAAAGTAGGTAGGTATCTCTATTGAGTATTTCTAAAACATTAAATCTCTGTTATTAAGTTATTCTTAATAACGAGTACGTAAGTACTCGTTCTTTAAGTTGTTTTTATCTTGAAGTAGGTAATTAGCTTTCTAAATAAACTGCAAAAACAAGGTAAAAAGTTTTTGTCACAAAACTTTTACAACCAATTTCGACTCCATCGCTTTGTCCCCACCGTGATCTCTAGAGGTGAATTTCGTTAGCTCTCATTTGTTTTGCCGTAATTGCTGGAGATATGAGGGGTATATTCACCCCCTGCACCCCTGCACCCCCCGGGGGTGAAACGCCCCTAGCTTTATTGGATTGCTTATTGGACTCTTTATGAAGCGAATTTTATGTAACCACCTCATTAGTCTTTGTACAGGTGGTGAGACAGATTGGATGAGGTTTCGTTAGCGTGGTGATTTATTTTAGGAATCGAATTGTTTGGAGGAGCTTTTAATTGTTTATTTTAAAGGAAAGTGGTTTAAATATTGTAAAGTTTAAGGAAAGAAATAAAAGTAGGTAATCAACTGTTTTAATTCATTTGTTATCATTGTGTAGGAAATTTTTTTTTTTTTTTTTTTTTTAAGTTTAAAAGTTTAAAAGTTTTATTCAGTACCAAAATACAGTGTGCACAATAAATTTCATAAACGATGAGACTGCTAAAGTTAAAAAACTGTGGTATCCACATATCCACATTTCCTGAAATCCCTGAAAATAAATGTCTACTTAATAGACCTTTATCTATGTCTAACCCTAAGAAATTACATAATGGGATAATCTTGAATTAGAACCAGTTAAGCCACAATAATATGGATCTTTAAAATTGATCCTTATTGATCCACGCCTTACTTATTTTAATTAAACTAACGTTTAACAAAAAAATAAAAAAAATAAGTAAAACGTTTACCTACTGTTTTTGTTATAGAAAAGGTTTAAGTTTTTCATATTACCAACAAATTCAATAAATTGTAATGTTTCTTGTTTCGAATTTCTACTTTGAAATCTCTTAGCGCCATCTATTATAAAACGCGATAACTACGAAGCTAATTTCTAGCGGTAAGTTAAAGCCAAGTATTTCACTATGCTCAGTAGATGGCAGGACATGTTAAAATTGTCAGCAGCATATTATTTGTAAAATAAAAGTGTTTGTTGATGTTCTGTTACCAACAATGATGGTCAATTCTCAATGTCGATTTACTAATTTTTTGTAAGTATTATCACACGACATACACTTAATGAAGCTTTGGTTTAAAAAATAAAGTTGAAGTGGTATTTTAGGCAGGTAAGTACCTACCTACCATGACTAGGTACGATTGTGATCTATCTACTCGTAATTACGCATCTCTGTAATTAAATCTCTCAATATTATTATTCTGACATTAAATAAGTACTGATATGCCTGCATATTTACGTGTGTTATCTACATAAGCACTTATTTTTCGGGTTCGAATCCCGTCGAAGCCCAAAACTTTTAGTCAGATTTTTCATTTCCAAGCACCTATTTACCCTTAGGTCCACAGTCCACTAATCCGACGACCCCTGACGGCAATTTAATAAAGAAAGCTAAGGCCACAACCGCAGTAATAACGTTTGTAAAAATATCCGCAGACAAACTTTTAAGGGGCAGATTGTTGAGCATTTCAGTTTTCGTCTTACTTCATAAGGTTTGAGTATCTTAAACATTACATCAAATAGGTACCACGTTATTTGGACTATGTAGTAAAGTCAGGTTGCAAACAGCTAGATACCTAAACTAACAGTTAAATCTGTTGCTATCTATCTATGAATATGAATATGAATATTTTTTATTGATTTAAGGCTTATGGACAAATCTTCGGTAATTGGAAAGATCATCCAAAAATGTCTTGGAGCTTCCAAAGTGTTTATAAGCATTGCAGAGGCATTTGTTTATCTATGACTATTTTTTAATTTTTAAAACTCGAATGATATGATAAATCATTGTGCTATAAGTTTGTAGTGGTAGGTAATACCTGAGGCAGCTTATGAACGGGTGAACAGTTTTTTTGTATTATCTTGATTATGTACAGAAATGCAACTAGAGAGTGCAGGAAAATTGCTTTCTTTTTACGAAATTGAGGTCAGTTAGAAAAATTGCCACTTTTTCAGTAAATTTTAATTGAGTTAGGGGATGGTTATTAAATTACACTTTTTACCCAAATTAAGTAAATCACTTTCAATGAACAAGTTATCAAAAATAATTAATACAGTTTCCATTAATTAACTCCACAGCCTCATAAAACTCAAAAAAACATTTTCAACCAAACTTCTACCACCCTTAACTCATTTCATACAGTTTTATTTGCCCGTTGCCTTAACCCGAGCGCGGCCAATATTAAATTCCACCCCACCCCGTGTTCGAATTATATTATGTGTTTGCGCAACTTAGCTCCATTCATAAAAACTTAATATTTTGACGCTTAGCTGAAGAGTAGATAATCTTGTGGTTATTGAATTTGTCGTTTGGTTACTTTTTGATATACAACCTATTATGTATTTTATGTTAAACCTCTGTGGTTAGATTTAATCAAGACTTTGAGACTTTCAGTCAATTTAAAAAAATATTTTGCCGATGTGTAGAATGGACTTTCTGAATAGTTATAGGCTATATTTTATCCCGGTAGTTTTATTAGTACACGTCCAAAGCCGGGAGCTGCTAGTAATACACAATGACGAGTTAAAAATTTGGCGGCCGTTCAAAACATGCAAGATCGAGATGAAAGATTTGAGATTTTTCATGTTTCTTATATAATTTTCGACGTAATGCAAGAGTATAATTAACTCAGTGAAGTGCTGGTAGAAAAGCTTTACATACATATACATTTATTAACAGAACTAACTATAATTGTCTACCTACTATGTTTGTCTTTTGTCTAACTATATTTCGTCTATTGGCGATGCTTGTATATAGGCGTTTAAAATGCAAAATACCTAGATATATATTCGTGAGAAAATAATTTCTTTTCAGAATTAAATACTTAAAACTTTAGCCTCTCCAATCTTCGAATTTTAGCTTAGTGGATGTTTTTTATTTAAAAGAATGAAATAAAGTCACAAAGTTACCCATAAGTTGTCAAGAATCTCATCAAATTTCAATTTATTATGTGCAAATATTTTGCAAAAACACTCAGCCTGCTAGTACAATCATCTAAACAGTTCTATACTTCAAATAATATTAATTTCTTTCTGGGAAATATCTGAAACGAATATCAAAATTACTTTACTCATTACATAAAAGCTCAAAGATTAAACTTCATTAAAGTTCAAACGTGTTAGCACACAAAAGCTGGCAATTCCAAATCAATGGATTTGAAAAAGGCTTTATCACCTTTCTACTGGCAACTGGCAGCCTATTCAAAATATAACAATACATTCAAATCAAATATCTGCTAGCGTATAGGGATGGGACACGATAACACAAGTCATCATCATCATTCTCCTGCCCTTATCCCACGCTAGGCGGGGTCGGCCCAACATGCTGCGTTGAAACAGGCAATAGAGTTACCTAGCTTAAAGACTGTACATTTTTAAGTGATCCTTGAGGTCCTACAAATATTAACTCATTTTTCTTTCTTTCTTTAATGTCATTTTATTCCATTCATCTCTATCATTCATCAACTCCGGATTCACTCCTCTAACATTCATATCGTCTTTCACACAATCCATACACTTTCTTCCTCGGCCTTCCTCTACTTGCTACTTCGACAACACAAGTTAATAATTTTATTTAACATTCGCGTTTTTACTATAAGTTATTAATATAAGTAATACTTATAATAAAAAGTCAAACGTTTTTACCCGCCAAGTTTGGATGTCCTAACTCTTTCACGCAAAAATGACTGAACCGATTTGGCTGAAACTAAGAATACAGATAGATAGGTAGAAAACTCTTTTTTGACTTAGCCTAACCCTTAAAACTGTTTTTAAATGAAAATCGGAACTGGAGGCACTGTCGTGAGCCTGGTTACGTTCACTTTAATCAAATCATCCACACCTTCCCAGCACTAAGGGCGAAATTAATAAAAAGCGTCACAGTCATATCGGTTCGCCGACTTCGAATAAGCGTGGCATTCGTCACGCGATTCCGGCCCTTATCGACAATTACTATGCTTTGACGGATACCGGTACATCGGGGGGTTTCCCCCCGGACACCCCCAAACACCCCCTAACACCCCCAGGTTAATAACAATTTATTAATATAGTTTAGTTCGTTATGTATAAATGGGAACAACTTAACTAATATCGTAGTGTGCAAATATTCGTGGTCGGTTGTAGTGCGGGAGCTGAGGGTTGGTTTATACTCGTATTCTGATTAATTGAATTAAGAAATGTACAGTTATTTAATTAATGTATTTTATCAAATGAATTACTTGTTTAATTACTTTTCAAATAAATATAAAATGATATAAGAAAATGGTATATAAGAATGTATAATCTCTTTGCACTGTCTAAATTATATTAAAAGGTTCCAAATTTAAATACAAAAGAACAACAATAGGTAAATTTAACACAAGCTTAATGGAGTATTAAAACGTTGTAGGTATTTCAGTTTATTTTCGACAAATGGACATATCTCTGACTACCTCCTTTATTATCTTCAAAATATCATGTAAGGTATTCTATTGAAATACTTAATGCAATGAATTGAATACTATAAGGTTAGTTAAGTTATGCCTTACGCTACGAGGCTCTACGGCGTAGCACTGCTACGTAAGACCCTCGGTCTACTGCGCTATGATAATGATTTGTTTTTAATCGTTAACAAACTTTTAATACATTCGCCTCTGTTTATTTCCATAATTTTGAATTATAAGGAACTAAACCTAATTAAAATTAACAAATTGATTTTTTTATTTCACAGAACTCATATTATTATATTTATTAGTGTAAGAAAATACATTAGAGAGTACTTGTAAATTTTAGATATTTTTATAAATTACCTAATGATTGAATAAATTAATTAATGTGAACAATTACCCACTATCTCCTGGACTAGCCTCGCAGCGTTGAATATTAGATGTCTTCAAAGCTATTTCATTACATCTCGTTCACTTTCAGCGAATTATTCTCAATCCAGTTAGAACGTAAGAATAGATAGAATAGAATAGTTACACAAATAGTACATTGCAAAGGGGTTCTGGTATTATTTAGCGTAGTATTTTAGATATTGCATTTCCCTATAATCAAGTAGATAAATAAATAAATATTCTGGTACATTTCACACAACGTCATCTAGTCCCAAGCTATTTAATGCTTATGTTATGGTGACCAGGTAACAGATAAATTGCATAGATATATTTTTTTAAACATCTAAATGAATAATAAATGCTCAAATAGGATATAAACTTGAAAATACTATAAAGATATTTACCAATTTCAAAATTTTATAAAATTTATTCTGATCACGAATATTTAAAAAAGACAACATTTCTAATTAATGTTTTATAGATCACTTTCAAAACTTTCGTGAGTTATTCTAGACAGTATTCCTATAAATACAGGTACTTCATGAATCTTAATAAATTCTAATAAGTCAACAAGCTGTTAACAAGAGTTATTGTAATTGTACCGGTCTGTAGTCGGTGCCAAATCGATTTGTAATTTAAATTGTTTATTTTGTCAATACAAATAGTTTAGTTAGTTTAACCACAGATAAAATAATACTGTATTATTTTATCTGTGGTTTAACTACCTGAAATATTAGGAATAGTCTCATTCACTGGCTTTAAAACTATTTAATTATAGCTCGGGTGGTAGTTCTGCCATCTGTTCTAGGTCCTAGGTTCGATTTCTTATCAACACAAAAATTACAGTGCTTAACATAGTTTTCTTTTTTTTAAATATTTTTTTAATAAAAAACATGAAATATGTCAATAGTTGAATGAATGAATTAATGAATATATCTTTATTGTACACCATAAAAGGACAAAACAAACTTAAAATTAACAAACAGAACAAGTGTATCAATGGGCGGCAATAGTTCCAAAATAAAAGCCAAATATATTTTGGACATGCCTTTCACTATCTCCTTAGACACTTAGAAGTGTCTTTGGTCTCATTCTCTTTGAGAAAGTAGACCATAAGTAGAAACAGTCCTTCTTTTTAAAGTAATTGGTACAAATATACCCATGAATCAGATCCATTAACCACATGACTAGGTATATTATTTATTATATGACTTACCTATACGTTCTTCCATTACATTATACATAGTCTAAGAATACATGATTTTCTTATCAGACTGGCGTCACTTGGCACGCTCTGCAATACTATAAAAGTACGGGAACGGTGGGACGCCCCTGTCATAGATAAATGTATAGTATTGTTTGTGAATCACCGGTATTTTCATTGGCAGTGTTTTGGATCTTGGCATACCTTTTGAAGTCATAGGATGGATGGAATGGTTTGTAAATAAATGTACACTACGCTGAGTAGGAGTCATTTGTTTTCTTTTCTTTTTATTATGTTTTATTTTGAATAGCTAAAGAGTAGCGAAGTTGCTTTTTTTTGTTTTATTTTATTTGGAAAACAGACAGATAGATACTTAAGAGTTAACAATGACATTTCAATGAACCGATTACACGTCTTCGTCTTCGTCTGCGTGGTGGACACCAAACTCTGGTTTTGATACTCATCCAAAACAAAAAAAAAATTATCTACAAAGGTATTAAAAAAAGCGTTTGATTGCTATCTCAGACAGAATATATTTTTTTAATGCCTATGCTCAACATTAAGATAAAATTGGCGCTAGTTTGACGCTAAACCTAAAACAATACCTCGACTTTACATTCATTGCAGTCAAGTCATAACAGTCAGTTTAATTGTTTGCAACATGGAAAATGTCATTACGTAAATGGTACTTTAAGCTACCATTTACCAGAGTAAATACCACGCAAGTGAATCCGCGGGATACAAGTAAGCTTTATAAGCCAGTGGCAGATGGCCACTCCACATTAAGCGTGTTCTTTTAATACGAGCACACCCCACACGGCCTGCAATTGACGGCGGCTAAATATATACGGTGTCGAATGCTCGATCAACTATTTTATCTATAGGTACTAATATTAAGAATTACATAAAAATCCGAAAAAATGTACTACCATTCCCTTTTGTACAGTATTGATCATATTTTTTCCATTTCATTAATATTATAATTTGTTAAAAGCATCAAAGCAGAAATTAAAAGTAAATTGTGTATTTTTTTATCTAAATGGATCGGACTTAGCGTAAGAGTAGGCCTATATCTAACAATGGGTGCAATCGGGCTGAGATGATGATGTAACGGAAAAAAAACACTACAGGACCGATTTCAAAAATTTTTTATAAAGATACTTTTGGGAATAATATGGAGATTCCTAACAGCGGAAGAGATAAGTATAAAATTTTCTAAAATATTTAACCAAATTATGCAATAAAAACCAGCAGAGTTAAAAAATACAATAAAAATGTCGAAGTCTTAATTTAATAAAACAAACAACATGTCTGAAGAAATTCTTGAAACCCAATTGAAAACAAAATACCTGATTACCTTCTGGTATTTTTCAAACCAACAAAACCGATTGTACTAAAAATATTTAGTCAGTTGGCACGACAACATTATTAGAAGTACCAATGCTTTGAACTACAACAATCTCAAAACCGAATTCCAAAATACATTAGTTTACAAATGACACGAAGATTCAATAGAAATACTGAATAAACTGAAATTCTCGGCTGTTCTCAGATTTCGTAAACTATTTTAAACTAGCCCAGACTAAAAAACAACGTCACACACAAAATGCTTCGCTCTGGGAGACTTTATATTTAGAAAACTGAGAAACGCTTATTTTGTTTTGAAAGCAGGGAATGTGACGCGTGTGAACAGTGCAGATATATCATCTGTTGAATGAATGAAAGAGACAACTGTAACTGAATACCTCGTTAGTAGAAACATGCTGTTGGTGACTACTAGCGTTTGTAAAGTTCGTACAAGCATGAAAAAGCAGGTAAAGTGTTTTCTGTGTGAGTAGGGCTTTAGTAAAATTTGTTAGACGGTAAAAAGCAGGCAAGATGTCGGTTTGTGTGTGAGTGGGGGCTTTAGCGCCGAGGTAAAATTAGAAAAGTTGAGTCTTTACTATTTATGGTAGTGGCCGCGTGTGGGGGGCCTCTGTTCTATATTTAAATTCTTCGCGGTGTTTTTGAGCTATTGAAAAGTTATGCGAGATGTTTGAGTATGTAGGTCATTTGACAAGAGACGAGTCGTTAATCCTAGTGTATTTTAAGTATTATATTTCTATAGGAAGGAAGTAGGTATAGGAAACTATTTATAAACAAAAACGAAAGCCAGCGACTGTATAAAAGAAAATGTAATTAAAATAAATAAATTAACCGTTTATTTATTAATTACATGGCATGAGATCCATAACGATCCCGTGTATAATAATAAAAATAAAAAAGAAAAATTAAATTTATATAAATTTATAATACAATAAATTACATTATAATAGATGGCGTTATATTAGATGTTCAGTTCAGGTATCACTACGTACAACGTACAAATGCTATCGAGCAAGATGTCACAACACTCAGCACTGGGTCACGCCGCAGCTGCAAGCATGCAACAGCGCGCACTCTCAACGAAGCACTTAGAAGCACTTGCGGTGGACGATGCCGGGGCCGGACTCGTCGTATTCCTCCTTGGAGATCCACATCTGCTGGAAGGTGGACAGGGAAGCCAGGATGGATCCTCCGATCCATACGGAGTATTTCCTCTCAGGGGGAGCGATGATCTTGATCTTGATGGTGGAGGGAGCCAGGGCGGTGATCTCCTTCTGCATGCGGTCAGCGATACCGGGGTACATGGTGGTACCACCGGACATGACGGTGTTGGCGTACAGGTCCTTACGGATGTCGACGTCGCACTTCATGATGGAGTTGTACACGGTCTCGTGGATACCGCAAGATTCCATTCCCAAGAATGAGGGCTGGAAGAGGGCCTCAGGGCAACGGAACCTCTCGTTTCCGATGGTGATGACCTGACCGTCGGGAAGTTCGTAGGACTTCTCGAGGGAGGTGGAGGCGGCGGCGGTGGCCATCTCCTGCTCGAAGTCGAGGGCGACATAGCAGAGCTTCTCCTTGATGTCACGCACGATTTCCCTCTCAGCGGTGGTGGTGAAAGAGTATCCCCTCTCGGTGAGGATCTTCATGAGGTAGTCGGTCAAGTCGCGACCGGCCAAGTCCAGACGGAGGATGGCGTGGGGAAGGGCGTAACCTTCGTAGATGGGCACGGTGTGGGAGACACCATCTCCGGAGTCCAGCACGATACCGGTGGTACGACCGGAAGCGTACAGGGAGAGCACGGCCTGGATGGCGACGTACATAGCGGGGGAGTTGAAGGTCTCAAACATGATCTGAGTCATCTTCTCCCTGTTGGCCTTGGGGTTGAGGGGGGCCTCGGTGAGCAGCACGGGGTGCTCCTCGGGAGCGACACGCAGCTCGTTGTAGAAGGTGTGGTGCCAGATCTTCTCCATGTCATCCCAGTTGGTGATGATGCCGTGCTCGATGGGGTACTTCAGGGTGAGGATACCTCTCTTGCTCTGGGCCTCGTCGCCTACGTAGGAGTCCTTCTGACCCATACCCACCATGACGCCCTGGTGACGGGGGCGACCCACGATGGACGGGAAGACGGCGCGGGGCGCGTCGTCGCCGGCGAAACCGGCCTTGCACATGCCGGAGCCATTGTCGACTACCAACGCAGCAACATCGTCGTCGCACATTTTGGCGTGTGTGTGTGGGTTGGGACGCGGTGGATGTTGACTCTAAGGCAGCGAGACTGCGAGTGCGTCGGTCAGCTTGCCGGGAGGGTTATATAGGCGCGCGCCGATCTACGCCGCGCGCCTTACATGGCGAGCGCGCCGGCCCCCGCGCGCTTCCACCAAACCCACCACTTCTTCAACTTATATCCACATTTTACTACTCAAAATACCACTATCCCACCCTAAAAACATCCCTCTTTTTATCCCTCGGGAAGGTTTTTTGTCCCGCCCCCGTGCGCCGCCGTAAAGCCGCTCAAAGCAACCGCCCGCCTTGCACCTTTTCAGGCGTTGGGCGGGCGGCTAAATCGGTTAATTTCTATTTCAATTAATGATTTTGTGATTTTTTACTGTTGCATTGTATTGAAATGCATATTCCAGAGGACTTAAGGAAAAATTCGCTGAAAAAAATTTCTTATCCTCGATAATTTTCTTAAAATATTAAACGAGTAGCCTTAATTTATATTCATTATATTTTAAAAGGAATTATTAGATCGCAATGAATTTTACTTACTTATTCAAAAACATACCTTATTCATACAACAAAAAGATTCGAATCGAACAAAATCTTGGCATCATATTCATAAATATGGGTTGACGACCGTAATGTACTAGTAGGTCAGTAGACTTATGAGTTCACTTATCTAGGCTTTTTTAAAAATATCCAGTTTTCAGTAATCTTGTTACATCAACAGCATTATGATATCATATTTTTTAATTACTAAACTGTACGGAACATTAAAAGTTTTTGTAAATTATTTCTTAAATTGTAGCGCTACTACGAGAAGTCTAATTAGATTACAGTACTCGTATATTTTTTACGTGTACAAAGCTCTTGACTAATCAGTCTAAAAAATAAAATTAAGCCTATTTTCCAAAGGGTCAGGAAATGACCAAGGAACATCAATTGCTATGACCCTGACATTTGCCTGCAATCAAGAATAAGTGTATTAGATGGAGTTACTTATTTTTGATTGCAGGCAAGACCTAAACACTGCTAGGGGCGCCGCAAAATCAAACACAAAATAATAGCCCGAAGAAAAACAGGTGTGAAATTAATGTTCTAGATGGACCATCTGTACATAGTATTATTTTATCTGTGGTATTATCATGTAGGTATCTTTGTAGTATATCAGTCATCTGGTTACCATAACTCGAGCATTAAGTTGCTTAGCTAAGGACTAAATAATGCTGGGTGAAGTTATTTATTTTTTCTAAAAGCTATTGTTGTGATCATAATAATAGGCCATAATGTAAAAAAAGCCGTGTAGACCAAGTGGACTAATACCTGGACTTGCAATCCGAAGGTCGTGGGATCGAATCCGACCGTGCATCAATGAACTTTTCGTGTCGAAAAATTTATATGCGCTTTAGCGCGAGCTTTAAACGGTGAAGGAAAACATCGTGAGGAAACCAGTTAGCTTTCTAGTAGCGTCGATGTGCTTGCAACCTGTCACGTATCAGTCTACCGCTCCTGGGATACAGTCGTGATAATATTTCATTTTATTTCAATGTAAGTGCAAGTGGGTTGTATTCATATACAAATTAATAAAAGTTTGATTCACACTGTGATCCATTAATTAATTATAAGAACTTAAAACTACATTCATTGTTCTCTTTAGGCTTTGTTTACCAACAAACTAGTAATGTCACAATCACAGGTGGTGCCAAACCTAATTGTGTCCTACAAATAACACGTATTTATAGCTCATTCATTGATCTCTCTCAATTGCATACCGATACCTCAGTATAAATAACAATGCGATACCAATACTTTTACCAACAAACCTATCGGATATGAAAACATCGTTACTTCTATCCATTACTGATTCTATTAGGTAACGTTTAATTAGCTTCTGTTAAAAGCGGCAATGTATTTAAAGCAGTTCGATAAAGTCAATTTCAGCGATGTCTGCAGAAACTTCACTGTTCGTTACCTTCAAGCTGTTCGATACCCATTACCGTTTTTGCTGTTTTACTTTTCTATAGCTTCAAGCAAATACAGCAATGGATAGTGAATCTAGAGATGGAATGTCTTTCAGCAGTTAGTGGTAGTGTATGTATTGAAGAGTGCAATGTACGTTTATTTTGGTAGACAGGTGCTGTTTCTCAGATCTTGTAAGGAAGTTGCAGGAAGGAAGGGCTCGATATAGAAAAGTAATAAAAAGTATTACGAAATACTGAACTACTGAAACCAGTAATGTATACTTGGATATTTCACTTCCATCCATACTAATAATATAACTGGGAAAGTGTGTGTGTCAGTCTGTCTGTTTGTCCGTCTTTCTCGGCAAAACGGAGCGATGGCGCAGGTCCGTAGTGGATAGCACAAACTGAGGGATGCCTATGCCCAGCAGTGGGTAAAGTCAGGATGTGGATGGATGGATAAATTATTTAGGTTTATTAGGATTATTTGATTAGGATTGTGTTCTTTTGAACTAATTCTAATTGTGATACAAAACAAACATTATCAACTTATTTACTACCAAGAATTCAATGTCAATGCGATCTAGATTAAATAATAATCAATTAATCCATTCGATAGCTATTAAAAGAGAATTAAAACAATCGCATTGCTTCAATAATCGATAGCTTGCCAATCGGTGTGTTTATAAATAAGTACAACAAGTTCAGTGTCGTTGTAATGTCTGTATGGACATTAAACAAGCGATTAGTAACGATGAATCGCTATACCAATAATATAAAGAGGTATATGTAATGTTGGTTTGTTTGTTTGTTTGTTTTATTTCAAATTATTTTAACAATGTTTAGTAGGAATTTTGTCCCGGTAGTTTCATAAGTACACCCGTGCATAGCCGGGTCTTGCTGCTAGTTTAATTATGACAAGTGACTGCGGAATTATAACGACATGTTTTCCCATTAACATGAATATAATAATCTTAAAGGACAAAATAATTTCTCACAAAATTCAGCACAGTTTACGAGTAAAGTTGTTTTCTATCATTTTATGTGCAAAGTATAAATAAAAAAAAAAAAAAGCTACTCAGGTTAGGTCCTATTATCTTAGGCGCTTACATCAAGTTTTGACAGTCAAAACCTAAACTGAATTGTTTAATAATACGTCATGGTAAGCCTCCAATTGGGCAATCGCTTCAGCTTCCGCGCTCGCTTATAAGCTCGCTAGCTTCATGGCCCAACGTCTCAGTCTCTGGACCAACGTGGAGTTACATCTGTCTGACCTTCTTCTAACTACGCAGTTAATTTAACAGAATAACATATTTCAAATTATTAAAAACATGTCTAATTAAAAGATTTCTAATAGATATTGCATCTTGAGGAAATAATTATATACCTAAAGTAAAAGCAATCTTTCTTTTTTTCAATTACAAAACATGAAAAAAACAAAACTTTTTCAAAACTTGAACAACCCTAAACTTTCTTTATTTTCTGAGTTAAAACACTGCCATTTTTAGACATCTGTCCGTATCATAATATTCATAATATTACCTACCTATTAATAATAACTAGCTGCGCCCCGCGGTTTCACCCGCGTGAGTACCGTTCCCGCGGGAATATCAGGATAAAAAGTAGCATATGTGTTAATCCAGGGTATCACCTATCAACATACCGAATTTCAACCAAATCGGTCCAGCCGTTTTTGCGTGAAAGAATAACAAACATTCATACATTCTCACAAACTTTCACATTTGTAATATTAGTAGGAAGGATAGGATAGTAGGATAGTAGGATGTGTGCTTAATTTCTATTCAAAGAAATGATACGTAAAACCGGCTTAATATATTAAGTTTTATAAAGGGCTACATCCACACTAATTGGCGAACAAATTGATTCAAGTAATCATTTCGATATAATCTGCAATTTGGAGTGGTCGCACGCCCTATCTTACGATCTTTTTAATGCCAACCCTATGCAATATACATGCTATAATCCCCTTTAACATACTGAAAATAGGGGTCAGAACAGCATAGATTGTGAATTGCAATTTAACTCAGAAGTACAATACAAAATCAGTTAAATTTGCTGATAGATAAGATTGAAATTGCGTTGTGAGTTGACTGCAGTCTTTTATTGTCTGGATATGTGATACGACTGTGATTGATGAGAGATGTGGTTGATATTTAAATTGTGTGTAAAATGATTGAAATGTGAACCTTATCTTTTATTTTTTAAATTTTAAAACTACTAATACCTAAATTTCTATGTTTGCATGCTGTTAAGCTGGGGGGTTTCAAAGGCCGTTTCGAGCATTTCTGCTAGCAATTCATAAAGTGCATTATTTTCATGAATTGTTTAGCATTTTCACCAAAATTTGGTATAACGGATCAATTAGAGCCATTAACCAAATTTTAATGAAAATGCTCACGATGTATTCTTTTCCCTTTCGTTAGACCCGTTGATAATTCCGATATTTTGGTTTCCAAAATAAAAAATCTAATGATACTTCTACTACTACCCTTCAGTCTCGAACCCATTGCCTTCAGATCCAAAGTCGGGGCACAAACCCACTCTTCCATCACGGTTCTTATAAATTTCTTTATTGAATTGTGCCCCATTATACGACTTTGTCCATTGTATACGTTAAATGCTAAAACAAACAGCAAGAATGTCAAATTAAATGGCAAATCTCACGATGTCCTGTGACAAAGATAAAAAAACAGATAGACCTTAAAAAAGATTTACTTACCAATTTGCTTCGAAATAAAATATTAACTTAAACATAATAGTGATACGTTTTTGGCATAAGTACCATTCTAAACAACATAAACAGGATACAACGATATTCATTACCTATTATAAAATTCTTGGATTACCTACTTATACTTACCAAATACCTATTCTATCATTGGATTAACTTAAATTCTGGGTCAGACTATGAAATTCCCAACAAAATCCTCGTTAGCACTTAAAAAAATCTTCGTCATTTTAGGTATTTATACTTGTTTTTTTTTTCTATGTTCTACTTACATAATATAAGCAATCACACCCTTTCCCATACATAAATGTAGAGAGCACGCACTTCCATTTGCTACGACCCTGACACACTATTTAGTCACTTATCTATTTCTACACAGCCTACTCAGCCTTTTGGTAAACCTAATTCTAGCAAAAAAAAATATCTCAAAAGCTCGTGTAGGCAACTTTCTACACACTTTCACATCCGTCCCATCTGTACACGAAATCCCATGTGGGCTGTAAGGGGCGTGCATAAAATGCACATCGGCGGGTGTCGGCCGCGTGCCGCGCAGCAATCATGTAGCTAATTGACGATTTGATGTCCGCTGTACACTTACGTGCAGGGAAACTTGGATAGGACGAAAGAGTAAAAAAGTTTTTGTTAGGTTTTGTCGGAAGAAGTAGGTTTTAAAAATTAATTAACACTAAGAAAGAAGTGATTGTTAGAATTTAAAATTGGTTGTTGTTTTGTCAAATTTAGGTACAAATGTACAATTATAGAGACAGAGTATTAAAAGGATAAGAATGTGTTGCAAAAACTAATGTTCAATATTGTAAGACTGTACATTTTAAAGTGATCTTTGAGCTCCTACAGAAATAAACAAATAAATAAATAAAAAATAATAAAAGTTCTTTATTCCTTTACTCTCCCTCAATTCTTCCCGTGAAAAAAGTACGAAAAGGGACTATTTAAGAAATTGTTTATTGCTTTCATCTTCAATTAATAAATAAATTTAACATATTTCGAAAATATTTTGATTGACTAATTATTGTGTCCCGCAGTGTACAGCCAGCACACGTCGTTAATCCTCCGACATCAGTGGCTGCCTCACCGAGGGCGATGTATTAATTTGTTGCTCATTGTGTCGCCTCTGCCGTGCACCCGCTTATTCTATTAATTGGGCATGCTTCGATTTGATTTTATTATAGACTAATTGAGTTTAATGCGACGTGATATTTTAAGTCGTTATTGATGTAAGGAATTAGACTTAAAAGCAACTCGTTGTCTATTGTGATTTTATTTTAAAGCAGCACGTCCCGGCTTTGCATGGGTGTACTAATGAAACTACCGGGATAAAATATAGCCTATAACTATTCAGACAGTCCATTCTACACATCAGTTAAATATTTTTTTAAAACGGCTGAGCAGTTTGGGAGATTAACTCCGTCAAACAAACAAACAAACTTAGATTCTCTCTTTATAAGTAAAATAATATAGAAAAACTATAAGAAATAATAAAGTATAGAACTAATTACGAATAAATAAAAAAAATGATCAATCAAATTAAAAATAAAATGATCAAATGAATACGAATTTATTCGCAAGGTGCGGTAGAAAAAATCTGATAAGTCTTTTTTAAAATAGTTACACATTTTTTAGGTGTGCAAAATAATTGGTCTGTTAATAACGACTCAATCTATACAATGACATACAATAATATTATTCAATTAGACGGTCTAATGCACCTATTTGTATAGACCTGTGGGAACGGTCCCCCCTCAGTTTATTTGATTAAGATCGATGCTTACGACGTTGTGTGACAGTTTTGAAAGGTATTGATTGAATTAAAATAAAGATGAGTTTGAAATTTTATTTTACATTATCAAAAGTAGGTAATATGTTATTTTGTAGGTAATAATAGGAAGTAACGTTCGAATACTTACCTACTTAAGTTTTGTGTTGTTTATCTTTGACAAAATATGACTTTCATCTATAAAAATCTGATAAGAGTGTCTTAAACAGTCCACGTCCTAAACCACAGATTACCTACATGAGTCAGATACCTCATCTCGAATATTGTTCTTTTTTCTTCGGGCAATTTTTGTGTTTGATTTTTGCGGCGCCCCAGCGGTGTTTAGGTCTTGCCTGCAATCCAAAATAAGTAACTCCATCTAGTGCTAGGTAGCATGCAGTCGGATGCCTAAACACCGCTACGTGACGCCACAAAAATCAAACACCAAAAAATAGCCCGAAAAAAAACGGAGTGAATTCAATGTTCGAGATGAAGTACCCGTGCCTAAACACATAATAAGCGTTTTAGAATTCATTCGAATACCAACAGGAGTTGAATTTCAGAGTATTTACCATTTTCCCACGTTACTCAGAACTATAATACATAGTATTAAACAATCTGTGGCACGTGGGCGTTGACTCAATAACACACTGAACTGAAATGGCGAATGTATGGTTCAATGTATTATTAGAAGATGATAATCGATCTAAAATTTACTTCAACTTTCGGTGGACTTGTTAAATAAGGGGTTTCGTGGCCGAGGTCAGCCCGGCATGAGGGCGATGAGGTTTTATATCGTAGGTTTGAATCCCGCTAGAGCCGAAAGTTTTTGAAAGAAAACACACAAAAAACAAAAACAGAACAAAATAGACACATTAATCGACATAAATTCAAGTATTAGCTCTAAATTGTTTAGTACTTCGTAATTTGTTTGTAGTTGTAGATATGCCAGAGCTACTAGCTTATAAGTACAAACAAAGTTGCATGCCAGTCGACAGGTGGTCATTGTTGGCAAGCGTCGAGGGAGACAATGTATCTTCTTTGATAGATAAATGTTTCATATTATTATTATTTAAAGCCTGTAGCCTGCAGGGCAAAGGCATCCCTCCTCTCCATCTACTCCTCTCTATCTTAAGGGATAAGGGCCCATTCCTTATTAAAATCGTCAATATTTCATAATGCAAGAATTTTTAAATTCAATATTGCCTATGCTGAACTCCCAATAGTTTTGGGCCTTAGCAATTTGTATGGTTTGGTCACAAATAAACTAATAAGAGACATGCTAGCGAGAAGTTTTCTAAAGATATATGTTCGTAAGTACCAGGCAAACATAACACATCAAGAGATGGCAATATGACTGTTGCCATTTAGCTGATTGATGAGCCAGTTGTTGGTCGGTAACTCAAGCACTGTCATATCAGTTTGATTGGTTGGTTTGACCAACTAGGTCACTATGAACACGAAATATAGCAGTAGCTAGCAACTAAGAAATATCTAAGAAATAAATAACTTTATAAATAAGTTATAAGTTAAATTTTGCTTTTTTAATCGTCCTAATGCCGTAATGGGATGTAAAGATAGTTAGCAAATCGCTTTTACTTTAACTACCTATGCAAAATTTCATTTCATCATTTACCTGCCCCTATCTCACTATGTGGGGTCGGCACAACATGTATTCTTAAAAAAAAAAAAAAACATTTGCATTCATTTCATTTGCAAAATTTCATTTCATAGAAAACTTATTTTTTTGGATTTGTGTCTAATTTTAACATTTAGTGTTAATTGAATCACAATAACTTGAATTTTAAAGCTCACATCACCTAATTCACTTTATCAACATTTCATAACAAAACTTTTTAAGCACACATACCTACCTACCTACATGGTGAAAACTGAAGCTCGTTTTAAAAGTCTTTCTTTCTTTCTTTCACTTCATGATTGTTTCATTCATGAACAGATTTGAATCCAGGAGATTTGAATTATAAGCAAGTACGTACTTAAATGATTTAATATGCCAAACATGACTCTGTAAGTACCGAGGACTTATGTAGGTATGTAAGTACTTATACACAAACTAATTAAAGCTATCGATTTTAAACTTCCCAAACTCTGATACCAGAGTTATCAACACTCCAAATTTAATCTATTGACTAAAAACATACACGTGAAGAAACCAATTTAGATAGAAAGAGATAGCTATAACCTGAAGGAATTTCCCATACACCAGAGCGAGACGGGCGAACTGCATCACGAGACCATTTCAGGCGAAACACGCATCTAGTTTATGTTTGTAACGTCGTAAATCTAATTCAACTCGCACAGGATTTTGACTCGTATGCGTGATGGGGTAAGGGGGTTATTTGTGTCAGGTTTTGTTGGTTATTTCTGGATACGCGAACTCAGTTGAACAAATTTAATTTCAACCGTCAAAGTTTGTAGTAGGTACAATGAACGGCTGAGCTCTTGAATAATCTGTATGAAGTAATGAATTCGTCACAACCTAAACAAAAAACATGATGACTCATTTTGAAAAAACAGTCTGTAGGCTTATATGACTGTTATAAGATGGTTATAAGCGTTGACGTTATGGACTGCTTTTGACGTAAGCTCTGACGTAAAGTTTGGACAGTTAGAACCTAAACTGAAAAAAAATGAAAAATAAAATATTATCACGACTGTATCCCAGGAGCGGTAGACATTTTCTTTCAGATCTTTATTTACTTCTTTAGATCCTTTGAAGATGTCTAATGGGGTTGTCAGAGGTATGTCCAAATACATGTCATATTTGGTACAAAGTTCAAACCCACTTTTTGCAGAAGTTAACTTTCCATACGTGACGGGTTGCAAGCTCATCGACGCTGCTAGAAAGCTAACTGGTTTCCTCACGATGTTTTCCTCCACTACCGTTTGAAGCATCGTGTTAAAGCGCATATAATTTTTTCAACACGAAAAGTTCATTGATGCACGGCCGGATTCGATCCCACGACCTTCGGAATAGAGGTATTAATCCACTTGCCCAACACAGCTTATAACCTTGAAATGAAACTTTTTGAATTTAAAATTCGAATAAGCCCAATAAAAATACGAAGAAGTTTTCAAACCACTAATTACATAGTTCGTAATGCATTTTAAATTTAGAATGACAATAAACTGCATAGAATCATTTGAACTTCATTCAATTCATGTAATTTCCGAGCAATATTGAACTTTATTTCAAAGAGTTATAAATAGTTGTTCTGTTGTCAAGTATTTATAGATTGCAGAATGCGCTGCGTCTTTATTTGGTGAGAGAAACTGAAATGCTCGCGGTGTGGTACAGAAGCTGTTTGAAATTAGGGTACCGTAGCACTTAGAAATAAAAAATAATGCTTTAGGCTAAGCTCGATTTGTATGGTAATATTAATAGGTAATATTTAAAATAATTTCATTCGTTTCTTAAGGCTTTCTATAATTTCTTGATTTAAATATTTACATCAAATTTTAGTTAAAGTTTTGGTGGAAAGTACGAGCATCTATTTTAGTTCTCCTAATCTTTAGTATTTAAACTTAATAATAATAACATAGATCATGTCATATTTACAAATAAATAACTATTTTGAAAATTACGTAAAGTGTTACCGAGATGACTTCTTAAATTAAAGACCTGACTATCATTGAGGTCACGTTTTGCAAGATTTCAGCACTTTTTTATGTAACGGGGTGCAAAACTATCTCTGCTTATAAATTGGCTATAATAATACACAATACTAATTAGTGCATTAAATTTATCGGTTTCCTAGTAAACTTCTAAAAGGGGCTTATGTACGTTTGTAATTCATACTGAACTGTGACTATTACTGAAATAGCAAAGACTACGACAAAAAGATTTTAATTCCTACTACTTATGGTAAGGTAAGTAAAGACATTTACTATTATAAAATAAAACTTTAAAACCTTTACATGTCTATTTTACAAACCAGTTTATTTTATCGCACATACATTCTTATGACATACCTACTTAGAAAAATAGCATAGGCCATATTATTAGCTAATTTTTATTACAAGTTTTTTTTATACAGAACACTTATTTTACTAAATGTGCTGGTGTACCATACCACGAGCACCTGTAAGTTCCCGCGTCTAAATAAGGTGCGTACGAGCCGTTACTACGTGCCACGCAGGGCATCTGTGGCCAGTGTACGCTGAGCTTTCTCTTACACACTCCGTTAAACTTCTTAGTTGAACTTCAGGGATCTTTCTAAAGTGGTCGATGTTGGAACTGACTGCCCGATATAAGTTGAACTGTTTGTTGCATACTTTCGTAAACGTTTCAGGAGTCAATGTAAATGGTGCATTTTTTAAAGGTGACAAAATGATTTACCTAAGTATCTAAAAGAGCTTTTCACGCCACTACGTTATTTTACTACTAACTATACTTACAGACCTATCTATTATCATTATCCACTAAGGCTGTCGGTCTTATTAATCTAAGTACTCAATTAATTAAGTACCTACTTAGGTACTCTTCCTACCCTACCCTAAGTCTAATAGGTACATATCAACTGCTAATTATTCTGTGGTCCCTATTACTCAGCCAGTACCCAGCCAAAAGTAGGCAAGCCCAATTCATATGACGCTCTTGAGCGTGGGAAGTCCGTGTAAACAACTAGGTATCTACTAGGTACTCTTAAAATTGGCACGTACTTGTGCGTTTCTGCTTATGTCTAACTGAAACTGCACTCAATCCCTTCAAAGGATTTAAGAAGATTCTATGAAAAAATGCATCGCAAAACAGACTAGTAAGTATTTTAATCATGCTATTTCCTAAAGATGAATGAAATTAATTTTCATTTTTAACCAGCGATTGAACTGGTACAACCGGCTGATGACGTCATACACTCCCGCGCAAAGCCGCTGAATTTTCAGCAAATCTTTCAGTATTTTATTACCTCTGGACCTGAACGCACGTCTGTGTGTTCTCTATTTAATTTACATGAACAGCTGATGAGAAGTATTTTAGGATCGCATCGGATGTTCTTTTTTCAAATGTGCACGAAGTTATTTCCTTGAAATTAACGTGTTCTGTGTTTTTCGGTTGGCGAATAGGTTAATTCGATTTTTAAATCATTGTGTGAAAGCTACAGTTTAAAATTGGAATGTGTTTAAAATTAAAACAGTTTTACTTCTCGGGTTACTGAATCGTAAAAAGTTTCGATTTTTGAAAGGAGGTTTAACACCAGTGATTTGATTTTTTCTTTTGTGTTAGTTAGTTGGGTTTATTTTTACTTTCTAGTTTTAATTACCGGGATACGCTATTAGAAGTGTTCAACTATTTTTTATCTCAATGTTTTTTTTATTTTTCGATATTTTGTATGTCAAATACATCCGATGATTACATTAAAACATCATGAAGAAACCAGTTAGCAATTATTATTTATAAAAAGAAATAAACATTTGACATTATTACAAGTTATACAACTCTAAACGGAGAAGGAAAACGTCGTGAGGAAACCATATAGATTTCTGTTCCTGTCACGTCACGTATGGAATGTTTTGAAAGATATGTATTTGGATATGCCTTTGACTACCACATTAGACATTTTCAAATGATTTAAAACTATGCCTAAGATCTATAAGAATAAGTAGTGTCTCTCGGGAATTCAGAAGTGATAACTTTTTTTTTATTGATACACAGCCGGATTTGAACCCACGACCTTCGGAAAAGTCGAAGCAACACAGCCAGCATTGCTCAATACAAATATCAAAATAGCACACCTACATTTTTAACAATAGAATTCATACAAAGAAACTGCTCAATCCAAGCCAATATCAATAGCATATCATTCCCACAAAACCTCAGAAAAGGTATCATACAAAAAACTGTCAATTGATATCGATTCATACAATTGACATACATTTGTATGCCCGAGTAACCTAATATTGTATACAGTTAGAGTAAGGTCGGGGAAAAAATGTTGTTAACAATAAATAAATACCCGTAATACAAACACGTGGAGGGGATAGAACCCGCAACCTCAGCGTCTTAACTTCACCCACTACGCCAAAAAGGACATAAATTGAGTTTTTCTTTAACCAACCGAAGTCACAGTTGTCACGCCCGAATACTGCAAGTCTTAATTTAAGTATTTAGGTATGTTTATCTATGACTTAATTAGATATTTGCCTAAAAAATCTGTCAAAAAATAACGTCCGTAATGATTAATACGGCCTTAAATATTGAATTAAACTAATTTAATTATAATATAAAAAAATAATAGCCAAATATTGTTGTAGCTTTTGACTTCAACATACGCCTCAACAGTACACTTCAGTGCAAAATAATATCTTGATCCTTGATCCGTATTTACGTAAATCTCCCAATTTCCTGCCATTTGGTGGACCCCAGCGGGTGTTGCCAGCATTGTCAAGTTTTGTTACCGACTCAATGAGGTTTGTAAGCTATTTGGGCATGACATGATTACTTTTAAAGATGTTATTGTTATGCCATTTTTAATATGAGCAAAGTATTTTTATTTATAAAAATAATGATGAAAATGATGAATTTTGTTAAGTACAAAATGTCTAAATACTGGACATTGTAAGAGATAACCTAAGTAATTAATAATTTATATTAAGTATTATGGGTCCTGTTTGAGTTTACCTAAGTATATAGCGATGCTGTCTACTTTTTATCAGAATTTCGTTGAATGAGGATTTAAAAAAAACATGTTGAGTTTATGATAAAGTATCATCTTAAGCTTATTTAAATAAACCTCTGTCATAATTTTATGAAAGACAATCGTCATGTTACTAGGAGAGTACTAGATATGAATGTGGATGGATATAGGTCTAGGGGAAGACCAAAGAAAAGATGGATGGATTGTGTGAGGGATGACATGAGTAAGAAAGGTGTGAGTAATGAGATGACGTCTTATAGAGGGAAATGGAAGAGGAACACGTGTTGTGCCGACCCCACATGAATCGTCAATACCTACGTGTGGGGCTGACTAGCCGCGGGTTTCCTCACGAGATGTTTTCCTTCACCGTTTATAGCTTAAACATAAACTTTTCAACACGAAAAGTCCATTGATGCACGGTCGAATTCGATTCTACGACCTTCGGAACGTAAGTCGAAGTACCAATCCACTTGGCCAAAACGGCTTTTTTTAGAAAAGATGGCTACCCGGTTTATATAAACACAACAATATCTTTACATTTTTTTGGGTTATTATATATTATTAAAAACATTACTCTATAATAACTATAATTAGGTCCTCATAAACCCATAACCACCAGTAATTACCATCCAAAATCCGCTCAACTAAAAATTCAAAGAATATAAAATATTAATACAATAATCCTTCATGGCGACCCCTTATATTTATTTATTTTGTTGCACTCTATTATTATAGAATGTAATAACCACAACATGGTCTAATGAGCTATTACTAGGGATCCGTAGATATTTACTTACGAAAATACTTGGATAAGAACATATCGGTGTAGGTAAATACCTACTGAATGTCTTAAGGTAGGCCCTTAAACAATTTTATTAGGAAATGGTGTAATTAGAAGTAAATTAGTTAAGTAAAAATTAAATTTGATCATGACTATATTGACTAGATTCCGAAAAAAAAAAAAAATTCATATCTTTTTAGGCAATTAAATTGCTGCTTTACTTGGGACTAGATGAAGCTGTCTGGAATGTCCATGGATTTATTTATTTATTACTAGCAGCACGACCCAGCTTGGCACGGGTGTAGGTACTATTACACATCGGTGAAAGACTTTTTGAAATCGGTTGAGTAGTTTTGGAGAATGCCTCCTTCAAACAAACAACCATTACCTCCTTATAATAAGCATAGATAAATCAGTAAATATAAAAAATACTTACAATAAAACACAGAACCTTGTCCTCTTTTGAATTTAGAACTGTCAAAATCAACAGTTCAACACAAAAAAATGACTACGGAACCACATAACAACAAATCCGCCTATCACTTGGCTGTTACGAACACAAGCTCAGTCGGGGGTCCTTGTACACTCGCGCACAATGCGATCGGGTCAATTCTGGTGCCTTTCATTCAGCACTTCTGTACGCAATCATTCATCTATGTAATGCGGTGTAGAGTTAAGAAGTGAAATAAATTGCTTGTTTACTTCGGAACCCTAAAAAGATTGAGGTGGACTTATTTTTATTATTTTTATTATTATATTGCAGAAGATAAAATTATTTATTTTTATTAATTATGGTTCAAAATCATTCAAAATATAATTTTAATTCAAGACTATGAATGCTTGGAGTTAATTATGGAAAAATATATTTGGGTAATGATGTTAACCATTTATTAACATAATAGGTAAGTTTAAGCTTCTACTGACTCATGTAGAGTAGGTATGTAAATGTGATGTAGATATGTAGAGTAGTAATAATTGCATCATGTACTTAATTAGGCTTGTTAATGAAACAAAATTTATTAAATTTATAATATAACTCAACGTTAGTCTTAATGCTAAAACAAACAAATACAAGAAAATAGTAATAATTCTTAATGCCGTGTCTAAAAATAAATAAGTCTACCCACAAGATGTGGTTACAGAATCTTAATAATGCTTTCATCACTATTATTAGACCGCAATAGTGAAACTAAACTGTTTGACATTGTCGCTATTTGTCACTTCCGGCGCATTCAAAAGATCCACGCACTGTAATGTGATACCCATTTAATATCTGAGGACTGCTATGTGATACCCATTTAGACTTTGTAGTAAAATTTGTCGTATTTTTTGTCATTTTCTTTGTGTACTGTAAAGTGTAATTGATGTATTTATTGCTATTTCCGGTGGTTAAGGAACGCCTACGTTGCTATTTTGATTTTTTCTTTTTAAAGCAGCTATCAGATACTAAAAGTAACTTTGTTAGGTTTTCTATCATTCCATCCCACATTTTTTATTAATTATTTAATTGTTTAAATGTCTTCTTATTTCCTAAATTTATAATTTTTCAATAATTATAAAAATACCTAGTAAAGAATACTGACGATTCGAATAACACAAAAACTTCACTAACTAGAGATGATGCCATGATTTCATTGCGATGGATATGAAAGAACGCGATCAAAACCTTTGTTTACATTCAAAAGTATGAATTGTGATCGCGAAAGTTTAAGAAAAAGACTCTTACATCTTTAATTAGTTTAGACATTAATAGTAACAAGAAAAAACAGTCTTAAAGTTAAAACATTTAAATGTTAAATTGTAAATTTTTTATGAATAACTAGCTGCGCCCCGCGGTTTCACCCGCGTAAGTCCCGTTACCCCGGGAATATCGGGATTAAAAGTAGCCAATGTCACTCTCCATCCCTTCAACTATCACCACACAAAAATCACGTCAATTCGTCGTTCCGTTTTGCCGTGAAAGACGGACAAACAAACAAACAGACAGTTAGACAGACAGACACACACACTTTCCCTTTTATTATATTTGTATGGATTGGGTTATTCAATAATTCAAAATTCAACCCTTGCAAAATTCTCATGCAAATATTCATTGGTTTGTAACTAATATGAGCTCTTTCATAAGTAAGGAATGGAGTCAATTTATTTAATTTGTGTGGGAAAGGACTGTTTTCATTGCCAATAAACTATTTGACTTAACTTGAATGACATTTTTACAGTTCAATAGATTCTCTTGGAATGTTTTTCTTGAGACTAATGATGAATATTCTCAAGATTATGAATATTAAGGTTAATTTCGGATATTTTGAATAATGGCGCAACTTTTGGGTAGGTAAACATAGTTTTACGAAACATTATGCAAGCTTTAGTGTCACAGTTATATTGGTGTAATTGGTGGCGCAGGTCCACACGTGAAAATAAAGCTGTGTCCACACACCACAAAGCTTTATAGTCATTTATCAGCACGTGGACACTTCACCCTGAGACCTAGCACGTGACTGATAGAGCTGTTTGATGTTCTAATCAGTCCTTAGGGTTAGGCAGGGTAAGTTAATGTACTTAATACTTAATGAAAATAGTTAAAAAAACAACTTAAATTTTGTAAAAAAATCCTGCTAAATTAAACCTCTGTTTGTCCTGTGTCTGTCTGTTTGTCCGTCTTTCACGGCAAAACGGAGCGACGAATTGACGTGATTTTTGAAGGTGATGGTTGAAGGGATGGAGAGAGACATAGGCTACTTTTTATCCCGATATTCCCGTGGGAACGGGACTTGCGCGGGTGAAACCGCGGGGCGCAGCTAGTTAGGTACATAACTTTTGAATATTTTCTGTTCCCACTAATTGATTCCCGATTACCGTTATCACTCTTATCAAATCCTAATAAAGTTTCACGATTATTCATAATGTTCATAATATCAACATTAATGTGATAACGCATCGGCGGTAAGCCTGCCATCTATCACGATTACACAGAATTACAAAATAACACCTGACGAATTACACACTTATCTGTTTAATTACTGATTTGCTGACCAAGTGGGAGGTACAATGAATGATGATTATGACTTGATGATATTATAGCGGAAGGGTAAACTAATGCACGTCCACAGTATATAGAGACAGAGACAACCTCCTAACTCTCAATGTTTCTAAGTCAAACTACGTTGCATTTGCTCTCAGAAAGAATACATTACCACCACAAGCTCTTAACATTTCTGCTCACAATTGCTTTTCTTCTACCACGAATTGTAGCTGCCCCACTCTGAGTAGAGTGAATACTGTCAAATATCTGGGCATATACCTGGACGAAACTCTAACCTTTAAACACCACATAAACGTTCAGGTCGCTAGAATCAGAAAAATGATTTATATATTTAAAGCTCTCAGGCATGCAGCTGACCGCAGTACAATTAAGATGGTCTTCTACTCGCTATGCCAGTCTATTCTTGGCTACTGCATCTCTGTCTGGGGAGGTACAGCAAAACCCATTTAATATTATTGGAAAGAGCTCAAAGAGTTATTCTCAAAGTGGGAGCTGGCCTTCCTTACAGGTTCCCTACTTCAGAACTTTACCTCAAGTGGGAGGTTCTTACGATCCGACAACTCTTTGTCCTTCAAATCGTACTAAAAAAACACGCTCAGCTCGTGTATAACCCGGAGTTGGAAAGCAATAGACGTAGAAACCGGAACATCTGCCCTTGCATTTCCTTTAAAACTAAGTTCTCACATAACTTCTACTGCTTCCTTGGAAGCTACATTTATAACAAAGCCAACAAGCTCCTACATATCTATCCTATGACAAAAAATAGGTGTAAAATAACGGTAACAAACTGGCTTATGTCCCTTAATTATAACCAAACTGAGGACCTGTTACTAGTACAAAAGTAAGTAAACTTGTCTACCCATTATGGGGTTTATTCATAAAAACTTGAAAATTTAATACAGGTTTTAGGAACGTTTTAGAACGTTTTTTTTTTTTTTTTCTTGTCACTCATATGTCAACGAAAAGAGAGCAACAGATTTAATATACGTTTTAGCTAATACAAGTTTTAGGTCGAATATGCATAAGGGGGTAAGTATTTATCTCTAACAAATATTACTCCTTCACTTGCTGCTTGCTACTAATGTTCTGTCTATGAGTACTTATGACTCATTGTGCTATCCCTCTAACTCACTCACTATCACACTTACTCACTATTCTATACACAATCACACTTAGGCTAACACTCACACTCACAACTCACTCACACATACATCACACTCTCACTCACACCGCACCCTCACTCTCACCACACACACCCACGCTCAAACATCCCACTCAAACGAACTAACATACTTCAACCTCTCGACTCAACACACTACACACACACACACTGTCAAAATTTCTTTGTTTTCCTGTATACTTAGGTATCGCAGTATACCTACTTTTATTATTTAAGTTTCTTTTGTTTGTTCCTTTTGTTTATTGCTTGATCTTTTAATTGTGAGCCTACCGGCGTGCCTACTCGTTTAATGTTGTTTTATTCCTAAGTTTATGTCTAATGTCTACCGAGGAGTGGGGGCCTGGTGACCAGTAATACAGGCTTTAGCCTACAACTGGCACCAGTCTCTCATAAACTGGTTAGAACCTAGTACTGGACTTTATTATACTTCATCTTAGCTGTTGTCACAAGGCCTAAATTCTAACCATTTTGAGAGAAATAAACAATTATTATTATTATTATTATTATTATTAGTATATTCCAAGTTTTAACCAAAACTGTACAGTATTTTTGTTACTCTTTCTTTAAAAAAAACGTATCTATGTATTATATCAGTCATCTGGTTATCATAACACAAGCATTAAGTTGCTTAGCTTGGGACTAGATGACGCTGTGTGGAATGTCCAAGGATATTTATTTATTTAATTTTATTTGTACAAGCATGAATGCTAGTAATAGCACGAGCTCTGCACTATAAAGGTAAATATCGTGAGGAAATTCGCGCCTTATAAGGCCTTTATAGCTTTTACTAGATGATACTGTCAGGAGTAAATTTGACCTCTAACTGGACATTATTATGCCTGGGTCATTAGAGCAACGAGGTGGAATAGGCTTGCATCTAAACAAACCTAACACCCAAACCAATAAGAATCACACTAATAAAACACAGTCAGAAATACTTCAAAGAATCTTTAATAGAACTCCCCATCAGACAGCCTCATGGCGTAGATATGCAAAGATCGGAACTCGCAGAACTGGTTGGTGCACCAGCCACCGTGGCCATCCGTGCAGCGGCACGAGTCGCATTCGTCCATGTACTTCTCACCGGGGATGCATTTGAAGAACGGGTTCTTTATCACTGGAATTATTAGAACTGGAACTTATGGCTTATTCCAAAAATGTAAAGACCATGAATGTGTTTACTGGTGACTCTATTGCCTGTTCTAACGCAACTGCACCAGGGAAAAAATCAGGCGAGAACCTGGTGGTGTGTGCCTAGCTTTTAAAGCGATCCCTTAACAATCTAAATCATAACCAATCAGACTGGAGTACATACATCATGTTCTTGATCCCTGGGACACGGAATACTTACCAGTACATCTCAAACAAGGTGTGCTTCTCTCACACAGCGCTGTGACAGTCGGTTCACAGTACACACACGACGGCATTGCTCGACACGCGCCCGAGTCCTGTGTCTCACATAGCAGGCAGTTCTTGTTCTCTGGAACTAGGGTTAGGGAGGTCTCCTCCTCCCAGTACTGATGAGGAGGCTTGGGCTTTACGAATTGGGAGACTACGTAGCTGAAAGGTTAGAAAATACGTTAGTGAAAGTCACTGTGTTTGTACATCATCGGTACCCATTAAATCTGAGATATACAAGTTCTAATCTTTCAGATTTATGTTGCATGCCAAATATTGCAGTCGGGATTTGATAAATAACTTAGCTGTATCGTTTAGTATGTCCCTAACAAGTTCTTTATCTTTGTCGAGCATGGTATGAACTACGAATGAAAGGCAGAAAAAATGACGAATATTAACCTTGAATATAATGAAATGTATCAATGTACTAAGAGAAAAAAGTAAAAAATGTCACATGACAGTCTTCGTGGGGTAAGATTTTTTATGGTAACATACGCTTGTGACCCTGGCCGGTAGAACGGTGGGGACTCTTCTCCTGTTCCACCGATGGAACTAAGCGTGCCCGGCATCGGCGCCCCGTGCATTCTCTGCATTCGTGGATCTACCACATAAAAGGGATTAATTTTCAAGTTTTCATTATCATTCTCCTGCCCTTATCCCACACTATAATTTTCAACTAGATGGGGTGTCGGCCCAATATGTTTTTTCTTCCGTTCTCTACATCTCTACAGCTTAGCAACACAAGTATTAGTCTTTTTTAAGCCTAAATAATGGCCAGGCCGAGGAAACGGTGGCGAGATAACCTCGACACCTTTCAAGAAGGTTGGTGGGACCAAGGGAAAGATCGAGAGAGATGGAAACAATTGGGGGAGACCTTTGCCCAGCAGTGGGAAAGTATAGGTTAAATAAAAAAATAAAAAAAAAGCCTAAATAATAATAATATTTCTTACCATCTCCATATCCGCTGACAGACACAAGCAACGCCAGGCCGAGTATTCGGTACATTTTGCATGCGCCAATCAGCGCAGTCCCGCGGCCGCACTTGATTGCTGCCAATTATCGACGTACAGGATTTGTTACAACTGGTATGGTACAGGGTGTTCTTTAATTGCAAACCATACTATAGCTTTTATATTGTTAATTTGAGTATTAGTATAGGTACTCAAATTCTATAACCAACGTACGGGTGTCAGTAAGTCACCATAGCAACTTTATTTTTACAACATAAAATAAATTAAACTTTTTGACGGATAACAACGTTGCTATAGCGAAAGTCCTACGGCCATCCGTGAGTTTGTGATAGCAACCGGCTGTAAGTCTATTTTGTAGAAAAAGGGTGCTGACAGGATGACCTGGTTTTTATAGACGTGGTAATTAAAAAATCAAATTAAATTATTAGCATTTCACACAGCGTTATCTAGTCCCAAGCTAAGCAATTTGCTTGTGTTATGGTAACCAGATGACTGATATAATACTTAGATTATATTGATATAAAACAAAATCCAAACATATTTTTGAAGCAAGAAAATATAGAGCAGCCTGTATACAAATCTCACCAATTACGAGTTGAATCGCCCTCGATAGCCGGCAGATTAAACTCCAATTTCAACGTTATGAACCAAACCGATTTTTTGCAATACCTAGAGCAAGACTGCAAGACTGCAAGTATTTTCATGATTTGGGATTTTTATTTAGCCTAGTCTTAGGTATTAGTTTTTTTTTCAAAATGGGGCGGTTTAATTATGTATATCTATCTAATAAATAAACGTATTCATTGTTATTACGGTACCTACAGCTAAAGCTTAGCTCTAATCTAATGCTTACGTGGTAACTGGCTACGTAGAAAAATATTTGCTCTCCTTTTTTTCTGCAATCGTCCGTTTTGAAAATAGAATCGATGTCAAAATACATTCATATTTCGAATACAAACAGCCTACCTTTTTTCAAATCACAAATAAGTTCCAATACCACAATGCCGTCAAAACGACTCAATTAAATACTCCTTTCACAAATAAACTATTTATTTTAATATTGCCGATACCGGAACCACAAACAGATGGATTTCAAACACTTCCAATTTAGCTACCGAATCATATCCGGGTACAAATCCTTAATGACAAAGCAATAAAGCTTATTTTCCTGTAACAATTGCTACTGGGTGGTCAAGGATTAACAGGTAAAATATCGTGAGAATCAATTATGGTTAAGAAGTGAGAATTTGTATCTAAAAAATGTATTAAAATATTTTCGCTAAAATTTACGCTGAATCCTTTGATAGTTTGATAAGAATGTTGCTATCTCTTTCTATTTCTATATAATTAAAAAGGACAAAAACATTAAGCTATGTTCAAATAAATTGTTTGGAATTGTTATAACAAAAGGGATATTTTTGAGTAGTTTTTAAGCGGTTTTCAAAATAGTTAATTATGATAAATCCGGTTTTGGGTTTTACTGACTTACGTAAGGATTGTAAAGTTCTAAATAATTTGCCTTTTGCGTGCGATGCTACTGAATTTGTTTTTTGGATTTCTATGAAGAATATAACTAAGACGTTTTACAACGTTGAAATAACTAAAAATAACGTACTTAATATTTTAGACTTTGATGGAGAAATTATAAAAGCGTTATGTTAAAAAAAATTTGGCTTGCTAAGGTAAGTAGGTACTTAATTATGATATGTAAGAGGCTAGTCAGCTCAATCAACTAATATATTGTAGACAATGTGGATCAATTTTATGCTTTGTATTAAATTGAGTACCTACCTACATACATTAAGTAAGCGGTGTTTCCAAATAAATATTAACCCAGTTATTCATAAAGATTAGTCGATTTAATGATGATTTAAAAAACGTTTTTTTTATTTCTCTTATTTCAATGAAAAGAGGTACCTACAGATTTAATAGCCGTTTTATTTTAAGTAAATTTACTAGACCAATTTGAATAAAATCGTTATACTTTTAGGTATCTACCGATATTTTGCAAAAGTTAGCATTTAAAACGTGACAGGCTGCAAGCTCTTAGTCGCTTTTCTTTTATTGTAAAGGCCTCACCCTCTATAAGTAGCTATATTAAAAAGTGTTTAGCTGTGACATCGTTAGAAATGAACTAATAACGCGTCAGGGAGCAATTGACCTAATAATAATGTTCGCCTTCTGTTCGTGTGCTCGCACATTTGGGAGTAACAACGCTTAAACGTAAAAACCATATTTTGTTTGAGGACAAAAATTGGTGCATAATTTTATGAAGGAACTAGCTGCGATCTGTAGTTTCACCCGCGTCCCGTTCCCGCGGGAATATTGAGATAAAATGTAGCCTATGTAAATCTCCATCCCTTCAACTATCACCATTTGCAAAAATCACGTCAATTCGTTCGCTCCGTTTTGCCGTGAATGTCGGACCAACAAACAAACACACACAACACACATACACACTTTTCCATTTTTAATATTAGTATGGATGGATAGTATGGATAAAGTATTACCAGTTCGGTGCGTTTTTTCTTGTTAATGTGCGTCGTCCACAGCACCCTGTAAAGAAGGGTACAAATCGCTATATAAACTTAATATCGAGTAAATTGGAGCTCGGGGCGAGGGTTGGGGGTTGGGGGTGGTTGACAAACATCTGATCTGCGTTTATTGCCTATTGGTTCCGGCTATGGATGCCTTAGGATAATTTCATTCTATATCAGATATTAGGGATTATTGGTGATTTGTTAGTTGTACGGTTTTGGTGTCGAGCAGTCGTTTTAGAAATAGAAACAGCATGGAAGACAGGAAGACAAAGTCGAATTGATTTTTGAGGTCCAACCCATTTTTTTTTCTATCTTAGTTGCTTGTTTTGGTTATGTCATCAAAATGTATCTAAAGTTTACGATTTTGGTTCTTTAACACACTTAAACACATTTAAATTTTCCATATAAATTTTTTTCATAGAAATTTAGTGTTTCAAATTGTTTACTTACTTGACAATATACTCGTACCTAATCATTGAGTTGCCAACTTTACTGGTGTCAAAATATTATGTTATCTCGGTGCCTAATACTGAAAGTCTATTACGTAAAGCGTAAAGCTAGTCTCGACTTTTTACTAAAAGTACAAAACATATCTAAGTAATCACTTTTCCAGCTAATGTAAATCAAATCACCCACAAAAAGTCGAACCAAAAATTATTGTTTCTAAAATTGCTTATTTTGGAAGTGACTGTAAATCAAATAACAAACAAAAAGTCCAACCAAAAATTTTGTTTCTCGAAATGCTCATTTTGTAAGTGAAATATGAGCATTGGATCTCGTACTGCGGTGGTGTATTGATTGCGTTCTCCCTCCACAAATAAGAATCCTATGAAACTGCAAACAGTCTGTCACCGGGGGCTGTATCAAAATGTAATTACTACCGAGACAGCGCTGGATAAATAAAGTAATGTGTCCATTAAACCTTCAGAGGAAGTCTGAAAGTAGCGCCGATAGATAAGAGGAGTGCAAGGTTAGCGTGGTAATGGGCATGTGATGAGGATGAGAGGCTGTTATACGGTGAGCGATAAATATATCTTTATCTTTATCTTTATCTTTATCTTTATGAATGTGGATGAATACACTGGGAGCCTTGGCCACTTGCTCATAATGACCTTACTGTTTTTGCGAGACGTTCTCCAACCATTCTAAATTAAAATTAAATATAATCACGACTCCCAGGGAGCGGTAGACATTTTTTTACAGATCAAATAAAAAAATCTTTATAAATTAAATTTAGCGGCAGGATTCGAACCTGCATTGATGAGCCTGGCAGCACACATTTTGCAGAAGTTAGCTTTCCATTTTATAAATTAGAATAAATTTAAAAATACTTTTATTTTGAGATTTGAGTCACACTTCGTTGGACGCTGGACCGAGTCATCCGCCATGTTTGTACAAGCGCGAATAAAACTCATAATGCGGGTAGGGAGAGTTTTTGAATCAAATTAGAATCGTTTTCAGATTTGAACCAAAAGTCAACTTTGGTTTATAGCTCATTAGAATATAAGGCACCTTGATACAACGAACAAAGCCGCGGGCGTACACTAGCTTTTGCGTTAGAGAGAGCCATAATATAGATACCATTTCAATGGATTGTATGTATGTGTGCAATAAATTTTTTATAACCTAATTAAACAGGGTAATTTATTTATTTATTTATTTAAATAACTGGTAATAACTGGATTACTGTAATAAGTTATTTTTAAATCATATTTTAACTTCCAAACAGAACTCTATAACCGGTGGATCGACAATGAAACCGCTTAACTTATAATGAAACTCCATTTCAATCGTTTGTAATTGACAGCACCGTCCGTGTACACTCAGCTACAAAAACATATTGAAAATCTTTTTCACTTTCAAAACTATCGTTAGTTGTACTAGACATTATATTAATACAACGGAAAATTACTCACGTAAAAATATTGTTGATTCGATACCGACAATGTTTCGATTGTTCCGGAGATACCCAAATGAAAAATAATTTGGGTATACGACAATATTTTTACGTGAGGAATTTACCGTTGCATTAATAAAATATATTGAATACTTACCTGTTTTAAATTATTGTAAGTAGGTACACTGATGAGTGAACTTTGTATGTTTTTCATTGAATGAAAACAGGGACAAAACGAGTTTTTAAACGTTATCTCAGCTAAACCGATATATCGCCCGCAGCTAAACTTAGTTTTTTTGTACTGTTAAAGTAGGTACATATTATTGTGAACTTTTCTTATCAAAGAGCATCGAACATTTTGGCATAGTCCACTCATCCGCCATTTTGAAAAAAACAAGTTTCGTCGGCAAGCGATGAAACCCATGCCAATCGATAGAGTAAATTATCACAAACATTCAACTACTTAATATAATTATTACTTATACATAGCCCCGGCTGACTGTACTTACCCCCGGGATGACAATAGACCGCCTGTACCCGACAGTCAGACTGAAATCCATTGTTTAGTGTTATAATTACGCATTTGTAACTGAATACGTATTAAATGAGACAGGGCTAGGCAGGAGGCGGAAAATTGTGAATCAAATTTATGATCTTGTAATGATTTTGTTATGAACTTTTGAACCCAGTATGGGAGTTCAAATATAGAAAGAAAAAAAAACTTTGAAAATAAAAAATGAATGTGTTAAACATAATAAATAAATAAATATTCTTGGACATTCTACATAACATGAACTAGGTAAGGTGACATACATAGGAAAAATTGATCATCGATGATTGGCAAACGCCGCTACGTGACGCCGCAAAAATCAAACACTAAAGAATAGCCCGAAGAAAACGGAGTGAAATCGATGTTCGAGATGAGGTACCAGTGCTCATACTTACAAACGAAGAAGCAATTTCTTCTCAATTTCGAGCATAAAAAAACCTTTATCAGACGTCCAAGCCTAGACAAAGCTTAAGAAAGGTAAACCAAACTACCCTCAATCCGCTAGCAAAAGTTAATTTAATAAGCCTCATCCTAGCTGGGCGTTGGGCGTGGGCGGGCGGGTCTAATAAACTTAATAGCATTAACTTCCGCCCGCCCTACGGAGTACTTTGTCCTTTTCATTATAACTTGCATGTTGGATGTTTAGGATTTCGTAGTAAGTAATACAATTATAATATTAAGTTTATAGGTAAAGTTTTATAATAATAATTAGTTGTGTTGGAGGAATGGGATAGTGATGGTAGTGGTCGAAGCCTGGCTGCGTATTGTGTAACAATGATGATGAGAAATACTGAGTTTTTAGGTATAGCATGAGTTCTAAACTTAGAGAATAGTTCTAAGCATTGAAGGAAATAAAAGAGTAAAACAAAATCAAAAATGTTCAGTAGAACCTAAATCATGGAAACGTCTCAATAATTTAAGTTTCTTTGTGCCTAATAAAACAGATACACGAACGAAATCAGATTTAAAACGAACTCCATAAAACTCTACCCCCTCCGCTGGCGCGGCCATTTTTTCATTCGCTTTAACTGGCACGGGTTGGGGGCGCCACCTGGCGGGTCGCCGCGATGGCCCGACGCATGCCTACTAGATCAATGATTTCTCGAATGTTTTGTATGGGAGTTAACTATGAAACTTATATCCATGAAATTGCTATGAAATAAGCTAACTGATGCTTAAATATTTAGGCCAAGTACACCTCTCAATATTTTGCTAGTCAAAGCTAAAGTTAGGGCAAGCTACTTTTATCCAGTTTCTTGAACATATTTGACATAATTATGAAAAATAAATCGGTATTTGAAGAAATTATTGTTTTATTCACATGACAAAACCTTATTCTACAAAAGAAATAAAATAAACAACTTCTCTTCATAAATTTTTATTACACCACAACCATAACAAAAGTTGCGTCATTTTAACGACCCAACAGATCAGCAAAAAAAAAGGTACGTTTCAAACAATATTCTAAGAACACATTGAGTCAAGTGGCTTTGGCTCTTTGTTTATTCTAAAGTTTGGTTCGGCCACTTATCATAAACAAACGTTCGGCTGTGAGCAATGTTTAGATTATTTCGTATAATAATAAAATAAACCACTTGAAAACAATGATCGTAAAAGACACTCGCAAACTTTGCGTTACAGAACAAAAGTTATTGCTTTTAATAGAAATATAACTATACATTCGAAAACTTAATAAAATGTACTATTGGAAAATAAACAGAAAAAGACCAGTTGTCTTACAAAAACATCATCTATTTTAACAACAAAAACCGAAGATTTACCTACAAAAAGCGACAAGTGGTGCTAAGCTAGTATAGGGAAAAATTGCAGTGCGTTAGTATTTCTACAACCTAAAGCCTACAAGTCATAGAATTTTCGTTTATTTTTGTTAAAAAACAATTACTGATATTAATTAATTAAATAAATAAGTTTATTATTTTTAACCAAAATGCATGACTGGCACGCGGCCATCTGGTGGCCGTTTAGTTTTAGTTCAATATTTTGTAAAATATTGACAAATAATAACTAATCTACGACTTGTTACGCATCAAGAAATACCTAATAAAGCCAGAACTATAGTTATTGTTCTGTAAATAATATAACTTTCTCCGAAATTAGTTCCGAAATGAGTCAATATCAAGCCGCGGTCACTGATGCTCGATGAAATAAATAAATTTATCTGCCAAAAACTTTACCTGGCTACGATCAATTGATTAAAAATGAAAAAGAACATAACCAACCATGTTTTCTATTGCCGTTCGTCGAAAAAAACCACACAAAAGAACCAAAACACCGTGTTTTACAAACACTTGTATCGTCGCAACCACCCGACTAGACAGCTCAACATTTTGAATTATTTCTGACAAAACTTTGATGGTTTGAAATGTGCGACTAGTGTCACATCGTTCCTTTTTGTTTTTTAAATCGGTCGTCGAAGTGTGGCTACGAACAGTCACTGTTTATTTATTCTATGCGGGTCAAATTCAAGCACCAGGCAGCATGAGTCACCGACGCCATATGGTGGTGTCATGCCAGTTGGGGCATGCCTGCATATGGCGTTTTGCCAGTTGAGGGGCTACACAATCAAAAGAAAAAATATGTCATCCAGCACTTACCCCCACCCCCTTTAGGGGGTTCCCCCCTCCTTGTGGGAACAATAAGTAACAGTTTAAGAAGATTACCGACGACGCTTAACGTCTGGGAAACTGGGGTTTGATTGTATGCGAATATTATCTTAAACGTTTGAGTTTATGATATTTACTAACCCCCGGTTCCTATAACAAACTAACGGATGTTCGTAGGTCCATCACCATAGCAACGTTGTTATTTCAACATAAAATGTATGAAAGTTTTTGACAGATAACAACGTTGCTATGGCGAAAGTCCTACGGACATCCGTTAAGTTTGTTATAGGAACCCGGCATAACTCATTACGAAACTAAAATAAACTTTTAAAACTGGTCTATCAAAACCTGATCCATTGGTGGTCACCATCACCATTTTCTATATGACTATTGACCATGGTCTATATGTTCTGCAGATATTTTGTGTATGTTTTTACAAAAAAAAATTATTCCGATCCGCCACTCTAGGTACCTCAGAGCAATCATCTTCCCTCATTGGTAGGTACCTACTAAGGTTCTTATATCAGTCATCTGGTTATCAAAACACAAGCATATAATGTTGTTTAATTTGGTAAAATGTCCAAGGATATTTATTTATTGCTCGCTTTCATACAAACCGTACCTTAACAAGATAGCAAAGTTGCAGCCATCGAAAGATATTAAGAAATGGCGACGAGTAGTTCTGGAAATGGCCGTGATTTATTCCAATTTAAAAGGTTTAAACTATTTTTAGCTCTTTGATTTTAGATAGCAGCTCTCTCCATGATGCACTGTACCTAGATGATACAACGTCAGGAGCAATCTTTGTCTACACTTAACGGGGACATTGTTAAAATGGAAAAGTCTTGCCCAGCACCTAAACACACAACAACCTTGACATAAATTATTTCACAGCTTGTTAGCTGTTCCTTTGTCAGTGGCAGCTAAGGAGTTGTTTGATATGGTGAATAGTATACTTATTTAAATAATATTAGAAGATTTATGTTGTCAACGGGCTGACATAGTCACAATGTGACTCCAAGCACTCTAAATAAAAGATTTAAAAAAAAAACCTTGACATAATCTCTGACAACCCATTAGTCATCTACAAAGATGCCTAAAAGATCTGAATGAATTTTGTATGTAAATATTTAAATACTTTAGATAAGTTAAGTTTGAAAATGAACAAATTTAATGTAGTGTGTACAGAGCATAGAGTTCAAAATTGCATGCACTCAACAGCGATAAAGCTTAGCTTTCATTTTGGGCGGAATTTTTCGAAATTAATCTTTCGACAAACACTCGGCTTCTTTACCAAACAATTGGCGGGAGGCAAATTAAATCTTTCGATCCCATACGTTGTTCATTTTTAGGGCAATTTTTTAATCCGCGATGTTGAAAGAAATTATATGAACACATGAATCTAATAAATTTTTCGCAAAATCTATGTATAATTATATCAATATCTACAGTTCTAGCTAGGATTTATTTTTCAAAAAGTTGTTTCCGTGTTTTCAGCCAATAAAAACCAAACACAGCTCGATTTTCTAGGTACAGTCGCGGTATAAAAAGGTAGACCACCTTAAGATCCGTTAAGTAGAGTTCTTTTAAAACTTAGTAGTAGAGTTCTTCTATTAAAAATTACACCAAAATTTGTAACAAGAGTTCATTTCTATTTAATTCTCAGTACAAAACCCTCAATCCATCGCAAATCGATCCTAAGACACAAAGAGGATTACACACTTATAAGTGAGTTGTGTAAGACGCTTAGCCGATAGCATTCATCGACTTTTAAACGTTTCCTGATAATGCCTCTTTTGTGTACAGGGTGATGTAGGATCATTTTGATCCTCAACTTTTCTTGAATAGGATTTAATGTTCGATGGATCAAATATGGCCGTTTTTGGGTAATAAGGGTCAGGTTTTAATCATGCTAAGTAACTTTGTATGAGCAAGTGGCCTCTGGTGACGGAGTTTTTGGGCCGAATAGGAATAAAATTAATTGCAAATAGCTCTAGCCTCACTAATCATAAAACAATTATTTTTAATGTTTCTATAGGAACCTCTAGATAACCAACTAAGATTTTTAAAGTTATTGCTTTGTTGAAATTCAAAAGGGTATATAGGTCGTTGGAATGATAATGAAAGAGTTATTGTGTTTATACTTTTATTTAACTACCAATAATCATTGCAAACTCACTACATTCTTCAATAAATAATTGCTATAATTACATAATGTGCTTACTAATCTATAGTGCGTAATTATACTATATATCTAAATATACTTTTACAATATATACAAGTAAAGCTACCCGCCCACTATACTTAGACGATTGTTGCACGTTGACGAAAAAAAAATGAATAATATTTACAATTTCATGGGTAAAACTTTTTTTTTATAATAAACAACCGCCCGCGGCATTTCTCTCAAGGTATCTCCTTGCCCGGATAAAAAGTATCCTATGTGTTCATACCATAAACATTTATTTCCAGTTTCAGACAAGTTCTTTTAGTAGATTATATGCGTGAAGTAGACAGTAACAAATATACATCCAAACATTCGCATTTATTATAAGTATGATAAATTATTAATATATTTATACAATTTTCAGTGGGAATTAAAAAAAAATACACTTCAATATATACAAGTTTCACTAAATTTTAAATACACTTGAAAAAACTTATTATTAAAATTGAGATCATACCTATTATTTCACTTTTAAAATTATATTGAGTTGTAGTAGACATGAAGTATAAAGTATAAAGTATTTATTTTCGGAACCAAATACAAATACATTGCTTCCACATAACGAAAAATTACTCACGTAAAAAGTATTGTCACTTTACATACCGACTTTAGATTTTTCGTGGTTAACTTCTCATTGTGTTTAAATATATAAAAAATAGCTTATTATAAATGTGCAACGAAGCTTCGCCAGCTACTTAAAATAAGAAAGGGGAATGACAAAGGAATGTTTTTTTAAGTTACTAAACATTTTATAAAATGGCCTCCTAAATTGCGTTTAACATCGATCTTAAGGCACACGTTATGAACTACTTTTAAACATTTACAAAAATTTAAAACAATCAACCTCTACTAAGCTAACTTTTGATTTTACTAGAAACTACTATTTCAAAATGTTTTGCAAGACAATTTGCAAAATACTTTACATTACAGTTTAAAAACTAAAGTAAATCTTGGCTTTATCATAAATACAAGATATAGGTTGCACTCTACGCCTACAGAAAGTTGAACTTAAAATTATATTCCAACATTAGGTAGTATTAGACTAGTCGATACCCACTTAGAAAAGGTGTACGTCTCAAACAACAAAAGATAAATAGGCGCACTTTGAGATGTACAACCACTTTAGCACGTTGAGTGTCCACAATGCACTTTTAGAATATAATAGAATAGAAGAGGCTAGGCATGTGAGTGAACTGATGTCTTATTCAGAAAAAAATAGTAATATAGGTACTACGTTTTACAATTCTTATATCGAAATCTGTATTATTTTCAAGGAAATCGACTAATAAGTACGTGTGCACCTCTCTATGTATTATACTGCAACGCTCGATCCTGTATCGAGTCATGGGCCCGTTTGTTTGTTGTTTTTTATTTCTACGAATCCTGAATCGAAATCTGAAGTTCATGGAAAAATACTACTTTTATTATGTGTGCACCTCGCTATTATGCTGAATGCTCTGTCCTGTATAAAATCATGGGCAGACTCAGTATGTCAGCGAAACAAACGATTTTTTTCTTTCTACGAATCCTAAAGTTGATGGTAAATTACTATTTTTAAGACTATTACGTATGCACCTCGCTGTTATGCTGCAACGCCCGATCCTGTATCGAGTCGTGGGCCCTCAGTCGCAGGGTGTCAGCGCTGGCCAGCCGCGCGAGCGCCGCGTGAGGCGAGGGCGGCGGGGGGGACGCGGGGGAGGGGGGGCGCGGCATCGGCGGGGGGAGGGCTAGCACGTATCTGTGGATTAGAGAATGGTGAAGTCATTCGTTCGTTCATTTGAGATGTCGATGTGAATGGATGTGACTGTTTGATAAGTCATTCGTTCGTCATTCTGTATAAGATTTTTATTTCATTTGTGATGTCGATGTTTTGGTGTAAATGGTCATGATTTTTTGTGAAGTCATTCGTTCGTAAAGTCAATTCGTCATTGAAATAAACGAACGAAAAAAGATTTAGAGTCATAAGCCTTCTGAATCAACTAACTACGGATATTATGTTACCTGTGTAATAGAGCTCTGAAAGCCGCAGCTGGCTCAGCATCGTGCCACAGTGGCGCCGGCACCCCCAGGGCCCCCAGGCCTGCCCCCAGGCCGAGGGCCCACCACTCGCCGCCGGCGGGAGCGCCACTCCACTCGCCGACTACTGTAACAAACATTCATATTTAAGGTTACAGGTCAAAAGAGCCCCGTCACTTACTGCCTCGAAAAGAGTACCTATAGTTATTGCCCGGTTGAAAACCGGACTATATTTATTCTTAGCTATAAATTCACCTGTTTCCACTGCGTAATTATGCTACAAGAATTGGCAGATCAAATAACAACAAAAATAAATAGATCACTCCAAATAACTGACAACTTTCACTACACGTTGGACGGTTGCCAAATCGCGAAAATATTTTAGTTTCATCGTCATTCTTTACGAAGCTTATTTTTAATTGAAATTGCACGCAAATTTGATTGTTAAGTAACTAACTATCTACATACATAAAGACACTCTTAAAATAGGTAAGTTTATACAGAATTAAACAAAAATATAGCTAACTTAACTTAACTTCGGGCGAGTAATTTTAAAAACAAACTTTCAGTCATAACTAAATTGATGATCTCGATGATTTTTTGACCAATTCTATTAATATTTTATTGAAGCGAGTGGTTACAATAATCGAGAAATATGGAACAACATAGCAAATACATAATAATGACAGAAAGAACCGTTTTTGAATTTGGTTGGAAAATACCTCCAAAAAAACCATAAGCATTATAAATCATGCATGATATAAACCCATTATAATATTATCAATATTTACGATTTAATAAAAGCAGGTGTCAGCCACAGTTACAATCTGCCGGTAATCGCTGTGTAAACAGATAGCATACAATAAGCTTCTTGTGAACCCACACCTGCTTTAGTGAGCGCACACCTTTACTTTTGAACCCCTTTATAAAATGTACTAAATAAGTAAATTTTATTCAAAACTTTTCAAACTATCAGGATTTGAATATTATAAACAATTAAAACGGGATATTTACCATGATTCGTAGATGATAGCGCTACTGTTATGGTTTTTTATCTAGAATATTTGTTGTTCTTATGTATTTCCAAAAAAGAAAGTAAGTATCTAAGTAAATACATATTTTGGGACTAGATGACGCTGTACGTACATATTTATAAAATGTACAAGGATATTTATTTATTTACATTTATCTGTTCTGCTTGCCCAACGAGGTAATCCTGAGCTTCTTGTATTGAACCGATTTTATTTAATAAAGCTATTTTGTAATTTTTTAAATGATTATAACACTATTTTAAACTAATTTAAGCAACCCAGACACAATTAATACTATTTCTAAGAGCTTAATCGCTCAAACTTCCCGCCGGATACAAGCAGCGATCTACCCAAAGTCTCATGCAAAATGATTGCGCCATTTTCAAATTAATGACAGAAAAATTACACTTAATAATAGTAGAGCGGATGCGACATGCTCGAATCAAAGTTGAGGAAGCGCTTTGTGTTGCAAGGGTGAGACAATTATACGTAATCGCTCGCAGATACGGGGTTGCCAGATTTGATACGCTCTTATTAATGTTGCCAGCGAAATCTTAGGTGACGTCAAACAGTTTTCATACCACATTTTAGTTGTATGTAGCTTAAAATATTTTGAATTGAGAAAAAAAAATGCAGTAAGTGGGTGATGTTTAAAGTATTTAAGTTACAGAGACAAATACCTACATATGTATTTTGTTTCATGCTAACATTTAACAGTAGTTAATTTTCCATACGTGACAGTTTGCAAGCCAATCGACGCTGCTAGAAAGCTAACTGGTTTCCTCGCGATGTTTTCCTTCATCATATAAAACTCAAAGCTCATGTTAAAGTGCATATTATAAATTTTTCGACACAAAAATTTACGTCAACGAGATCGAATCCGGCCGTGCCTCAATTGATTTTTCGCACGTCCGGATTCGATCTCACGATTTTCGGATCGAAAGTCGAGGTACAATCCACTTGGCCAACACGCCTTTTTATTTACTGAATATTTATAAGTAAAGATTACATAAAGTCGTTAAAATAATACATTTCGTGTCAACCCTACAAATCCGTTCGGTAATCACCGGTAATGATCGGTAAACATCGAGTTTTCCTATTTCATTAGCGGCACGCTCCACTAATGAGGATTTATATTTTCCGATAAATTATCTATAATGGTGTTATATTTTCAAAAAGAATTTTTAAATGATATCAAAACATACTTTAACATATGAAATATACTTGCACGAATAAATATACTAATATTATAAAAAGGAAGGGTTTGTTTGTTTGTTTGACAGAGGTAATCTACGAAACTACTGAACCGATTTCAAAACTTCTGTCACCGATGTATAGAATGAACTGTCGGGATGATTATAGGCTTATTTATCCCGGTGGTTTCATAAGTAGGTACACCCGAGCAAAGCCGGGACTTGCTGCTCGTTTTAAATAAATACATCGATAAAACCCCGTGTACATTTTCAAAATCATGAATAATACTGCATTGAAATAGGAACTTGTAATACAAGTAGATACGGGAGCAAAAGCTAGTTGCTAACAGCTTACCGACACCTTTATAAACAGATAATTGTCCCGGATACAAAAAGAGGACATATCAAATACACCATTAGATCACTAATGCGCATATAATGATAGCAAGGATGTGTTTATGCGATAAATGATAAGTGAAATTATAGGGGTGGGCTTTGTCGTTATATTGGGGCTGTAAACTGATTTTTTGGTTGAATGTTTTGATTTGTGATATAGATTGATGGAAATGGTTTTAATAGCGTGGTTTTATAAAAGTGTGTTCTGTTTTACTAGTTTAGTTTGGTAAATTATTGGATGTCCATCATTTTCTAGTCTAAGGTACCTAGTAATTTATTTTTGTATAATGATAGCTAGTACAATAAAAACAAATAATTACACACGGAACAAATATCTGCAGAACATGCAAACATTTGTACCGTGGCGGGGATCGAACCCGCATCCTCCGCGTCTCAAGCGGGCCTTCGCCCACTGCGCCAGGTCGTCAACAATATGAAAAAATTGGTATTTTTTAAAATAGATAACCTTTTAAAATATAAACCTTACCATGTTCATGATGCATGAAGGGTGCATGATCTCGTCCGAGGGCTTTCTCCCGTTTGCGCCATTTTGCACGACGGTTTTGGAACCACACCTACGGAAAAAAAATCGTAATTAGACATCTAAAATCAATCTTAAGTCTCATTTATATGGTGCAACTTTTTAATTGTATATAATGTTGTCCGTGTGGCAATGTGGCTGGGCAAGCCTATTCCATCTCAACAATGTCTCCGGCACTACTCCCGTTAAGTGTAGGCAAAGATTGCCTCCTGACTCTGTATAGATCATCTAGTAAAGATGTAAAGGCGTGAGATTTTTTGTATCGTTTATCAAATAAAACACATTCCAATAACAAGGATACAAAGCAAGGTTAATAACCTCCACTTAAAAATACCACGTACCAATCAGGTTTAACAGATTTTGAGCATTATAAACACCTAAAACGGGGTATTTACCATGATTCGTAGATTAATGAGCTTAACGATATTTCGACAAGGTTGCATGCGGCATGCTCACGGTGTCATAAGTCTCTCCCGTTTTAAGTCTCTATACAATAAAATATTTCTGGTAGAACATAAAAGAACAGATTCACTTAAAACCCACCCCGCGTCAACTAAGTAACAAGAATTATAATAATTGCCGCAATCTCATAAAATTATGAAATTACATCAATTTCCACAATGTCTTTTTATTAGCACAGCGAGACTAGCTCAATTTGTTCTATTCTCTGTATAATACAATGGAATTTGACCTGTACAGTCGGTGTATGTACAGTCGGTGTAAGGTCGTAATTGGCGTGCACGGATGCAGCCATGAAAACCACGTATGCGTAATTGCTTTTCATTACGCTACTATTGTAGTCGAGACTCTGAAGGGGGGAGGGGGGGTCAAATTGCCGAAATTACACAATAAAAAAATTAAAACTCGACGATTTGCGGCGAAAAAGCGGCGTTTTGTCAGTTTTTTCGTGAACGAGTGTTGGATAAAAGTGGCGGTGGTAGTTTTTGGAAATTGAATTTATAGTGATGCATTTTTAAAAGTTTTAAGCCCTAGATAAAAAAGAGGGATGGTATAAGTTTGATTGCTATGTTTGTCTGTTTGTGTGTTAAGAATGAAGGAGACCAAGATTCGGAATTTCTTTCGAAAATCTATAGATTCAAAAGTCTCAAAATTATAAAATACGTACATTATAATCGTTTTGAGAGAGGGGAGACCTTTGCCCAGCAGTGGGACAACATAGGTTAACTAAAAAAAAATCGTTTTACTTAAAATGTTTTATAATTATTATTTTTTGCACAATTAGTCCAAAATAACAGACTGCCACAACAACCAACTTATTATTTTCTAGAACTTATTAAAAAAAAACAATTTTGATTATAACTTCTAGAAAAGGCAATAAAGGTTGTATAACCAAACAATAAGCTGAATTCTATAGTTTGCGGTTAACATTATTAATATTTAAATTAATTTACTATTAGTTTGATGATGATGTATTAATTTGCAAATTAATTAAACGACTGATTAAATTCTCGTTTACTGTAATTAATTATAATTCGCGTAATTATTACGAAATACGACGGTTTTGTTATTTAATTATTAAAGTTTTAATTAATATTGGTAATAATAGTAGTTTATATAATTACGTAAATACCTATATTTTGTAATATTCTTTGTGTCTTTAATTAGATGGTTTAAGTGCAAAATATACCTATTTACATTTTTTAATAAATCAGAAACTCTCTAATTATTTGTTTAAAGATTTACAGCGTATAAAACTCATAAATTCAAAAACAATTTCAAAAATTTCCAAAAATAAAAGGGTAATAATAACTTGAATATGATACTAATGAGCCAAGTAATTACATGCAAGTACTTGTGCTAGTAAATAAAATTGTTATCAAAAGTATGTGAACAACTACGGTGACAAAATTCGCTTCATATAGTAGCAGCCCGTCCCGGCTTAGCACGCGTGTATAAATGAAATGGATTCTACCGTGATAAAATAAGGCTTATGTTCGTTGGAAAAGTCCATTTTATACATCAAAGAAAGAATTTTTGAAATTGGATGAGAATGAGAGTCAAAAAGAGAGAGTTGATGCATCATCATCAATTTCATGGCTTTTTATTTTTTGGTTATTTTTTTCGTTTATTAAAAACATGACTATGTTTCCTTAATAATATTTACATATGTATGTAATTATTTTTGTTTATTTTTTGTTTTTGGGATGTTTTTTTATAATACTCGTAGTATGTGCAGGACGTTTTAAAACAAGGTTGTAAAGCTACTTTTGATCGAGGCTGCAGTGTTAGGTGCAATGTCGAAATATCCAAACTAAGCCTGTCGAGCGGGATTACGGGTGGGCCACACGAGCGACAACACTACTACACAACTGTTAAATAACCACTACGTCAAAATATGCTCGACTTTTCTACAATATATTTCTTGTAGACATTACAGAGGCGTAGCAGACAACGTCAAACTATAAGTTGAATAATGTCAAGCCACTTTAACGTGATAAAGTCTTATTAAATGATTATTAAACGATAAAAGCCTCTGTATAGACTATACGCACGAAAAACTGTTACGTTCTTACTAATTATTTGAATATTTTTACAAAACCAGGCATATGCTTGTGATGCCATTGTGATATATCCAGACTAAAATTTAATGTCAGACAGAAACTAAACAGTTTGCTCGTTTGTAAATCCAGAGCTTATAAAAGATCAGTGTGCAATTTGGGCATTATTTTGGATATAATTACCAAAATGTTTTATTCTGTCGTAGAGCTACGGCGTAGAGGGATTGCTACGCTGTAGAGGGATTGCTACGAGTAGGCTTTGATCGAAGACAAGTGGATAATTGCAACAGATATAAATGAGCCGTGTGTTAGAGTTTCGTGGGTCGAATCCCTTTTTTGTTTTGAAAATGCACTACTAAGCTCTAAACTGAGAAAAACATCTTATAAAACTCACGGCTTAATCAGCCTCAATCGCAATAATGAATGTCTTTCCTGTGGATATAGCCTGTAAGCTGATAGGGTGTTATTTGTTGGGCAAGTATATTCTATCTCAACAATCTACGAGTACATCTATACTAATCTTATAAAACTACTAAATAAAAAGATGTAAGTGAAGTTTGTTTTTTTGTTTGACGGAGGTAATCTCGGTAACAACTCAGCCGATTTTAAAAACTCTTTCATCGATGCGTAGAATGGACTGCCGGGATGATTATAGGTAAATTTTATCTTTGTAGTTTCATTAGTACACCCGTGCAAAGCCGGGACGTGCTGCTAGTATCCTATAAAAATCTTTCAGTTAAGAAGGCCTTTTATGGCGAAAGAAGCCCTTTAAAAGTACAACAACATAATAAGATCTTATTAAACACAATAGTCAGTGTATAATTCGCGAGAAATTAGTTCTGAAGGTAATTCTCCGTTTAAGTCGGAATAGTTAGGGGTGTAATAAAAGGCCCATTTATCTGTAGTTTAAGGGCGTGTTTACGCGAAGCCAGTAACTGGGTGAGTAACTGCGTCGGTTTGGATTGTTAATGCTATCAAATAATATGTAATCACTTTTAAAAAGCTTATTAATGTACTCAGTTTTTATGTTTTATAAGAATAAACTCTGTTTTGTATAACATCTTAAAATAGTATGGTTTAGTTTCATACTTGTGACCAGACATAATTATGGTGGATCCAAAGTGAATACCACACAATGCTTATAGAAAAGTGAAAACGTAGTGAAAAACTTCGTAGTCAGTTTTCTATTTCTAATAATTTGTATATTTTGAGCACCAGTTTGCTTAAATCAAATTAACTATTGATCATGTTGTTTCGAAATAAAATTATTTTTCTGTTTTAGTAATTTCACAACATGCGAGCTACTAACCCCGTGTAAACTACCAGCGACGAGCAGTAAACACCACCGCCCTACAGTGGAGTGCAAAATGACTCGAATTAGCAGCCATTGTGGACAGGATTATGTCTCTGATTACTTTCTCACCTAATAACACGATTCACACTACCGAGTACACTTACATTCTGTTGCATTCGTCTAGCACTTGTGGCTTAATGACTGAGAAAAGGCAATATAGCACAAAAAAATAGGAAAACCTAAATTCGTACAAATTACTAGGGGAGACCTAATAAACTCTACATACCTTAGTAGGTAAAAAAATTAAGTTAACGAGGTTCCACGTCAATGTATTATGTTTACCATTGTCACTCACAAAGATGCGCTCGTGGCGAAGCTTGAGACGTTCTTGATAGATCGTCGAAGTTAAGCAACATTTTGGGCGGTCACAACTTGGATGGGTGTCCGCAAGTGGCATTACCAACTAAGCGCTTCCTTGCTTCGAAGGGCACTTATTGTCGGTCCCGGATTTAAAGTCATTAAGTCATGACGGAGGCCTTTAAGGCGGCCTAAAACTGTACTAGAGTTGGCCACTTGCTCATAATATGAATGAATAAATCAGATTTCTTAACCAATGATTCAATTCCCATTTATGAACTAACTCAGTCAATTAAATCGATGTCCCCTGTGTGCGAACAATGGTTTAAATTAATCGTGTTTAAGTCACAAGTGGCCTGTGGTAGGTAATTACCGTCTGAAGGGGGCCTAACTACCACTCGACACTTGAATGGGACAGTGTGGTTGAGGCATTAAATGCTAAACTTGAAGATTGTAGAAAATTGGTACCTAGTGTTAAAGATTTACTTTTATTAATTAAATATAAAAAATGAAACAAAATACTTTTCTTTTCAGATGAATTAATTGAAAATTAAAACACGGTAAAATGATATCGGTTAAATATTTTTGCAAATGAATAAAATATTTATTATACCTATATGATTAGTAGTTAGTCAGAAGCACGGCCTGATATACATTATGACCATGTTTATGAAAATAATGAGCTAGAGAAAAATACCTATAGTAGTATAGGCATCTCTAGGAGACTTACAAAATACTTTAATTTACATTTTAAATTGTTTCCAAACTAAAAACCATAAAATCATAAATCTAGCCTTACTAACAGCGGCCTCTTCCAGACAACCACTAAAGGGTGTGCCGAGTTCTTAAATCACACTCCACATCGCGCAAATTACTTTTAATCCACTCGAACGAAAGCTCCCCGACAAAGACTTCCACGCCCCATGATAAAAAACCGTAAGACATTATAGACTGTGCGCGACTGTTTTTAGGGAGATTTTCGATTGAGGTTTGTAAGTTGAATTTGAATGCAATTGAAGCTTCAATAAAATGTCGATGGCACTTGGTAATCGACACGCGTTCTTTTGAAATGGAGGGCTCTTATGTTATTGATTCTACATTTGTTCGCGATTTAATTGATGACGATATTTGCTGAAAACTTGGTTCGGTAATTAATACTCGTAAGGACTTATTGTTTTGCTTGTTGATGAAAGATGAGAAAGTAATATAAATAAGCCAAAGTAACAGTTATTTTATTGGTCAAAAGATACGAACTTGCTAGTCTACGCTTCCTCAGCGAGCGTGAAAATCGCGTCGATATTATCGTCGTCGTCGTTCTTATCACTTTCGATGAAGGTATGGCAGACTAAGCTCAAAGGATGGATTAGGTTCTATACAAGACACTACCTATATAAGATACTAGCTGCTCCCCGCGGTTTCACCCGCGTAAGTCCCGTTCCCGCGGGAATATCGGGATAAAAAGTAGCCTATGTTACTCGTGGATAATGTAGCTTTCGAATGGTGAAAGAATTTTTAAAATCGGTCCAGTAGTTTTTGAGCCTATTCATTACAACCAAACAAACAAACAAACAAACAAAGTTTTCCTCTTTATAATATTAGTGTAGGTAGATATATTCTATATAAGACCGCGGCGGCGGTGGAGAGATGAACTCGACTCATTCTGCCCACATTGGACCGCACTGGCTCTTGGTAGAGACGAGTGGAAGGAAGGAAGGGAGGCCTTTGCCCTGCAGTGGGACGCTACAGGCTCGTAATAATAATAACAATAACAAGACACTACAGTGTCCCGCTAAGTGTAGGCAAAGATTGCCTCCTGACGCTATATAAATCATCTAGTAAAAGATGTAAAGGCTTAGGTATAGATAATATAAGTTACCTGTACTCTCGCCTCGCTGAGGTCCAGCCTCATAGCGAGCTCCTCCCTTGTAAAGACGTCAGGGTACTGCGTCTTGTCGAAGGCTCACTGTAGTACAGGTCGCGCCACGTAAAAAGAACGCTTGATTTAGCGCGTGCTATTGGTTCGTGAGCGAGTGACCCGTGCGCAAACATACCCCTCCCGTTCAACTCTTCTTTTTACGTGGCGCGACTTAAGGAGTTGGTAAATTACCTGTACTCTCGCTTCACTGAGATCCAGCCTCATAGCGAGTTCCTCCCTTGTGAAGACGTCAGGGTACTGCGTCTTGTCGAAGGCTCGCTCGAGCTCGTGCAGCTGGTACGTGGTGAAGGTGGTCCGGCTGCGGCGCACCTGCTTGAAGGTAAATGTGTGTGAAATATCATCGAAAATACAAAAAATCTGGGGGGTTAAAAAGGCCGTTCCGAGCAAAATGGCTGAAATTGATCCGTTATACTAAATTTTGGTGAAAATGCTAAACCATTCATGAAATTAATGCACTTTATGAATTGCTAGCAGAAATGCTCGAAACGGCCCTTTTTACCCCCCCGGTTACTAATAAATAGATAATAACCGTGGCGGCCTCTGTAGCGCAAGACAATGGCAAGTAACATGGCAAGCTATAACTTTTATCTATATTCAATAATTTTTCGTAATATTTAAAATTTAAATCCAGGTTTTTAGTTATTATTTTACACTCTGTTATAGACAGTAATATCTTACTTCGATTTGGCAAAAATCTTAAGGCATGCTCATATTTGTTGATTTATTTCAGAATGTAAAACACAAGAAAAAATTTAAGTCTTGTTTTGTTTATTTTTATCACTAAAGATAGAGAGGAGTGTAGGGAGAGGATGGAGGCCTTTGTCCTAGAAACTCAATTTATGATATTTCGAAAGCTTGCAGAACTATCGTTGTTGTTTTAGTGATATTAAGAGCTAAAAGTCGGTGATTTAAAAAGAACCCTGTGTTGAAGAAACAAGGTAGACAATCACGTCGTATAGACAGTTACCTTACGCGGTCTACCAGCGTCCATAGCCTCCAGATGATCATGCTCTGGCTCTGGCGCGTCATGCTCCGTATGCTCCAACTCAGAGTCTGAGTGCACGCCACTTTCGCACTTCAGTTCTACGCGATCTGAGGACAATGTGTTCGGTTAGGTGTTTTGTAATAAGGTCGGAAGTTGTGTGAACTGATTTCAGTCTTGGAACAAGATTTTGTTCACGATTATGTATTTATTTTACGTTTACATCGATAAGTAGTTGATAGTTTCGTTTCATTGGTAAGATTTCACTAATTCTTTTTGAGACCTTTAACCAAAAAACTTGTGGAAGTGTTAATTGAATGACAATCATTATTTTAATTTCTTTCATTGATAATTTATTAAGTTGCATGGCCTTACATTTTTTTAAATATTTTCTAAAGTAACATTAACCACCATTACTTGTAAGCATACATCCAATAGACTTGCTTATAAATCTTTTCTCAAGCACTTCACTACTGTAACATAAATATTACATTATTTGAGAGTACTTAAAAAGATAAGTACCTATTCTCACCATACAAAATACAAGCCGTGATTTAATTGTTCAAAATTTAATACTAACATCCCATTGAATCCTTGTAATACCAGTACAATTGCAACAAAACATTATCAAAATAGAATTAGTATAAATAAATAGTGAAATAAAACTGACGGTAAGTGCTTAACAAAAAGTTTATAGAGGGGTAGTCTCAACAAAGGAATATAACGTCTATACATGTAGTAATAAACTTCATATTTGCATGGCCTGGCAAATTAAATTAGTATGGTATAGTCATGGTATAGTAATTGGGGTGATCAGACCTCTGATAAAGGACCGAAGGATTCGGCTGCAAATATCTATCGAATCAAGATTGTTAAATGCGTTATTGCTTATTTCAGAGATGTTTTTTATAAGTACCTACTATTTTATTACCTACCCCTTAAGAAATCATGTATTAAAATCTAACTAAATAGGTAAACATATTTTGGAAGAGTTTTAAATATTTGCTCATATGGTAGGTTCCTAGTTATTTAAAACATACTGTATTCGTAAGCTCTCTATCAAGGACTAGTAGCACGTCCCGGCTTCGCACGGGTGTACTAATGGAGCTACCCGGATAAAATATAGCCTATAACCTCCAGGACAGTCCATTCTACCCACCCGTGAATGAATTTATGAAATCGGTCCAGTAGTTTCGGAGATTACCTCCATCAAACAAACAAACAAACAAATTTTACCTATAATATTATAATTATTATAATATTATATATAAATATATAACAGTATAGAAGATAATATAGATAGTATAGAAAACCAACACTACAAAGTGAATTATGATATGCCGACCCCACGTAATATTGAAACATACCGAATCGATGAGTCTCGAATCAGTGTGCGAACTATAAAATGGCTGTTGATTTGTGAACATTGAGGCTGACAGAGGATTAAGAGATGCGCGTCATGACGGGTGGGAAACTGCATAATCGCGTATTTGCTAAACGAATATAAAACTAATCATTGCTATATGACTGACAGGCAGCAAAAGGCAAAACGCCTATTTATTTGAGAATAATATTTATAGTAATGAATTTCGTTACAAACAGGGTGAATAAATTGCTCTACTCTTAAGAAACATAAGTCGCTTTAAGAAAAGTAGCCTATGTCACTCGCCATCCCTTCAACTATCACCACACAAAAAATCACGTCAATTCGTCGTCCCGTTTTACCGTGAAAGACGGACAAACAGACAGCCAGGCAGACAGACACACAAACTTTCCCTTTTATATTATTAGTATGGATCTAAGGCTTATTTCGCGTCCTATTCCGAATTTGAATTGTAGATAGTAAATATTTGCTTTGTTTCATATTAGTGAAGACGTGTAATTAGCCCCTTGTTTTTAAAATGAGTTTTTTTTTAATAAATAAGGAAGTAAAAATAGGACTTTTACACCCTGTATAATAAAGCGGCTTCCAGCATGTTATCGACAAATTGCAATACAATTGAAAATAACGAGTGTAATGGGACCGACTGAACACTTGAGCGGGACTTATGATTCTTTAAGGGATTTAGTTCCATCGTTTCGAAAAGGATACAGTAACAGACTGAGAAAACATGAGACAAATTTTAAAAAAGAAAGATCTTGTGTATCTAGTCTGCTGTAAATTTGTCATTCTATGACTAAAGTAACTATTTGCTTAGCTTGGGGCTAGATGACGCTGTGTAGAGAGAACAAATTTAATCATGCTAATTTTATAAACGCAAAAGTTTGTGAGGATGTATGTTTGTTACTCTTTCCTACAAAAACAAATGAATGAATTTTGATGAAATATGATACCAGGATAGGAACAATTCCAACCCGAACAGGAACCGTTCACCGGGTGTAAAACTTTGTGATACACATCCTAAGCTTTTGATAACTAAGACAGAGTTTTCTGGCCACCAAGTGCAACTATTCAGATGTAGCCAAAACTAAAACTAAACTAAATAGAGATAACTAAACTAAATAATAATACCTTAGTAGTTTTTTGATGCTGTATAAATCTTGTTTTGTATATTGTCTTTATCCATTAAATAAAGTAAAAAAAAATAGCTGATGCAGTTCTTTTTAATTCGATTGTCATGAAAGGACAGCAACAGCTTTTAGCTTTAGTTTGGCTACATCTGAATAGCTACCAGATTTACTTAGGTAATTGAAATAAGAAACTTAATACAGTTAAATTAATGGTAATTTCTGAAAATACAATAAGCTAGGTCAGTTTATAAGTGTTTAAGACATTGTTAACATTAACAATTAACAAAACAATAATCCAGATAAAACCTTTCTGGAGAAACACTAGTACTGCTTTTGTATTGATGGCACGAGCTCAATGCTAAGCCGATTGCGATGATACTTATCCAAATCTTTAGTTCTTGAAATGATGAGCGTGGGAACGGAATTGGCACTGGATATTTTATAGCAAACAAGCTATTCTTTTTTGATTATTAGACAAAAAATAAATCACCGAAAATGCACCTACTTTTTATTTGAAAATATTATACTGAAGCATTTTTTTGTCAAATCTAAAATATTTAGAACTAAAATTTCGAAGAACTTTTAATGAATTGAATTATTGTTAAATAATAGAACTTGAGTCTGTTTTTTTTTAATTTGTTCCTTATCTCAATAAAAACTGATAAAATGAGGAAATCATTGGAAAAAGTAGATAATTACATTATAACACTATGAAAAATTTAAACTTTTTATTACTTTCCAATTAATTGATTGATGTGTACCATAGAGGATGCAGTAAGGGGAGGAGCCATCAATTTTATTTTCTATGACGCTAGGGAGCTCACTTTCTGCGGGGGACGAGGAACTGTCTGTCAATAAGTAAATGTCAATTTTTGTGAAAAAATCATAGTGCTTGACGCTATCGATAGTTTATTATCGATGAGTGCGGCCAATACGGTAGGTATTGGTTGTATGACAAATGTTATTGACAAATTAAATCACAAATTGATTTGATTTTTATGATTTTTTTTATACTTAAATCAATATTTAAGCCTTTTTCTGTCATCACAGCGTCTTTTGGCGTGGTTTTACGTGGTAGCCAAAGGAAAAAATTATATCTTTGCAGTTACTTTAATTTTAGCTAAATTCGTAAATAATCGAAATACAGGCGAAATTATTCTTTATCTTGTTTTTTGCAGTTATTTATGTAAATGTTGATAATACGATGAAAATTGACAGGTATAAATAACGGAGATAGGTATTATGGCTTAAAAAAAGGTTTGACCCTTAAACCCATAATGGCGGCTAATGTTCTAGTTGGATTTGGTTGAGTTTTTCGATTAAGCTATTTATAACCACACCTATACATTGGCGAAAAAAAATCGTCCATTAATTAATTTCAGGTTACCCCTCAACTAGTGATCTAATCCGACTGGGCTGTAAGTCAATATCGATAAGTTATTTTGAACTGTCCCTTCACTAATTTCGCTGCAGTGACAAGCAGTGTGTCCAACTAAAAATACCTATTTCCGCGATATTGTGAGCAATTGTGAGTATGGTAAATATTTTTTTAATAAAGTTTACGTATGATTTTTAACAGAAGTTTAACAGCCAGAAGTTTAACTACCTACTTAACGTTCTGAAAGCTTACGTAGGTATGTTTATAATTAGTAAGTTGGAGGTATAGGGGTGGTATAGATACCTAATTTATTGTGCACCGATAATGATAAATCTAGATAAAAAGTAGTATTTTGTTATTGCACATTTTTCGATGCACGGGATGATTTGCAAATTTTTTTTTTCAAGTGCATTGAAAAGTCTTTCTTCCGAGGTAAGCACTATAATATACTAGTTTTGAAGTAGGTATGTAGCTGTTTTGTGTACCTACCTACCTACCTATTTGTTTGTTTTTTTACTCTATGCAGAAATGTAATGCTTTTATCTATTATAACGAGTACGAGGAAATACAAAAAATACTAAGAACTTTAATTTGTTTAATTAAACCGACTTGCAAATATTGACCAAGCAACAGTTAAAGATACTGAGAGCTAGGTACTTTTCAAATTAAAAAAAAGAATAAAATAAAAATATAATATGCCACTATGAGTATTATTTTTCATAATTCGGGATTCGTGCTAGATAACAAAATAAATAGGTACCATGAATATGAGTGATGGAATAGTGGAATTCATGCGGATTCAATCCTACGCCTTTCGGATCAAAGTCGAAGTAACAATCCACTTGGCCAACTCGGCGGCATAGCAAAATACGCTAAAATGGAATCTGTTACGATTTGTTGGCAACATTATATAAATTTTAGTTTTATTCAAATTTAGTGCATAAATTGTTAATATTTAGAGGAATTAATACTTGCAGATGGAAAGTCACATCATCCTTTTGTAACCTGAAAGTTTCCAATATTTTAGGATATGCGAAAACTCTGCAATTTGGCATTTTATGCTTATATCCTTCCGCGTGTACCGTGATTGACAAATGACGCGTAACCAGCGGCGCGCGGGGTTTTACATATGGAGAATACACGTCGTACATAAGACCTTGGCTGAGGGGAAAGCATGTCATAAATTGACAATGTCGTCTCCTTCTGAAAGAAGATGATTGCTCTGAGATGTGTACAATTAATTAGTAAATTAGTGTTAAGTATCATAACATATTTTTGTAATTACTTTTAATGAGAACACAACTTAAAAACATAATTTATATTCGCATTATTGAGTAATCCAATTCATTTTATAAAAATTATTAAAAATAATTTTGTAGGTAATGATTTATAGGCCAGTCAATCTAAGCTTTTGAAATAACAATAATTCCCGGAAAGCTGAATTTTGGTGGAGAGCTTGGTATTACCATTACAAACAAATTGTTAAAAGTCCCCATAAATCCCATGTGTGCGTCACGAGTTATTCGGGGTCAAAGTACCAAATTTAAGGTTTTTTAATTTTTTTTCGAAAACGGTAAGTTTTATCAAAACAAGTTTCAGCCCAAAGATGTAGATCTTAAAATTCTCTACAATAATGGTCCTGATAATATTTTTCCTAAGAGTTACCATTCGTGAGTTATCGCGGTGAAAGCGAGCGCACCACGCGGCCTACTAGGATGGAGAAAGACCGCGATTTCCTTGCAGAGAGTGCACCACGCTTTTTTTTTCATACTGAATTAGGGGCTCGTACGGAATCTCGTACTGCACAAGGGGTTTTGAAACGTTTTCATAATACATTAAGACTTATATCATGGATTTTCAAAATGAATTAAGATCGGATTTTCCAACTCTTTTATGGTTTAATGGATTTTTTAGGAGAGAGAGAATTATCTAGAGAAACCATAAAACCTAGAGAATCCATTGGAAATCATAAAAGAGTTGGAAAATCCAATCTTTATTCATTTTGAAAATCCATGATATAAGTAAGTCTTAATGTATTATGAAAACGTTTCAAAACCCCTTGTGCAGTACGAGATTCCGTACGAGCCCCTAATTCAGTATGAAAAAAAAAGCGTGGTGCACTCTCTGCAAGGAAATCGCGGTCTTTCTCCATCCTAGTAGGCCGCGTGGTGCGCTCGCTTTCACCGCGATAACTCACGAATGGTAACTCTTAGGAAAAATATTATCAGGACCATTATTGTAGAGAATTTTAAGATCTACATCTTTGGGCTGAAACTTGTTTTGATAAAACTTACCGTTTTCGAAAAAAATTTAAAAAACCTTAAATTTGGTACTTTGACCCCGAATAACTCGTGACGCACACATGGGATCGATGGGGACTTTTAACACTTTATTTGTAATGGTAATACCAAGCTCTCCTACCAAAATTCAGCTTTCCGGGAATTATTGTTATTTGACCACTATTTTTCTGCTTAACTTGACCGGTGTATTAATGAATTAATGGTAACAAAAGTAATGTAGGTAGTCATTACATTTTTTGATAATTAGGTTTTAATCTGGTCAAAGATCTTTGAAACTTCTGGACACAACTGAAACTGTCTGATAAGGGTAGTCAGAGGTATATGTCTAAATACATTTTGGTACTTGCCTACATTTTGTGGAGAAGTTAACATTCCATACGTGACAGGTTGCAATCCCATTGACGCAACTAAAAAACTGACTGCTTTGTTTTCCTTCAAAGTTATTTTTAAGTAGCTACAACTTAACATAATTAGTATATACATAATAAATACATACCATGTTGTCTGTCCGAGTGTCCTAATATATTGTCAATTGTGTAAGCAGCGCCTCTTCTACTTGTTTCTGACATTATTAATATTTACTATCACTTCACCCACTAAAATCTAAACTTATATAAAGTTCACTTTTAACTCACAAAATAACTATTTAACTATTTACAACAGAATGTTCTGAATTGTACTTAATTTAAAATTAATATATTAATTTATAATTAAATAAATTAAACGATAAATTTCGCGAATAGTTTCAAATGTTATTCGCGACCTCTCACAAAGGGTGCCAAACATCAACTGATGGTAAAAACCTTTCTTCTGACAACCCTAGCTATTACAACCTTTGGCGTCTATCTCTTTCTCGCATGTACAAAGCTGTATAGCGCTGTCTCGCTCGGAAGCTCCACCCCTCTCCAACAATTGGTGAGTAAGTTAAGGGATATCGTAATATATGATGTAAATATGGAGGTTGAAATCGCGTTCAGCTTTTAATTCGAAGTTTATTAAGTTATATTAATTTAATATTGAGAATTTGTTAATCAATTAATGCGAATGGCATTTCGGTGAAGTGTTCGTAATGAAGATCAATGAATGATATAATTTAAGTAGATAAGTGTATTTTTTAATCTTTGAAATAACATTTTAATTTTAATCAAAATATGTTAAGGTGTAATTTATCACCCATATAGATGGATAAATTAGATAGATTAACACTTTATTGGGGAGGGAGTTGCGCGGAAACAGGCAATAGAGTCACCAGCTTATAAGAATGCACATTTTTTGTAGGTATGACATACAGTATTACAGTTTTTTTTATAATTTTACCAATGTCGGACTTTTATTCCACTAATTATAGCAAAAGTTTTCATGGATGTTGTCACAAAAGTAAAAACAAAACAAACATTATTTATCTAAACCTATATTAAATTCACACTTTATGAATAAGACCCTTTGTTTTTACAACATAAAATGTATGAATTTTTATGACAAATAACAACGTTGCTATGGCGAAAGTCCTACAACCACCCGTAAGTTGGCTATATAAGAATAAGAATAAGAAATTTATTGCAACATTGTACAGAGAGTAACTAAATACTATACTATCTTAAACTAGGTGTACAAAAGTAGTGCAAAGGGCCGTCTTATCGACTATGCGATTTCTTCCAGACGGCCTGCTTAAAACTAAGTAAGAACATTATATTAACACAGCGGGACATTACTCACGTAAAAATTACTGTCGATTTAGATACCGACAATGTTTCGATTCTTCCGGAGAATCTTCATCTGGGTATGAGTGTGGTCACTCCTCGCGGGCACGACGTACACGTTGTCGGTATCTAAATCGACAGTAATTTTTACGTGAGTAATGTCCCGTTGTGTTAATATAATGTCTAGTACAACTCACGATAGTTTTGAAAGTGAAATACTAAGTAAGAACAGTAGCTATATGAACGGGGCGTTAGTACATAGTTATGTATATATTATTTGTTTCAATGTACAAGTCTGTTAAAAGCATAAATGCAACATTAAAGACGTTTAAGCAATCGGTTATTCGAGTACATTCGATTTCGAATGTAATGGAGTCGAACAATGCGACCATTGTTTGTATCAAAGATTCGTACTCCGAATGAGTGGTTTCGCATTAACCCGCCAGCGACACTTGTTATTGGGGGTCGTTTTGATCTGTGCGACTTATTTTTGCGACTTTAGGCTTTTATGCGTTTGAAGTTGGTAAAAACTGGAGGCTATGACCGGTTATTTACCGCTCATTGCCCGCTCGTCGCCCGCTCCCGCCCCGCTGCCCGCAGAATTCGAGACCGGGGCCTTAAAAGCGATTCAGTTTAGGTCCTATAATGAACTGCTTTTGAAGTAAAGCTGAGGCGCTACGTAAAGTTAGGCCCGTTCGATCCCAAACTGAATTTATAGGTGATACCTATCGACATTGACCCTGGATTAACACATAGGCTACTTTTTATCCCGATATTCCCGCGGGAACGGGACTTACGCGGGTGAAACCGCGGGGCGCAGCTAGTATTACAATATATCAGAAATCCAAAACAATATTTTTTGTCGAATTTTGGATATAGCTGCGACACTTGTTAAAAGTGTTATTTTTGCATAATTTTGCGACTTATTAAGGGTTCTTTAAGACTAACAAATAACAAATTTATCTACCTATACTAAATACCATAGTGTTATAAAGAGGTAATGTTGGTTTGTTTGTTTGTTTAACGGTAGTAATCTCCAAAACTTCTCAGTCGATTTCAAAAATTGTAGAGTGGACTGTTGGAATGGCTATAGGCTATATTTTATCCCGGTAGTTTCAGAATTACACCCGAGCAAAGCCGTGACGTGCTGCTACTACTTTTTTGTCTCGTTATTCAAAATTTCCCCTTATAGTATGGTATTGATTCGACACTTAGCGGCCGCCACACTCTAAGATTTAAGGCTTTGGTTCCCCATTGTTAACTCCATGAGTTAGGGGTACAGCCTTCTCAAATAAAGTGCCTACTAGCTTCCGCCGATGGCTTAGCTCGGTAAAAATGTACCTACATTTGCATAATATTGTATCATGAATATGTTTTTTTCGTGTTGTTTTTAAAAGTAAACGAATGCTAGTGTGCTACAAGCAAGGAGCTGTTTGTAAAATACTTGGACTTGTGATTGTCCGTTTGTGGGAAAATAAAAAAAGAAAAAAAATGTGTTTATTTCTGTAGGACCTCAAGAATTCCCTAAGATAAATAGATAGATAGATATTAGATAACTCTTTATTGATTACTTAAAACTTTACGGTAACAATTCCAAAAAAACAATTGTGAACTAACTGGTGGCCTTTTTGCTGAAAGCAATGTAAGATGTAGTTTTATAAGCTAGTCGATGATTATGACGTCATCAAACTACAACCTTACGATCGTAAAAAGGCTTCGTAGCACTATTTTCGTAGCCGCGTAGCACGCGTAGGGTCGTAGCTCGTAGCTTCAGTTTGATCCGTAACAAGCAGCCCGTCCCGGCTTTGCATGCGTGTAAAGAAACTCGAGATTTAACCGGTTTAATATAACCTACTAGCGACCCGAATCACTCTATCTAATAAAAAAACCGCATCAAAATCCGTTGCGTAGTTTTAAAGATATGGACATAGAAAGCGACTTTGGATATTATTTTATTTTATTATTTATTTACATCAAGATCTGCAAGAATTGTCTACCGCTCCATGGGATACAGTCGTGATCATATTTCATTTTTTTATTTATTGAATTACTTTAGGTAGGTACCTATACTGTTATCCGAGTAAAGGCGTCTTTGTTTGCATTTTTACTAGACTTTTATCTAAGTTTTCGTCCCCATTTAGAGGACGTCTGCTTTTTCCACCCTGTACCTACCCTGTACAATATTAACCACTTATGCTCTGTTACTGTGTAGTACAATGCTAAAATTTCTAAATTAAGGGCAATTGGGGACAAAAGAAATGGTACGCGCGTAATAGCTATTAAATTAAGGCAATTTTGTACAGCCGTTGGCGGAAAATAAAATAATAGCCCATTAAGAGAACCGGTTTCCTCCGTACACTCAAAGACACTCGCTAATCGGCGGAAATGAATTTGAACTCAGCCACTTTGATACTTTTCCGAGCCATTAAGTGTATCTGAATTAGAGATTGGCCTATTATGGCAGTTACTGGAGTAATCCATTTTTTATTTCGCTTTGTATTTTCAAAAGCTGTGCTGTTAGTGGATTACTACCTCGACTTTCAATCCAAAGATCTTTATTCTGTGCCAAAGGTCGTGTCTTCGAATCCCGACCGTGTATTTGATGGACTTATTACTCATTTTTTATATATACCTGCTTTTTTTTCAGTATTTTAATTTAAATAAAATAAAACAATCGTTATACACAAATTACTTTATTAATTGAATGTTTTGACAGTATAAAATATAAATTTGTAACAAAAATATATATAAATACTCTTGTTAAGTTCAACACTTTATATACTTAATGATTATTCTATACAATTAAGTAGGTAATGTGCCCAAGTCCAATAATTTTCTTAGCATAATTTACAGAGAAATGTTACAAATAAATGACATGTAGGTTTTTGTAAATATATTTTTATCCATTTATCAAGACATTTAAGTATGTATAAGAATAATAAAAAAAGCACAAACATTCCGCTTTGCAAAACAACTTTTTAAAAGCTTTTTTTCATTTTAACACTCTTTAAGCATCAATTTAAAACAGTTTTCGTTCCGTAGCACCATCTTCAAATCCCAGCAAGCGTAACTTTTTGCATCTTTCACAAATTCTTCGGATATTCCCTCAGTCGGATAAGGTCCGTCGTAGTGACCACACGTGTGTGTAAACTGGATACAGCCGGATTTATATACGCATTGTGTAGTTCTGAAATCTGAGTGGAACAAGCCGCGGCTGGGTCACCAGACGAGCCGAGTTTACCCATCCTAAAGAAAAGAAATTAAATCACTATACTTTATTTCTTGAAACGAGCTTATAGGAAAAAAAAATAAGCGCCCGTGATTGGTCGTCAAAAATAATTTTCTTTCTCGTGATTGGCTAGATTTGACAATTGACAATTGATTTGACAGTCTAGCCAATCACAAGAAAGACAATTATTTTCGACGTCAAAACACGTGTGTTTATTTTTCTTTCTATTAGCTCGTTTTATTAAATGAAGTACCTACCTATAGTATTATTTTATCAGTGGTGATAGCTACGATAAGCTGATTACCGTAAAATCTTACCAAAATTCGTTCCATCAGGATGAGCGTTTCCATCCCAAGGGTATGTCATGACTAGTAGCTTGCCCGCGTGTTGGCTCGCCAGTTTAGACGACGGTTCTCGGTTTTCGAAGTAGATGTTTATGCCATCTGCAAATAAAATGTAGTTCGTTCGTTCGTATGAGCAAGTGGTCAACTCTTTTAGTATTTGTAGAGTTGCGGATGCAATAAATCGATCTAGCTAGAACTCATTCTTAAAAACGTCGTTTTATCCAATTTGTCAATTACTACCAAGCAAAGCCCGGTCATCACGGTACTGCCTAGGAGTAATCCCTATAGTGTTCTGTGTAGGTGCTTAGTAGTTAGTACCTACACAGAACTTACTTATAAATTAAACGTACTTACTTTATAAATTATTAATAATGATGATGATTGACAACTTACTTTTTGGATGGCCCTTGTCTTCAATAAAAGCAGATTTGACTGTGCTACCAGGTTTGCTCTTGAAAAATGCTGTGGAAACAGTACACTTGCATCAGTTTTTAAAACTAATGTAGCACTACTAGCTCCATCTATGTAGGACTGAGAAAACGTTGATCTCACATTTTACTACAAATTAGTACTTAATTGTAACTAGAGATGGCGCTGTTTTTAATAAAATTGTTGGATAATGGACGTTTTAGTTTGCAAAATTTTTTTTTTGCTTTCATGTATTGAATATAAACAAAACCACATTTTCAAACTCAGCAGATCCTTGTCAGGTACTCAATTTTTTATAGGAGTAGGTATTTTTGTTTCTTTATTACCTTTCAAACTAAAAAAATTAAAATCGGTCCACTATTGACGAGACAATCGGTAATTAAAAATACTTACATTGGATTATAAAACCTCTTTATTTTTTAAATTCGGTTAAGTAAATTTTTGTAAACTATCATGATTGAGAACATTATAAACACTTGAAACAGGATTTACCATGATTTGTAGGTTTATGAGTTTTCCGATATTTCGGCACAGTTGCATGCGCGATCACGGTTAAACTCGCCATGATCTCTTAAGTAAACCGGATGATATAATAACATACCTTGTAGTACCCTAGAAGTCTTGATATAAGCGAAATTAACATCAGTAACGTGACACAGCGCCCCACGTTTTAACAGCGAACGAATTGAATCTAAAAATGATAGTATGAACACGTCGTCTTGATGAGATGATACCTTCCATACACCTAGACCTGCGAATAATAAATATAGGTACTTTACTTGATTTCTTGAAGCGAGCTAATAGGAGGAAAATAAACACACGTGATTGGTTATCGAAAATAATTGTCTTTCTAGTGTTTGGCTAGATTGTCAAATCAATTGTCAATTGTCAAATCTAGCCAATCTAGGCTCAATCTGGCTAGATTTGACAATCTAGCCAATCACGTTTATTTTTCCTCCTATTAGCTCGCTTCTAGAAATCAAGTAAGTACCTATATGTAATTAAAAGTGGCAATTCTGATATAATCCAAAACTTAAAGTAAACTTAACATAAAACAAGATAATGCCGTCCTTTTTATTTCGAAATGAAAGGGACGGCAATATCTTATCTTTAGCTAGTTTAGTTATAGTTTTAGCGGCCTAAGAATCGCCAATATAGTTTAGCTAAAAAATTGAGTAAGTATTTATTTTTTCATTGTAATAAGATGAAATAGGTGGCGGCACTAGTTTGCAGCATACACCTTAAGATGTAAAATATGGCGGTTGGAAAGCTTACCTGCCCCAATAACATTAAGATAAGCATTCTTCCCTGCATCTCTTGCCCTCACATCGGCTTCCAAAAGCGAAGTTTCAGATATAATGCTGAGTCGTTTGTGATAAGCCTCGTTGTCGAATATAGCTTCCTTTTTGGTTGCTATATACCGGTCGGTGAATAGGCGCTCGTCTTTTTTGAGTTTTTGGTTCTGAGTAGGCGTGACTCAAGTTTTGATTTGGCATCGGTGAAGTTGATTATTGGTACCTAAAAATATAAAGTAGGTACTTACTAAGAATCAGTATGTCACTTAGTGCCCGGTCTCGAATTCTGCGGGCAGCGGGGCGGCGGCGGCGCGGGTAACGAGCGGGTAACGAGCGGGCAAGGAGCGGGCACTGACAGTCACCATTGCCAACTATGAAACTTCATAGCTAGTTCTAGCAATTTTTATACCCCCATCAGGAACTATTTCAATAAAATTGTAGCTAGACGATTGATCAATTTTTCTAGCAACTTTCCACTAAATCAACCATTCAAACAAATTATTTTGAAAAAAGACGTCAATGATTTTTTATATTTTGATTTAAACTATTTCTAAATCAAAATCTAAATCTAAATCATTTATTTGCTTTGAATATGGTAATTTACATACAGGTGTTAAAATTTCATTAAATAGTTCATAATACATATTCAGGTATTTGTCATAATTTCATAACATGCAAATAATACACTTGCGAGCTATAAACTGGAATCACTTCATCGCTGGTTTTTGCAGACCATATTTTACAGTTTCCATGCAACAAACTGTAGGTTGTGGTATATTATTTTAAAGATAATTTTATTAGCTTTCAAACTCTTTCGATATCATAGCGAAAAAAATGTTCATCATATGTCATGGAACGTGAAAACAAAAGACATAAATTTTTGGAACGAAACATCAATTTTTTCAAACTCCTGAATCCCTATAAAAACTGGGAATTTATGCAATTTTGTCATCAGTCCAATATTTCACGTCACTCAAAATACTGGAATTACAAGAAAATGGAAACCACACCAATAGAGGCCGCTCAAATCGTCACCCTAATCCAGCAAGGGTTCTCTCAGCGTACTATCGCTCGACAGCTTCATCTGAGCCAGTCCTGTGTCTCCAAAGTATACAAGAGGTTTAGAGAAACTGGAAACTTAGTCCGAAGACCAGGATCTGGACGACAGCGATGCACTTCGGCGAGAGATGACCGATTTATCGTCAGCACTTCTCTCCGAAATCGACATCTAACCGGCGTTGACGTCCAGCGGGAGCTCGGAGAAGTTCGAGGGAGAACTGTCAGCGAGTGGACAGTGAGGCGAAGACTCAAAGAAGCTAACTTGACCCCAAAAAGGCCAGCAACGGGACCCAAATTGTCTACAGCCCACCGACAAGCCCGACTTCAGTTTGCTCGTGATCACTTAGATTGGGATATACAGCAATGGAGCCGAGTTTTGTTCGCGGACGAGACTAGGATGTGCCTACATGGCAGCGACCGTCGACGGAGAGTCTACAGGAGACCGGGAGAGCGATACACACAATGCTGTATAGCGGAAACAGTGGCATATGGGGGTGGGTCTTGTATGATGTGGGCGGGGATTTCAATTGAAGCTAAAACGGAGCTGGTATTCGTACCCGGTGGAGGTCGGGGAGGAGGACTAACCGCAGAAAGGTATATCAACGACATTCTGCTGGGCCATGTACTCCCTTACGCCGGGTTTATTGGCGAAAATTTCCTGCTAATGCACGACAATGCCCGCTGCCACACCGCTCTTGCGACTAGACAGTACCTGGAAGAAGTCGGGATTCCCACAATAGACTGGCCAGCCGTCAGCCCTGACATGAACCCTATCGAACACCTGTGGGACGAGCTGAAAAGGCGGGTACGAGGAAGATCTCCAGCTCCGGCGTCAATAGAAGACCTAAAAACTGCTCTTATCGAAGAGTGGCAGGAAATTCCACAGGATTCAATCAGTAAACTCATTAGGTCAATGAAAAACCGTTTACAAGCAGTCATTAGGGCCAGGGGGGGCAATACAAAATATTAAGCGGGAAATAACAAAGATTTTAAATAAAAATTTGATATTTTCATATAACTTCTTATTAATTTAAACATCCACAACTTCGACCTATTGTAATAATTCATTAAATGAAGGTAGGAAACTTAATTAAATTTAAATAATTTTTATACCATTCGAAAGCTAACAAAATTTCTTTTCAAATGGTATACACCAATCTACAGTTTATTCCATGGAAACTGTAAAATATGGTCTGCAGAAACCAGCGATGAAGTGATTCCAGTTTATAGCACGCAAGTGTATATTGTTAAAATACTTTATATCAATTTAGCTACGTATCTATTAGGTACCTAATTTATTATTAAAAACATTCATGTCAAAAAATTTCAAAACAATCACAAAAAAATACATATATTTAAAGTCAACTATTAAGCAAAAACAAATACAAAACAAATAAACACTTTTTACATAAGTACCTAATATATAACCGACCACAAGTACTTATGCAACAAATCTAGACAAGTGATGATGATGATGATGATGATGATTGATATGGTTATCTGGAAACTTTTTGCAAAAGATATAGCTACTATGATGATGGTACAGTTGGCAAGACGGACAGATTACGCGGTGTAGTGTTGTACCTATTCATGGTTCAGGGGATCGAGCGAGACTGAATTGAATCCATAAAATTATTTTTGTTTAAATGTGAGAGTTATTGTTCATCTGTACGTGAATACTTAATGAACCAAACAAATTGTTCACACGAAAAACATACAAATGAAAAACGTAAATCAAAATTGTTGTAATTTAAATGGTTTTAGTTTCGATCTCTTTCTAATTTATCTCTTTTTAATAGTAATAATAGTTACATTTCTAAGTACTTAGGTACTTTATCAAAAATATCGAACCAGGAATAGAAAATGAGATTTGGTATAACTATCCGCACAACACTACACAATAATGACACGCGGACTGTCAGTGCCCGCTCGTCTCCCGCTGGTCGCCCGCTCGTCGCCCGCTCGTCGCCCGCTCATTGCCCGCTCATTGCCCGCTCGTCGCCCGCTCCCGCCCCGCTGCCCGCAGAATTCGAGACCGGGGCCTAATGAATTAACTAGCAGCGCCCCGCGGTGTTGCCCGCTGTGAACAGTACCCGTTGCCGTAGGAATACCGGGATCAAAAGTAGCCTGTGTGTTAATGTAGCATTTAAGCTATCCTAGAACCAAATTTCACACTAGCCGCTTGAGCGTGAAGGAGTAACAAACATTCACATTCACACTTTCACACATACTTTCCCCACGAGCGCTGCGCTAGCCCTACAGATAATGAATGAATGAATGACTACCTCATAGAAGTCTGCCCATAGTTTTCTCCACATTACTCTATCCTCATCAATTTGTGAGTCTTTCTCAGTTATTAGAATATCTTCGCAGTCCATGCGACCTTCGCGTTGGAAACGCGGACCGATTACACCTGAAATAAACATTTCGCCATTAAAATAAATTTGTAAGACTCTTGGATAAGGTTGTAAACTGTGGCATTAGTTATGATAAATCTTTATTCTAAAAATTTATTGATTTTGAAAGAAACTTAATTTCCAGAAAGAACGCACCATTCTTTCTGGAAATTTAGTTTCTGCGCAATGATATTTTTAAGTAGGTACCTTACTTCTATTCAAAATAATTTCAAGATTCCTCTTCTATATTAAGTAGGTATAGGTATATATAATATATGTAGATTAGATATTTAAGTTCGCCTTTGTATTGTTATAATATGAATTACGGCTGAGATCAATAAAGAAAATCGAAAAAACTGTTATTTAACATTCGCGCCATCTTCATGTACAATCTGCAACTAATATTTTGCAGAGCTAGAGTTCAAATTAATTCTACATCCAAATAACAGATGGCGCTTACCGATAATAACAGGGTTATCCTCAATATTGGATTCATTGACCACTCCAAGATTCTTTCTCAGTCCATCATTAATACAGCTAGTGTAGGAACTAACGTAGACCATAGCTGATAACTTAAGTTCATCATAACTTAGTAGATTGTCTAGAGTTAGCGGTGGTTTTTGTTTGGGTGTACCTATTGCTTCCCAGCCGTTGTTGCTGTACTAAGGAAATGTTTATACTATGAGACAATATACTTGCTTACACATTTGAATAAGTATATTTATAGCCTAGTTAGTTAGAGATAAAGAATTTTGTAAAAGAGGAAATGCACATTTCTGGTATTTATCACAGATAAAATAATACTTACACAATTTTCATACAAAATGAAATACTTAAATTTTCATGCTTACTTATCCGTATAAAATATTTCAGTACTTATATTTTTTAAAACTAGCTTAGGTAAATATCCCGTTTTAAGTAATATTTATATACCTATGATTTCAAGAGATTTATTTAGCACTTAAAAATAAGATTAAGTAATTATATTAGTTGAAAACCTACCCCTTCTCTCCATTCCTGAGCATGTACTTATCGTGTCTGGACATAAAGCACATCGCTCGCTTCTTCAGTATCCTGTCAATGAGTCCCGCCACTGTCATATCTTTATACAATGCCTTTTCTATATCACTGCCATTTTCTCTGAAAAATAATAGTCTTACATTAAATAATATGTATTTACATTTAACGACCTCTGTGGTGCAGTGGGGCCTGAGACATGGTTGCGGGTTCGACTCCCGCCACGGGGCAAATGTTTGTAAGTTCTGCAGATATTTGTTCCGCGTCTGGGTGTTTTTCTGACAATTCATTGTTTCGTTTTGCCGTGAAACGGACAAACAGCCAGACACACACACTTTCCCATCAGTCATCTGGTTACCATAACACAAGCATTAAGTTGCTTAGCTTGGGACTAGATGACGCTGTGTGGAATGCCCAAGGATATTTATTTATTTACCTTTTATACACAAGGAATGACGCCATAAGTCGTAGCACCCTTTCATGTACGACTGGGTAGGTTGAGGCGATGTTTTTCTTCAACACATCTATTGGTTTCCTCTTCTTCAGCTCAGCCAATCTGTGAAAAAAAGTTATTTATTTACTTTTGCCCAACAGTGGGACATGACAGGTTCATAAAAAAAAAGTCTATATTACCTATCCATCTTTGGTTTTGCTTAACACGTTGGGTGCCCCGGACGCACTACCTACTCCTGCTAAAGCTACAGGAGGAGGTCGAGGCCTTGAATGTGTTAATAGGAATATTAAGCAAAACCAAAGATCAGAAATGAGAAATGCACAAGTAGTGCAGAAAATTAAATAACCAAATCACAATTGTACCTGACAGTCTTAATAGGGAACGGCAAAGGGAATGCATTGCTATTCTTGATGATATCCTCTATATCATCCGAGGGCCTCACATCGGGGAGATCTGCACATTGCTTCAGCAGTAATTCAGCTTCAGGGGTTAGTAAGTCCCAATCTTGTTTACACCTGATGGTAAAAATTAAGGATTTTATTTTATTGAGGCAATTTAATAAAGGTTTTTGTTACTCTTATAAGTCAAAGAGTTAGTAACAGATTTAATAGATGTTTTAGTTAATTCGATTAATATGAATAAGACTGTTAGGTTTTATTAATGGGAATCAAAAATAATGGTTAATTAACAAATAATTTTGCTTAACCTTTGAGTAGGTGAATATTTAAGTACCTAAATGCACATGCAAAGATTTAGGATTGCTGTCTTAATATATAAATTGAGCTTTTTAAACCACACTTCTTAAAATTTTCAATCATGGTGTTTTGCAGCCTAAAATTATTATTGTGCAACATCTTTATAAGGTATCTACTTGGTGAATCAGCTTGCTACCATCAGTTTTGCAAGATTAACACTTACTTATTTCAAACTTTTTTCACTAAAAGGTACCTATTTAGGTAGCAGTGCAAGGTTTGGCTTGGCTTGCCATTAGTCACAATATTGTTACTTAGGTAGGTACCTAGGTTAACCGCAAACCGCTAAAGCAAGCTACAACACTTACCAAACAAGTTTCTTGAAATGCTTCATGGTATCCATTTATTCTGGAAAATTAACACCACTATTAACGCAAAATACAGATTTCCTAGTAATTATTAGTAGGTAAGTAAACTTACTATATATAGGATAAGATAAAACATAATCTTTGGGTAGGTACAAGTAAGTACCTGCTTCACAGAACTTTTATATTTGTTTATTTATGATGTGATGTGGCTATCTGTATTATCGAAGTAGGTATAGGGAGGTTTTTTTTTTTTTTTTTTTTTTTTATTACCAAATAAACAGAGATTAAGCTTAAACTAATTATGGATAGCACTTTAAGCCACGAAGGTTTATCTTGTGCTATCGTGAGACACTCAAAAATAAAATAAAGTTAAAAGTAATTTGACAAAAAGGTAGGTACCTACTTACTTATTCTTTTTTAGATAGATGTCTCCTAGTATTTTACACACACTTTCTTATTCACAATGTCTGTACTTTTATAAAGTATGTAGGTAGGTAGATAGGTAGGAACCTACACGGTACGGTAGATGAATTACAATTACTAACGTTGAATCTCAGACCAAATATATTTGGTCAGAGCGTTGAATGAGGAAATCGAATACCGATAAAGCAAAGCCGGCCGGGGCCGGCGCGGGCGTATTTCTGCAGCGGGGTTTTCCCTCACTCAACCAATCTCTATTCTATTCTGTGACTCACAAGTTCACAACTCAACGGAAGCGCGACCTTGTTTTAATATCAGTCTATAGCAATAGCCCAAAAACTGCTAGGGCATTATGAGTATTCCATTCCATGCAAAGAGTAGATTAACTTTAATGGCATTTCTTATTAAACTTTGGTTTTTGTATAATTTGATCCACCCACAGCCCACGGCACCCACAACCACACGAATTACACGAAATGACGAAATGACGAAATGTTTGTTTTTGTTTACTTTTATTTGGGTTCCGCAGTGTGGAAAAGAACGTAAAATATTACAAAGCGTTGCACCGCACTTAGCTTAGATACGTACTTAAAGGTAAATACGATATTAATACCGTCATTCTAAAGTTTTTTGCGATTAGTAAATAGATTTTTTGCAGCTATACTCGTAACTAAAAGAAGCTTGGATCATAATTAATTTATTCTTTGAACGGAACACTAGATACGAAAAACGATTCGTCCTTTGTTTGGCTAGTGATTTTATTTTGATTGATTGAATTGAAAACTAACTTTCTGACATTGACATCAGATGAGTTAATGACTTTGGCATAATTCGTACTTGAAGTTAGCATCGGAGGATTCGGTCGCAGGACGGATTGTGTGGCTCCTGTGTTGGCGGTAATTTGAAAAATGATAATTTTAATTTCCGTTTAACTCCTTGGGGAACCAAAAAAAAAAAAAAAAACTCCTTGGGGGCTTGGCACAAGTTTTACTCTTAAATTTTCTTCTATCAGCCGTGTCGTTTCAACATTAATCCCTTCCCTAAGTACTTTATGTTAACTTGTACAGACAAAAGTACACTCTGTAGGTCTCTCTCTGTAGGTAAGGTATAACGTTGGTTGGACCCACCTATTTTTACTACTAAAATAAAACAGACATATTGGGTTTTCATATTTGCTAAAGGTGTTTTATTATATTTCATTTGAATCCAAACAAAACAGGCACAACAATTTCCAGTCTTAGCTTATTAAATACAACAAAGTCAGTAAAAAAATGCACCAAATACTTTAATCTGATTGATCAAAATTAAAATAAGTAAGTAGGTAGGTATTGTTCTTAACTGTGCCAACCGAAGTTGGGAATTTACATAGGTACCTCTTGAGAAATATTCATATTCAAACAAATTGGTACATTTTTCACCTGACCCTATACTAACACAAAAAATAGTAGGTACCTAAGTACATATTAAGTAGGTACATAAGTACGAGTTAAGTTAGGACATTTAATTGCTATAATAATATAGATAGACTATTAATACATGTCATAGGTACTACCACATCTATACTTCTATACTAATATTATAGAGAGGTAAAATTTGTTTGTTTGTTTGACAGAGGTAATCTCCGAAACTACTCAACCGATTTCAAAAAATCTTTCACGGGTGTGTAGAATGGACTGTCCGGGTGGTTATAGGCTATTATATTATCTCAGTAGCTTCATTAGTACACCCGGGACGTGCTACTAGTTAATTTATACACTTGTGTCATACATTTAAAAGAACAAAGATTGTCTATTAAATATTATAATTTTTTTTCTTATTTAAGTACTTACTTATTTACCACATACTTTATGTACTTAAATAATTTAATTGAGTATATTTTAGCTATTTATTTATACAAATACATTGGATACATTTCTTAAATGCTACATATTTATAATACAAGCAGAATAATTAAGTCATGTTTAGTATAAAAGCTGTAGATATTATTTTTGGTTTACATTTTCTAAATCACTTAAGATTTTATCTTTTCAAAGTCCATTTTTAGTACAATCTTTGTTACAATATATTGCTTGATCATAACATTCAAGTTGCGTTTCTTGCTTTAAATCAATGTCTTTGTGCACTAGTTGAACATACATTATAGTAGGTATAAGTAGTATATGTATCAGTCATCTGGTTACCTTATCCCAAGCATTTATTTATCTTGGGACTAGATGACGCTGTGTATATGTCCAAGGATATTTATTATTATTATGAAACGAGTAATGATGGTATTGAGTCATTAATTTCATAGCTGCCTTTGTTTTGATGAAGTTATAAGGTAGAGCAGCTTAAAACTTCAGCCGAACGAATGCTTAAACCAAAAATCAATGGAGAACAGCCTGCATTACAAACTAAAAAAAATATTTCCCATAAGAACGACGGAATAAGTACTTAACTTAAGTACATTTGATTGCAAAGGTTTTGTTTAACCATTTGTACTTATCCTTCACAGACACTTTCACTCTTATTTCTTTTACTCTTATTGCAACACTCTTGTTAACATCACTTAAAATTCCTCGTCGCCAATTATATTAGTCCTCGTCAATACTGTGGGTATAGTGCGTGAGATGCAACAGTTGTCTGTTAGTAGCTATGCGAGCGTGTCTTGCGCTGACCGCGGGACTGATGTGGGCGTTGTGTAGCTCTGATATCTGGGTGGACGCGGCCGCGGCCGGGTCGCCTGAACCGTCTAGACTGCCGGTCCTGTGGAGTAATAAGTTTTATACTAATACATACTAGTAGCACGCCCCGGCTTCGCACGGGTGTAGGTACTTATGAAGCTACCGGGATTAAATATAGCCTATAACCACCCGGACAGTCCATTCTACACACCCGTGAAAGAACTTTTGAAATCGGTTGAGTAGTTTCGGATATTACCTGCGTCAAACAAACAAACAAACAAACAAACGAATTTTACCTCTTTATAATATTAGTACAGCTGATAAAGAGGTAAAGTTTGTTTGTTTGATGGAGGTAATCTCCGAAAGTACTCAGCCGATTTCAAAAATTATTTCACCAATGTGTAAATGGATGAGCAGAATGGACTGTCGGGATGGTTATAGGCTATATTTTATTTCGGCAGCTTCTTTAGTACACCCGTGCAAAGCCGGGACGTGCTGCTAGTGCTACTTTAAAATAAGATGATATATTTTAAGATTTTTATAAGAAACAATCTTTACCAGAACTCGTTCCCGGGATGTGCATTACCATCCCAGGGGTAGGTCATGACTAGTAGCTTGCCCGCGTGCTCGCCCGTCAGACGACTCGACGGCTCACGGTTTTGTAGCTGGACGTTGATACCACCTGGAAACAGGCATTGATAAGTACTGAGAATAGTAAGTACTTAGTAGGTTTATTTTTACTTTGCTTATTCGCCACATATTTCTCAACTTAATACAAGTTAGACTCGTACTGCTGGCCGATTCTCGGCGACATTCAAAACATGACGCGGTAAGAGATTGCACTTTATTCTAGCATTTGTTTTCTGAAATCCATAGCATTTTTCAGAACAACACTCTATGAACATGTCTTGTTCCAAACATGTTATGGATGGAACATTTTACTTTAAAGTTTAAACTATCATGGTTTTGAACATTATAAACACTTAAAACGGGATATTTACCATGATATGTGCTAGCTCACCGCGTCATAGCGAATAACCGAGGGCTATTGGTTTTCGTTTTAATTAAAGTCTTAATAGATATAATTTAATTTTATATATTTTTTTGATTTATTTACCTTTGGGATGCCTCTTCGATTCTAGGAATATCCTCATTTCAGCGTTCTCACTGTTACCATCACTCGTGTTTGTGAATAGGGCTGGGAAGAGTAAAAATAAATTATGAACAATAAATAAATAAATATAAACAAATAAATATCCTGGGACATTTCACACAGCGTCATCCAGTCCCAAGCTAAGCAACTTAATGCTTGTGTTATGGTAACCAGATGACTGATATAATACTTAGATACATTTTTATATATTTTATACATTTTAATACATACTTACTATAAATAGAAAACACCCAGACATAAAATTACCTCGTATAGTATCGCTGGGTCGTATATAAGCGAAGTTAACATCAGTGACGTGCGTCAACGCGTCGCGTCGCAACAACGCGCGCGTGCGCTCTATAAACGTCAAGAGAAATACGTCGTTCTGATGCGATGATATCTTCCACACGCCTAGACCTGAAATATTTTATTTATTTACTAGCAGCACGTCCCGGCTTCGCACGGGTGTACTAATAAGGGTGTACGAGCTACCGGGATAAAATATAGCCTATAACCTTCCGGACAGTCCATTCTACACACCCGTGAAAGAATTTTTGAAATCGGTCTAGTAGTTTCGGAGATTACCTCCGTCAAACAAACAAACAAACAAATTTTACCTCTTTATAATATTAGTATAGAGTATAGATTTATTTATTTTCACAAAACTTACACTTACGCTTTATGTATTTTATCATCATCATCCACAGCCCGACTTTACCCACTGCTGGGCATAGGCCTCCCTTAGTTTGTGCCATCCACTACGATCCTATTTATATACATATAAATAAATTATTTATATTTATTTAATTATTCATTTAGCACCTACCTATTATGAGCAATGTTTTTATATTGCATGCCACCTGGAGGCGAGTTGCTGAACTAAAGTGACAGCGTTAGGTTTTTCGTTACGGAATTTCTGCATTCGGTCTCCACGCTCAAGGCCCGCGATAGAAGCTATGCAATTAAAATCTTATTATTTATTTATTATTATTCAGCCATAATCGTCCCACTGCAGGGCAAAGGCCTCCCTTTATTAAAAAAAAAATTAAAATCTTACCTGCTCCAATAATATTAACAAATGCATTCCTATCCACTTCCTTTGCTCTCGCCTCCGCTTCAAGTAATACCGATTCAGCGATAATACACAGTCTTTTATAATACGCCTCGTTATCAAAGATGGCCGTCTTTTGCATGACATGAACGAATCTGTCCGTGTAGCGACGTTCGTCTGACTTGTCGTCCGTGTTGATGTAGGATGATAGCTCGGGGTAGGTGTAGCTTGGTACCTGGAATATACAGAGAGAAATGAATAAATGAAAGATCACGACTGTATCCCAGGGAGCGGTAGACATTTCTTTTAGATCTTTATGTAATCCTTTAGAGCCTTTGAAGATGTATAATGGGGTAGTCAGAGGTATGTCCAAATACATATTTGGTACATGCCTACACTTTGCAGAAGGTTAGCTTTCCATACGTGACAGGTTGCAAGTCCATCGACGCTGCTAGAAAGCTAACTGGTTTCCTCACGATGGTACCTGAAGGTACAAAGAAATCTGATGAATGGCTATATGTTTGCGATCTACGTTATCTATATCTATACTTCTATACTAATATTATAAAGAGGTAAAATTTGTTTGTTTGTTTGTTTGACGGAGGTAATCTCCGAAACTACTGGACCGATTTCAAAAATTCTTTTACGGGTGTGTAGAATGGACTGTCCGGGATAGGCTATATTTTATCCCGGTAGCTCCATTAGTACACCCGTGCGAAGCCGGGACGTGCTGCTAGTCTATCTATATATCTACATACCTGATAGAACTCCGCCCACATCTGCCTATACATATGTCTATTAGACTGGTTGTTTCTAACGTATGTTGTCTTGAGTACATTCAGGCAGGTGGTAGGGGTGACCTCCTCGCCGTAGCCCAGAGCGCAGTTGTTCTGTGCATCTGTTATTACTATATCTTCGTATTCCATACGTTCGGGACGCTCGAAGCGGGGGCCTATTATACCTGGAAATAGATGGCAAAATTAAAGAAATTTTATGAAACTAGCTGCGCCCCGCGGTTTTACCGTAAGTTCCCGCAGGAATATCGGGATATAAAGTAGCCTATGTGTTGTAACGAAATCGGTCCAGCCGTTTTTGCGTGAAAGAATAACAAACATACATTCTCACAAACTTTCACATTTATAATATTAGTAGGATAGGATAGTAGGAAGGATTGCTATACCTACTAGGTACCCCCTCCCATCCCTATCCTAATTCTGAGCAACACTGAAAAATAGCGCCTGATCGTTAGATTGAGGCCTAAATGCTAAGTTGTTGCCGTTTCAGCGAATATTTGTAAATTTATATACATTGTTTTAAGTGTCATGTATCTATTTTTTTCTTTTAGGCCATTTTTTGTGTTTGATTTTTGAGGCGTCACAGCGGCGTTTAGACATCCAGGCATGCTACTTAGCACTAGATTGTGTTACTTATTTTTAATTGCAGACAAGGCCTAAACACCGCTCGGTGCGCCGCAAAAATCAAACACAAATATAGCCCGAAGAAAAAAGTACAATGTTCGAGATGAGGCATCTGTCTTATGTAGGTAATCTGTGGTATTATTAATCATTGTTTCATTTAATTAACGAAGGTAGTAAGTTGGCAAAAAATAACCTATGAACATACCAATAATAATAGCATGTGTTTCTACATCTTTCTCCATCACCTCCCCCCGATTATGTCTGCTCCCATCGTTGATGCAGACAGTCGGCCCGCTGACATACACCATACTAGACAGTTTCATCTCGTCGTAGCTCAAACAGTTGTCTAGGGTGAGTGGCTCGCGTTGCTGCATTGTACCCACTTGCTCCCAGCCTTCGTCGCTGGAACAAAATAAAATAGTTTATAGATATCGCTAGCAGCACGTCTTTGCACGGGTGTACTAATTAAACTAAAGGGATAAAAATTAGCCTATAATCATGCCGACAGTCCATTCTACACATTGGTACAAGTTTTTTTCGGATAATCGGATAATTGACGGTAAAATCAGTAAACATACAACCCTTATATAAAGTCGGGTAAAAAGTGGGGTTCATCATTCAGTCAATGAATTCATTAATTCATGTGATGGTAAAAGTAAATGCAACTTACCCAGATATCCCATTAAGAAGTAAGTAAGTATCGTTTGGGTTCATAAATGTGACAGCTCTCTTCTGTAGCAGCCTGTCAATAAACTCTGGTACTGTCATATCTTTGTAGAATGCCTTCTCTATAATACTGCCAAATTCTCTGGAAAAATAACTTTGTTTTAGGGTGGTATTACACTTATCAAATATCTTTGTCCAATGTACATTTGATCAAAGAAATTGGACGACTTCTTGATGAAATTCTTGATGAAGTCGTCCAATTTCTTTGATCAAATGTACATTGGACAAAGATATTTGATAAGTGTAATACCACCCTTAGTTAAAACTTCTTAAACTATCATGGTTGAACATTATAAACAATACATATGGTAAATTAAAAGTTTTAAGTGTTTATAATTGTTTTAGTTAATTTAACGTATGGCACAATGAAAATTATTTTATGAAAATGAATGAAGGCCTATACTTCATTTATTGAAACGAGCAAATAGGAACAGAAATAAACACACGTGATTGGTCGTCGAAAATAATTACATATGTATCTTTCTCGTGATTGGGTAGATTGTCAAATCAATTGTCAAATGTCAATTGTCAAATCTAGCCAATCCAATTATTTTCGACGACCAATCACGTGTGTTTATTTCTCTTCCTATTAGCTCGTTTCAATAAATGAAGTATAGGAGTATCTGACTCAAATTTTTATTTCTATAGTCATTCTTTTCAATAATAATTTTAATCGTAAGTACGGATAGTCAATCAATAGAGTATTATCACTCACCGCTTATAGATAAGGAAGTGTGTCATAAGTAGCAATACCCTCTCGTGTATAAGAGGGTATGTTGTCGCAATGTTCCTTTGTAACTGTTCTATTGGTATTCTCTTTTTAAGTGTATGTAACCTGAAATGATAACAAATACCATTTAAATATACGCATTATATACTAGTAGCTGCGCCCCGCGGTTTCACCCGCGTAAGTCCCGTTCCCGCGGGAATATCGGGTAAAAAGTAGCCTATGTGTTAATCCAGGGTATCACCAATCTACATACCAAATTTCAACCAAATCGGTCCAGCCGTTTTTGCGTGAAAGAACACAAACTGTAGGAAGTATAGTAGGAAGGAAGTAGGATAGTAGGAGGAAGTAGGATAGTAGGAGGAAGTAGGAAGGAAGTAGGGAAGATAATTACGCATTATATTCTATCTTTCGACCGCGGTTAGGTCTATTTATCTATAGGTACAGAGTTCTATGAGAATTAAGAAGACAGATTATTGTACCATCTTTAAACTAGATTATGGCTTTCGCATTACAAGGATGTCGATTCTCGACGACTTTCAATCCATGACGCTTTTGTTTTCTGTAATCCAACGCGTTATTCAAAAAACACGCCGTGTCGTGCCAAGTCAAGACATGGTTATTTGGAGAATAAGGCGCAAGTTATCAAATAACCCCGTCCAGCAAATTCTCTATTGAATCAAACAGTAAAGAAAGAAAGATTGTTCTTTTTGTATCAAACATACCCACAAATTCAATAAGCTTTTCCTATCCTCAAAGGTTTGCTGGAAGAAAACTCTTATAGGGTTAAGCTCGCCTTGGTACATGCTTTTTTATCTGTTTTTATGTGTATTTTTATTTCGTGTACAATAAAGAATAAAGAAAGAAAGAAAAATATGTTTATTTCGTAGGACCTCAAGGATCACTCAAAAACGTACAGTCTTATAAGCTAGGTGACTCTATTGCCTGTTCCAAAACAACTCCCAACAGTTTACTCACCTTACACTCTCTATTGGGAAAGGAATGGGGAACGCGCGACTTCTTCTGATAACCTCATCGACATCCCCCGAGGGTTCGAAGGTCGGGAGATCAGCGCACTGCTTCAAGAGTTCATTAGTTTCCTTGCTCGTGCTTGGGAAACACCAGTCCGGTTTACACCTGAAATAATCATACAATAATATTTATCAAAACAAAAAAAAACAATATTCTTTTAACAAAATTAACTAAGTACAATCACAGAACAATTTCAAATCATTATAGCTAATAAATAAAATGTAGTAGGTAAATGTAAAATGTAGTGCAGGAAATTTCTCTTGAGAAATGGAAGTTGTTTTTCTAAAAAAAACAATCTTGCCATTTGTTAAGTTATGGCTAAAAATGGTAATACCTACCTACACTAGAGATTGTAAACAAGTTTGAAGCAATAAACTCTATTCTTACCAGGCTAAATTCTGAAGCTGTCTCAACTTATCCATCGCCAATAGCTTTACCTGAAAACAGTATGAAATCTATAAGTAGGTTTGCTATATAAAATTCAACAAATGTGTAGAATGGGCTGTCAGGATAGTTATAGGCTATATTTTATCCTAGTAGTTTCATTAGCACAACCTTGCAAAGCCGGGACTCGCCCAGTAACCTACTTATAGGTACCTACTATGGCTAACTGCTTGAGATTAAGAAGCAGTAAATCACTTTAATTGTCTATATTTATAAGAGAAACAGCTTGAATACAAACTAGCTATGCTATTAATAACTGTATGGCTTGCTCTTTGACTTAACCTCTTTATAGAGGACTAAATAAAAGAAACAAAATACTTACACAACCGACACAACAAATGGTTATGAAACACAAACAAAGTTTAAAACTAAACATTGTGACAGTTAAAGTTAACCACAATAAGAAATAATCCAGACGCAATGAAGTACAGTCCTTAGTCTGAGCTCAATATAGATAGATACTGAACATATTCATATGTGGTTTTATTTTGTAAAACTGGTTTTGTAATGCTACTAGTGCATTCTTAAACCATAACTTTGTTTATTTGAAGATTTTCCTCAAAGGTTTTTTACTTGTATCTGCAGGCTAAGGCAATGTTAGGTAAATAATGGGTAAGAAATGTTATTTTTAGTAAGAAACTTAAGTTACTAATTGCATTAAAAAAATTTAAGCAACAAAAAATGATGGTATTAGGTAATTGAAATATAAACAAAACTAAAGATAGATACATTACTGAGACTTTCCGTAACTGTATTGCCATATGAAATTTCCCAATGGCAATTCTTTTAAGTGGTGCAGTAGGTAAACAAATTGTTCTTGATTGCGGCATATTAAGAACCTACCTATTAGATAGTACCTACCTAAGTAGATGTAAAAATGTGGGTATGAAGTAACTTACTTACTTAATGTTATTTTCAATGAATGTTTAGTGTGTTTCTCCTATATGTTTATAAGAAAGATTAAAGACGATTCAGACCCAAATTTCTCAGAAGGTAAAGATTATCTGATCATAGGTACTTACCTTCTTTACTTTAGAATTTTATTCTGAATGGCCAATGAAAATCAACATTAGTAGGTATTGGTAGTCCCTAAATTAAAATTGAGGATGCAGGTAAGTAGGACACCGGCACAGTCAGTAAGTATGAAATAATAGAAATCGTAGTTTTTTGGCAAAACTTTCAACGAATAGAAACTTGTAATGGGAAAATTAAGGAAATACTCACAGCGCAATAATGTGTGTAAGAAGTAACAGAACGAAGATTTTGTAATATTGTGAACATAAATCTTAAACAAATCTCGTAATATTGATTTTATTGTATCACAACAATCAGAAAACTAGTAAAAAAACTGGGTTGACTTGATTTCAATCAAACGGAGTGAGTGAGTGACATTACCAATAAGCTTTACAAAGCTGGATTCATCTACTAAGAATTTAAATTATTTCAAATTATAAACACATTGCAAACATAGAACAACTCATTGAGAATCCTTCGAAATTAAAATCTAAGCACTGAAAAATAAGGTGTACAGGTACACCTTTCTATATGTAATTCTTAGGATCCATAGAAGATGTTTAATAATTTTATGGATTCGTTTCTTTGTGAATATCAATGGTAATGTCATGTCAAAAATAATTGACTTTTTCTGTCACGAAAGCAAGTGGCATTGTCAAGTCAAATCAATCGAATGTCAATGTCAAAATGTTCATTTTGAAAATAAGGAAATCGCGCGCTCGGATTTTTCCAAAACAATGCTTGATTTAGCTTTTAGACAAAATAATTCTCTGTAATTACTATCTATACTTTTCTTGAAGTGATGGGAGATCTACAAAGAATACGTGCCGAAGTCAACAATGCTTTCAAACTCAGCGGATTTACCATACGACGAGAGGCAAGTACGTTTGTCTCTGAAGAACTTTCGGCTCTGCCTGCTGCTGAAAGACAGGCTATGATAGACAAGCTGACCGCTCACTTACTACGCCAATGCCTCTCCCAACCTGTGTTAGAGAAACATCATCTTGAAACAGCCTATAGAGAATGCTCTACATCAGGTCTAGAAGAGACGGAGACAATACTGAACGTTATCGATGCCTTCACGGTCCCGAAGCTCTGCTACGACACGGAAAGAAAGAGATTTGTTAAAAACGTGAGTACAAACAATACTTTGTATCCAGACCCTAAATGGAAAGCCCAATTTCTAATAGACAGGTATACAGTCATTTGGCAGCGAACACAGAGGAACAAGCTTTTTGCTCAAGAAGCCCTACAATTGACTGAAGGTGAGCAGCGTTTTCAACTACGTACTATAGAAGTATTGCTAAGCTCTTCGAGTAGAATTGATGAAGTTATTGTACTAGGACTTTTGACTCAACTTACCGAGGGTAAATATTACTTGGAAGATCCTACCGGTAGCGTTCTGCTTGATATAACAAATGCTAGATTCCATTCCGGGTTGTTCACCGAGAACAGTTTTGTTCTTGCTGAAGGATTTTATGATGACAAAGTGTTAAATGTCACTGGCTTAGTGCTTCCACCATCAGAGAATCGCACCACTTCATCTCCTTACTTTGGAAATATCAACACATTTGGTGGCACTTCGAAAACACTACTCAAAAACTCTAAAAGCTTGCTTAAAATTGAAAAGGATGACAAAGATGGAATGATGATATTTCTTTCCGATTGTTGGTTTGACAACATCAAGGTGATGACGAAACTGAAAACCCTCTTCACCGGCTACAATGAGTTCCCGCCTATAGCTATAGTTTTCATGGGCGAGTTTCTATCAAACCCGTATGGTCATGAACACAGTTCTCAATTACGAACAGCACTTACAAACCTCGGAGACATAATCCATCAATTCAAGAAACTACAAGAATCGACAAAGTTCATCTTTGTGCCTGGCCGAGGGGATCCTGCTGCAGCTAATATACTACCTCGCCCAGCAATACCCAACTCTATAACTAAAGAAATAAGAGATAGACTCGGCGATGCAGCGATTTTTACAACCAATCCATGTAGAATCCAATACTGTACACAAGAGATTGTTATCTTAAGACAGGACTTAGTTATGAAGATGTGCAGAAACTCAATACATTTTCCAGAAAAAGGTGATATTCCTGATCATTTAACGAAGACACTTTTAAGCCAGTGTTCATTGTCTCCTTTAGCTTTGGGCGTGCAACCTCTTTATTGGAAGCATGTTGATGCCTTAAACTTGTACCCCATACCAGATCTAGTAGTTATAGCTGATCATTTTCAACCGTACACTCGTTCCCATCAAGACTGTCAAATGGTAAATCCAGGGTCATTCCCGAGAACAGAATTCTCTTTTAAAGTTTATATTCCGGGAACAAGAACGGTGGAAGATTCTCAAATACCTAAAGAAGATGATTTGTGAAGGTAACTTAATGAGCTTAATTTATGAGGTTTAAATCTGTATTACAATTAAGGATTAAGTTAGGTCAAATTAAGTAATATTTTGTAAATAAAACAATTTCTTAAAGGTAAGATTTTTAATTCATAAATAGTTAACTAATATTTACAGAAAAGATAAAGAACTAAAAATAGGTCCTAACTTTCTAAAATATTCTAAAAATACAACAAGTCAAAAATTGTGATGTGACTTAAAATCTAAGATCTAAAACAGTTAAAATTTGTAATATTTAGACACCTAATTGTTTTTACCGTAATAATATTACCACAGAAAAAATACCTAGGTTTTAAACTACAGTTTCTAAAGCAAGGTTTAAAAATCTTTTGTTACTTGTTACCTTAAAGGAGCATAATCTTTGAATTTGATATATAAAAATACAGTAATTAATTGTCTTGGACGGACTTTCTGAATCTTAACATCTAGGTATTCACAAAATGTTAAGTAAATGATTTTGTGCTCTTTTAAATACTATTAACTTAAATAACAACTTTGCAATTCTTCCATGAAAGCTTACCTTAAACTTGGTCTAACAAAAACTGTTATTCTTCAAAATGAGTTCAAATTTTTAATTTGCATTGTAGTGTAGCAGTTATTTTAGTAAGTACCAAGTTTTTACTAATTTTAGCTTTTGTAAAATTAAAATAGACTGCCAAGTAATAGTTAGCCATCAAAATACAATCTTTAAGAATCAAAACGATTTTAAATAACAGAAAACAATTATTATTATTCTTGACAATAAAAGACTTGAAGTAAAACTTATCAATATAAAAACTAGTTTCGTTATTGTTCATGGCAGTTGCAAGGATCTTCAAAATTATTTTAATTTGATGGAATTTATTCTTCCTTTGGATCGAAACGAAAAACAGACCTAAAAAATTGGGGCATATTTTAATCATCTATGCCCGCATTCTATATCGTACCTACGGATGTCCGTAGGTCCATCACTATAAGCTGTTTTACAACAAAATGTATGAATTACTTTTTGACAGATAACAACGAAGTCGAAAGTCCTACGGCCATCCGTAAGTTGGTAAAAGGCGTTAGTTTTCGCTGGGTGAATAAGAAACAACAATTAAACACCAACAATAGTGTTGTAAGTCTGGCCAATGGGCGCGAGGGCGACCAGGCAGATCATAGTGATGGTGATGATGATGATTAGAGGGCTGAAGACACTGAGTACCAGCTTTCTGAAGATGGAGAACTGAAAACAAAGAAATAATTAGTAAGCTTATTCAAATGACAATTAATTCAATGGGCAAGCCTATTCCATCTCAACAATGTCCCAGGCATTACAGTGTCCAGTTAAGTGTAGGTAAAGATTGCCTCCTGACGCTGTATTAAATCATCTGGTAAATCTTTACCCAGGCCCAGGTACCTACCTACTTAAGTGTTTTCTATAACACTTACCGGGGCATCAGTACTCCTGTCAATTTGCGTGACTTGCCGCGTGTGTCCCATCATATCCTTCATGGGGAAGCTGTTCACTCGGCCGTTGCTGATTCGCCCTTCTGACACGCAAACTGTCAGCTGGAAGAAATTCATATTGATGAACAAGGTACCTACTGCCGACTTATTCTCCAAATGACCATGTCTTGACGTGGCAATACTAGGCGTGGTTATTTGAATAATGCTATGGATTTCAGAAAACAAAAGCTAGATAACGTGCAATCTCTTACCGCGTCATGTTTAAAAGTCGTCGAGAATCGACATCCTGATTAGAAAATAAAAGTTACCAACAATAATTGTCAAGAATTGATTTGAAATACTTACAGATAGCACAATATGCATGATCACATGGAAAACCACGAAGGCTGCCAGAATAAATACGCTCCAAGGTGGAAGTTCTGCCTTCTGAAGGTACACTGCCAGGAATATTGTGACAACTGAAAGAAAAAACATTAGCCAATGATATTTACTATTGAAACGTGGCACGATTGGAATATTCATTATGCAAAATGGCATAGTAGTGTGTAGGCATTAGCCCGAGGCTTTTATTGTAGTTTTTAAACAAACATACATTCATTTATCTAGGTTTTCTTAAGTAGAATGAAGAGAGGGTTAGTCAAAGACTAACTGACTACCTACAGATGATAAAGTCATAGGTACTTACTTCCGAGAATATGAGCGCCATTACCGAAGAACCAGTGCATCCAGTTGAAGATTGGCCTCTTCTTAGTACCAGGGTGCGGTCTGAAGTATGCACCTGTAATAGAAAAGGGAATTGCATATTGATACACGACTCAGTTTAAAAGTCTTGTAGGGCTCAAATGATCTCTATTTCTTTAAAGAATAAATAAATTAAATGTCATTTTGAAAATATTAATCCAGCTCAAAACACAACTTTACAAGATGTTTTATAACAGCGTTAGGAGGCAATCATTGCTTTCAGTAAGCGGGAGACTCGTGCTTGGGGCATTGTTGAGGTGCAATATACTTGCCCAGCACCTAAACCATCCTCTCAACTTAGCCAGCCAAATCCACAGAAAATACTTACAATAAATCAATACGTGTGGCTGACAAAGCCGCGGGTTTCCTCACGATGTTTTAAGCCCTAAGAAAAGCCAAAAAACAACCCTAACCCTTCGCCTTACGTTACAATAGCACGAACAAACTTACCAATAGGCTGTATAAAGCACAATATAACAGTGACAATGCCGGTGATGGCGTGAGGGTTGTCTCCCGTCGTGGACCAGCCACCGACTTCGATGAGGATGATGATGAACCCGCAGACTGTTAGCAGCCAGGTTGATACCATCAGGATTCTGTGCCACTGGAGATAAAAATATTATGAAAACAACGGGTTTCTTAAGTGTAGGTGTAGGTATCTAAGTTTATAAACTACCTATAAAAGCGGGGAGGGGGCAAGCTACAAGCAATACTTAGTAGTTTCCTATCTGTATTCTGTGATAGTACCTATCGTCTCTATCTATACATGATGAGTTGGTTTCTAGCCATGACCATGTTTAGCCTTGAATGTTACTTTTTGCAATCTGAAGATGTCCTAGATCTTGAAGGTCTTATCTTCCACTGTTATCGCTTAGAGATTAAGATTATTATTGCATTTCTATTATGCTTTATCATTTACTTGATTATTTATTTTATTTATTTATTTTAGGAGGAACATCGGCACACAGTAATACAGTAGTTTATGTAGGCACGTTCATATTAAAATACTGCAGTAATACTTACAGCAAACCAAATGTCTTTGCCGCCCAAAGTCTTGCCAACCCAGGTCTGTCTGAAGTATCTGAAAACAGAAAAGACAATAAAACATCAGGGTGCTTCAATTAAATAAGTGCCAGGTCACAAGAACAGAGTTCAAAAGAACGTGTGACAAGTGTGAGACAACATACTAGATACCAACACTATAGCACTTCTTTTAGTGCCTGATAACGTCGTGAGAAAAAAAAACATCCCTTACCAGTCATCCCACCCAAGTTAACCGGTGCATAACCAAGCAGCTAAAACCAAGCTACACTAAGCTGGGTAGGTAGGTACCTACAGTTGTTGCCTTAGAGAATATATTCTCTAAGCTTGTTGACTATAAAAAATATAGACATACCTAGCCAGCACTATCCCAAGAGAAGCCGTGCCCAACCAAGCGGCTAACATGAAGGATCCGTGAAGCTTCAGCAGTAGTTTGGAAGCCCCGGCGGCAGCGCCAACGCTGGCGAGAGCCATCGGCACGCCTGTTGACTCGTACGCTAAACTGTGGAAGCCCACACGGTTTGCGTCTGGAGGAAAAACGAACAGTTAGATAAAACATAAAAATAACCAAAATAGCTTAAAGAATACAGAAAGAAATGAAATACAACAGAAACTACTACAAATGAAATCAATAATAATTCCGATTTTTATAGAATGGTGACTACTACTAAACCGTAAGACTTTACAAACGGCATGGATCTACCTACATTTCAGTTTTCATGTGCGAACAGAAGCGAAAAACTCACCTTTCATACTATCTCCAGCAAGCACCATCAGGTTGTATTTATTATTCGCCAGATCAAAGGTGTTTCCTTTCACCACAGAAATAACATCTCTCTTAAACTTGCAGTAAAGTTTTCCGTCTATATTCGAAGACTCTTGCAGCTGAACAATCTCTTGTGGAGATTCAGATCTGCTGACATAAGGCTCGACTTTCGGGTACGTCCACGAAGTGAACAGATTAATTCTTCCATTATCATTCTTCACGCATTCCATAGCGCTGTCGTCTCCCATCTTGTTATCCATGCTCAGGCCTGCTGCTATGTATTTAGGGTTGCCAGTGCCTTGAATTTCGAAGGTGTAATCTGAGCCAGATACGAATACGGCTACAATTGCTTTGCAGTCTCCTTTTTCAATGCAGTTGGCGGGGACTCCAAAACAGAGTTTCGTGTCAGAGCAGCCCTGGTAGATTACGTCCATGGGCTGTGCTGTCGGTTTTGGCTGTAAGCAAAAAGCCAGTAGGTATTTTAGACATATTGCGGTCCTTAAGGACATTTTGATCTAGACTTAGTAGGTAAGTAAGGTAGATTAACTGCAAAGGTTGTAATTGTAACTTGTAATTTAAACCAGATGTGAATAATAGTTCAATAGGTAAGTAGGTATTCAATAGCAAGTGAGACTAACCATCTTTGTTTATGCTTAGGTACCGGGGATATATATTTCACATTGCTTCAATACAAAAGATGACAAATAGATATCTACCCACATAAAGCAAAACCTTAGATTATTGAGACATCGGTGCTGAAAACCGATAAATAGTTTCGACCTCGGAAAGTAGCTGGGTTGGTAACAGCGTGTCCGCGTATAGGACGATCGTTTGTATCATCGCAGGTTCGAATCCTGCCGAAGTCGTAACTTTATTAGGATTTTTCAATTTTTCTAGCCGATCATACCTTGCTCTCCATAATAACAGGCGGTGGTGGTGTGGTTCGCTCCGTGGCGGGCGCGGGCGGCGCGGTGGTCACCACCGTGTCCGGTGTCACCACCTCCACCAGAGGAGACTCCACGCCACTCCAGAATGTCGCGTAGCTTTGAGCTACTGTTGCTCTGTAATTGAAAATAGGTAGGAACTTTAGTTAAGTCGCCAGAGTTGGCCACTTGCTCATAGGAACGAACGAGTTAAAAAACAGCACGACCAAATAAACTTAACACCTCCTTCACACTTAAAAAAATGACTTTAAGGATATTTATGAGACAACAACGTGACGATGATTCTGGTTAGTTTTTCTCATCTCATAATGAATTTGCATAATTCAGAAGGTGGATAGGTACTAAGTGTTTTATCTCGTTTTCTGAATAAGGTGTTAAAATAAGTAGCAATAGCGGCGCACATGACACATGAGTGTTAAGTGATTACGTAAGTACCTACGGTATACCTATAATATCTAAATAATTTGTTTAATGTTAGCTTCCTATTCAATAAAAATAATGCGGGCCCAAAGATAATGCCTTGTGACACACCCATTACATTCTTGATGGATCGTTGAAGTAGATCGACGTTCTGAGCGGCATAGGATGGGTATTATAACCACTAGTGACAGACAACAACTCTGGGTAAAAGCTCCCTGCTCTAACTTTTGCGTTAGTTAAAAATGTACCTCCAGGTCCTAAAAAAGTTACTATTCCTGGAATTTTTTGATCATAATCAAACCGTTTGTAAAACTTCGCGTGCTTTTAAATAACAAACATAATTTTGATAAAACCACGGCACGTATTTCTTGGAAACCCGTTGAAATGCCGCAGGATATAAAGTGCCGACGTGTAGATCCCAGTTCATGATTGTTCTGGTATTTTGCAGTAACTTGGAGTTTAACGGGAGTTTAAACCTAACTGTAACCTTGAAGATATCCATTGTGGTAAGGACTCTTTTGCCTTGCAACCTGCCTGTCACGTATAGAATGTGAATTTCTGCAAAATGTGGGCATGTACTTACCAAATGTGTAGGTAATATTTGGACATACCTCTGACAACCCCATTACACATTTTCTAAGGATCTAAATAATTATTATTATGATCTTAAAGAAATGTCTACCTACCGCTCCCTGGGATACAGTCGTGATCATATTTATTTCATTTAACTTCATTTTATTTGGCACTTGTGATCCCAATTGATCCCAATGTTTTACCTAAACTCGATGCCTCCTAGAAAGTCGTCAGGCGCTCGCCACTGGAAGGTCAGTGCTGGCTTATCCTCAGGGGACGTGTGCGTCGCTGTGTCGTTGTCAGTGCTGCACGTCGTGAGGCGAGAGAAGCCGGGTGGGGCGCTTACAAACTTCCCCACTATCACGTCTTGGTTCTGGAAGAGATAATTTGACTTATAAGTATGAAAACTGGATGCAAACAGCATAGGACAGAGTAAATGCACCCTCCATCTTTTTCCATCTTGATAATCTAAAAAAAGAATCAAAGCAATGCTGTTCAAAATTTTACAGTACCTACCTTGTTTTCAGTGGGTAGGTACTCCTGTGGTGCCTGCCTAGCTATAGCTAGGTAGGTACCTACTGTATAAACCAGATATGGGATGTACCTATGACGTATGGGATCATGACTATACAAAATGTGTCATCATTGCGGTTACCTAAAATGAGTGGGTACCTTACCTACACAATTCTAGTTCATAGGCATCAGGAACATGGTAAGCAATATGATGATGCAGTAAGTATGTATGAGTCAACAAGCTTTTATCATTTATTCGTAACATCCTGACGGTTTGCACAACAAAAGGCACCTACTGTTTCATTCAATAATTTTTTTCAATTTTTTCATTAAGTTCAATGTATATTTTTACTCAATGTACCTAACTGTTAGAATTTTGTTTGTTACTTTTTATTTTGTTTCATGAGTATACCTACTACTTACTTGTTTTTTGGGTAAATAGCCTATACCCACATAGCTACATAATAATAAATTTACTTTACCTATTATATTATTTCATAACTATTTAATGTAAAATAGATATAGCGATTTGGTGCCAAACTGTAATGTTATAATCTATAATGTGTGTAATAAATAAATAAATAAATTCAAGGAAGGATTTTTCATATATTAGTCAGTGAGCATTATACTCGTACCTGTTGTACCTAGGTACCTACATACTATGAAACGGTCATTCATAAAATCCCCACCTACTATTTCTACTCATCATTACATACTTGAACAATAATATTCCTTATTTTTCAATACTAAGACCGTACCTACTAGATAACATTACCTACATTACCTTAGTCTTGTTTTTCTGGATGCATTCGAGTCACATGGCCTGCCCAATCCAGCATGGCGAGCTGTCTGTTCCTACGTCTACGCGGGCGAGTTAGCTAATAAAATGGTATAAGGTATACCTGAATTTGCCTAGCCTGCAGTATAAACCCTCCAATAGGAAGCGGCGCGCCAGCTGGGCTCCCAACCGTCACGTTCAGCACGTCTCCCTGCCTCACTTGTGCTGCTGACGTGAGGATGAAGTACGGAGGTGGCGTGGACTGAGGCTTGATGGTCTCGTGACGAGGTAGCTGGTCTACGCAGGCCTGGAAGGAAAAGATTTTAAAGAAGCTGGTATAGAAGCATCTTTTTAAACGACTTTAAAAAAAGTAGTTCTGTGTTCTACTGTGGTCTTTTTATTTATGAATAGTATCACTTTAGAAGTTAACATTCCATACGTGACGTGACAGATTGCAAGCCCATCGACGCTATTTATATTATGGTCACCGATTATATCGTCAAAGTGGACCGATTTTTTGTCTGGAAGACCCTACTACTGAAGGTGGTCCCTTTAAAAGGGGATTTTCAACGGGTATAAGTGGAATAAACCAAATTATTGATGAGCTGATGAGGATCTAACTCCGAAGATTCTCATCCGTTTATTAAATCGTTAATCTTATCAGACTCACCCCAGCTGGTGCCCCTGAGCCATGCTGTTCTGATGAATGAATTATCAGCAATATTGTCAGCACGAAGCACGGTATTCTTTTTCTCGGTAACATTGTGTGTGGCTTCTGGAAAGAAAAAAACACAATTAACTCAAGCATTACGTTCTGAGGGGTCTCTACTTGGATGGGTAGCATTATTATCTGAGCGCTTCCGTGCTTCGGTGGCCGCGTTAAATTGTTGGTCCCGGCTTTTAAAGTCGTTAAGCCATGACGGAGGCCTTTAGGCGGCCTAAAAACTTCGACACCAGAGTTGGTCACTTACTCATACGAACAAACCGAACACTTAAAAAAAATTGTTATCCATTCAGTTATCTGTAGCCTCTGTAGGTAGTATCTTTAGAGGATGTCAAATCTAACTTCCTTAGATTCCGTCAGGTAATTCTTATCTAGACGGAAGTAAACCCTAGACTTTTAATTGTTTCTTGTAACAGGAAACGGGTATTAATCAGATATCTATGACATCAGCCGAGGTCTGCTAGCGACAGAGACAGGTGTACTGTAACGTATGTCAAAAAGAGATGGCATGTACTCGTAAGGTCAAACGGTGAAGGGTCTATGGTGCTTGAACTGGTTTTGCGTTCGTGGAACTTATTATGGTTAATGTAGAGCAATTTTTATGTTCGTGACCTGTGATATTGTAGTAAGTAGGTTTTTATTGAAATGTATAAAAGACTAGCTGCGACCGCGGCGTTACCCGCAGTGTTTTCCCACAAGAACTATTACTACCTACTACCTAGTAGTAGGTATCAATCATAACTGATAAATATTTTTATTATTCCTATTTATTAAATATATTTTTATTGATCCACATTTCAATTCATCTGCAATTTTAAGCAAATAAAACCAATAAATAATGACATTGGACAGCAAGGCTGTGGTTTGACCTCAGAGCGCCGATGTAGAACGTTTTCGGACATTTTCGGTTCATTTGCATCCGGAATTCGGTAGTTCCGGATATCCGGTCTGAAATTACCTGTTACGTCAGAAACGTTGAGGAAAATGTTATCTATTTTTTGTTTATTCGAGTCGTCAATAGGCGAGATTTGTATTTTGACAACTAATTAAATATCAAATGCGACCGTGAGGAGTGACCTGACCACGCTCATAACCAGATTATCTTGGAACTAGATGACGCTGTGTGGAATGTCCAAGGATATATTGAAGAATTAGGATATATTGAAATTTGATAAGATAAAAGAAGAATCGAAACATTGTCGGTATCTAAATTTAGGTACGTTTTTTTACTTAAGTAGTTTCCCGTGTGCTACTATTATAATGTTTTGTAACAAACAACTCACAATAGTTTTAAAAGTGATACAGTATAAAAACATCATAAATTATTTTAATATATTCTCATAAATCATATCATCATAAATATTCTCAAAATAAAACAGAACTTTCTGCAGGCATTCAAGAGACTAAAATTACGTTTACGTCTGAGTTCAACAAACAACTCTTGACGGCATTTTTGAATTTAAAAAAGCGTAGGTATACCTAATTAATAATCTACTACACTATTAATTAGTAGCATAATTGTTCGCCTACATTCAAATTTTTACGATTAAACGTTTATTTTATCGCATGTTTCAACATTCGGTAGGCACTTACGTTGTTGAAATTCTAGGCTAACTCTTTCATAAAACTAACACGAATCTTGCATTTGTGACTTGACCAACATGACCGAAAACCGAGGTTTACTGTGTTTGCTTTCTAGGCACCTACTTTAGGTATCTAGGTCTCGTCGAAGTACCTGGTTCAGTCCTAATTATTTTTAATTGTTTAAGTCGATTGTTTATTAGGTACCTATGCTTATAGCAGGTATTTTTGTAGCCTATACTTTTTTGTTTGAAATTTTAAGTCTTTATAAAATGTAAAAAAAGCCTTATTTACAGTGAATTAAACTTAAAATCTTACAGTATACTTACTACGTATCTACTTTAAGATTAGTATCGTTTGATGACTTACCAATTTTCAACTTTCATTAAAAATCGGCTCTAAAAATTGACCACTTAAAGAATGCCAATATTTAACAGCTTGTTTGAGCTCTCTGAATCCTTATCATTGTTAAAAGTAAATTAACAGCATGGTTTATTTCTTGTGTTTGTGTAAATTGAACGCTTATCAAGAAAATGTCAAAGAAAACAATTAATTTGATAAGACCGCCCTACTTCCATAATGTGGGGCAGGTTATTTATTCAAGCATTTAAAGGGCGAATCGATTGAGACCCCATGCTTAAGGTTGACCTGAAATGCGTTATTCGACCTATAAGGTTAGCTTTAAGAATACGGTTAGCACCTTAACACGCTAACAATGTTCTTGAGGGCATTCACTGTCTCGACTTAACAATAGTAAAGTAAGCTCCTGACGGCAACTCTGTTGACGGAGTTTACAGCCCGCCTAAATTCAGAAATCTGAAACATTTATTTCAAAACTGTTGTACATGGTCTATATGTACCTACAACTCAATAGGTCTCCATGACATTAAAGTAAAACCTCATTTAGCATCGTGGGCTCCCCTACTATAACTACTACCAATCGACATTAGATATTAACACAATGAATAAGTATGGGATCTTCCCTAGTAGGTACTTGACAAGTAAACTATACTTAAGCTCTAAATTTAGGTCACGGCTTAGTACCTTATCGTCCTATCTATTGCATTCCCATCGATCAGAGGTCATTAACCTGCAGGTGCATGGCCCTTGACATGATTACTGGTAGCTGGTAGTCTAGTAGATTAAAGCAATTTGAAAAATGCACGTTTTACTTTTTAATGGCTCAGCTTACCATAAAATGTTTAAGTTTAAAGCTGGATGTCGATGCTTGACTACTTTAAAAAAAAAGACGTGTGGCACTCTGGGACTCCGCGGTAAAGCATTGCATGCCACCTAGAGGCGAGTTACTGAACTAAAGTGACAAGCGTTAGGTTTTTTCGTTACAGAACTTCTGGATTCGGTCTCCACATACTTTTGCCTCCAAAGACTACACCCTAAACAGGTTTAAACAATGGCGGAGAGACAAGAGCCGACCGCACTTGAGTGAGGATGTGGTCATCCGATGTGATTGTCCGTTCCACTTTGATGGGCAGGAATGCCTGCTCAGTGGGAAGGTTTGCGTATAGGTAGGTACCTACTTAGTTAGGTACTTACTACACTATGCCTTCCTTTTTTAACCGCGTATAATAAACCTGCCAGGGACTACTCGTTGGTAAAACGGTGTGCCGGCGGGTTTGCCGCCCACGTCCAAGTGGTCTCAAGTTACTGGTAGTATAACATATTCAGGCCCAAGTCCGGAGCGAGACCCTGGGGCGAGGTAGTGCGTCCGGGGCATCCAACGTGTTAAAATGAAAATAATCACGATGAGGATAGTTACATGTGCCCAAAGTGCGCTAGTATTCAAGAGATTACCTACTTTGAAAATGTGTAAATTTCGAGTTTGTCACAGTATTATATAAAAATCATTTAGGCGGAAAAATCTCCTTGACTCATCTAGATAAAACTTCATCTGTGATTCGATTATTTTGATAAATCCGATTTGGGTTTTCCCCTGCGCGTACGCACGGTAACTGATCGCGAGTTTCCTGTTTTTACTGTTACACCGGTAATGACAATGTTGTTTTTAAAACCGGCTTTTATTGGTAGTGATTCTGTTGTAAAGTGATTGACAAACGCTCGAATACTGAATCGTTTATTAAAGTAAGTGGTGCTTAGGTATCTATACCTATGTCATAATTTGACATTTGTCCATACAAATCTGTCAAAACATAACTTCCATATCGGTTAATACCGTTAAATATTAAATTAAGTATACTTTAGTAGTTGTAAAAATATGGGTAATTTCAAAACCATAAAGATTTGAAATAGTGAAGGTATTATAGTAGGTACGCAAAACAACTGCAAGGAAAGAGGATGATAGATAATTTAAATAGTTAATACCTAATTCTTTTGTTTACATTATTATATTATTTCCCACGTTTTGTTTTATGAGTCACTCAAAACAAAAAGGACATTTGATACTACGTAACTACTCTAAGGCTAAACGTACAAAAATGTTTTTCAAAACTGCACTCTATTCTCAAACAATAAGAAACAAGACCGGGTTTCTACGGAATATAACTCAAACCGGTATTTACCTCCTACGCAATTTTGACGTTTAAATCAAGTGTATAAAAGGTGAGAATGCTTTGTAGAATTCCGATGTGGGTTCAATCAATGTCATTCTTAAGAATTCGGTCTAAGAGCGAGTACACACGAATGCTGGAATACTCTTACGATAATTAAATATTTAAGGCTTTATTTCACTGTTAAGAAAGCTATTTTTGACAGATTTTTATTTACAAATGTCAAGTTAAGATAAACACCACTTACTTTAATTAGAGTTTCAGTAGGTAGGTAAATGCGTGTTTCAAAAAATTAGCCCAAAAAAGCCCAAATTATACTAAAATTAGGTAATTTTGGAACTGTCACTCAGACTAATTTTTTTTAACTTCATAGAGGACGAAATAATATAATATAGAGCTTACGAATTTAGGAATTTTTAATTAGAAGTGCCCCGCCGAATCACCACAATTATAGTGTGTACTCGCTCTAAGTTGCGTGCTTCAAAACTTACCATAAGTTGTGTAGTAATCTAGCATAATAATTTTATTAACACACCTCAAGGTTTTTTTTTTATTTAGCGTTGCACGATGTAATATAATTTACAGTCGCTAGCGAATAGATTTGTTATTGTAAAATAACTGTTCGTTGTAAAAATGTTTTTATTCAATAAAAATATCCTTGGACATTCCACACGGTGCTTTCTAGTCTCAAGTTAAGTTACTGAATGCTTGTGTTATGGTAACAAGATGACTGATATAAGTTGATATTAATATTGAAAATCGGTTTAGCTTACCTACTAACAATAATGTTGACCATCGAAGCAAGAAACAAGTGTGTGAAAGGAAATGAAGTGTCCGTTTGTAATTAGTGCAAAACGCAAGTTACCAGCGCCGTGTGAAATACCAGGAAATCCGCGTCAAGTCAGCCTTGATTGTGATATTGTCAAGAAATAGTATTTATAGCTATTCTTAATGACAGACTTAACTTATATCAAATTTTAAAGGGTTAAAGGGTTATTAATTTTAATATGAATGTATTTTTTATAACTAATATCAAATACTAATTTAAAATACATACTCAATTAGTATTTTTTATGTATCTTAATTACTTATCAAAAATATGTAAAACATAAAAAAATCTCAAAGAAACGTCTATCGCTTTCTGGGATACAGTCGTGATCATTAAATCATAGATAGGTACTACTACTAGGTACATTTATCAAACAATTTTTTTTTTGTGTATTTATTACCTTAACTACGTTATAATAAAATATTTAATGTACGAGTTATATTGTGGCCTTTCTAATTACATCCAGTATAACAGTGGTATTTATAGCCTTTACCGAATTGCTCACCGGTCACACGGTCACACCCAGTTTTACTAGTTACTTCAAGGGCGGATCCAGGGGGGGGTCACGGGGGTCATGACCCCCCCCTGGGGCGAGCCCAGGACCTAGGCAGGCTATGTTTTTATATTTAAGGTTTATTATATTTTTAAGAGCCGTGCTCTCCTCTCTCCGTTCGCCTCATTCAAAGCTCGATTAGCAATGTTTTGGAATTTACTACAGGAGTCCTTGTGACTTTTGAATGCAAAGATTATGTTTTTTCAGCAGAATGAGAACCTGACCTAGCTTGTTGTTTTTATGTGAAAAATGATTCTCTCGCGTCAAGTCGCGTCGTTTCTCGCAGAATAAAAACCGGTCATATACAAAACCAAGTGACACGTTTAAAAAATTTTGCTCGTTTCGCTTGTATCGATTCTTACAGTTTAAAAACTTGCTAGTATCTAGCTACCTACGCTGCTTGTATCTAGTTCAGTTTTTATCGAGAATCAAACGCGTTTAACTTAAAAAAATTTGCGCTCGCTTCGCTCGCGCCGTTTTTACCAGGATAGGAGTCAACCTTAAACAAAACAAAGAGACACGATGCTTTTGTCTTCAACAAAATTACTAGTTGCGGACTTGTCGTTTTTCGCATTATAAGAACCTGCTCTAAACAAAACAAAAGGTCACGACACGATGTTTTTATGATAAAAAAATTTTGTTCGCTTCGCTCGCATCGTTTCGAGCCATATCAGAGCCGACCCTGAACAAAACCACGTGCAACATTGCAAAATTACGGTCGTCTTATCTCGCAGAACCGAACTACATACCTACCTTGATTTTACCTAAAAAAATTTTGCTCGCTCCGCTCGCATCGTTTTTACCAGGATAAGAACCGACCCTCAACATTAGTGCCTCGATGCTTTTATCTTTCAAAATTTTGTTCGCTTCGCTCGTAGCGTATTGAGCAATATAAGAGCCGACAAAACCAAGTGCAACGTTGCAACTTTTCGCTCGCGTCATTACCCGCAGAATAAGAACCGAACTACCTATCTAGTTTTTTTTAAGTTGAAAGTAACGTAAGTATTTATCTACGTTGCTTTTAATTTAAAAAAATTTTGCTCGCTTTGCTCGCGTCATTTTTATCGGAATAAGAACCGGCCATTAACAATACCTAGTGCTACGCGATCTACAAAAAAGTTAATTCGCTCTGCTCGCTTCGTTTCTTACAAGATAAAAGGTACCTACATAATTTTATCTTGAAAAAATATTACTCGCTTCGCTCGCGTTCTTTCTGCTAAAATAAGAATCGATCACAAAGTCGAAGCCATTTTTTAAAGTTTTGTTTAGAAACTTTAAAAAATGGCTTCGACTTTGTGACCGACCCCCCCCTGAAGCCAAAGCTGGATCCGCCCTTGAGTTACTTTTGGTATAAATCATAGATAGATGACGGGGCGTCGTCCGTTGAATTTTTGTGAATGATTTTTTTATCTAATCGTGTCATATTTCCTTTAAATGGAAATGATTATTTCTGTGGAATTTGATTGCTATGTTATATTTTGTCACATAAGTACTACCTCCTTTAATATTGTTATGTTAGAAGGAATAAAAATTCAAAAAATAAACTAAATTAAAAATGCAAAAACGCCATAAAATCCGGTGTCCATGTGGTTCTAAAATATTGATTAAGAAAACTTCAGTTTTAATCCATTCCAGGCCCAGCTACCAACTGCCCCATGTGCGTCATGGGCACTGAACGCGATATTGTTTACCTACTATAATATGCCTACATAATCTTAATAGTAAGATTGAACAGTAACGTTGAGTCCAAGCAAGTCTGTTGGTAGTATCTATGCATATTGCTACATGCTTGCACGCATGAGAAAGTGAAGAATATTCAACTACACTCAACGGCTGTTTAATTGCACTTTAGTGTAAAACGACTATCAAACAAAATCAGACATTATTACAGATTTTAAGAAGTTTTTAAAAATTCAGTTATAGTCTTCGTCTGAAAAGTCTTTCCTATGAAATTGCCAATTTGTAGATATGTCTTTTTGTATGAAATACAACAATTTCAAAGGTAAGCTTTATTATGAGGACAAACAGAGGTTACAGAGGTGACAGTATTCAGGCCGTAGACTATAGTGACTTCACAATGTCTCACTCACAACGCATCATACAACGTAAGTATGCCGTATACGTAACGTAACGACTTCATAAATACAGTTAAGAGTTTTACTACCAGTTATGTCTTCAATCAAAGTAAGTTGGTTAACTTTGATAATAAGGTCATGAAAATAGGAAACATTTATTTACTTCGGAAAATATTGAATAAATGGGGTGATTTCCCAAAAATTATAATTTTTGGGAAATCACACGGAACGCTAGGTACCTACTCGTAGTTGTGGTCATAAAACTTATTCTTTTATACGAACAGTAACCAATTACAGTAAAAAAACAATTTATTTGACACTCCTAAACCAGCTAGCTCAATATAAAAACATCAAAGTAGATCGAGCAACAAAACAGGTATCTTCAAGGACAAGCACGTAGCGAGTGTTCGGTTGTGAATTTTTACTGGTTCTGTTATGGCCTAAGGTCTGAGACCTCATTCTTACAATACAATCTGTCCCCGTAAACATCTTTACGCCAAATTTTTTCGTCAAATTTGACACTTTTCATATCCCATGACCATGCATCAGTTAATTTTGTAAATTATTTGCGTTCGAGAAACCACTAATTGTAAAAGTATTAAGTACCAGTGAATTATCTTGAAGTGAAGCAGTTAGCTTAATTAATGCATCTTCCGCGTTCACACAATAGGTGTCATCGACTTGTATCGGCCCTAACGGGACCTAGCAGTTCTCAGTCAGCCTAAAAACTGGTACATTCCCACCGTGAACATTCTTGCACATTTATCGATGTATCTACTCTACTCAAACTGAGCTTTATGACAGACTAGCTGCGCCCCGCGGTTTCACCCGCATAAGTCCCGCTCCCGCGGGAATATCGGGATTTAAAGTAGCTTATGTGTTAATCCAGGGTATCACCTATCTACATTCCAAATTTCAACCAAATCGGTTCAGCCGTTTTTGCGTGAAAGAATAACAAACATTCACATTTATAAAATAGTAGTAGGATAGTTTAAATGAAACAGATTACCAGGGTCTTTGAGCTCGAAACTAATATAAACTGCGCCCTACAGGCTGTTTTACAAAGCTGACTCAGCGATCTAACATTTTATTATAATTAAGGGATATTAAATTCTGTCATTCGCTGACTAAGCTAATTTCCATTGTTTTCCTCATGTTCTAAGAATTTGTTAGGCCCCAGTCTCGAATTCTGCGGGCAGCGGGGCGGCAGCGGCGGCGGGCACTGACAGTCGGCGCAAACAAAAAAATACAATACCAACAATCATGACGCGCCGACTGTCAGTGCCCGCCGCCGCTGCCGCCCCGCTGCCCGCAGAATTCGAGAACGGGGCCTTATTTTGGAAGTAGTATTCCGGAAAATCTGTTTTTTACGAGTATGTCATAATTTGAACCACCCAAATATACAAACAATAATGATTGTCTCCCTGTGGGTACTGAATAACGTGTATCATATTTTGCCATGGCCACAAGAAGATACTCAACGTTTTGGAGTAGGTTATGATAATTTTATTGTTTTGCTCATTGATGAATAATTAAGGTAATTATGTTGTCCTAGTCTACCTAAAGGCTGACGTAATGTTATTGTCTAGGAAAACAGGTTTATAATAATTATTTTTCTACGTTGTTTATTACTATGACCGTCCACTAGTTTTACTAGAACGGTACCTAAAGGATATAATATATGTATATATATAATATCGTGAGAAAACGCGCGGCTTAGTCAGGCCCACATGTATTGACGTCTTTGTGGATATTGCCGGCTATGCTGAGAGGATGGTATGTGCGATCAGCTTAGAAGCACTATCTCCAAAATTAAACTAATCAATGGTCAAATCACGTTACAAGGCTAAATTTAATTTTCATTATTACGTGATTTGACCATTGATTTGTTATTTTTGGAGATTATATGCTTTAAGAAGCCGGTGATTAGCTTTGCAATCTGTAATGAGATTCAGCTGAAAGCAAGCGGACTGCAGAGTTTTTTATAGCTCTTTACAGAAACTGAGTGATGAATCCCCTTGAGACATTTCGCTTGAGTATGGACTTTAAATACGAGCCTTAACCCCCAATAGTCGATAATTTGCCTATCTGTTTAGTATGCCATTGACACAGTGCGTCGTTAAAATGCGTGACAAAGCCGACCTTCATGGTGACTGACTCTGTAGGAACCGTTCGAAATGCACTTTTTGTTAAAGATTTGTTAAAAAATAGCCTCCCGACTGAATGACTATTAAATTTATTTACAGAAACTAAACTAATACATAACTGTACCAAATGCAAATAGAACCAGTTTATTAAGATAGAAAACATCCAGACATGGAACAAATATCTGCAGAACAAACATTTGTAGCGGGGATCGAATTCGTAACCTCCGCGTCTCACGCGGGTTTTCGCCCACTGCGCCACAGAGGTCGTCAAAATGATGGCACAGACATAGGGAGGCCTGCAGTGGGTGAAGTTGGACTGCGGAGGAAGATGATAGGATGATGATAGTCTGCCCGCGACCACGACTATTGTAACATAATTAGTCGAAACGTCGGGATATAAATAGGGTAATTAACGCGATAAAAACCTGTGTATTCTAAAATATGAATTTTGATCGCGAAAGTTTAAGAAAAAACAAGATGATAGGAGACCCTTTGAAGACATCTAAAGGCTTTTCAAAGCAATCTCAAACATGAGGGTCAATCCAATAAGTCGAACCGAGATACGTCGAAATAAACGTTTGACAAACGCCCACATTACGTAAGGTATAGTACATTCCACTATGACGTGTTTATTTTGTCCATCGCCTTATTAGAATTTTTACAGGTTTTTTTTACACGATGTTTTCCTTGTTATAACTCTGTGTTTTTTAAAGTGTTGGCCGAGTAGTACTGATCCGAAGAGGTATTGCGTCCTGGGAATACAGTTGTGATCAAATTTCGGTTCTATAGGCCGAAAACTTATCGTGCCAATAATCGCAGGCCAGTTTACGTTGGTTAATCTTCCGAATGCAGTTTCCTCCAAGATAAGCCGGTTAGTAAAAGTCCTGACTTGAACTTTGTAATGTAAGTGCTTATGTCCCATACAAAAGATATCAACGCGCTCTTCGTAATCTATGATGGTTAAATTTACATTTTATGAATTATTAGCGTAGGTGTTCATGATTTCTAACAAACTTCTAACAAATCTTTCAGGGTAAATGAGTTTAGAAGATCATTTTTTTTCTGGCCTATAAAAATGGAATAATTACGCAAGACAATACTACTTGCCCAATCAGGACCTTTCAAATTGCCCTATTAAATTAATGAACAATGCGCAAAATAATAGTTATTTTACTTTAAATAAGCTAGACGTTGAAACAACATCATAATTACTTCAGTTTAATATTATTTTTGCTGAGTGCATTATGTAGGTACCTACCTAAATGCTCATAAATATACCCAAACATTTATCTTTTCGATTTTAAACAATTCTAATTGGATACTTATCATTGAAAAAATGTAAATACCTTAAATTTGCATTGACTTAATTAGAGGTCATGAAAAACATTAACTTTGCAACAAATACTTACCTAAACAAATAATTTTAACTATTTGAAACAGTTGAACTGCGAAAATTAAAGAATTAAATTGAAATAGTAGGTACCTAACCTACCCACTACTTATTTTTTTTTTCTGACTCTCTCATAGAAATTCGTGTCTAAGGCGTAAGTAGTCATTCCGGTTCAGTTAGTAAATGTTAGCTCACTCGCATACTTTCTACACATTCTTAGTTACTTCACGTGAATAAACAAAACTTGTACCTACCTATTATAATAAACAAAACTTTTACTAAAAAAGTAGGTAGATAGGTACTCACATAAAAATCCAATGCAGCAAAAACTTAAATCACTATAGAACACTTTTATCACTGGCCAGCACAATCCGATTCGAAATTTGAATCCACAAATTCACAAAAGTTTAAAAAGTTTCGTTGTAATTTTAATTTTATAAATAGAACACGCGCGCGTCTCTCCGCTTTCGTGAAGCAACTGAATGAGTGAGTTTATGTTTTGTTTCGAATGAATGTAAGCTATAACTATGATGACTCATTCCATTTGCACGGCGGCAAAACCAAGGTTGGATCTACCATTGGTTTTACCAAGTTTTAAAGAACAGGTTTATTTTGGAAGTAATAAAGTGCGTAGCGAGACGGGATTTTTATTTGGGTTTTAGAATAAATGTGAGATGAAAACAAGTAGGTTAAGCTTTACCTAATTTTTATTTTGGCAAGCGTAAGTCAGATTCTTGCAAGGGTTCCGCTACAATTTCACGTATGTTTTTTTCTATGAAAATAAAACGTGTGAATGTTTTAATTTATTTTATTGATATAATTTTGTACAAATAACGGCGTATAATACAACGGACACGTCTCACATACAAAACTATTACTAGTCAAGCTATCAGTAGTATGTCACAAGTAAAACTACGTCGCTTACTTTTATAAAAAAAGCTTTCAAAATGCGCAAAAATAAATGATTTCTAAACATTGTGAGAAACTGTCATCATCAAACTTTTATTAGCTGTTAAGACTTTGCGAACTATTCAGTTTAAGTTTCATCCAAATTGGTTCAGCAGATATAAAGCAATCAATAAGGATTTTCTTAATTATTTTATTCGTTGTCGTCTTGCGCAATATTTTTTAATTTCAAATCATTGAATCATTAAGTAATTAACCTATTAAAATAGAATTAAGATTGAATCGCGTGCAGGCACAATATTTAGAAACCATTTAATTTCCGTGTTTTACAAAAAAACATTTGGTGTTTAGTTTTGTAAGTTACAATTTTGATTATTTTTAATTACGGTTATTTAATTAATTATTATTATTGAGTAGGTATTTCTACAAGTTGGTTCTCATTATATTTTAAATATTCTAAGGATGTATCGAAACAGAGTATAGATTTCAGATTTAGTTAATAAAAGTTATTTAAACTTGACGAAAAACCAAGTGATTAAAAAAAGTCAGCTATAGAAAGTAATAGCAAAAGATTAAAAAGTGGGGATTTAAATTAGTTTTAATAGTAAAATATCAAAGCAGATATGTAAGGTATCTGAACGACAACAAACCCTGTGGAATAGGTATAATAATTGACAAATTATTGGTGTAAATAAAAACCTAGCAAAGGGTTCTAGGCTAGGGTATAGGTATAAAATATTTTTATCAATGTTTTTCAATCATTTACATTAAGCAAAACAAACATATTTTAAGTACAATTAATTTACACGAAATTGTAAGTACATTCATAATCTTAATAATATTATTTGAATATTATGGACATTTATTTTATTTGCCTAAAATTTCAGTGTGATTTTGAAAAGTTAACTATAAATGGTTGAAAAACATATTTTACATGTAAAGCGCTTATATCAATTCTACATTATATTACATTATAATAAATATATTATTATGACTAAATTGACTAGTTCTGTGCTAAAGGGATTCGAAAGCAAAGCAAGTGGAACAAAATGCAGTAACACTTAACATAAAAAGCTCTGTATTGAAATTCTATGGATACATTACTACTTTTTCTGTGATAATGTTTGCTGAAGTGGATATACCTAACTTACTTTTTAAAATAAAGAAAATATTACGATTAATTTCCTTAAACTGCAGGTTCTGTTGTAACTCGAAAAGTTATGTAATTATGTAGTAGATTCGTTCATTTAATAACTTTACAAAACCACAATTCTGTAAACGGATGTCACACATCGGTGAAAAAGTTTTTAAAATCGACTGAGGAGTTTCGGAGATTACCTTCGTCAAATAAACAAACAAATCAACATTACATCTTTATAATATTAAATATAAGTGTTAAGGTATACCACTTCATTTATTTATTTAATTATCTTTGTTATTATTTTTATATGAATTGTTCCGATATACAAAACACTAATAAACTTATTGATCTATATATAAAATACACTCACGTAGTAACAAATTGTGATTAACTACAGAAAATGATTTATAATAAATCAAATCCAAATTTCACGTTAGGATTCCGTAATTTTTGTTAATATCAAAACAAAATTATTGCAAATGTTTAGTATAATAATAATAAATTAAAATGTTACCATGAAAAAAAAAATTTAATGATAATTTTTTTGTTTAAACTGCGGAACCCTAAAAACGCGTGCAAAACACATGTTACACCCAAATTTTAATTAATAACATTACAGATAGTATTTCTCATATCTACTAGATAGTAAAGCACTTTGAAAAGTTATTCCATTTACATGGATAAAAAAAAATAGAAAAATTCAAAAAAACTAAGAATTTCAGTTCAGCTTATTCTAAATTGACTAGAGTATTTCTACGTTTTTAAACAAATTAATAATTGAATTTGCATTTTTTATAAAATGTTGTTTCGTATTGTTATTTTATTGCCTCCGTAAATTGTAATAACATTGATATGTAGTCAAGGAGTTTAAAATCAACAATTTGGTCATTTTGAGATCAAGCGTTAAATTGTACGTTTTAATAAATTTTCAAATTACAATTACTTACAACTTAAGAAATAATTGATAAATGTTGTAACAAACATTTTACAAAACTTTAATTTCTGAATTTATAAATATTTATTAGTTTTTTTTTTTCAAATTAATTAAAATTGTACGTAATTGATATTCAATTTAATAATAACAAACACTTAAAATTAACACAAAAACATAATTAAAAATGCAGTTTCATTATGATTTAATTAAGAATTTCTAAATTATAATTAAACAAATAATTACATACGTTAGGTAGGTACCTACTTACATTTAAAAAGACAATTAGGTAAATACAATACTCAATATACAAAAATTTATGCAGAATATTATATGAGTCATCTGGTTACCATAACACAAGCATCGAATTGCTTAGCTGGGGACTAGATGACGTTTTCAATAAAAAAATTATATTACTTGGAACAAAATTACGGTTCATACCAAATTCAATATTAGAACACAAAATAAGGGTTCATTCGATCTGCCGACGTTATTATTGATTGTGTGCGGCAGTTTAGAGAGAGACAGAGGTATATCGTAGTCTCCCTTCACTCAATGATATTGGGGACACCACCCGCATACCAAATGCAATATTAAAACACAAATATCATTCCAAATTCAATATTAAAACAAAATAATATAATTGTTCATTCAATATGAAAACACAACTTACGGTTCATTCCAGTGGCGGATTTACAAATTTTCCGCCTGTAGGCTAAATGTTTGCCGCTCCTACTGACTTTTAAATTCAAAAGATAGGTGCGCTAGATTAGTTCACAATTATTTATTTACATTTAACCTATTCTATTCGTCTGATATAATTCTGTTTCCTGGCAAAATAAAAAAAATAGTGCGAGCGAAGCATGCCGAAATTTTTAAGACGAATAAGTCATGGATGGTTTGATTTTGCTTATTGTGCTCAATGAAAAGGCTGACACTGGTTTTCTCTTTAAAAGAGTCAAGTAGTTATCGTGCGAGCGAAGCGAGCCGAAATTTTTAAGACAAATAAGGCATGGAAAGTATGATTTTGCTTATTGTTCATAAATAAAAGGTTGACACATGTTTTCATCTTTGAAGAAGTTGCGTGCGAGCGAAGCGAGCCCAAATTTTAACGACATAAACAGTCAGCTTTTTTCATTTAAATGCATAATGTTCCATACGAACTTAAAACCAAATTAGGTAGGTTAAAGAGACAACAAGTACCCTATGTCACTTTCCTAAACAAAATAAAACGTACGTACATGACAAGGAGTAGGTTAAAATATTATTTATACTCGTTTATTTTTAAGATAAAAAAAAAAATTGGGACCAAATCCGCCGCCCCCTAGAATCTGCCGCCCTAGGCTCCAGCCTACTCAGCCTATTGGTAAATCCGCCACTGGTTCATTCAATATTAAAACACAAAATTATGGTTCATTCGATTGCAAACCGTCATGGCGTACATCTGCCGACGTTATTAGTGATTGTGTGCGGCAGTTTAGAGAGAGACAGCGGTATATCGTAGTCTCCACTCAGTGATATTTGGGACACGCAGCCGACTAGACCTGATTTGTATCTTCCTAGTGTGTTCATTTCTATTGATGGTAGACCACCTGAAACAAAAAAATATTTTAAGAAAAAAAATGTTTTGACATGTCGATCCTCACGAAAAAAAATATATTGTTGTTAATCTATCCGTCAGAGGTGCTGTGATGTGATCATTTTTTTAAATTTATCAAATATAATAACTTCACGTTCCGCGCGTATTAAATATAGCAAAATTAAACAAATACTTTTCATTAAAAAATATCATTATGTTTACGAAATTACGTCAAAAAGTTATGTGAATATAATAATCATTAAACTGAAAAATTCTATATCGTCCTAATGCTTACCAATATAAAGTCCATTCTCTGTATTCAGCTGTTTGTGCTTCCCGGGCGACACTTTGCCCACGGAACCCAAGCCGTCTACTTCGAGAACTCCCGCTTGTCTATTTCTGTAACAAATAATATTGTAAATATGTTACATACATGGAGTGGAACTTACAAAACTGAAACACAAAAATAGCCCGAAGAAAAAGAACAATGTTCGAGATGAGGTATCTGTCTTATGAAGGTAATCTGTGGACTTTTAAATGTAGTTGTCTCTTTTAGAATACCTAATCACTCTGGACACCCATTACAATCTCTCAGCATTCATAGACCGGCCATATTTTTGTACCATGACGTATTTACACAATTCAGTTTAGGTTCTGATTCGCCCAGACTAATAAATTAATTGACACAATAATGTATGACAAATGTAGTTTAAAAAATGATCTCATTGGGAATAACTGGACACTGATTGAATGATTCGAGGAATTGAAATAAATTGTTCAGACGAAATTGTAGCAAAGAGTAGGTATCAGATAATTATGTATGTGAATGGGATATAAGTCTAGGGGAAGACCAAAGAAAAGCTGGATGGATTGTGTGAGGGATTACATGAGTAAGACGTCTGATAAAGGGAAATGGAAGGAGAACACAATGTTGTGCCGACCACACATCGTGCCTCGCAATCGTGTCAGTCCCGACTTTTAAAGTCGTTAAGCCATGACGGAGGCCTTTATGCGGCCTAAAAACTCCGTTACCAGAGTTGGTCACTTGCTCATACGAACGAACGAACGATTATAATAAATTCTAAAGTAATAAGGCCAGGCCAGAAGTACCCTAAACCGGCGAGCATGTATGAAGAATGTAATGAGAGTGAGTGAGGCGAAAGAGGTATGTCAGGATCGTAGCAAATGGAGATCCGTGGTCTCTGCTAACCCCTAATGGGAAAGAGGCGTGATTTTTAGTATGTATGTTTGTTAAATAATTACCTTGTAGCTCTTGCTCTGTGCCAAAGGCCATCGTCCACTTTCGTGTGGTTCGCGATGATAACCACCTCTCCACTGCCCAGGTCGTACCTGGAAATTAATAAATAAGTAAATAAATAATTAATTAATTTATTTATTTAAATAAATATCTTAGAACATTCCACCCAAACGCCGCTAGGTGACGCCGCAAAAATCAAACACCAAAAGATAGCCCGAAGAAAAATAGGAGTGATTTCAATGTTCGAGGTGAGGCACCCCTGGTAAAGGGCAGGGAGATGATAATGAATGTTATTACCTGAGCACCAAGACTGAGTTTTCCACAGCAAGCGATATGAAATCCTTCGGCGGTCGCCCGCTCCACACTAGTAGAGCATTCGGCGAGATCGCGCGGAAACGTATGTTTATGTCGAGTGTGTAACGACGTAATCTGGAATATTATTATATTATTATTATTATACATTAGGTGAAAATGAAAAGTAGCTTACCTATACCACAGATAAAAAAGGTATCTAATACTAAGTATTTTATCTGTGCCTATATTATAAAGAGTTTCCAGTATCCAGTAGTTTGAGTGTGAAAGAGTAGCAAACATACATATAGCAAATAATATTACTAACAGCACGTCCCGGCTTCGGACGGGTGTATGATAAAACTACAGGGATAAAATATAGCCTATAACCCCCCGGACAGTCCATTCTACACACCCGTCAAAAAATTTTTGAAATCGGTCCAGTAGTTTCGCAGATTACCTCGGTCAAACAAACAAACAAATTTTACCTCTTTATAATATTAAGTATAGATCTATCTACTCTTTCTATTCCTTACCTTTTCATAGTCTCCTCATCATCAATATGTATAAAACTATCCATTCCCGAAAAACTGGGGTAGGTATTCTCACCCCAATTCAACTCGCTTGCACTAAGATATTTTATCTGCATGTATGTTTGTCCGTCATATGGCTTCTCTGTATATACATCGTTAGCTCGTTCGGCTAAGCGCTTTTTACTGATGAAGTATTTTTTATGTTTTTTGTTTTTGTGGTGGATTTTGGGACCTTTTTTGGGCACTGTTGAGCGATGGATGTCGGTACTGGTGAGGTTTTGCGGGTAGATTGGCATTTTTATTATTTCCTTGCATAGGTTTTCTCTGGAACAAAGAAAATATATGAAAAACTCATAATGTACAGTTTAGGTGTACCAGGTTCAAATCCCAGTAACCAAGCTAAACTTTTTGTATTTTTTGTAACCTTTATTTTACTTTTTCCACTCCTTGAGAAGGGAGGCCTTTACAGTGGGACACAACAGGCTTTAAATAATAATAATATTTTTTTGTACTTACGTGCAATTATTGTTGGTTGGTTCGTCACAGTTGTCCACATTCAGGCCTCCTAGTGCTGATGACACCACTGATAGCTCTTCATCGTTTATAACCAGCTGAAAACACAAAAAACAATTTTAATTTAACATTGAAATTTGAATTATATAAACTCAAAAATGTAGAAACAGGTTAGAGGTCGCGCCACGTAAAAAGAACGATGAGGTGAACGGGAGGGGGTATGTGTTGGTGGGGGGTCACTCGCTCACAAACCAATAGCACGCGCTACATCAATGTGTGAAGTGCGCCACCACACTAAGATTCCTTAAATCGCCCATTGCGCAGTTTTTCCCCTCAGCGTTCTTTTTACGTGGCGCGACCTTTATTAAGGCTTAAAAAGCTTTAGTGGGAAAATGTTGTTTTCATTGTCTTGCTATATCTCACCTGTCCTATACATCCGCTGAATGAAGCGGACAGGGCCAGCCGCTGTGGCAGCGGATCCGGCGCCCCGCCGAGCAGGAGCGGCTGGTGGAGGGTCAGGCGACGAGCCCAGCCGTGGGAACTCACCCATCGCGTTGCAACTCGCTGGAAAGACAACAACATATTGTGTCACAAATAACATAACACAGGATATTATTATTCCTTCCACCTTCCACTCTTCTCTATCTTCAGCGATAATGGCCCATTATATGCCATATATGCACACCTGTAGATGGTGATGGTAAATAATGTTGCATTTTATTCATGAAAATTATGCATGCTAATGTTAAGTGAATTGAATGAACGAATCGGAGTGAATTCGGAGTTGACGAATGATAGAGATGAATGGAAGAGGAAGACATGTTGGGCCAACCCTACCTAGTGTGGGATAAGGGCAGGGAAATGATGATATGCATGCTAATGTCATTACATCGGCACAACCAATCTTGAAAAGCGTTGATTTAAAATGTTCACGATGATCAAAGACCTGGTTACAATTATACGATGACGATGTGTATTCCAAGGATACTATTATCTACGTTAATCTCACCTCATGTATTGCCCCTGGTTCCTGTGACTTGACTCGCAAGGAGGCGCGGCGTCCAGCGCGCGACACTGTCACTTTGTGCCACTTGTTCGCTTCTAAAGGATATGCTGACCTGCAATACATTTACTTACATCTTAGTTATCTTTTTAAACTTACGTAATTAGACATTTTATAGAGACATAGACATTCGCCCATTTTATCCCCACGTTTCTGCCATCATCCGTTCGAAACGTCGAGATAAAATGGGCGAATGCAATGCACGTGAATAGCATTCATTGGATAAATAATTAATAATGGTAACGTGATAAATACCCGTACATATAATTTATATAATTACTTAATCAGGGTCAGAACAGAAATAAGCCTTTGAACAAATCAATAACATAACAACATCGAGTGGTTACGACTTTTCGAGTATCTAAATTGATTTGAAGCGACTCTAGAAACTAAATTATTAGAAACTTAATTATTCGTCAAAGCCGGATCAAACTTGAGTCGAATTAAATTGGTCCTTCGAGCCGGACTTAACTATGCCCAAGTTTGAGGAACTTTGTAAAGTCCCCCAGGTGTATACTTCTAGAAACAATCGGAGGCTTCCCAGACCGCTGGGAAACTTGTCTAATACTAGCCTTTACCAGCGATTTTTTTCAAACAATCTGCGCTTATTATGAAAGTTCATGCTTTGAAAGTTGGGAGGATTAAAGTTTCTGTTCCACTAGCCGCCAGTTTTAATAACCTATCTATCTTTGATTTTGCTTAAGGCCGGTTCCTATAACCAACTAACAGATGGCCGTAGAACTTTCGCCATTCGCGATAGATATTTGACATTACTTCCATACAAAATGTGTCAAATACCTACCAACAGTCCTACTAGAGAGTTAGTCATCTAGTTACTATAACACAAGCATTCAATTGCTTAGCTTCGGACTAGATGACGCTGTGTTAAATGTCCCAAGGATTTATTCTTACCTAACCAAAGCGATGCCAGAGCCGAGATCGAACGCAAACTCGACGAAGTAATCCCTCAGATGTAGCGAGAAGAAGTCACCGTCGCCGCTCGCACGCTCAGAGTTGTAAAGTACAAGGCCATTACTGCTTGTGGGTTTTAGTGTTATCTGGAAATTAAATTATATAATTTAAAAAACATATAATACTATCATTGAAATCATTTTATTTACCTATACATTTCAATGACGTTACAGTCACCGGGTCACGAGTAGACTACTAGTAAAATTTAACAAATTAAAAATCTGTAAGTACTAAAATTATGAACAGGTAGGTAATGATGGTTTGTTTGTTTGATGGAGGTAATTTCTGAAACTAGTCAGCCGATTACAAAAATTATTTCACCAATGTATAGAGTGGACTGTCGGAATGGTTATAGGCTATATTTTATCCCGGTAGTTTCATAAGTACAGCCGTGCAATGCAAAGAAATACAGAGATAAAGTAGAAATATAACTTTGTTTAAGAGGCTATCCACGTGTTGTATCGTCATAAAATACTAATAATCTTTTTAATTAAAAAAGCCAAGATAGTCTATAAAAATAAAACAGTAAAGAGATTGGTAAGTGTGCTTACAGCACATTAAACCCGAGGGTTGAAATTATGAAATATATTAATTTTATTAATGAAAACCCAACAAACCAAGTCACCTTTTAAAAGTTTGCCAAGATTAAACAACTGGAAGGAACCATTTTGCATTCATTAAAACTTATTAACATCCTATCTATAGATTTGAAATTGTAACTGGGAAAAGAAAAAGGACATTCTCTCATACTGGGAAACTCGAGATCTTTGAAGATTTCTAAGGGGTAGTCAAAGGCACATACAAGCACAATGTTTTGAACTTATACCTACACGTTTGAGCCGTGAACAACAAGCGATACAATACAGGAGTGTAGATAATTATCATCCGCAAAATTCTTTACGCTGCCGTCTGTGAGTATGGATCGCTGACAACCGAAAATAGGGTTGAATTTAATGCTAGATTTAACTGTTAAATTATGTTTTTTAAGTAGTTTGTAACTCAATCTATCAATTAGGGAAACTAAAAACATAGCTATTAAAAGTTTTGCTATGAAAGTTTTAAACGAGGTTGTGCCTAAGCGCTCCAATCTGCTTAAATAAACGAAGTCGTTTTATTGAGCACACGAACTAAAGCTTGCTTATTTTTTAAATTACAGAGTAATCAAAAGAAAACTAATTATAAGCAGATATTTTCAGTAGTTTTGAGAAAATAAGAGTAATTGCCAGTTCATAAAACATTAAAAGTAGCCTTATTGAATAACTGTTTCTTTTCAAAGCGTTATTTATTTTGACAATGGCATAACGTCAAATATACCACATACCTAGTCATGCGATTGCTTATGACCTACTAAAAACTACGAATTTTGTGTAAATATTTGCAGATCATGCCAACATTGTCCTGCTTCATAATCGAACTCACACTACAGCCGAGAATACCAACGAGTTCAAAACTACTAATTAAAAAAAAAATCTCACAAACATTTTACAAAACAACGACTTCCTATACAAATGCAATCTTTAGACTACAAAACATACTTAGTTATATCCTGACTACAAACGTAACATTGCACAGAGCACTCGAGAACAAACCTAAGGGACTTACTTCACTCGTTACTCGCGTGAGCAATTCTCCGTTCGACAAACACGCTTTGTACAAAGTTGTTTGATTTACAAAGCATGTATTGTGCAGGTTATAATTGAATTGACTCGTGATTTTGGATGGGAGTTGCCTATTTTAAGGTTCTACAAACGATTCCGACTTTTAGGATGTCTATTTGCGATAGTCAATGAGTGTTTTAACGCTAGGTCCTCTGCGTTTGTAGTTTACATTTAATTTGACAATTCAGCTTGACAAAATTTTATTAAAGTCACAACCAAGTTATGAGTCCTAGGTACAGTTACAATAATGATGGTAAATGATAATAGTATTATAATTATTTAGACTATATAACCTAGAAAACGGGTCAATCTGAAGAGTAGGTACCTATTAATTAACACAATTATTATTTCAACAAACGCATTCTATTCAATCACTTGGGTGTTTCATTTGTGGTCATTGAAATTAAAAATTATACCATAACAAAATTGCATTAAACACAAAAACTCATAACACCCACAAAATGTCTCCCAATTTTATCGAGCCAACATTTCCCATCACACAACAATATTACTTCATACCCAACCCCCAAATGGGGTCAAATCCAATAATTATGATGACAAATCGAAATATCTTCTTGATTGCGGTAAAGGGGATATTTACAAAGAAAGGAAATTGGACATTGCTTGACCAAAACCAACAACGGTTCGGTAAAACGCTCATTTTGTACATAAAAGTCCTATTGGGGTTAAAAGGGTATATGAAAGAAGTTTCTGGAACAGTGCCCTAGATTAGCTGTTTGGACTCAGTAGGTTTGAAGTAAGACTTTGAAGACGAAATGGGATCTTAAATCTTGATTTGCTTATGTTTGTATGTATGTAGAAATCAAGCACTCCGTGTCACCTAAACTTTACGCAAGTTACTACTTAAATTATAGTTACGTTATCAACATTTTTTCTTCTGAAAGTACAGAGTAAACCTGTGTCTGCGTGTCTTTAAATATAAAAAAAAATAAAATATGATCTAGCCAGTTTCGTATCCAGTTTTCGTTATTAAATGTTGATTTTGCTAAATTTTACGCACATTCATAATATTTGTAATTCTGACGTTCTTTAGAGACGCAAGATTCCTTGTTTTACGCGTCTCATTGGGGGAGGTAGAGGTAAATTAGGTGATCCATCAAAATGTCTGAAAATTTGCGAGTCATTTAAAGTAAGTATCCTTGTTGCAAAAATATTGTTCTCAACTCAGTATTTTATGCGTGAAAATAATTTGGCAACTTCTGCTTTTAATAGGGCTTTTTTTAATAGGCAATAGAATCCCCTAGTTTTAAGAACGTGACGTGTCTAAGTGGTCTTTAATATGACTTTATTGAATAAATATATTTTGACTTTTGACTTTTGAATTATATAACCCACTAAATAATGTATTGGTAATCTATCTACCTACACCGTAACGGTAAATAATTTATCCATATACAAAAAGATCAAAGGATCTAAAGAATTCTATAAAGATCTGAAAGAATGTCTACTGTCAGCTGTGGTACCAGGGAGCGGTAGACTGTTTAGTCGTGATCATGTATTTTTAAGCTATTGCATAGCTTCTATCGCGGGCCTTGAGCGTGGAGACCGAATCCAGAAATTCCGTAACGAAAATAACCTAACGCTGTCTCTTTAGTTCAGCAACTCGCCTCTAGGTGGCATGCAATAGCTTTACCGCGGCAGTCCGCGGGTACCACACGTCTTTTTTTTTAATATGGCCTACAGTGTTTGTAGTCATGTGATATTTACCTGAATATCCAGCCAGCTAGAAGCGGAACTGCCGAGACCGGGCAATCTCAAATACGAGGATCCGTTGAAACGCGGCACCTATGAAAAACCAATATTATTATGATAAATTTAAACGAAATTTGTGGAGTAAGAGTTTGAGCTGCATAGTTATGGAAAATTGAGGTAGCTACTAGTATTTGCATGTAGAGTTCCTGTAAGGTTGTTAGGTTATTATCTATTATTCATGATCGTTTTTCGCTGGGTTTAACGCTTATTTTCTTGTTAAGTTGAAAAGATCTATTTAGAATATATCTGAAGGAAGCCCCTAGCCCATTATAAATAACAGGATTTTCTCTCCTCAGGCGTTATTTAATAGAACATTTTGTTATACGTGACTATCTACAGTTCGACTTAGAAAAAAGGTAATCTTATAAGCTAGAGCGTTTTCATGCGCAATGTTTTCTTTAACTATTAAAGTTCAAATGTTATCTTACTTTGAGACTCCTCAATATAATACAAAGTCATGGTCAAAATGTATTCAGTAAAAAAATCTTAATTCTAATCAGTCCAAAAGTACAAAAAGATGTCTTAATTACCTTCAAATCAAGCGTGATTTCACATTTATCCCCTGCATATCCAAGAGGACATAGACACCTATGGTTAACACAGCCCCCGCCATGCTGACATTCACAAGAATCAACTTCCTTTTCACTCTTCAAATCAACTTCAGCTTTTAATTCTGTAACCTTTTCATCTACATTGAAATGTTCAAAATCTTTTTGATCATTTAAATTGTTCAAATCATCAACCATATTAAGCTTTTGTATCTCTTTCACTGGATCTATATGACTGAAATCATCTGATGTTAATTTCACTGTGTTTTTGAACTCCGCCATATTTAGTTTCTGTATTTCATTTAGCGGATCGACTGAGTTGTCTAATTTATTGTTTTCGTGGAATTTGATTTTAGCGTCTCTCATCACAATGTCATTGTCTTCGAAATGGACTATATCGTTGATATCGTAGATGTGTTTATCGTTTGAGATGGCTTCATTGGTAGTTGCCTCGTGTATTGGTTTCCATGGTGCTAACGTTGGCGCGCATTCACCTGTGAACAAAGTGTGGAACTTTAGAACAATAGAGTTATTGATTAGAATATATTATAATACTCGTATCTACATGGTAGGGGATACAATTTGGGTCCTTTTTGTTAGTTAAATTTTGTAGTCGAGGAGTTTTAATCTGAAATCAATGTTTAAGATAAGTGGTTAGATGAGTTCTAAACTTAGCGAAGGTATTTACTAGTAAGTATTCAGACTTAATGATTCTTCAAACAGTCAAAAACTCAAGTTTACGGTAATTTTCTAAATAAGTCAGCTTCTTCTTTAAAAGTTCTTTACCTACATCTAAATCTATTTGTTAATGTCTACAAATGGTATCATCATTACATACTTTAAATTTACTACAAATACAATGTACTATTATTATCTTTTCCAATATACCTATGTATAAATAAACATTCCATTGTTTCTGTATTAGCGTCACTTCCTTACAATTCAAATTGTATTGGGGAATAATGTGGTACATAAACATCTTTCTCTCGCATTTCGCTGCTCCAACACTAGTTATCTGCACAGGGTTGTATTTAGGACATTCAATGAGCCCCAAGCCCATTTATATCATACCCTACTATAGGGACTTTCAAATTTTTAATTCTTTTTCTATTCAAACATTGTCGGGGAGAGAATTTCTCTTAACGATCGGTCATACAACTCCGCTAGAGGTTTTTTTTAAATTATTATTTAATCATAAAAGAAGTGGCGGCGCTAGTTTAATGCACCACTTGTATATACGAACGAATGAACGAGTTTGACGCACCTTACGTTTTAATTAATGGAAGGGATGGTGTTGACGGGGGCACAACACAAATCTATCCTAAATACAACCCTGATCCGCACCAACGCGTCGAAATAATGAAATTCCTACCCGCATCATGAATACGTAACGACGCGTCACATTTACACTGGTAATGGCAACCTGCGCTCATCTTATTTGAGACATTTCTTATTGCTAAACAAAGATACCAATTGCTTATTACTTTATTAAGATTATATCATCATTATCATCAACCGATTCCATCCCTTACTGGGTAAAAGGGTAGTAAAGGCTTTATTGTTTATGACGACAAGTCCGGTGCTAGTCATTGATTGATACCCAAAAGCCGTCGATTCACTAGTCCCTACCAAACCAAGTCACCCGACGACTATTCAGTCGTGGTTTTGCATCTTATCTCTGACCTCTATAGTTTTATTCATTTTTAGATAAATGTAGTAAATAACTACCTTTACAAAAACAATCAACATTCTGAAAGAAAGAAAAGAATTTTTTTTGTTGAACCTCAAGGATAACAGCATTGTCACAAACTAGGTGAGTCTATTGCCTGTTCTAAGGCGACTCTGAATACACCAGAAAAGTATCTGGCTAGATCACGGTGAGGGTCTAGCTTTTTTTACAGTGATCCCTTAGCAATCTAAATAGTCGAGTTTCAGTGTAGTGTCTATATGGGGCAGTGATATGAAGGTTTTGGCAGAATACCTGCGCCTTATCATTTCTAAATAGCACGGCCTAATACTGAGACGCGGAATTTTTGCTATTGTGATTGTGTTTCTTCTTTGATAATAAATATCCTTGTGATTTATACCTATTATGTACCAAATTAATGACATACTCAGATTATTTTGGGTCGTGATTTGAATCCATGACTTTTAGGTTAGTAAATTTTTGTTTTTTTAAAAATCAAGTCGATTTATGTAGGTAAGGGTTTTTATTTGTAAAATCTAGTCACACCATGAACATTTTGTTTTCACATCCCTAATAACTGCAATTACGGATAAGTAAATAAATTAGTAGATATATAGTGACTTCACTTCCCCACAGAACAAGCTGTCGTAGTCCTACGAATTTATTACGAGAGGTTTTGATGAACCGCAAAGCCTCCAAAATAAACTTATTGATTCTACAAATGATGCTTAATAGATCAAAATAACTTAGGGATAAGTTTTAGCTTGGCAACGTAGATAACTTGGTAACTTGTATAACTTAGAACTTCGGTAACGTAAGTCCTATTTAAGTTGGCTAAAGATTTGTATATATCTACCAGTGACATCTCATAAAGCCAAGTCTTCTGAAAATAAAATATAGGTAAGCTAACCAGAAGACTTCGTTCGCGAGAAATTTGTCTTAGTAACCTAGATAGATTAGGCTGATTAATTGGTGACTACGCGACCAATGTTGTGAGCGGAAACTAGTGTTATTAGTGGCAATTTAGATTTTAGATGTCACCAAAACTAAAACTAAATTAATTAGGTAAAGAGTGCCATCATCTTTAGTTATTTTAGTTTAGGCAACATCTGAATAGCAACCAATGTCTCGTTATTCTCTCGCAATAAATGTATATTTCTATTACAACAACTGTCATGAGGTTTGTGTTCAATTAAGCGATAGTACATCGACTGTTCGGATCATTAAGCAGAAATGAGATTCGTTGAGACCCTGGGTGATATTATTATAATTGAGGAAAACTTTTCAAATCACACGCTTGGATGAAGTCGGACAATTTTAAACAGTTATTGGTACACTTAAAGTGTCATTATCATGATTTAATCCACACGCGCGCCTGCTTGTAGATTGTAGTAACGTATGTACTCGTATAATTTTTGTACATATCTATTCGCTAGAGTGTGACATGTTTTTATGCACATCTTTAAAAAACTAAAGACTAACGCATTCAGATTCACTGGCGAATGTTGACTACACTGTAAAAGGCCATGAAAAATTATTGGATTTAAAATCTTTAAACTGCGAAGGTAAAATTCTGTTGTAAAAACTAATCCCGCTATTCATAAAGTTTCGTCAATTTATAAGGGTTTTCTCTTGCAACTCTTGTGTCAATGAAATGAGATATATATGCAACAGAATTAATAATAATCAATTTTCAATCAATATAATAAAAATCAATAATCAATATATCAATATATTTTTATAATCAATTGCAATTTTCACCTTCTTTTTTGTATTATTATTTTAGTAAACTGTTAAAAATAAGTCATTAGTTCTCGCTCATTCTTGTACATTAAATAGCTTGCTGTCTGCCGCCTGTAATTATAATAACATTTAACTTGTTTTTTTAGCATGTTCAACTTTTTGTATGATTTGATGTATATTGTGTTGGTGGTTCAAATAAATAAATAAATAAATAATCTGTTTCAGTAAAAGTACCAAAATTTTGTAAGATCAATATTAGACTATTATAAATGTTTTTTTATTATGATTGTTATCCTGTGAGAGTCATGAGTAAATGAGTTTACTTTTTCATGTTTTATGTGGGATTTTTTCGGCTTCAAAATACAAAATTATTTCTTTTGTATACGTGAGGCTCAATCAGTTGTATTAACATTAAAAATACCAAAACAACCAGCAGTGTATTTTCGTATGAAATTGAGCTTGTTTTTCGCTCGTAAATGTATTTTCCACAGTTATTTAGGTACGTGCTTCATTTTGTGTGTGAATTTTGAACCAACTATTAGCCTGGAGCCGTTGCTGTTGGATTTTTTCGATATCAGTTTAGGAAATAGACTTTCGAAATAAAAAAAGTCTTTTTAATCGAATCAGTCAATGGCCTTAAAAAGAAATACAGAAAACTAATTTAGGTACTTCATCATGAAACAGGTAGGTGCTCATTACTGTCAGTGGCTTCTTTCACGCGATGACTAAAATAGATCTTTACAAATTGTAATCTCGCAATAGAAAATTAATTTAATTTTAAAACGCTCATCCATTCAGTGGTTAAAACAGCTTTAGAACATACATTTAACTTTGAAGTTTGTAATACGAGAAAATGAACTGAAGCTTATATCACATTCTACAGTCAAATCGTATGTTTTAGCAAAACTTAACCAATAAACCACTTGTTCGATTAAGTTAATCAATGTTTCAAATCCCTAGTAACTGCTATTTAATCTGCGGTAAATTCCGAACATACCCGAACACGCCCGAACCCACCACCTCATCAGGGTGTGTAATACGATTGTTTCACATGCATATATTAAAGACTAGTTAACACCGGGAAATTTATTAGTGAATGTAATACACTTGAAATTCAAAAGATTTGTCATCTTAGGTTTTAACTTGCAGTAGAGCAATCGTTGACAAGTAAATTTCCTTATCACCAAACAGTTTTAGAAATTATTTTACTTAACTCAGTTGCTTCTGTATTCAAATAGGTAGGTACCTACTAAAACTTAAAAGGTAATATTTTTACTCCTGATACGTAAAAACATTAATTTGAGAATTTTTGCGTTCGGCAGGTAAGTGTACAAGCGGCAAAATTAAAAATTATCTAAAAAGAGACACCATTTAACGTCGGTAAAGAAACTCTGTTGGAAAAATGGTTTCATCTGCTATCGTTTCTTTTTATTGACATAAGACTGCAAAGGAAAAAAATATACCTACTTTGCTAAATAGACAATTTAATATGAATAAAAGGCACTTTTCTTGAGTCAGAGCCGTATAAGCAGAGTGGAGGAATTAATCGAAGAAGATTCGAATCCTAGCTGTATCAATTTTTGTTTGGAAGAATTATGTGTGCAATAAAACAAGCTTTAAAATGTGCCTTAGGGCGGCTTAACTAATTAATAATGTAGCTTTAAAATGTGCGTTAGGGCGGCTTAACTAATTAATAATGTATTTTGTAAAGTTATTATATAAACTGATTAGTTTAGTTTATGTGACTAAAATAAAAATGTTAGCACTACACAGGCAAATCCACAGGAGGCAGCTTGTTGAAACAAAGATCAGGGAGGTACATCAAGAGCCTATCTACACATACTTTCTACTCCGTCGAAAGTTTCCATTCTCTTATTTGTATCTAGGTGTACAGTCGACAACAAAAGTCTAAATCATTTTAACTTTTATAACATAGATTTCAAGTGCTAAAGAAAATATTTTAAAAAATCACAACAGTAAGTATTTTGATCTTGACAAATAATAACATACAAATAAAAAAAAATTGTGTTACACTTTTAAATTTTAGGTTATTATTGAATTTATCAAGATTGATATTACGATTTTCGGCTCTGGCTGGATTTGAATCCGCGATGGTACTCTCGATCGTCCATAAGCTGATAAGATTATATATTAGTATTTTTTTGTAAATACAAAATGCATTCTATACACAAAAACACCCAAAATTCCTAAATTATGAAATGTATAAATAACTTTACTACTAACATAAACTAACTTTTGCAGCTGACTATACCCACACAATTCCACGCTACAGGGGTGGCGCCACCCCTCGTTATTAGTGGAACGTGTGCCGAATACTCTGATAGATGGGGTCGTTAGTCGCGGGTTCGAGACTTGAGAAATGGTCACAACCTGAGCGATATGTTCCAGGCAGATATCGGGAGATATTCAGATTGTTAAAACGAACGATGGACTGTACCTCTGAACTTCGACAGTTTTTTATTTAGACAGGTCCTGGACATAGATAAAGTATCCTGGTAGGTACTAAATCTCATTTAAATCCGTCCAGCCGATTGAGCGTGAAGGAGTGCATCTAACAACCAGTCTCAATATCCTGCGAGTATATTGAGACTGGTTACATGTGGGTTTGACTGTGTTTTGGTAATTTGATTCCGTGCTACTTAAAAAGTACAATGTTGAGCTACAGTGGGTAAGCGAAATCACAGTTACTTAAAATACCCATATTACTCATACCCACGTTACTCATCATTCAGCACCATTATCATTATCAGCTCTATGGTACCATTTTACTGTAGTAAAGAAAACTCATCATTCCTAGCAACCAATTATGGTTTACCTAACTACCTAAAGGACTCATTTATTTCGTTCTTATGTACGATTTTTATGTATCCTTAATTCCTTACTAAGGAAAAGCTAACGTGTTAAAATCATAATGATGTTCCAGCCTTCCTTTATTATTGGAAGACTTTATTGGAAAGATATTACCTTAATATGAAAATTATAATAAGGGATTACCGTTTCGGCGCCAGAATTATTGAATTATATTAACATCGAGCCCGATGCTCACTTCAAGTGCCTTTTGAGGAAATACCAATTTGTGTTAGGTTGTGTTGATGTTTGATTTTATTAGCGATAAACTCACGTTCGTAAACTGATGCTTTTTTATACGGATTTTGATTTATCGGAGACCTGAATTATATCGTGTACCTACATAAATCAAGATGTGCATTTTATTAGAAATGGTTGGGGCAAGGTGTTTTTAATTATTATAAAACGTTTTATTGAGAGGTTATAGGTCTTACTAAATTTGTTAAGAAGAGTTAACCTACCTACTTATTTAAATTTTTTATTGTGAAAACTGTCTCGGTGTAGGGAGTTGCGTTGGAACAGGCAATGGAGTCACCTAGCTTATAAGACTGTACATTTTAAGTGATCCTCGAGGTTCTTTAGAAATAAATACAATTTTTCTTTCTTTCTCTCTCTCTCAGCACATCAGAAGTGGTAAGCTTATCGATGATTTACTTGATAAATTCAACTATTCAACATGCATTGCAGCTGCAATATAAATCCGCCATTTTGACGTTCCATTTTCGTCCGCCATCACAATACATTTGCCGCGCAAACATGGTGCCTGCCAGATTCTATTTGTCTGTCAAACGGAACGTTTTATCCTATTTTATCAGAAATCAGGGAAACCTATCCAACTGTGAATTTGTGAAGGTAGTGTATTTGTTAGGTTCAGTAAAAATATATTTTAGACCATTAGATACTACCTAGCTATTTACGTAACTAAACAATAATTACCAGTTAAGACATTTTGGATCAGTGTAAATGATCTACTTATAGGTAGCTCAACTGATCCAAGAAACTGCCAGATGGAACCGTGCCCAAAGCACTTTCAGCATTATCTCTCCTACCTAATGCCAACGCATTAGCATGTGTTTACTTTTATGTAAAGCGAGATACATAAGTAGTAAAGAGACACAAAAAAAATATTACAATGTCAAGTTTAGTTCCTACCTATTCTGATTAAGTAGGAAACTTAGGGAAGGGCAAACTTACTTGGAACGTATGGTTACATTATGGAAAAAGGTCAGGTCAAAATACCCTAACTAATCCGACAGCTTGTATGAAGAATATAATGAGAGAGAATGAAGCGAAAAATATGCAACAGAGTCGTAGAGAGTAGCATTATGTGGTCTTTGTTTGCCCATATTAGAAAAAAATGTGATTAATAAATAAAAAAATATGGTTACGACTGTATTCTTGAACGGTAGACATTTCTCTTAGATCTTTGTGTAATTTTGAGATCTTTTTGGTGTACGTGATTTTAATGTAGGGAAATAAGCATATCACATAGGCATTTTTAAATCAAAAATTATACAAGCAGCAGATATTTTTAATACAAGAGATAATAATTAAATATTGATTAGTCCTGTTAAATCTAATGTCTAAAACAATAAATGTTATTTTCCAGGTTTATTTAAAGAGCTTTATCCATTTGTCTAGTTAAGTAAAGTGAATCATGCGAGTAGGTAGATTACAAAAGGTGATGCCAAAAATAACTTAACAAAGTTCATTAAAATTACCCACACGGAGCCAACACGGCCGAGCAAAGGTCACGAACAATACATCCTAAAGGTGCGGTTTTGATAACAGCGACTGAGATGCGCGACTTTGCATAGTTCAACGTGCAAACAAAAACAACAACGTTTGCGTTGAACAGTAGCTGACTGCCAACCTTCAATAATGGAGAGGCACGGAAAGAAGAAGAAGAAACAAAAAAGAATTACTAGTTGTGTTGCAGATGTTGGAGACTGCATAATGAACTTAAAATGGAATTAGGCGTGACACTCTGTAGGATTTCAAAAGACATCCTGGTAGATGGATGGATTATGAACTGCCAGATAAATGGACGATTTAGTTGTAGAGGGTAAAACTAGGATGATTATGTTTAGAAACTTAAGGAAAGTTATTTTTTAAATTGAGTAAGTACAACGGTTAAAAAATAAATTTATAAATACTACAATAATTTTGTATCAAACATAATAATACGAAAGTTAACTATCAATATTAACCACGTGTTTAGTTTAACTCTACATAAATACAAAAATAAATAAAATTGGTAATTATCTACCCGATAAAGTTGCTTTCAATTTTATTTGATAAATACAAAAAAGTAAAAGTAATTTAGGAGAGTCGCGCGACACTGTCACTTTTTCCCGAACGAGGGCTTAAAAAGTCCACGAAAATAGCACCCCTTGACACTTCCAGTTATTCCGTGCCTCTGTTTGCAAAACTACCTGCGGGTTTCATAGGCTGAACTGAGCAAACAGACATTCACCATGATCTTTGATGTCAATAAAATAAATAAAAAAATCAGAAAAATAATTGTTGAGTTGAGATCTGAGTTAGTCTTGCAACTAAATCTCATATTTCAGAATGAAAATAGGAACTCTCCCTTGATGTAGGACACTTCCATTTATTTTGTACCTTCCCATTGTTTACTAAACTACCTGCGAAATTCATAGGTTGAGCAAACAGACATTTTCCACTATGATATATGTATGTTTTCTTAGGCCATTGAATCTAAACGGGTTATGTTTTAATTGTTTTGGGTTTATAGGATTAGTTCGCCAAGTTAAGACTATGGGTTGAGTCATACGATCATTGTGTTAGAATGTAGAGTATGTTCTCTGCAGAATTATTAAGTTAGTACCGTGTTTAAGTTAATTATGGACAGCCTAATAATTGTTGCGTTCATATTATGAGGGGATATAAGGCTCGTAGAAAGCTTACTGGTTTCGTATGATTGATAAAAATTTATACCTAGCCCAATATTTCTAAATGAATTTTACTTTATTCTCCACTTCTTTCTCCTAAAATGTTCAATTCGGGAGCTCAAAACCGCTAACACCGTTACACTTACAACACCCGTGCTGATCATATAAATTTCTGATTGCTTGGTGACAATTTCGTGGTTTTCTTTTTGTTCATTTTAACAACATGAAAATCACGAAATTGTAACACAAAGTCTATTTATTCACAAATACAGAAGAGAAGGTATTGAAACTAAGATCTTATAAAAAGGTTTTGGTTAAGACCTTTCTAAAAATAAAAAAGCATATACATGGAAAACCGTTTTAGTTCAATCTGACCCACGTTAACTTAGGCTCCAGTCAGGAGGCTAATGCGAACCCACGAATACCGATTAAAAGTTAAAAGTTAATATCAAATCCGTATCGACACCAGACAATGTATCTTGGATCGACAACGGATTGATCTATTGAAGTATCCTAGTTTGAACATTATAAACACTTATAAAATCTCTGCGAATCATGGTAAATATCCCGTTTTATGTGTTTATAATCTACTAGCATCACGTCCTGACTTTGCATGGGTGTACTATTGAAAGTACCGGGATACAACACAATACCTCAGTCAAAGAAACCAACATTACGTCTTTATTATATTAGTATAAATGACCTCTGAAGCAATCTAAAAGTCTTAGTACACAACATACCATGCATAATCAAGACAATCAAGCCAGGTTCTAAACCTGACTTTCTTTTGAAATCCATCTCTTATAAATCTACATAGCAAAGCTTAAGAGCGGAGCCCATCAAACGAAGTGGTTAGAATTTAAGTTTCGGTTCACAAAGCTTTTTTCTTGAACAAATATAGCTGACCCTGGGTAACTGGCACGTTTCTTTTATAAATAAGTTTAGAGAAATGAAACCAATCAATCAGGTACATTTCGCGAGAGAATTTCTTATTTATTGAGATGAAAAAATGAATTGAATTCCACCCAAATTGAGACGGAGTCAGTTTAACTCTAATGAGCTGATTGATATTGTTTTAAAGTTTCAGAGTTTTTGTTATTTTTTTGATATTTTAGAACAAGTTATGTACTTTTATAATTAAAAGGTGTGAATGAAGGCTCACGTATATTGACCAACTTGTTTCTCTCGTGGATTATTTAAAAATACTATAAACCTTTTTCAAATCTTCCTAAAAATAATTTATCCTTATGTATGTAGCCTGACGTATTTGTCAATACGTAAATAGGTAATGTGCTCTACCATTTTGAACTTCTTTATATAAAACTTTTGAATATTCCATTGCAATCAAGGATATTTCTAGAACCTTGTTTTTTGTCCTACTCTTCGTGACTTAAACAAAGTTATTGTAAATTAGGTATGTTAATAATATCGACCGAAGTGGTCCAAGCCGAGTCACGCCAAGGGCTCGGCCCAGACGTTTTTATTGATCTACGAGCTACTACTAGCTACTCGTAGCAAATGAATGGCATCACCCACTACGCATACCACATTATAGGTAAGTACTTATGTTCTATTGGACTAATATCCGATTTCTATAACTAACGTAAGGATTTCCGTAGGTCCATCACCATAGCAACTTAGTTTTTACAACTTTAAATGTATGAAACATTTTGCCAGATAACAACGTTACTATGACGAAAATCCTACGGCCATCCGTAAGTTGGCTATAGGAACCGGGAAAAGTGGTTATAATATTATTTATAAAAATTAATAGTCCTTGGATGTAGGTCGTGGGTTTGAATACCTGAACAGACGAAATAGACTAAAATATCCACACTTGCTACGCTTCCCTGGCAAAGAAGGCAGGAGGTACCCTATTTTTTATTTAGGACAAGCTGCATCCCGCGTTGTTACTCGCGATAATCAGTAACTTAACTTTGCTATCGAAGTTTTTCAACAAAACAAGTTTTGTGAAAGGTTCAAGAGGCTTATAATATTTGCGTCAAAGGAAACGGACCCTTTGTAATTCAGAAGCAAAACTGTCAAAGGAAAGATAATTGTGATCAAAGATTCTGTCGGGAATAATTAGGACTTTGCACCTTAGACAAGCATATATCGAAAACGCAAAAGAGCGTAGCTACTGAATTTTTGCTTTATGACATGTTGTCAACACAAGTCAATTACATTTATTGATTTTAAAGCGTTTAACAGATACATTTCTATATTCAGGAATTCAAGTACCAACTATCTGTAATTTAACTATGGTTAAGTTAGAGGCACGTCCAGCCAGACACTAGATTTGATTTAATTATGATTAGATACTGGCAGCATTTAACATTCTATACCTACAACCCATGACCTAGGAACAAAATTGGGTATCGTATAATCGATAAGACATCAATTTGCAGAATTAATTATATTTTGAAATAAAAAAAGCTTTTAAATAAAATAAGGTAAAATTACAAAACGAAACTTACTTATTAAATTCGAAGTATCCAACTACGTGCTTCAAAACTGCCCACAACAACCACTACACTCCATTTTACAAACCACATTACACCATATTAAAACCGCAATCGTACTTTCGTTATTGCGTTTGCGATGTACAATATCCATTTGTCTAGGGTTGCTCTGAGTGTCCTGATTGGTGTCGTAACCTTATAGAGGTAATTTCACAGAAGACGGGCCTAAGTCTATTTTAAGCTTTATCGAGTTTTTGTTTCCGTAATGGAAGTCGGATTTATTAATGCTGAAATGGAACTATGGTGCTTAAAAATGTATGAATTGAGCTTATTTCAGATTATTAAATGCCAGATTATTCGTATTTTTAATTAATTTTGAGGTCACACCGTGTTTTGCAAGTCAGTCAGTATCATATTTGTTTTTCATGTCTAAATATTAACTTTATAACAAGGTAAAATTTGTTTGTTTGTTTTTTGACGGAGGTAATCTCCGAAAATACTCAGCCGATTTCAAAAATTCTTTCACAGATGTGTAGAATAGACTATCGGGATGAAGATATGCTATATTTTATCCCGGAAGTTTTATTAGTACACCCGTGCAAAGCCGGGACTCGCTGCTAGTTGTACATAAACAGAAAATGGATGAACTATTCACTAATTAATTTAATTTACTAATTCTGCCTCCGGTTGGTATTCAGAGCAATACTTGAAACTAACTATATTGGTATTGTCTAAAGCTAAAGCGAATTTCTATTGAATAATATCTCGATTGGTCTAACAATAGAGTCGAATTATTTGATGTCAGAGTATTTGTAGGTCGCGAATTCGACATTCTCTTCGAACGCCGCTATATGACACCGCAAAAATAAAACTAAAAATAGCCCGACGAAAAAAGAAGGAGTAATTTTAATGTTCGAGATAACCAGTGATAGAACTTACCAATATCCATAGTAGCGACAGCATCCTTCACCAGTTGATACGTGTCTCCATTGATCCTGAGAAAGTCCACGCAGCCCAGCAGTCCTGTAGACAAGCCCAGCTTGGACTGCAGGCCGGTGGTGTTGCCCCCACCGCCGACCCACACTGGCTCTCTGAACGTCATCCGAGAGAACAGACCCTGGATAGAGATTTAGTGTTTCAATTTCAAATGGTAATAATGACAATAAAATAACATGCGTTTATACTTCGTTTTGTCAGGGAAGTCTGAAAGTAGCGCGGTGATTGATAAGTTGAGGAGTGCAAGGTTGGCGTGGTGTGGGCATGTAATGATTGATGAGATTGTAGTAGAAAGCAGATCTTCGATCTTTAACCATCAGAATGGATAAATAATCCTGTTAAAATAATAAAACAATTTACAGCTAAGGAGGAAAACTCTTAGGACGAGGTCAACAAACTTATACCTACCTACACGAATAATATTTTTATTTGTAGTCCTTAGTACGAGTAAATTAACTTCAGATCTAAGTGACCCCGTAAACGATACAGACAGTCAGTTACATGTTACAAACTTTTTATGATGTTGGTAGTATATTATGATACGTTTAGAGTATAATAAATAATCTGTACTAATAAAACCACTAGATGTAGAGAACATAAAATAAAATATAACCTCAACTCTCAGAATTTGTATCTCAAAACTTTCGTGCTCTTTACTAAACAGAGAAATCACAAACATTACCAAAGTTTTTAAACTGCGCGAAGCAACGCAATATTTCCAGCTGTTGTTTTTATCACCCATTTATTATGTTTCTTTTCATTCCTCGCAAACAATTCAAACGAAGGTTTATGTACAAGGTGCTGCGAGGACAGAAAGTTTCGGAAGGGCCGAGGACACAAATTAAGGCCGGCTGGCATCGGACATTACTTTCGTTGTTTTGTTTGCTGAAATACTACGAGGTACAAAAATAGACTGACAATATTTTTTTTGTGATAAAGGGGGAAAAACAAAATTGTGATAGAGTGGCTTTTCTTGTATAAGAGAGCTCAAATCAACTTAAAAATTATCAAGACGGGATTCAAACACACGTCCTTCAATAATATCGCAAGTGAAGGTTCTCCTAGACAAGCTGCAAATAATAAAGTACTCTAAACAGTTTTAATGAAGCATTATTTTCAACACAGACAACAATTGCGCGAAGAAATCTTGTTACTTTCAGAACATCTGGCGATCTTTTGCAGAACTTTGTCACAGCAATACTGTACACAGATAAATGATAGTAGAACTGACACTAAAGCCCTAATTGGGTACAAGTTAGACGATCCAGGATTAGGACCTTTCCGTTTATTTGAAAGCTTTGACGCTGATTTCTCTTTTCAGTTGTCGAACTGAAACGCTAAAATCACTAATGGTTTCTGAAAAACAGCTTTTGCGAGAAAATCTATACAACCGTTTCAATCGTACGTTTCCTAGGAACCTTTTTTAATAAAGAAACTTAAAAAGTGTCTTTATTTGAAATGTATTTTTCTGAATTTGTATAAAAGGAATAAGCAGAATATTTGCATGTATTACTGCCTAATTATAATATACCATTAACATTGCCATTAATTTATAATTGTTTGTTACAAAGACCTTATTTATCTAAAGCAGGTCTAAAAAAAAATACAAGAGATCTTATTCCATCGCTTTCGGTCAGACTCGCCTAAAAGGGGTGAGTAAAGTAGAAAGTGTGAAAATCTCCGTTGTAGTCCACACCTTGGGCAATTTATTTAGAAGATTGATTGTGTGGAGACGTTCGCTCGGTTTATCTTTGTAATTCCTTTGTTCTGTTTGCGGCCATTGTGGGAATTCAATTTTAAAGCGATAAGATTTTTACCCATTTTATTTTGTTTTAATTACGTTTTCAACTTTTTAATATTTACGTTCGATTATTGAAATCTTGCCTATATATACTATGCTATTGCCACAGATAAAATAATACTATGTATTTTATCTGTGCTATTGCCTACAATAAAGTTGAAGAAAATTTTACTTGCGTGGATTAAATAAACAATTCTGAGACTATGCAAGTCATGATGACAGTCAATTTCATTACAAGCAACAGACAAGAATCTTGCATCGTGTTATACCGGAACGACTCGGTACGAATCTATATCAATTGGCAGGCAGCAAAGTATCGAATTGATAAAACTTCGCGCTCTGGGAATAGGTCGTAAAGAGAACAACTTTACTAGGAGTGGTGCCAGACTGTGAAATGAGTTCACCGTCAAATTACTGTCATCATATCCTTTGACATTTCACAAAGAATCTATTAAAAGTCGTCTATTCAAAGGTAAGTAAATAATTGCTTGTGTTATTGTAACCAGATCACACATACAAAACAATATTCTAATTCACCGTAAGGTCCTGCAAAACTTCTAAAATGGTATGGCGGATATATTTCACTGTTTGGTGGCTAGGACAGTTCAGAAAAGAAACTCTAAAATGGCTTGACCGATAAAATAGTGTGTTAAAGGAAAATATTAAAGAAAAATAAATGATCGTTATTTTGTCTTAGTATCTTAATATAAAAATAACTCGTCTGTATACCGATCTTCGTTTTTTAAGAAACAGCTTATGTAAGTAGTTATCACAACTTACACCATCTCTTTATCGGAACGTTCTTCGGGAAATTGGTGATTTTATTTTAGCGTTGCTTTGCTAGTTCATGATCTTAGATGTTTGCTTTTATTGCAAAAGGGTCTGTTCAGACCTAGGCGGTTAACGCTGAAGCGGCAAATACCGCGAGGATAACCTATGGGAAAGAGGCATGATTATTAAGTATGTATATATGCATTTAAAATGGTATATTGACCATTGTTTTTCCTGTGGGTATGGAAGGCTAAGCTAAGCGGCGAGCCTATTCCATTTCAACAATGTCCCAGGCACTATAGTGTCCCGTTAAGTGATGACAAAGACTGCCTCCTGACACTGTATAGCAAAAATGTTAAGGGCTAAGTTTTTTTTCCTCATTTTCTTATGTAATAAATAACCAATAATGTTTTGATGTCGAGTGAACCCAATAACTGCTTTGAAAAATTGCTTTCATAGTCTACCAAACTCGGTTAAACATAACACAAAACAATTAACGGAATCCCAACTCTCCTGTAAAGGGATAAAGTCTAAATTGAATAGGGTCGATACCGCATACCGATACTTGGAATCTCCGGAATGTTCGACATAGGAAACATTTCGTAAAACTTTCCCTTCAATTTCTAATGTATAGGCCTTTTCATGTACATGAAGTTGTGCCCATGACTTTTCTATGCATGAAAGTTGGCTGATTTGTTAACCGACTTAAAAAGAAGAGAAGTTCTGTGTTTTTTTTATGTATGTTCATCAAGGATGGACCAATTCTGAATAATATTTTTGTCAGAAAGTAGTGTGTAGGTAGATCCTAAATGACTCCATAAAAAATTCTAATAAGGAGTTTTAAACAAAAATGTACTGAGCGTGCAGGAAATTATTATAAGTCTTATTTATTTTATTTTGATACTTGTCACTTTACAATCTTATGGCGCATCCACACATGCCGCCGGCTTATGCCGCCGGGTTTCAGACCGCCGGCGCCGCTGAGATGACCGCGGCTGAGATGCGGCAAATGCCGGCGGCACGGCCGCCGGGCATGTGTGGATGCGCCATTAGGATTGTTAGTAACTATAATTCGAGGTCCTAATGCAAGTAAATAAATCAAAAAATATTTACAAGTTTTGCAAAAACCAACAAACTATTTGACATCATGTTTCACTATTTGTAGTTAAATTACCTCAATTTCTATTCATGAGCGGGCATTGTATTTATCACGCTGTATATTTCGCGTTTCATAGAAATTACTCCAGAGGCGGTTCGTTGAAACGTGAATAAAACTAAAACGATGTATCTCAAAAAAGAGCAAAATTGCAATGTTGCTACGAGTGCTACGATTGCTACGAATGCTACGAGTGTTACGTAACGTAGCACTGTCGTAGCAAAGTGCTCAACAAAGATAGTACAGAATTCTATAAAGAATTTGAAACAAGTATATCTTAAAATGGATTTTAGAATGGACTCTTGGGGTGGTTATAGGCTATATTTTATCCCGGCCATTTATTAGTACACCCGTGCAAAGCCAGGACGTGCTGATAGTAATTTTATAAAGAAAAAAATTTCTGTCATCTTTAAATAATAATTAAATTAGTTGCTAAACCAAAATCGCAATATTCTTAACACGAAACATTCTAAGGTAGCCATTATTAAAAAACTACGGAATAAAAATAAAATTTGCTCATAATTAAACTTTGCAGACAAACTTCCCCTGAGTTTGTAATTTTTTATCACAATTTCAAGGAAGTTAATTTTGTTTAAAGTTTATTAAGCTCGCGCTTAGTAAAGCAAGGAACGCCATATTAAAGCCGTTACAGATTGTAATAAAAAAACTTAAGTCTTTTTATCCATACAAGATGATTTATGCGACTAGTAGACAGTCGTTATCTCAGACTTAGGCCGCGAACGTCCACTGCGAAACATAAGCCTCACAGATGTAATTTTTCTTTATTAATGGACTTATAGGCACCTATTTAATGTCATCTATTGAAATGAAATGAGAGTGTATGAATGTATGCATTTAGAATAGAATATAGTTTACTACACTATATACACCGGTCAAGTTAAACAGAAAAATAGTGGTCAAATAACAATAATTCCCGGAAAGCTGAATTTTGGTGGAGAGCTTGGTATTACCATTACAAATAAAGTGTTAAAAGTCCCCATCGATCCCATGTGTGCGTCACGAGTTATTCGGGATCAAAGGTTCAAATTTAAGGTTTCTTAGTTTTTTTTCGAAAACGGTAAGTTTTATCAAAACAAGTTTCAGCCCAAAGTTGTAGATCTTAAAATTGTCTACAAAAATGGTCCCGATAATATTTTTCCTAAGAGTTACCATTCGTGAGTTATCGCGGTGATAGCGAGCGCACCACGCGGCCTACTAGGATGGAGAAAGACCGCGATTTGTTTGTAGCGAGTGCACCACGCTTTTTTTCCATACTGAATTAGGGGCTCGTACGGAATCTCTTACTGCACAAGGGGCTCTGAAACGTTTTCATAATACATTAAGACTCATATCATGGATTTTCAAAATGAATAAAGATTGGATTTTCCAACTCTTTTCCAATGGATTCTCTAGGTTTTATGGTTTCTCTCTCTAATTCTCTCTCTCCTAAAATTATGCTAGAATCCAGTTAACCATAAAAGAGTTGGAAAATCCGATCTTTATTCATTTTGAAAATCCATGATATGAGTCTTAATGTATTATGAAAACGTTTCAGAGCCCCTTGTGCAGTAAGAGATTCCGTACGAGCCCCTAATTCAGTATGGAAAAAAAGCGTGGTGCATTCGCTACAAACAAATCGCGGTCTTTCTCCATCCTAGTAGGCCGCGTGGTGCGCTCGCTATCACCGCGATAACTCACGAATGGTAACTCTTAGGAAAAATATTATTGGGACCATTTTTGTAGACAATTTTAAGATCTACAACTTTGGGCTGAAACTTGTTTTGATAAAACTTACCGTTTTCGAAAAAAAACTAGGAAACCTTAAATTTTGACCTTTGACCCCGAATAACTCGTGACGCACACATGGGATCGATGGGGACTTTTAACACATTATTTGTAATGGTAATACCAAGCTCTCCACCAAAATATGGCTTTCCGGGAATTATTGTTATTTCAAAAGTGTATCTTGACTGGCCTAATAAAAGAAAACATAAAATAATTTACTCGTACTGTAGTTTAGAATTTAGTGGTTTAGTTAGTATTTGCAAAAGTTAATTTGATTTAGAATAGAATCGAATATAGCTTTATTGTTTACCATAAAAGAAATCATAAAATAATTTAGTTTAGTTTAGAATTTATTGGTTTAGTTAGTATTTGCAAAAGGTAATTTGACGAACGAAAGTAATACACCTATCGACATACACATACACTATTATTATCCGCTTCTTCGAAGACGAGAACTTTTGATTAAGTTTTTTATTTCTGCTCAAGAGTCCAAAGTTACAAACTTGTCGGCAGAAACTTCAAAGTTCTGATAATTTTGTTATTCTTTAATTTCAGTGGAGTTTTTAATCCACTGAGTTTGTTTCTGTTCTGATTTAAGTGGAGTTTGACCTTTGAAAGTCATTCAACTCTTGTATTTGTCCAATTATAATTTCCTAGAGAAATAATTTGGATAAAATTTAGCAATAGGGTAGGTGCGTCAAATATGGACCGGCGGGTAATAAGGGCCACTTCTATTTTAACATACTTCCAATATTATTATTAGACTCAAACCAAGCCTACATTATAGAGGACCATTAGGAAGGCTAATATCCGCGGTGGTTTCGCCTTCCTATTCGCCTTCATGTCAGTAGACACATTTATTTAAACGATGTTTGTAAAAATCGCTCTACTAGAAAAAAATCTCCACGAAAACTGATTAATTGTGAGTACCATAGACTTTTTTTTTTTAATCTGCTGTTATTAATATAACATAAATTTATCATGTTTCCTGATTAAGTTAAGTTTAAATATAAACATAAATTTTTCATGATTTTACAGTGAATTTTGTCGAACTTGACGCAGGCGGCTAATAAGGGCCACCCCCAAGGCGGGTAGTAAGGGCCGTCAATTACAAGGCTTTCAGGTCTTCTTTTGAAGTCGTGTTCTATTATATCTGTTTTTATTGTGTATACGTGTTCTGAGGTTAAAATATGAATGTATTTTCTTTCTTTTTTTTGCTATTTCAGTTAGAAGCGATTGATAATAATGAAGGACAAAGACTGGTTATTAGCAATACTGGTACACAAAAACAGATGCAAAGGGCAAGGTGACTGGTGACTAACGACTGACGACTGACGACTGACGACTGACGACTGACGACTGACGACTGACGACTGACGACTGACGACTGACGACTGACGACTGACGACTGACGACTGACGACTGACGACTGACGACTGATGAACAAAAAGAACAAAAAGAACAAGAAGAACAAAAAGAACAAAAAGAACAAAAAGAACAAAAAGAACAAAAAGAACAAAAAGAACAAAAAGAACAAAAAGAACAAAAAGAACAAAAAGAACAAAAAGAACAAAAAGAACAAAAAGAACAAAAAGAACAAAAAGAACAAAAAGAACAAAAAGAACAAAAAGAACAAAAAGAACAAAAAGAACAAAAAGAACAAAAAGAACAAAAAGAACAAAAAGAACAAAAAGAACAAAAAGAACAAAAAGAACAAAAAGAACAAAAAGAACAAAAAGAACAAAAAGAACAAAAAGAACAAAAAGAACAAAAAGAACAAAATGAACAAAATGAACAAAATGAACAAAATGAACAAAATGAACAAAAAGAACAAAAAGAACAAAAAGAACAAAATGAACAAAAATAATTTTTTTTTGTTACTTTGACTTTAGTTCTGAAGCTTGTGGGATCGAAACCGGTCTTCACACATACTTCACACATTCACACACACACAACACAAAAGATTAGGTATATCTTGCGTTTGAGTGAGTATGCCCAATATAAGTACATAATACTTCACAGGACTCCTAGAAACTTGGAGGAAACATAATAGAGCAAAGTTCCAAAACGTAAACTTTCATAAGTTTAATAAGAGCCACCAATTCAAGAAAATTTTCAAGAAAATATTATGCTATTTTTGATTTTTTTTTGAGTTTTATGTAGTGAAACTAATAACTTTTTCAAGAATATGATAATTTTGAACAAATTTAGTCAATTAATGCTTTTTTTTCAAACTTTTCGTTTCATTAGTTTAATAAGGGCCATCACTGTTTTTTTCCGTGATTTAAATAAATCGTCAAGCGTAACTCACTAGAAAATCAATCTAAAAGTCTGCGAGAGATAGTATAGCTAGAGTTTACAATGATAAAAGACAAAATGAATGTTTTTGTTAAGTGGCCCATATTAAACTACCGTCGGCTAATAAGGACCAAAGGAAGGGTTTTGAAAAACCTCAATATTGATGATAAATTTCAATTAAAACCAAATAAATCATACTTTTTCAGACTGCTTATGAAGTAAACATTCTTAAAATGTCCTGTTTTTCATTCATATCCGTCTGATTTTGAAAATATTTTGAATTGAAATTAAGTGGCTCTTATTTGCCGCAGGTACCTTAGATAAAATCTATTTGATCTTCGTTTAAGGGTTGAGGCCTGCCCTGATGTCTGCAGATAAAGTTTTGAGCCTTCATTCTACGTCAACGATAAAGACCGATTAAGTTTTGTCTTGTTAAATACAGACACCGTTATATCACAGATAAAATAATAATAAGTACAGATGCTAGGGGCGCCGCAAAATCAAACACAAAAAAATAGCCCGAAGAAAAACAGGAGTAAAATTAATGTTCTAGATGGGGCATCTGTACATAGTATTATTTTATCTGTGGTTATATGCCGTATTCCTAATCATGAAATGAAAAATGATCACGACTGTATCCCAGAGAGTGGTAGACATTTATTTCGAAGCTTATGAGATGAAGGTATCCTAATTATTAGAGCTATTGGAAACAGGGCAACTAGCCGCCGAGTTGTCGTCGTGTTGCCTGTCGCCTAGTGTAGTGAGTGTATGACTTGGTTAATTTGTAGTCGTGACTAGGCGACACGACGCTAAGTGTGCTGTGTGTGATGTGATAATTGTTAGCCACAGCTTATTGTCGCGTCTAGTCGCTGTCGCCTGTCGCCTAGTGAATGCCAATTTGAATGGACAATGCGATAAAATGAAGAAATAGTGTTCAATTTCGTTTTTTTACAGGAGTGATTAGGTATAGGCAGGATATGTAAATTACTTCTTTAATATTCATTAAGAATACGTCCGAGATCTTGTTCTTGATTCTCCAAGACTATATCTCGATGGAAAACCAGGTGAATATAACGGTGGCCGTTTCTCAGATGTCCAAAGCCATAACAAAACGAAAGTAGGACGAACTCCGTAGAACTAAAAGGCACAGATTATATAAAAGGTTGTGCGGATATTTCTCTTCGATGATACGGAAGTGCTATTCGAACGGTAATGAAACTTCGATACAGTCAGTCAACGCTCAGTTCGCTTTGTTCGTTTGTTTTTGAGTAGTGATCAAGAGATTCGATGCAGATTGAGTTTAATCAAGACGAACTCAAATCAATTGTCTTTAACTCCAGATTCTGTACTAAATAAAATATCTCAAATTAAAATGGTCGAATACTTAAACGTAATTAAATATTTAAGACCGTAATTAACCGATATAGGTAGTTATTTTTTGACATACATAAGTATTTAGGTAATAAATAAATAAATAAATGACATATAATCACCACTAACTTTATATAGCGTTTCAGTTTTCGGGCGAAAGAATTTATATTTAAATAAATAAATAAATCACCTTTCTGACCTTCTACCTGCTCATGGGTCACTCTTGGAGCTTTCTAAACACGCAGGTTATTCAAAGCACATGAGACTCTACTGAGCATGTAAGGTTTCATCCATGTTAAAGTAAGTGAAGTCAGATCTTTCTGGGCTCTCAGTCTATAAGGAGCGTAAGAATTGACGAATTTGGGCAAAAAAATGAGGTGAGGCTATTGACCTGAAAGAAGATGAAACGACTTTGACAATAACAGAACAGCATCCTTTTTGACGTCTACAAACAATCTTAAATGCTTATAGAAAAGTTACTTAAACCGTACATACATAAATATACATTTGTGATTCTTTTTTGTTTCAAATAGTAATATTAGTATTAGTACCATAGGCCATTTTACAGATTGTCATCTGGTCCCAAGTTAATAAACTTTATTGTATTGTACATACTGACTGCTATAATATCTAGGTAGATAGGTACTTAATTTTTTTTATACACAGGTACATAATTGTAGATAGAAATACATCCAGACTTGGAACAAATTAAAACATACAAACAGTTATCTCGTGGCGGGGATCGAACCCGCTACTTCTGCGTCTCAGTCGGACCTTCACCCACTGCGCAACAGAGATGTTCCAAGTACGATAGATTGGTAACTGTAACTAAGTTATTTACTGTGGTTCTCAATCCGGCAACTTTCTCAACTTGTTCTAACTTCGGAAATTAAGATTAGACTTCGATTAATGAAGCTTGCTGTTGAAAAACTTTGGCTACCTGTTGAAAAATTGTCGATAAATCTTTCGTCTTTGCTCAAAATCGGATGAAAAACCAATAGGCATTTAATTATATAAAATCCCTGGAATGTCAAAATCATGTATTATTAAATTTTTTAACTTGATGAAAAACAAGTATACGTTTCACTAACCCGTATGACTCGATAGTTTAAATTATGAACTAGGTGATTCCAGTCACCGCTAGATGGCGCCACCAAGCACGATCCTAGATCGCGCTATCGAAGCGTTTTGGGATAGTAACGCCTCGACGAGTATTCCTGATTAAAGGTAACAAACAAACAAATTATCTCATAAGTTTTAAACTAGTAGCGCGTTACCCGAGTAACGCGGTATTGTTTTTGGAAGTGCCTCGTAAAGAGGCGCGTTATTAATACATTTAAAACCATAACCATAGATATCTATAATCAAAATAAATTATACGAAATAAAGCGTTCTCCTTGATTATTCACAGACCGAACGAAACTTTTATGAAACCTATAATTTTTTTACCATAAGTTAAATAAGTAAGTATTCTCATAGTGACCAATGTCTATTTTGAGAATTAATATTTTTAAACCCACCTATATGTTGTTTTTACCTTAGATCTGCCGCGCACTCGTTTCCCGTTGTTGAGTCTGAGCCAGGCGTCCCACCGGTGTCTGTACACAGAGATGGTGTTCCAGTGTCCCAGCCTCACTGGCTCTGGTGAGCGCAGGATACCGGCGCCACTGCCACAGTCGAACCTAGGAACAAATACAAAGAACCTTGTCAGCAAATTTTAAAGACTTAGTCAGTTAAAGTCCCGAGTATTCCCAGGACTTCGATTAAAGCCTGTCTCGTGTCCCGGGACTTTGAAATTGTCGGGAATTGCCGAACCCTAGTACCACCACAGGCAATGCATCATACAATGAATCTGAGCTAAATCGATTTATTGCCCCCGAAACTAAATGCATACTACTTTATAAGAAAATCGTTGAATCCGTTTACGGGGTTTTTATGTCGTGACCAAGTGGTTAAAGCAACCTTAAGAGTAATCGCTTGTATTATTGCAGGTTCGAATCCAGTTGGAGTCGTAATTTCAAGTCAGATTTTTCACTTATTATGCAATGCCTAATACGAGTAGTTGTGGTAAAAATTAGGAGCGGTAGATATTTCTACCAGATTTTTATGCATATATTTTATTTTTTTGATTCATTTTCCTTTTAAAGAATAAAAGTAAATAAAGAATTATCTTATAAATAACACGGTCACGTCAGACATTTTTAAGCACTTTTAATAAAGCATCCTATTTTGAACCTGTCGATAATCCTTTCCATCAATTTCAATTAAAATCGCACCCTTTCAATCCCGTCTGGTATTTCAATTTGCCGTCCAGTACATACCAGTAATACCTACTCTAAATACAGGTACATTAAATCGGGGTATACAACTACAGTCGGCAACAAAAATATTGCAATTTCAATTTATCCTGTCACTTTACAAATTGGTCTAACGGCCTACAATGCCTACATTCGACTTTCAAAAGTCGATGTACGGAACGATCGTTCCGAAGGTCTTGGGTTGCAATCCGGGCGTGCATCAATTTTATCGTTTCAAAATAATTATCATAATTATGAAACATGAAAGTCTAACTTCCACAATGCATCTTACCTGTTTCTACAATTAAAGTGACTGTCATCATGACTTGTGTTGTCTGCTTCAATTTAATTGTATCAACAGGCAAGAGATTCGATCGTAAAAATACGCGTCTTTTTTCACCCTTGCTTCTCATAATATAATAAGAAACTCATATCACATTCACTTAAGCAATTACACCACTAATTTATGGAGTTGATTGTACTAACGTACCCTAAAATACGGGTAAAGCATTAAATCCGGGTAATACCTTCCCTGGTAGGGAAATTAAGATTGGTACCGAAACTGTAATTAGAGCAATGTAGACAATGTCCCGGAATGCAATATGCATTTATCTACGGGGTAATTAACTATGGCCATATCTCGGGTAATTCTATAAGCTAGTAGATTAGTTTTATATAATAATGTATGTTAGAAGGTACATAATATATTTTATGAGCCGGTAGTTTTTAGTATTAAACATCTTGTAGTTTATTATTTAGGTTGCCTGAAATAAATGATTTATTATTGCTTACTATTATTATTATTATTGTTTTAGGATAGGGACAAACTGTAGTTAAAAAACTTAGTAAATACCTACACAGTAACGATCAAGTTGAAAACACTTTATAAATATGCCTAAGTTGACCCTGAAACGGCTAAACTGATTTTGATATAAGATAGATCTATTCCACGATCTAGACATTCTACACCAATCTCAAATCTTATACATCTCGGTTTTCTGGAGTAGTTGGAACCTCTTCTTAATTTTTGCAAAAGATTGAAAAAAGTCTTGTTTTATAACTGGTTACGAAATAGTAATTTTCTTTCACTTATTTATAAATATTATCGCGTATTGAAATCATTTTATTTACCTCGACTTATACAAAAATGCTCCTCAAAATATGCAGTAAATTTCCATTGCAATTCTTCTGACAAATTTTTTTTCGGTTTATTAAAATGTTTAATATTGCCATTTGTTCAAACAAAGTAATTTCAATGTTAAATTAGTAGTTTGTGCATAATTTACTGCCATGACACTATCGTTTGTTACATCAGCTGGGCTACTTCTGACTAATACTAAAGAACTAGCAACCCGTCCCGGTTTTGCACGGTTGTAATACGTATACATCTTAATGAATCTATACAAATAAACGCTTCCGACTGACAGTGGTTTGGATCAGTTGAGCTACCTATAGACCGTTTGCAACGGTCCTTAGGTGGCTCAACTGGTTCTATTTGTATTATGTTTCTGTAAATACATTTCTATTTCAAATATGTTAAATAAACGATCTTCAGTATGTAAAAACATGATAATTAATGCATAAATTCTTTGTTTTTATCTATACTAATATTATAAACAGGTAAAGTTGGTTTGCTTGTTTTTAATCTTCGAAACTACTCATACGATTCCAAAAAATATTTCTCCGATGTATAAAATACTTTCCGTATAAACATAGGCTATATTTCATCCCGCTAAAACTCTGGGTTTTATTAGTACATCTATGCAAAGCCGGGTATGGCTGCTGGTAATGCCTATTTATAGATAAATAAATAAATAAATATTCTAGTCCCAAGCTAAGCAATTTAATGCTTGTGAGATGACTGTTATACTACGTAAATACATTTTTTTTGTAAATACATAATACATATTTTATTTATTTATAAATTCTTTATTGCACACAAAGTAAAACTAGATGTACAATTGGCGAGCATAATGCCGAAGGCATTATCTACCTACATATCATAGGGACACCCAGATATATACTAACATATACCTAGATATACAAGCAATAGTATATGCCCTGATCCAGGATTATATTCGCGAAATTTGGAACGTAATTGCTTGCGGTGAGTTGAATAGGTAGTGGATTGTGGCTAGCACAGATAATATGGCCGGGGGATATTGTCCAATATTGAATTAAATTCACGTGTCCACGGTTATTTTGTGGTGCCGATATTGAGGATGTGTTGGCCTAGCAAGTAACAATCAGTATACCGTAGGTACAAATATTAAAGAGGTTTCCGTTGTGTAAAATCACGACTTCCCACTGTGCGGCGGATATTTTAGATACTGTTTGTCAATATAGATCCTTTAATGATAGCTAAGGGGTAGTATGAGGTATGTCTATTTACATTACTTGATGTATATAATGACTGCTCATAACGCACGTGGAATATAAGCGAGCGGTGGGCCGCAAATGTATTACACATCACCTTAAATTAAGTAATTCAACATGTCCATTTTTCAACTACTACTATTGTTATTTTATTTACCTATCTTTGTACGTTTTAAACCCATAAATTTAACCTAAATGAGTACCTAAGTATAAACCTACTGTAACTACTTTTTCGAAGATTATACCTACCTACTTATCTCGTTGTGTACTAGTTCTCAATGTATTTGTAACTTCTTTTTTAATACGATAAGGGATATCTGTGACTCGCAAAAGGTTCCAACGGAAGACCACTTTTTTTGTTGTTGCCTGTGTGTCAAATAAATGATTTTTCTTTCTTTCTTTCTTTCTTTCTTTCAACATCACCTTACCTCAGTTCAACATGTCCATTCTTCAACATCACCTTACCTCAGTTCAACATGTCCATTCTTCAACATCACCTTACCTCAGTTCAACATGTCCATTCTTCAACATCACCTTACCTCAGTTCAACATGTCAATTCTTCAACATCACCTTACCTCAGTTCAACATGTCCATTCTTTAACATTACTATACCTCAGTTCAACATGTCCATTCTTCAACATCACCTTACCTCAGTTCAACATGTCCATTCTTCAACATGAGTGCCAAGTAGTCCCCCGACAGGTCATCATGTTCCCCCGTCAGTAGCAGTACTCCGCGGGTCCTCTCCGGTCTCACTCGTATCCGCACTCGGACTCGCTTGTACGCGCCACGCAACGCGCGCAGTGCGAGCCACGACCCGCCTGAGAACCGCGGGGTTGAGATGTGGAGATCTGTGGAAGGTAGAAGATTACATAACTATTTGTAAACGCCTATGCGAGAGAAATAAATAAAAACTCATCCATAGACGCAAACTTTTGCATTTATGAATTACTTAGTTCGATTTAACTCAAACATTTTTCTGTGTTACGACAGTATTACTGAATATTGAGTTATTTAACTTTGACGGAAGCTTCCTAACAAAATTCGTGATCTCAGCAATATAATGAAAAGCTGTTATTTAACAGAATTTGAAAATAAATTTCGTTTTTATGCAAAAAAAGAGGTAGCGAGAAAGGAGGTCAATTAAAATTAAGGACTGCGATCCCTAAGGTCCTTCCTGCTTTCAAAGGGAAAATCTTTTGGAAAATAAATTTATGCAATGTAATGTTTTAGAAAAAAATAGGTATTTCCTATAAAGTTCTAACCCATATCCGTTCGGTAAGAAAAAAAACAAAAAGAAGTAAAACAACGCTGAGTGATAATTACCAAAGCTCGCCTACATTTTATTTAAGTACTTATATTCCCTCTCTACCTTGATCTTTAATTTATAGTATGTCAAATTTGAAAGGTGAGCTTCAGTTTGCCATAAGATTTTTTCACAATACACAATAAGAATAAACTTTCAACTTGCGCAAATAGTACAGACTTTTTCATAAAAATCTTGGTTATCATCTTCGTGTTACAAAGCATTTTTACGCTGTAAAATTTCAATTAGTAAGCGCTTTAGAGCACTCTTCACTCGTCACATAGCATAGCAAAGATGTAAGCATTAAAAGCGCTTGAAGCGCGTTCGTTGTAAACGCCCTTATCATAATTAAGTGGCTTCATCGCGACGCTTGTGAAATTACTCGATTTTCTTTCTTATTACTCTGGTTTCATGGAGTAGGTAATACCTGAACATATTGAGTTAAAAGTTTGAGATGTGAAACTCCAAACACACCCATATACAGCTGCGTACTTTGATAAGTAATTTACTTTAAAGGAATGCGAGACGTTACGAGTAGAGAAGATAAACAACACAAACAGACAAACAAAAACCATCATTTAAGCTAAAATGGAAATCACGGTTCTACGAGCAATTACTTAGATATGTTTTTATTATTTAGTCACTTCACTTCTTCTTTATGGCTTCTGTGACTAGTGATGCCACAACTCTGCCAGTAATTATTATGACTGTTTTTGACAACTGAAATGTCAAGTAGCTAAATGCTATTATCAATAATTTTAACTGTTTCATAAACTGTTTGCAAATAAAGATTTTATACGTCAATTTCTTCCACCACGAGTTTTGTTTTAATAATCCTTTGTTTGTGCCTCGGCACACTTGTACTTTTCTTGAAAGAGTTTCTATTCTACAATTACTTTTTTGAACTGGCAACTGTTGGCCCTTGTTTTAGTAGCAAGCATTAATTTCTGGCAGTTTGCTCTTTGTACTTGAAATTTTCTTTCTTCTCGGCTAAATTGAATACTAAGATTTACACGTAAATTAAGCGGGATGTTGAAATTCTACAGTTTTGTGTAAAAAAAGGCAAATACCTTCCGTAAAATGTTTAATTTACTTCGTTGTTGTTAACTTTGTAAGATATTCTACGATATAAACAGGTGAAGTTTGTTTGTGGGTTTCAATCTAATCGAAAAAGTTGAAAGTAGATTTCAGAAAAACTCTACAATACTTCATATGGATTTTCTTAGACTTAGAATGATATAAGTTTTTCGAGATAGCAACAAATTTCGTTTCCCGACAAGTTAGATAATTACCCTGCTAATTCTTCATGATAAGAATACAAGTAGGATCATCTAGCTTTTAATGCGTGTCAGCGTGATCTTAAAGGACCTACTAAATAAATTATATTTGAATTTGAATTTAAGCCAGCATAGATTATTAGAAGTAGCCCTAATCCTCTCATTACAACATTCTGTTCCACCTGACATATCTCGACATCACTTATTCATAAGTAATTCGCGACGACAAATCTACGTCCCACTGTGTTGCGTAGCACGACTTACTAAAACAAAGCGATTGTCTCTTCTCAAGCCAAATGGATTAGCTCTCCAGCCCAATCATATGGTTTCTGTTCTCTTTTATCATAGCTGTACATCATACAATCATTGTACGAACTTTACGTCTGGCACGAGTGCTTAGAACAAAGCGGCTTAAAAACTCTGACACCGGGAAATTCGGGTTGACTGTTCGATTCCTGGACCCACACGATAAAAATAGCAAAATAAAAAAAAACAAACAGTTTTCCGGTTTAAAACTCGTGCTATTACTGTCTGTAAATAAGGTAGCCACTAAACACTATCACATTCGACTCAATAACTTTCTGGTCAAAACTAAAACAACACGACGTATTATTGCAACTAAAGAAATATTCTCGAACTCAATCTCTATGGAAACTAGTGCTAAGTGAGCTGTTTGTGTCTGTACAAACACGTAGGACGACCTTTTCCATTTGCATGTATCAGACTAAAAGCCTACTCTATAGAAATTGGGCTTGAAGCGAATGTGAATTGTCGAGTATCTGTATTTACGCCAACTCGGATGGCTGACCGCTGCAGATGAAAATGTTCAATGTAATATATAACATTTTAACGCTTAAAACCATCAGTTAGCTACGAAATAAATTACCTGCTGTTTAATTAAAATGATTGGTTGTTTTAGTGCAAATCAAAAAAGTTCCGAAAAACCAAAAAAACGTTTTGTAAATTAATTATATTTAAAACCTATGAATAAATGATTTAACAGAAGAGCGATTTTAATGAAATAGCTTTTAGGAAATTCGAAATGTAAATAATCTGTTATCTAATGTTTACAGAGTGAAATTCTTGGTATTGTACGTTATTTAGCCGCCCATTCATATCATGTAGGTATTTGTTTCTAATATTTACTGTAAAATGATAACTTTAATATTTAATAAAGACGTTCTACTCGTATTGTAGGTCAATATTTTAACGATTTTCTTTTTTCAATTGTTTTACCAAAGAGCATGGCATAAGAAAAGAGAGAATGTCAAACGTAACAGCCATAATTTTGTTTGTTAGTTTTTGTTTAAACTCAACACGCTGAGTATTCGAACCTACGATCTTCAGTTTCAAAACAAAGGCACTTTTCAGGGTTAAACAAAGCCGGGGAAATAACTTTCTTCTGTTTTCTTTACTCTTATCGAAAAGTCAACAGATAAAGCCTCTATTATATTTTCACACGGAAAACTTAAGACTATGTACATAGGGAATACTGAAAACAATGTTGTTTCATCGTGACACATTTGACAGAGAACAAACCTACGTCATGAGATGTGTCACGCCGTGATGGATAGACGTTGTGTTTGTATTGGACGGTGTTATGCTGTATGCGCTCAGGATAATTTTTATAGTTATTATTTTAACCGCTGAGCCCTGAAACGTTGTGATGACGCGTTGCGACGTCGCGACAAACCATGTACAAAACGGAAAAACTCACATAAAAATGTCTCTGATTCTAGTGTATTGAGCTTAGAGGAACACTTAGTGTCAATTGGGAATCTATACTTATTTATTTGCAAAAGAAACTTACGATTCTTAATAATGAACATTGAGTTTTGTCTTTGTTTACACTTCTAGAGGTCGAAATGTTACTTAAAATAGATGTGCTACTGTAGTTGATCAGAGAAAGCGTTAAAAATGTAACATTGAAATTCCGAAAACAAGATAAGATAAAACAAAACAAACACACTTCCACACTCGCGCTCACAACCATCCTCCTATATAAAACAACACCAACCAATTAGCACATCAGTTACGAACGAACAATCACCATGAAATTCTTAACGCTACTTTCCGCCATCTGCTTGATCGCAGCGGTGTCCTGCCAAAGCCATGACCTGGTGTTGGGCCAAGCGACATACGGAGACGTGGTCATCTACAAATCAAACGAAGTCAAGTACGGATTCCCATTCATCGTCAGAAAAACAGACTTGGTGTATCCAGAACCCGGACAACACAACTTCGCGTATATCAAAGCTATTCATATTAAGGATAATGAGAGGGATGGATCAGGAGGCTACGGTGCAATAAATGCTGGAGGTATCGGCCAGAGATTTGTGAGGATCAAGTTGAAGAGTCAACGAGGAAGCGGATTTAACTTCACTGTGACTATTTATGGAAGATATGCGTAAAAATTATTGTGGTATTACCGAATGAGATTAAAACATTTAGTAAAAGTGAGGTTAAATTGTACTAAAGTACAAATATTGCCTGCAAAATGTAAATTATTGAGTATTAAAAGTACTTAAAATTGTTGGTTATTCATACAAATGTTTTAATTGCCGAAATTATTGTTATTGATGAAATAAATTTTATTTTATTTATAGGTAGTGCTTTTTATATTGTTGTGAAAGTGCCTCAGATATTATGATAGTGCTAAAATATCGAGATTTCTTCTAGATCTCTTTGTTATGTTATGACCACTCGCGCTGTATATGGTCATAAATGAAATCGATTTTTGGGCTTGGCACAATGTTTTCATGAGCTACACTATTTCAGATTATAGCCTCTATCATTATGGGGACATTCTTGAAAAATTACGTTAACAAGGTCACTGTATTTATTTTGACAAAAGATGAAATTGTTTCAATACATAGTTTGAATGTCAATTAGCTGAATTAGCACAACGCATCTTTATGATCCTTATTTGCTTTGTGGACTACTGTTAACAAATACAAACTTAGGTTTAATAAGTTACTTATGTTATCAAAGTATGAACTAACAAAACGAATAGTTGACCTAATAATTTAAGATAAGGTCTTATGACACACTTAATTAACTACATCGTAATTTATTACTATGTCTAATTGTGACCATGAAGATATTGGATAGACACAGAGCGGATATTGTTTAGCGGACTTTTAGGTATGAAGCGGACAAAACTACACACATAGCGTTTTTATTATATAGTTATAATAATAGATACTATAATATATCTAGAAGAAACACTCTTTTTATTGTAGTCATTTAGAGGAAAACCTAAATAAATACCTATAAATATATAGGTATAAACCCAAGTAAGCATTCGCGACAGCTCTTTACTGTCTGATAGATTACATTAGATAAGCCCATCACCCTCTGATTGGATACTTAATTATTTTAAAATATGTCTGTGAAAAGAGTGAAAAAAAAGAATTATCATCACGCCAGTAGAAAATAATCAAGAAAGTCAATAGTATTCCTTCACGATTTTATACAGACCAATATCCGCTTAATAAACACATCTGAGTTGTTTCATTATTTTGAATATTTGTACTTACAATATTGACTCGTGTTTACCGGAATTAATTTAGATAATTATTATGTAAATCATTTCACGTGTGGCGAACGTAGGTGTTATGTTTGTTTTGTCGTTCTTATAAATGCATCATAACTATTTTACCATTCCATTGTAATTAGAGCATATAAATAATACTGACGCATTGGTAGGACATATTAGTTCAAATATTGAAATTCTTCGCAAATCTAGTAGATTTACCAACAGTTTAGGTAAATATTAATTACTACGAGTACTAGGTACCTAGCTAACTCTGTTAAATGAGAATTCGCCAATCACCACGTTTTTAAACGCGCAGTCTATGTGCGTTTGTATTGAAACAAATGCACAGTAAAACACGCAGTGACTGCTTGCTCGAAAAATGGTGTGCTAAACTAAAGTTATCACTTGTCGCCAACACACCAACATCAGAATCGCCATGTTACCAAAACTAAACTAACAACTAATAAAAAAATTTTTAGATATTTTTTTTTTTTTTTTTTTTTTTTTTTTTTTTTTTTCAACCTATTGTGTTATTTTAGATATTTACATATAAATAAACTGACAATGGAAACTGGTCCCTTTATTTTTGTTTTAAAAATTTGAACTTGATAATAGAAACTTGTAGGTTATTTGGTTAACGTAAATTAATTTTGCTTAGCTTGATTCGTAAAGTAAATTTCGTAAATTATCTCTGTTTATTTTCATGATTAAAATATTCATTTAGCTACCTTGTTTACGAAAATTACATCTCTGTAAGTGGAGTCAGGGTAGCTTTTACTGCTTTTACTAAACTAATTCCTAAATCTCAATATTATAGAAATCAAAGTTTGTATCTTTTGCTTCAAACGAATTTTTCACTTATAACTTCCATAATTGTTTAAATAATGCTAGACCATGCAAGTAATGACAGTCTATTTAATTGTATGCAATAGGCAAGAAAATTGCATCGTATAAAAGGTACTTAAAACTCAAATTCAAACTCATCATATTACTGAAGTTCGAGCCTGACAAACAAGGCCATCTATTTTTTCAAAAGCTAATTCCCATTTCACCAGGAGTCAATCAAAATTGTTCATGGAACGCTAACCTTATTTAGATTCCTCAGTTACTTCCCCCCACCTGTCCCCTTACCTGTCCCCTCACCTGTCCCCTCAAGGTACAGCGACCCTAAAATTCCATGGTCCCATAATATACCCTCGGTATCGCTTAATACCATTTGAGATGATTGTAAATTCTTTGGATTTTCATTTCATCCGCATTTTTAGAACCATTGAGTTATGGCCATCAAGTATTTCCATCGTCGACTTCAAATTCAAATGCAAATATGAACCTTATTGATTTTCAATTTTCAATTCGACGTTGTGATATTTTCTTGGAATTGAATTGTCAGAACTTGTAAATGCATTTTGAAATAAATTGGAAAAAAAATATTGAACAAAATTAAATTTGAATAAAACAGATTACATTAGGGATTAGTAAATACTTACTTATTAAGATTAGGTTACAGCGTAGCAATTGGTTATGAGTAAATGAGTAATTTCCAGTGAGCTAAGTAATTATAATGTTTATCTATCTTCTGATTAAGAAGCATTTAGGTAGCCAGTAAAATAAAAGAATAAATCCTAAGACCATTCCATTTTCCAGTGAAGTAACGAAGGTCACAATGAACAGTTATCATTAAATTCTCTCTCGTGAATTGAATCGAGGAGCATTGTAAAACGCTTAAAATGTTGCTACTTTTCAACCACTCTCCCTTAAATTAGTGACGCTATGAAGATTAACTTCGTTATTTAAAGTGATTTGCACTCAACCTCCCGTTTTGTCATACCCTGCTACCTGTCACACGCCCTTTGGCTCGTAGATCAACCCTCGATAGACAAATGCAATTCGGATTATGCTATTAGTCAAAAATTTTATTGATCAAAGGAAAACGTGTCAAAGTATCAGAAACTACAAGATCATAATGTTTGTTCTGTGATTTTATTATGCAAGTGAAGTGTTGGTGAAGTGAAGAAACAGTTGACATCAACTGGTTGAAGAGAAGTAGATTACCTTTGTATTTGTGTAGTAGACTGTTTCTTCATAGGTTTGGATCCTTAATTCATTTATTGATTTTTCATTTTGGAATACGTCTCATTATGCGCCGCGGTAATGTTTCGTTTAATTTTTAAACATCAATTACACATTACAAACAACTTCTTTCTGGCATTTCATCTCACGTCGGTCGGCCATCTTGAAAAAATGTTTTCCCGCCAGAATTAAATTACAAAGGTAGCGATGCGTAAAATTGATCGTCACTTTATTAACTCCAAGGTTTGTCACCCTTGCGTCACTGTCCCTTCGTGGCTTAGATTGACCCCTGATAGCTTAATGTAATTTGGGCTTGGCGTGCATTCTTGGATAGGAAGATAGGTAAGGGCTTGGCAATGGGGTGGGACATTGTTCGAGTGATGGAAGGGCTTAGGGAGAGTTAACTGATATAGAATGCACGTGTAGGTATATACCAGCATGATATATTCAGGTACCTATATATATTTGTTAATTTTGTATGTTCGTAAGAGCTATAGTGGCTAACTAAGATGGCGAATTTTCAGGCCACCTGAAGTTCTTTTACCTATACATATTTTTACAATCAGTTATGTAAAATCAGCAAATATATTTTATTTCCACAATACCAAGTTTGCGTCGAATGGTGTTGAAACAAAACGTCGCTGTATACTCATAGACTGTGTTGTATAGGACTCTCGTGATGAAAATACAAATTAACAAAGAGGAGTTGTGAAACGACTACGTATTTACTCCCAGAAATGTAAAGTTAACAAAATCTAGTGTCACAAAACTAGCGTATGAATAAATTTATAAATTAGGTACGTTCTCTAAAATAGCATTTCCACGTGTTTGTATACACACGAGTAGGTAGGTACGTTTATATACAGGTTGTTCTCAGCTCAGAGCTTGAACAAAGCAGTAGATAAATTCATTTAGTCTGTGTCAAATAGAAATACAACTATAGAAAGTTAGTTCGTTTAACATTGATATTTTGGTTTGTGCACTTTGGAGCACTTTGGACACACATAACACGACAACGAGATATTATTTTTAGATTTTATGTGTTTTATTTTATTTAAAGTCGTAGAACCAGTTGTTTTAGGTTTTAGTGATAGGACAGGCGGAGCGATAGCTTATTTTGATTTAAAATAACCCCGTATATGTTTTTCTGGAAGATTTGGGCAGCCCTAAGGGCGTTTGTGTATTGCAAGGAATTTTCTTTTTTCCGTGTTTTGAGATGTCTCTGTCCCCTTCTTACTTATTGTTAATATATATATCTGTCACATGGACCGTAAAACAGTAAATGCGTGTGTGTGTAACACAAACGCCTAAGGGCTACTTTTACTTTACCAATGGAACAAAGACTCTTTAACCTTTTCTCAATAACGAAAGCTGCCAGAGGGGTTACCATGACTTTCGAATCCGACTCAGTCAATTAATAGACTTTTAATTTTAAAAGAATTATATGCACATTTTTATTTAAAACAAGTTATGCTTGTGTAGGAGAACATCATGACGACACCGGTTAGCATTCTAAGAGCGTCGATGGGCTTGCAACTTCTACGTAAGAAAAGTTACTTTCTGCAAAGTACTAAAAGTAGACCTCTGACCTTTAAATGTTCTAAAATAACTAAACATAACTATAAGAATATGTAATACGGCACCTAAGAAATACAGTCGTGACCAATTTCATTTCCAATAACAGAAATATCTCTACTTTAATAAATTTTATTCCTAAACTGAAACAATTCTGAAACTTGGGCTTGTAAAGTCACAAGACTAATGCGCTCTATTTTGGCAATAAAATAGTTATAAACTACGAGGACACTGCAAATCCTGAACTTATCATCAAAAACTAGTTTTAAAGTTGTTTAAATTTGAAATATAAAAGGCTCTTGCTGAAAAACATGATTTCATCGTTGTACTTACGCGAGAAGTTTAATTGAATAAAGTTTTGAATAAAAATAACAGTAATCCGAAAAACGTGATGAGTAAAACTAATAATAACTTCATCAAATTAATAATTTATAAATCACGCAAAACGTGAAAAACCCCGTGTGTTATTACAATGTAACTCAAGAAACTTTTGAAAGTGAAATATGCAAGCTAACCGCGGTCTAACCACAGGAGTAACATTACAACAAACGTAGCCGGAAGGTAAAGTTCAGACGAGACCGGATGCGGACAACGTAATGGCCGCCGAACCACTTCCTGTGATATAGGGTATAGAAAGAATTAGAGGCGAAATGTTTTGTAACGTTCGTATCATTTAATCAATTTATATTTTTAATTTTTATTCGCAACACTTGTTATAGGTAATAGGTACAACCATACAGTGTAGGTATTTCATTTGACATTTCTGATCTCTCATATCTTGGTCATTGAATTGACATGCGATGATGAGATCCTTTTTTTTCGTACTACTCTAGATTGTAATTTTAAAGGCTAAGGGGACTTCCAACAACTTTCGTAATTGTCCTCCATTTTGTAATTGCAACTTTACAAGCAATATTTCAAAATGGCGGATGCTTATCGTTCCGCAATCGAAAGCGATTGTAACAATTTTATCTCCGAACTTCTCAAACTTACAAAATGCATAAAATTCAAGTTCCAAAGGGGTAAATGCCTCACGATTTCCAACTCTATCGAAACGTTAGTAGAACTCAATTTAAGAATGTGTCGTCTGATAGCCGGACAGGGGATTTTAAACTTTATTCCGTAAGTGGTAGAGCAAAATGTGTGATATTTGAATGGGCTGAAGTAGCTAGATTTATTCAGATAGAAAGGCTTTCGAACTTTACAGCGTTTGAACTGGTCTGCATTTGAAAGGAAAGTGCGCGGAGAAATTCGGATAACATTTTGTAGAGGCTCAATGTTACTTGGATTTTCCTAAAGCCTAGTAGGTTAGGATTAGATAGTCTGTGAATGCTTGCGACCTGGGGTGAAACTGTGTGCCAACTGGACGTAGCTCTACCAATGGCATCTACCAGTTGACCCATGGAAAGAGCCGTACAAATATACGTAGAAAAAACATTTATTAAATGGAGGGAATCAAACCCGCAACCTTCGCTTCTCAGGCGGGCCGTCACTGCGCCACAGAGGTCGTTAAATTGTGGTATCATTCAAAGTAGACAAATAAAATTTAAGGCACCTGCAAAGTTTTTTATATATGAAATTAAGGCTGCATAATCAAATTCAAAGGAATAGATCGCGTGACGCAGAGCTGTCATTTTTGACGCACACTTCTATGGAGGCGGCGGAAAAAAGTGATACGTCCTCTCGCTGGGAGGACCCGGGATCGACTAATTGGAAGACGATTGCGCGGCCGGATATACAGTGATTATAAAATAATCCTGTAAATTACTGGGTGCTCAAAATTGATTGAAAAAAAAACTGTACGTTAAGAAATACCTATATTTTCACAATATAAATAAAAATATTATGTTTTTATTCAAATACTAGTAAAAAATATGTGTTAAAGTGAAACGATTTTGTACTTTTTAAATATAGTTTTCATTACCTTTAGAGGCAATTTTTTCATTGTTTTGCTCTGTAGTGCATTATGAGACTATATTTTCAGGTCAACAATCGCTTAAAATAAAACATTTTCTCACATTACAATGGTGATATGCCTTCTGAAAGATAGCTCTGACGCTCATTTTCGTAAAACGCTATGACGGGATTGACTTCTCCTTCAAAAACTATAATCAAAAATGATGTTTTCTCTCTGTAGTGCACTATAATAAAGATTAATCTTTCTAAAACCGTAAAATTCTTTGAATAATCTGATCACATTATTGAGATATGGCTCTTGAAATACAGCTCAAATAAGCTAATGACGACTACACGCTCTTAAGGGACTTTATCACGGGTAGACTACGAGAGCTGTAACGCACTCGAAACGTCGGGAAATATAATAAGGTAAAATACGTGATAAAGTCCCGTAATTTTTATAAATAATGTCTAAAGATCCAAGTTTAAATTGTACCTGAAATGGTCTAAAACTCACCAGTTTTGCACTTGGCCGGGCAAGGACACCGCGACCCACATGCTTCACATCGACACGCGTCTACCGATGCTGTCCACGCGGGCGAAGACGTTCCATCTGGCACCTGATGGAGAGAAGATTACTTTATCTAGGAAAAAAAGACGTGTGGCACTCGGGGACTGCCGCGGTAAAGCTATTGCATGCCACCTAGAGGCGAGTTGCTGAACTAAAGTGACAGCGTTAGGTTATTTTCTTTAAGGAATTTCTGGATTCGGTCTCCACGCTCAAGGCCCGCGATAGAAGCTATGCAATAGCTTAATAAATGAAAAAGAAGATGATTTTTTCCCCAAATTTTTAACGGTAAAGGTAAACATCGTGAGGAAGCCAGTTAGATTTCTAGCAGCGTCGATGGGCTTGCATGCAACCTGTCGCGTATGGAAAGTTAACTTCTGCAAAATGTGGGCATGTACCAAATATGTATTTGGACATACCTCTGAATACCCCATTAGACATCTTCAAAGGATCTAAAGAATTACACAAAGATCCGAACGAAATGTCTACCTATCCACGTTTCGTTTCGCTAATTACAAAGTCTAGACATTCCAAATCAAGGTAATGTCTAATCTAGTACCCAAAATCAGCTATCACCTAATAAAACGTATCGGAAGAGTTATGGAGGCATTACGTGATATAAACCAATTTGGGCGAACCCTCACATCGCCCGTAATAAATCCATGCCACGAACAATTTCTGCATTTGATCTAACTAAGTGAGCATTACTGAAACTGTATGATTGTTTTGGTAATTTCGAGTTAAGTTGTGGCTCTTTGTCTTTGTTTAGGAAACATTTTCAAAACATCTGTATGTTCGGGTTGGCGAACTATTTAGGAATAATATTTTCAACCGATTTCAAGGGACTGTGAATGCGCTAAAATCTGTTAGGAAATTTCAATATTTCCTTAAAATTGTGCCAAATTACATAGCGTTAAATAATAAAGAGTTTTAAAATTCTCAAGGTTTTACCATCAGATCTGCTTGCCTGCTACCCTGTATAAAAATTACAATATTTACAAAACACCCTTACCTTTTGTTCTAAACTAGGTCCCAGCGTGGTGAAAATGCTATCATCGTAAATTGGGCCTAAGTATCTTTCTACAGTCCTTTAAAAGCATGCTTACCTTTTGTTCCAAACTAGGTCCCAGCGTGGTGACTATACTATCATCGCTGATGATATCCAGGTCGACCCCGCTAATACCATCCTCCATGAGCTCTCTAATACCGTCTACTCGCTTCATGGAGTATCTTTTTACAGTCCTTTAAAAGCTTACTGACCATTTGCTCTAAACTAGTCCCAATAATTTTTACAGTCCTTTAAAAGCTTGCTTACCTTTTGCTCTCAACTAGGCCAAAGTATCTTTTTACAGTCCTTTAAAAGCATGCTTACCTTTTGCTCTAAATTAGGCCCAAGTATATTTATACAGTCCTTTAGGGTAGGGTCCTTAAGGTAAGCAAGCTTTTACCTTTTGCTCCAAACTTGGCCCCAGCGTGGTGACTATACTATCATCGCTGATGATATCCAGGTCGACCCCGCTGATACCATCTTCCATGAGCTCTCTAATACCGTCCACTCGCTTCGACTCCTCGCCAGTTTGTGAGTAGTCTGGTTTCGAAACTACTGGTAGAGTAGCCAGTCTTTCTGTTGATTATTTAACATTTGAGTATCACAATAAACATTTATGAGGAACAAAGTACTAATTACATATTATTCAGATATAAAATAGAAATAGAAAATTAAATAATGAATGCTTTAACCTAAAATATGATCTTACTGATAGTTTCGAGCTACGACATTAGGGCTTCGTGGCCGAGTGGTAAGGCAGTCCGGCTTGAGGACGATCGTTTGTATCTCGTGGGTTCGAATCCCGACGAAGCCCGAAACTTTTAGTAGGATTTTTTATTTATAAATGAAATGCCTAAGTGTGGTTTACCACTGTAAAAATATTATAATGCTAATGAGTTCGAGTATAACAATAGAAGCTATTACGGAAACAAAGTAATATTTACATATGTAAATTAGAGGTTTACAATCTAAAGAAGAGAAAAATCATCATCATCATATCAGCTCGGTTGCACCCACTGCTGGGAAAGGCCTCCTCTTTATGACGCCACTCAGTTCGGTCCTGTGCGATCCTTTGCCGCGCTTTCCCGGCAATGTTAACGATGTCATCTGACCATCGGGCTGGTGGTCTACCCCTTGGTCGTGAAAAGAGAAAAAAAAAAAAAAAAAAAGGTTAACATACCTATATATATATATATATATATATATATATATATATATAGGTATATATATATATATATATATTAGACCGTTTGCAACGGTCCTTAGGTGGCTCAACTGGTTTTATTTGTATTATGTTTCTGTAAATACATTTCTATTTCAAATATTTTAAGTTAAAAATAATCTTTATATATATATATATATATATATATATAGGTATATATATATATATATTTATAACATACCTGTAGTGATATGTTTAACTATGTTAGTTCTTAGTCTAGTGGACGGCGCCAGCTCGGCGGAGAATGAAACGTCTTTCTGGTAGAGAACGTCCTCAGCGGCCAGCGGGGTGGACTTTGTTGTGTTTATTTCTGACGACAACATTTAATATTTTGTATAACTTACAAAGAATCAGGACTTACAAATAACAAAAACAATTTTTAGTGGGCAACTTTTATGACGGAGGTTTTTAGGCTTATAGGCTTCAATCATGGCTGAACGACTTTAAAAGCCGGAACCGACAATTTAAAGCACCCTCCGAAGCACGGAAGCGCTCAGTTGTTAATGACTCACTTGACCGCAAGTGACTCATCCAAGTAGTGATCGCTCAGAATCGTCGATCTATCAAGATCGTCTTAGCTTCAATAAGATACGAAAGAGACGACACGATAGTGGGTACATAAATTGTGTTCAGTATTCTGATTGGCAACAATTTGATACAAGTTAGACAATCGGGGGGGTTACCTGAGCAGCTGTATCCATTAACATGCAGCTCGTATCCCGGGCCGCAGCCACACTCGTACGTCCCGTCGTGGAGTTCGCGGCATAGCTGCTCGCACGGACTGCCTTCTCCACACCTCCCTGAAACGATGCAGAATGTTACCCCACGCGTTTACCATTCGTTCGTTCGTATGAGCAAGTGGCCAATCCTGGTGGCAAAGTTTTCAGGCCGCTTATAGGATTCATTTCTTATCGACATTTAAAAGCCGGGACCGACAATTTAACGCGCCCAAAAGCACGGAAGCGCTCAGTTGGTAATGCAACTTGCGGGCACCCATACAAGTAGTGACCGCTCAGAACGTTTCTTAACTTCGACGATCTATCAAGATTCAAGAACGTCTTCACACATAATTATTTTAAACGCAAACAATGTTCCATGCCCTCATGAAATACAATCTCCTGTTTTATTTTACACGATAATTTTATAAACTGAAATTCGTCATGTAAACATTTACTTGGTCGATATTAGAAAGGCAAAAACCGGATATCCGTGGGAAATGTTAGTAGTCTCTGGTATGATAGATGACTCGCTTGCAAGCTATAAGGCATAGAAGCAGTATCGAATTCTACTTTCGTATTCCCAGACTTTTCCCAACGCAAGCATGCACTTTAGTCTTAAAACGTGTGTGCAGAGTAGAGCGTTATTGCGTCTCATTGTTATCGGCCTTATGATAAGGCGTAAAGTACAGCGTAAAGGCGCGGCCCCACCGCGGTGCATGCTGTGCACGGGCACGCGGCGCATTTTAGCTGCGTGTATTCATTTGTTTGACAACGTGGGTCTACGTTTCCACTGGAGTACCTACACGAAGACCCACGACTATGTTTAGCGTGGCACGGCGCACGGAGAGTGACAACGTGTATGACTGAAAACTGCTCTGCGATAACCGAGCTGTACATAGTCGTGGGTCTTATTCGTGTACTCCAGTGGAAACGTAGACCCACGTTGACAGCGTTGAGCTATGTAACCGCCTATTCGAGCAAGCCACGCGTGTATCAATGACGTCAATTCATGCGTAGCCTCTCCGTGGGTTGCAGTGGACACCACCACATACATTTTCTTACAAAGCGAAGCTTAATACACGTGCGTAGCCTCTCCGTGCACCGCGGTGTGGCCACGCCTTAATAGTTGTGCCTACCTGCCTTTTTTTGGCGACACCCAAGTAGGTCTAAGTCACAGATAATTTTTATCGTATTATTGGTAATACATAGGTACGTAATAGGTAATTATGAGTTTTTCCATCCCTCTATTCCTTCTAAAAGCCACGTCACAGTCAATAGTACCTACACCAAAATGCCGAAACCGGGGTCGTATTTCCACGTTTATAGCAGTTATTAGAGAAATAACGTTTTCTTCGTAATTCTGATGTGGGTTCCCGTTTATTATTTACGTGAGAAATGTTTTGTGAGGAAATATTTGCTTGTGATGGAATTTTAGTGTTTTTTCGTGCCAAAATATTAACTTTATTTGGACTGTGTGTGATTTATTCTTAGGAAAACGAAAGAAAACCTCTCTATCGAACGGGATCACGATTATTTTTTTTAGTTGTAAGAATAAACATTGCAAAGGAATCAGATAAACAAAAATAACATCATTTTAACATTTTGCTACGTCGTTTATGAACCGATTTTGTGATGATATTATTTTGTTGGAAATGAATTATTCCAAGGGGTCCTATTCAACAAAATTAGAATCTGTTTAGGATTTTCTTTTTATTAATAGAAATGCAAATGCAAGATCAATTTTATGCACTCTCGAAGTCGAGAGTGCATGATTGCCCTATTCTCACAAAATTTAAGTCACTTTAGCAAAATGTTCAATTTCGACCGTTTACCCACAAACTAACAGTTTATTAATTTACCTGACTGTCTGTCCCATGTCTGTCCAGTCCGATGCATCGTGCCAACCGGCGCGGCACATTGAAAATTATGGAGAAACAGGCCCGTGTTAAACGATCTATCGAGCTCGATGATTTCATTCCATTGACGTTTGCTCTAAGGCTTAAACGGAATACTAACATTGTTGATGTATTGATTGAATGAGAATTTATTACTATACGTACCACTGTACGTATAGTCACCATGTATTGTAATACTTACAAATTGAAACATTACTTAAAGTCATGTAGGTACAAAATCCATACGATCGCTCGCCCTGTAACCTAGAATAAAAAATCGTGTCTAGATTGTTTAGACAAAGACGGGATTATTGTACACTTCTTGCACAACCTATGCTTTTCCATTTTCCTATCTTCTTCAAAGTTTTAGGTTCTATTGAAAGCCAGCGATTAGATGTGTAGCTCGCGACTCAAGCGATATCTATCGATAAATCGGACAATTGTCGCGCAAAAAAAACGTCAACTTTGCTATCGCTCAATGTAACCGCGGGTCATAAATAGGTACTTTGGAAGCAAAAATTGCACAATTATCGCTGTCGCTTGTGTTTGCTGAAGCTAGATCAGCCTGCCGATAGGATTTTACTTACGGTGGGTAAGCGACCTCGCCGTTCCCATAGAAATGAAACAAACGCTTGTAAAAATAAAAAGCACCGCCTCTACCTTGCACCGCTGCACAAAATGCCGGTTTTATTACGCCCTACTTTGATCCCCTTCCGAGCGACTGGCGAAGGATATTAACCAATGCACGCTCGATCCATTTATGTTTGCGGTTATCTCTCTTCTTGTATTAAATAGTTTGTGAGAGAAAATTAAATGGAATATGGTCATGTGCATAAAACGTGGTAGAATTCAAATTTAAACAAACTCAAATTATATTTGGTTGGAGCAAATGACATTGTGAAGTAGAGCAACAAGTATCTAACGTTGACTACTTTCTAGAGGTAGAGATTATATTTTAGGCATTTATTAAAGTAAGTACCTTTTACTTCTAGGAACTAATTAAAAAAACGGGCAACGAGGTGATCCTTTATCAAATAAGTATGAATAAACTCTATAGTTTTCTTGAGGCTCACACAAAATTCGAGACTATCACAACAACACAGCACAATTCTTTTCCGATTTCGTTTCTATAAATGTTTCCAAGTCCACTTTGTTATTTGCCAACTTGTAAATAAAGGACCGTAATCCAGAATGTGTTTGTTTACGAAAACCCTGGTTTTAACCGGGTATTCAATAACCCGGATATAGGTCGGGCCGGATTGATAAATTATCGCGCTCGCTCCAAATCGTTGCGGACTACATAAATCTCTTTTACAACCCATCTGGTTAAGAAAAACGGCTTAAGGTAGTTCCGATGTTCTTTCTAAGCTTTGTAAAGTTAGGTTAAGACTTGGAATGCTTCGTGACTGTGCTTAAAGGCGATTAGAGGCATCCGGCGCCCAACTAGAAATGCAGGGTTAGTGTGGGTAATTTTAGTCTCGAAAATCGATGATACTAAGACTACTTTAGAGCTTTCAAAAACAAAAGCAATGATTTTAGTTGTTCAACCAATGTTTACCAATTTAATGACAACACAATTGCAAAGCATAATTACGAAATGTTTATCCGCAATTACATAAGGGATGGGCGAAAAGGGCCTGCTTTGTTTACAATTTACATTTCATACAAGCTAGTTATCACAAATTGTATCTTGTTTCAGGACCTACTGGACCTTTGGCGTAGCTATAGTAATGAGGCGACGTGATTGATTGATTTATTTACATTTGAAAAAAAAATTACTGATAATACCTACAGGCTGAATTTTAAATGGAACTCTGCCGTTATATTTATAAATGAAAAAACTTTTGCTTCAACGGGATTTGAACCCGCGATATACAATAAGCGATCTAGTGTCGTAGCTCGAAGCTATTACTATTACTCTTATAGTTAAATGTTTTTTTTTATTCTTTTACGTTACTCGGCAAGTTAAAGATACCAGTTACCCTAGGTTTTGATTAGGCCAAATAAAGGCGTCCAGGAAAGTCGTAGACCCTCTACGGCGTAGAGGGTGTAACTACAATGTCCCGTAAAGTGTTGGCAAAGATTGCCTCCTGCCTGCCTGACCCTGTATAAATCATCTAGTAAAAATGCAAAGGCCTGAGTTATGTAACTTAATGTTACTTAGGTATACTAAACTAGAGACTAAAAAATCGTGCTTATCTAGCTAGCTCACAAAAACCACTACACTACAATAAATAAACATGATAGAGTTATAAAAATTTCCGGGAAAATAGGGTTTTATTTATAAGCCTGAAACAAAGCTGTTGACCTATGTATCTACAGCTCGTTTTGTCAAAAAGTAATGTTCGTTTTTCAATGCTAAAAATTCAAAAAATATTTGCAACAGTTCGTTCATTTCTTTGAATAAGTGGCCAACTCTGCAACAGTTTGAAACAACCAACTATTAGTTATTTTAATGAATACAAAAACCAGTTCCAGCCTACCCTTACCTAGGTATTAGAGGCAGAGAACACCCAGACCAATTATTTGCTACAACTACGAATCTACAATTATTTGTTTTTCTGTGGGAATCGAATCCGCAACTTTCTATACACGCAGACCTTCTACACTGCAGAGGTCGCCAGAAAGTAGATGTATTGAAACCAATTTACCAAAAAGTTCGTGACAATGAAGGTGAAATCTTCGCCACACCCTGCGCACATTAATGGCAAAACGTTGAATTTAATTACTCATCCAATTTGGCACATAATAGCTTCGTTACCAACAATAGGCCGAATGGCGCAGTTTTCATAATTCCATTGTTTTGTTGCGTGAATTGTTTCGCCTGAATTTTGTTATGTTAATGCCGGATTTGTGATTAGGATGGATATTTTGTTCTATCAAGGTTGGATTTGATGTTAAAATAAAAATACTTACTTATAATAGTATTATTACTAGACTGGTGGATTTATATAATAGTCCCTCAACTATAAAGCTAGCTAATCGATTTTTTAAATACCTATCTCTGTTAAATTTGTAGCAATTAGCTAAGAAAAAAAATCACAATAATATTAGGTTATTTAGTACCTACCTGATACCTGTGTGTGTGTGTGTGTACTGTTTCTTACATAAAAGTAGGTAGGTAGTGGTAAGTAAAGTAAACATTAACCTTAAGTAAAGTACCCTACCTTCCTCAACATCACTTCAGGTTCATTCATCTGCTGAAAAAAATAGTATAAATTGTGCGTCATATGGGCAAACAAATTTTTAAACAAAGCCGTCCAACGATGATTTATGCAAGGCCGATTTCATGTCCAACTCAAAACTTTTCGTATATTTTATCCCTGCGCATGAGATTGGACTAATATCATTATTAATTTTATTATCATCCGCTTATGCTGCACCCTACAATTTTATAATGTCAGTAAAAAAAAAGAATAAGTAACTATGTACTTATCTAATCTATCTACCTATCTATTTGTAAATTGTTACCTTCGTTCATTCGTTGGTATGTAGCCAACTCTGTTACCGGAGTTTTAATACCGCCTTAAGGCCTCCATCATCACTTAACGACTTTAAATATAAATAAATAAATAAATAAATATCCTTGGACATTCCACACAGCGTCATCTAGTCCCAAGCTAAGCAACTTAATGCTTGTGTTATGGTAACCAGATGACTGATATAATACTTAGATTCATTTTTTTTTGTAAATACATACATAATATTAAAGATTGACAACACCCAGACACGGAACAAATATCTGCAGAACATACAAACATTTGTCCCGTAGCGGGAATCGAACCCGCAACCTCCGCATCTCAGCCGGGCGTTCGCCCAACTGCGCCACAGAGATCGTCAACTTTATAAGCCTAATGTTACCTTGAAAAGCAGCCTCGAAGCGCACCGGCTCCATTGTCGAGGGTTCTGCCGCGGCTGCGAGCGCGAGCAGCGCGGCGAGCGCCGTCAGCCGCGCCGCCAACATGCTCACACTACGCCATGCCATCGCCCATGCTCTCACATACGCACGCCACTTCTGAAAACAAACAAACAACAATTTTTATAGTAGTTAAAAGTCGCGCCACGCAAAATGAACGATGAGGGGGACGCGAGTGGTATGATAACGCACGGATCACTGGCTCAAGTGATCGTGACGAACCAATAGTGCCTAACACTATTTTAACAGGTAAAAATTTTTGTACCATGAACTTTTCCTCAGACTTCTTTTCTATAACTAAAAAATGTATTTTATTTCGCGCCCATTTGACTCCATGTAAAAACCATAGACACCATAGACTAGACACCAAAAACAAAACTTTTAGACATTTGCAAGAACATTTCATTTGTTTCCGAACGAAACATTTTCTTTCCAACCATTCGTCAGTTTGACTTTGACATGACATTATTGTGATAATAATCCGGATAAATTAAAAACTAACCAGATTAACCAATCATGCTACATTCCAAAGTACTTTGCAATTCAGTAGTGTAACAGTTTGTTTACAAAATATTGCATTTTGCTGATTTTGCTGCAAGACTGTTTGAAAAATTCGAAATCTCGAAAAGGAGTGTGGCACAGAGTACATTTGTATATATGGAGTGTGGTTTTTACAATTTCGATGCCGGCGTGGCAGTCACCGTAGCTTATTTACTTTGCGGCTCCCGCTGTAGCTGTTATAACATTGTGGTTGACACAATAACTTGAAACACACGGGTTCAGCGGCGACCATGGTTTACCCAAGGATTATTTTGATTTTTGTGGTTTTTGTGAGCGAGGTTTATTTACTAGAAAATGGTGTGGCTCGTACACCGCCTATGGGCTGGATGTCGTGGGGATACTATATGTGTAACGTGGATTGTAAGAAAAATCCTAACAAATGTTTGAAGTAAGATTATATTTTTAATTTTGTGCTTTGTAGCTCTAGTACTAAAATTACGGAACTTTTCTAAGATAGGTACGGTGTATTGATCATAACTGATTGACATTGCTATTGGTAAAAAAAAATATCCAAGGTATCTTGAAATGGCAAGACAAAAAACCTACCTTATTTTTACAGGAATTAAATTGCAAATCACACTAACTAGTCAGCAGTGCAAAGAGCTCATAAACTATTCAACAAGTTTCAGTTTCCTTATCAGCGTTATCGCAGTCGCAGTCAGTTTTAATTGAAAATCTACACTAATATTATAAAGAGGAAAACTTTGTTTGTTTGTTTGTTTGGTTGTAATGAATAGGCTCAAAAAATACTGGACCGATTTTAAAAATTCTTTCACCATTCGAAAGGTACATTATCCACGAGTAACATAGGCTACTTTTTATCCCGATATTCCCGCGGGAACGGGACTTACGCGGGTGAAACCGGGGGGAGCAGCTAGTCTTTCTATAAAGTTGATATTTGACCACTAACTTTCTATTTTGAGCCTATCCAATTAGCTACTAGTTGCCAAGCTGCAGGTATTATAAAGTTCAAAAGTTTGGCTCTAGGTATGGTTAGGTTTATTGCCTTGCTCTATTTTTGGCGCATAGAGTGTTATAGTAGGTATCTACCTACTTAGCATATAATGCTATTCCTTGTCACAATAGTACCTATACACATTTTAGATGTTGCACATACAAGCAATTTAGAAAGAAAGAAAGAAAGAAAGAAAAGTTTATTGACAACACACAAACTAAAACAAAATAAAAAGAGCTAAGTAAACAAAACAAAATACTTACCAATATCTATATAAAATGTGCCTATACTAAACTAATTCTAAATGTATCAATAACAAGGGTAGGTACAACATGGGGGTGTGTGTGTATTTATATGTTAACTATTGAATAGTTCCCGCTCTTGTGGGAATACTGTCATTAATAATATCTTTGTGTTAATCCAGGATATAAGCTATCCTGTTACCAAATTTCATTTAAATCCATTCTACAGTTTTCATGTGAAAAAGTAACAAACATTTATCCATTCTCCTACACATTCACATGCCTATCCATCCACACATCCATAGTCACAAACTTTAATTTTAATATTAGTAGGATGTAAAGGCTTACCCATTATGCATATTCGACCTAAAACCTGTATTAAACCTGTATTAGCTAAAACGCATATTAAATCTGTTGCTATCTCTTTTCGTTGACATATGGGTGACAAGAAAAAAACGTTCTTAAAACCTGTATTAAACTGTCAAGTTTTTATGAATAAACCCCTTAAGTTTTTATTTATTATTCTAGTGAAGAACTCATAATGTCAGTAGCTGATTCCTTCTTCAACGAGGGCTATCAAGAAGCCGGATATGAGTACATCATAATAGATGACTGCTGGTCGGAGCGCTCTCGGGATGTATATGGTAAACTGGTGCCTGATACAGAGAGGTTTCCTAATGGCATGAAGTATCTTGCTGACTATGTAAGTACTTTATACTTAATTTGTATAAAATTACGGGACTTTATCACGTGTATACCTTATTATTTAAATAAAATAATAAAACAACTAGCAGCACGTCCCGGCTTTGCCCGGGTATACTAATGAAACTACCGGTATTTAATATAGTTGGTTCACATTGGTGAAAGAATTTTTGACATCGATCGACTGAGAGAAAAGAGACAAATCAACATTACCTCTTGTAATACATAATGTTAGTATAGATTTATAACCCCTTGTGCATATTGGACCAGTAAACTTATATAAGCAAAAACTGGTATTAAATCTCTTTTTATTGCCATAGAGTTACAAGAACAAAACATATTTGAAACCTATACGAAATTGACAAACATTTATGAATAAGACCATAATTATCCTTCCTACTATCCTATCCTACTATCCTATCCTACTATCCTATCCTATCCTACTATAATATTATAAATGTGAAAGTTTGTGAGAATGTATGTATGTTTGTTATTCTTTCACGCAAAAACGGCTAGACCGATTTGGCTGAAATTTGGTATGTTGATAGGTGATACCCTGGATTAACACATAGGCTACTTTTTATCTTGATATTCCCGCGGGAACGGGACTTACGCGGGTGAAACCGTAGCAGCTAGTTAACCATATTTCAGATACATTCAAAAGGTCTAAAGTTCGGCATGTACACAAACATAGCCGATGTGACGTGTATGAGTTACCCGGGCTCCAAAAGCCACTTCTACACCGACGCGCGAACCTTCGCAGAGTGGGGCGTTGATTACATCAAGGTGGATGGATGCTTTGTACAGGAATCTGAATTGAATACAGGTACTTTTGAGCTAACAATGGTTCACATAATTACTTATACCTACTCTAAATAGAAATCACAGTGTAGATGGACTTGCAAAGTTACAATCTATCTAGTTTATTCAAAAATATATAATTTACATGAAATAACGGGACGAGATTATTATAACTGAGACGAGATTATTATAACGAGATAATTATAACCCATGCATGACAGAGCTATAACGCACTCGAAACGTCGGGAAATAAAGTACAAAATAAGGTAAATACGTGATAAAGTCCCGTAATTTCATATAAATTATGTCTAAAGATCGGGAAAGTTTAAATTGTACCATTCAACAATAAATTTTACTATTTTTGTCAGCGTTTAATTAAAAGCTTATATGTTTTAGATTATATAAAATTTGGTTCATATCTGAACAAGACTGGAAGACCAATAGTATACTCGTGTAGCTGGCCGTATTATATCGAGTTTATTCATAAGAAAAAGGTAAGTCAATTCTTTATATAAGTACTTTTTTCATAAAAGAACTTTATTATTAGACAATTATTTATTTATGACAGAATAACATTACAGAAATTAAATCTAAGGCGTTATTCTACTGAGATAAAATTTAAACAATAATGTACCCAATTTATATTACTCCCGAATGTATTTTGACACTTAAAACTGCCCAGTTCCACGATAAACGATCAAAATTTGCATAGAATCGATAAATAAAACGATCTCTGTGGCGCAGTGGGCGAAAGCCCGGCTGAGACGCAGAGGTTGCGGGTTCGATCCCCGTTACGGGACAGATGTTTGTATGTTCTGTAGATATTTGTTCTATATCTGGGTGCTTTCTATCTATATAAATTTTATATTAGTCAAATCTGGTTACCATAACACAAACCATTAGTTGCTTAGCTTGAGACTAGATGACGCTGTGTGGAATGTCCTAGGTTATTTATGTTTATTTCATAGAATATAATAATTTCAGCCAGATTTCAATACAATAAGTAAACATTGCAACATGTGGCGTAACTACCACGATATACAAAGTTCTTGGGACGCGCTGCGACTGACGATGTATCATTTCGAGAAGGAATATGATGTTATACACAAGAGCCACGGTCCGGGACGCTGGAACGATCCGGATATGGTGAGTTGTTGGGTGACCGTTTTGGACAAGACAAAAATACTTTTTAAACTATCGCGACTTGGAAACATATTTATAACGTCGAGGTAAATAAATTCCATACGCGATTAAGCCCCGATAATATTTATAAATAAGACAAAAATAATTCAATATTTAAAAGAAATATATAAAACTGATTTAAATTTCGTAAGGGGATTATGAGACTAAAATTCCTAAAATCCAGAGGGGATTTTGATAAGTGGTTATTTCTTGTTATAAGTGGTTATTTCTTATTAAAACTACTTTAATTTTTAGGTAGGTAGTCATGGGACAGAATGGGATGAGAGTTTTATGAAAAACTTTGAGGATCTGAGGAGTTAGTCTTACAGAATACACCTCTCAAAAATTTTTAGAAAATTGTTTTTTTTTGATTGGTTAAATTTGTTTTTTTTCCAGTTAATATTCGGTCAAAACGCCCTAAACCCCGAGCAAAGCCGAGTGCATATATCAGTGTACGCGATGTGGTCCGCGCCCTTACTACTGAGCTGTGACATGACGAAACTACGAGACTTTGAGAGGAAGTTGCTGATGAATCTAGACCTTATTGCGGTGGCACAAGACCCATTGGGTATTATGGCCAAACCTTACGCGGTAAATATGCGATAAAGTCCCGTTTGAAATCATTTTATACTTTTATGAGGTATGTTCATTTTTACGACCTCTGTGGCGCAGTGGGCGAAGGCCTGAGACAAGGTTGCGGGTTCGATCCCCGCTACGGGACAAATTTGTATGTTCTGCAGATATTTGTTCCGTGTCTGGGTGTTTTGTATTTATAATAATGTATGTCATCATAAACACTTTAGGTGTTTATGTTGTATGATGTTAAGTTTTAAGTGTTTAGTTGCGCCACATAAAAAGAACGATGAGGGGAAGAAAATTTGACTAATATATTACTTCCTTACAAAATTTGCTAAATATCTACCGACAGTAAGCAAAATCAGAGATAGATAGGTAGGTATAGACTGAAGAAAGGAGAAGTGGTAAGAAGTGATAAACAAGTTTTACCGGCCGTTTATTTGATGGATACACTTCGAATTGTTTGTGAACTAGTCGTTAGATAGCGCTATAATATTGATAGTATAATTAAATGTGGCAATTATAGTTATGACGATTTATTGGTACAGTGCGCGGAAGATAGTGTGGCACACGCACATATTTATTTAAGTATAGTTTATTTGGGAAAACAGCATGTTTAGATAATAAAAATAAATGCTCCCAAGCTTAGCTTGGGACTAGATGACGTTGGGTGGAATGTCCAAGGTTTATGATCTGATGAGGATCTTTACAGTTATAAATAAAAATGCATCTGTCTCTAATTTTTCTAATTTTTCCGACGAATTTGAAGTCGCTTATTGTTTTATTTTATTTGTCCCCTTGTTTTTTTGTTTCAGTTAGAAGATGATGTCAAAATGTGGGTGAAACCACATCTTCCAATGAAAGGCGACAGATATCTATCTTTCTCTTTCCTTCTGTTGAATCTACAGAAGGACGGCGATGCGTTTGTCTCTTTCGCACCGAGAGATTATGGACTAAACTCTACTGATGGGTATACTGTAATGGTAAGATGCAATTTCGAATCTTACGACTTATATCTAAAAAGACCATAATAGCGTGATGGTTTTTATGCAATTTTTATTAATACGAGCTCAAACTAATGTTTTTTTTCTTTTAGGATGTTTTCAGTGGTACTTTTATACGAAATATAACAATGAAGGATAGTTTGACTGCTACTATTCATATGAACGGTAAGTGTATATATTACTCCTCAGTTAGTAATACGAACATACTGCCGGAAATTCGGTGGCGGATTTCCCGCGACCGAAGAAATTATGTTCCTGAACTTTCGTGATAGTAAAATAATGTGCGGAAGATCCGCAGACGTATTTCCGTCGTAGCGTTAGCGGTATTGTCATTTTGCGGTTTTTTTAATCCCCATTTCATGACTCTTTTAATTTAATTAATTACTTATATTTCATTTTCAGATGCAGTTTTTTACACCTTATATCCATTATAGTGTGACACATGTTGTGCCGACCCCACCTAGTGTGGGATAAGGGCAGGGGAATGATGATGATGATCCATTTAAGTGTAATAAACGAATGAAACAACGAATAAATGAGTGTGAGACGCGAGGAGTGACCATACTTATACCCAGATGAAGATTCTCCGGAAGAATCGAAACATTGTCGGTATCTAAATCGACAATATTGTTACGTGAGTAATTTCCCGTGTTATTATAATAATATTACCGAGGTTTGTTTATTTAGTTTTATTATGTATTTGTTTATTTAGTTTTAATTGTGATATTAGAATAAAAATATTCCGTCCAAATAAAAATAATTGCTAAAGCATTTCTGACTTTTTTAATTATTTGTTAATTAAGTACATTTTAAATGACTTCAATTATCTACAATATAAATATTAAATGTATTGAAAATCAGCTTAAAATATCACCTAATGGAATATGAACCCGCTGCCTCAAGCCAAGGCCGGCTAAGCTGAGATGTTTTAGGTGCTGGGGCAAGCCTACTCCATCTCAACAACGTCCCAGGCACTACAATGTCCCGTTAAGTGTAGGCAAAGATTGGCTCCTCACGGTAAACTAGCTGCGCCCCGCGGTTTCACCCGCGTAAGTCCCGTTCCCGCGGGAATATCGGGATAAAAAGTAGCCTATGTCACTCGCCATCCCTTCAACTATCACCACGCTAAAATCAGGTCAATTCGTCGCCCCGTTTTGCCGTGAAAGACGGACAAACAGACGGACAGACACACACACTTTCCCTTTTATAATATTAGTAAGTAAGTATAAGTATTGGATCTCCTATTAAAGACGTGTAAAGGCCTGTGTTATGTTTTACCTACATTTTATTTGATAAGATGTTAATCAATGTTTTTTTTATGAATTGCCTTTTTATATAAAAGCGATTTATGGCTATTGATTAATTGAATTTGATTATTTCAAGATGAGCTTTTTGATATTTGAAGTTTTTATGGCAATTAAATGCTTGTGATATTTCGGCAAGTTTTTGATTTGATTTTTATAAAGGTTACTTTTATAAAAAAAAAAAAAAAAAAAATGACTTGAAAGCGTATTTTTGTGAATTTTAAAAATGATGATATCATACATAAAAATAAGAATTGCTCAATGTTGTTCACTTTAAACGAGTGGGGGTCTTCGACTTTCGATTCTAAAGTCGTGGGTTCGAGTCCACCTAAAAGCAATACGAGTATAATCGCGCGCAAAATCAAAAATATAATAATAGTCGTCCTACTTTCGTGCGCGAGTATACTCAAGCTAAACATGGGTATGTTTTAGATTGGGTACACTCGCGCATGCTCCACCTCTTTCTTCCAAGGTTTTTTTCATCGACTTGAGAAAAATAAGTAGTTTATAATTGTTCCACCGTAGGTACAAAATGTAGTTTTTAAAAAAAACTTAATTATTTTAATTTTTTTGTTCTATCTAAATATAAAACATAAATAAACTTCTTTGTCTAATGTGCAAATTTTAGGTACTTAAACCAGTTGCAAATGTTGCAGTATGTACCTACTTACTAAAATAAAATTCATTGTCTAAACTGCAAGTGGTAGGTACTCAAATATACAAATCTACTTATACTGATAATAAAGAGGTAAAGTTAGTTAGTTAGTTTGTTTGTAGAAGGTAATCTCCGAAACTACTCATCCGATTTTAAAAATTCTTTCATCGCTGGTTAAAATCGACTTTTGAATGAACATAGACTGTATTAGATTGCGATAAAATACCTTTAGTACACCCGTGCAAAGCCAGGACGAGCTGCTAGTCTAAATTACATATTTATTGCTACGCTAGACGAATGCGGACTGACATTTAAATTGGTTTATTAGTATTTATTATGATTTTAGTTAAAATAAAGGAAGTGTTCGGTAGAATTCATATCATAATAATTAATATGTGGGTTCCGTAAATTATCTAGGATTTTAAGATAGGTACCTATTTACAATTTATTTTATAATGCAAGTTAAAATCATAATACGCTTGGACGTACCTCTAACTAACCACCTTAAACTTCTCAACAACCTTGCTCATATTTCCTATTTTCAGACAAATACTATATTTTGGGTTTCAAATTATCCATTTAGACAATTCTGTAGCGATAACATCTTAAGAATTACTCATTTAATTAACAAATTAGGTTAATTATTATCTCATTCATACTTACAACAAAGTAATTATAATGTGTGTCTGAATACATTTTGTACAAAGGCTTAGGAAACAAAGCACGGATCCCTAAAAAGTAAATTAAAACTACAACCACAAAAAAACCTTAGTATATAAATCAACACACATCAAACCTAGTTTAGAAGTGCAGTCTGTTGCGAAAAATGAAGTCGCTAATACTTTTGTCGTTTCTACTCGGAATCACTCAGGGTACGTACTACCCACCCTTACCTCTGTGGTCCTACAACCAAGCTGGGTCATACGGGTACACTTACGATGTCCCTTGCAACAATGTCATAACAAACGAAGTTGTTCTCGGCTTTCGACAGTCAATATACGATGTACTTATCGAGTTGTTCCATAGAACTGTTGCGTTAAGCGATGCTCACTTTACCTTCTCACCTTTCACTATTTGGAAAGCCCTGTCAGCTATCGCAGAAGGTTCCGAAGGACAGACAAAGACAGAGCTATACAGACTGTTACGTCTACCACAAGACAAATGCGCAAGACAAATGTACTATGAAATAGCAGGGAATCTCGAAGGGTTGAGCGAGGATGTTGTTTTGGAGAGAAACAGACTTTTCATTGCTGATTCTGGTGTCATTCTTAATCGTAACTGGGAAAATTACGTCCGAACTCATAAACTGATAGACATCGCCCAAACTCCGTATAAAAGCAACCCTATATCAGAGGTTCAATCATGGAGACAGACGTTCGACGCTCAGCTTCCTAACCTCAATTTGAACGGCAATTCTGTTATCCTCGAATCTTTGGATTACAACGGACTGTGGACGACCGCGTTCCCCGAAGTTTCGGTTATCAAAGAACCGTTCTACGATGCTTTTGGGAAACAAGTAGCCAGCATAGAGTATATGAAGATGAAGAAACGCGTGAATATTGTTTACCTGCCGAGTAGAAACATGAAGATAATGGAGTTACCTGTAGGAAAAGGAGGGAGGTATCGAATGCTAATGGCTCTTGTGACTGGTCCGTTCAGAAGTACAGTGAGTGTTATTAAGAGTTCGATTATCTTTGAGACGCTGGCGAATATGAAGAAAACTCCGGAGCCTATTGAAATAGCGGTACCGAGGATTGCCATGACGAGCGAGGTCGATGTGAGGAGGATGCTGGAAGATGCCGGCGTTAGAGGACTGTGGTCCGACCCTTATGGCACAAGGTATGTATATTTTTGTACTACAATACCTACTTTTTAGTTAGTGGATCCTATTGCACCTTCTACACCAACAAACATCCGCGTATTATCAAATATTTTTATGTAGTGGGATTGTTAAACCTAGTAAAACGATATTCGTAGCATCTCTATACCTACACATATAATCTGATCCCTTCCAACTCTTGGTATATAATGGCGTTGTTCCATCAGATGATTACTACAAGGGACACTAAATTAAGTTGTTTAATCGAACCAATCGACAATGAAATCGGACATTCCGACCGTTTTATTAGTTCAACGACTATACGACTTACTAAGTTGTAATAAATCTTGACAAAGTTTGAAAAGAGCCGTTATTTGTTCATCGCGTTGTTCGGACAACAAAAGTGATTAAAATAATGCTTAAAATGTTATAAGAAACAAATTAAATCAAAACATTACATTTCACTAATTGCTTCAATTATATGTAGCACCTGATCTATTTTATTTGAAAATATTAAGTATTTTTATTGTGTAGTGTCATCATTCATTTGAGTATTATTATTATTTTCATTTTGAGTATCCTAAATATAGGAAATAAATAAAAATCTCATCCAGAATTCGAACTCACAACGTTCAGAACGATTCAAATTTTATTCCACTACGCCAACACAGTTTAAAAATAAATTGAAAGCCTAGGTAATACTTGAACTGCTAAGTATTCTCTAATTATCGGAAATGCCGTTGAAACCAAACAATGGTTCCACAGATAGCAAATCAATAGAGGCTTCCGAGGCGCAGAATAGTGCGTAGTTGTGTAGGTACAGTCGCCGGCAGAAGGAATTAAATACGCAATTTATAACCTTACTTAAGGTTTTGAGAATAGATTAAAGTAAACCATAAAAAATTAAGATTTGACGAGGGTTTTCGACAGTTCTGGAAATTTGCTCTCCTTACGAAAATGATGCGATAAAAACATTTTATGTAGGTCAGTACTTGTTTGTTTAGCTTCTAAAATAAACGTTTTAAGATCATCTCCAAAATTTACTAACTGCCAATTTCAATAACCTTTCTATCTCCGATTTTGCTTACTGCGGATGGATATTTGACATTACTTCCATACAAAATATGTCAAATATCTACCGAGAGTAGGCAAAATCGGAGATAGAAAGGTTATTGAAATTGGCTGTAAGTTATCAATTATATTGTCAAATCACGTGACAAGTGTCAAGTTGACAATTGATCTTCTTATCTTTTGTTTCGCTTACTATGGGCAGATATATGACGACCTCTGTGGCGCAGTTGGGTGAACGCCTGGCTGAGACGCAAGAGGTTGCGGGTTCGATCCCCGCTACGGGACAAATGTTTGTATGTTCTGCAGATATTTGTTCCGTGTTTGGGTGTTTTCTATCTATAACATGTATGTACATATTTACAAAAAAAAAAAATCGTATCTAAGTATTATATCAGTCATCTGGTTACCATAACACAAGCATTAAGTTGCTTAGCTTGGGACTAGATGACGCTGTGTGGAATGTCCAAGGATATTTATTTTATTTTATTTTTTATATTTGACATTTCTTCACAAAAAATGCCAAATAGCTACTGGCTACTGCCATCTTTGGTTTTGCTTACTAGCAAAACCAAAGATTAAAATTGAGACTAACGCTACAACCGAACACTTGTCTCATCAACTGTACCTCCGAGCACCCTCAAGTCCCGGGGGCCGAGTCAATGGCCCTCCATCACCGCTGCATTGAAAGTCGACAAATCGAATAAGCTTAGCTCTTCAAATCGAACGTAAACCTTTCTTAGTTCTCGTTCTTTAGTTTTAGTGACTCTTACCTAGTTAGCTGTAAAAGTGATCGTAGCTTGTTTCTGTTAGTTTCAATATTTAACTTTCTTAATCTCTACTATCTCTACTTCTCTACTAATATTAGAAAGAGGTAAAGTTGGTTTGATTGTATGGGAAGGTCCTTCCGCGCCGCGCGTTTTTGTCAGCGCGATCTAGAATCGGGTCATTTCTACTAGCGCCATCTAGTACAAAATACATTTATTATGACCATTGTATAAAAACAGTGTTTTCTTACAGAAACATATCCGAACCTGCAGCGTTACCCAGTAGCTACATCCAGCGCGTCTCCGTAACCCTGGACAATAAGGGAGTAATGCCCAGCGTCCAAGAATACTCCAACTTTGTCCCTTCAACACCCTTCGAATCTACATTATACACTGCCAACGGTACCATACCAATCAAAGATTTTATAGCAAACCGGCCATTTTTGTTCGGAATTTTCGATTCTGAAACGTATATGTGTTTGTTTGCTTCGTCCTTTTCTAAGCCTACTTACTGCGGGCTTACCATGACCGTTTATAGCGATTCAGTTTAGGTCCAACTACGATCCAGTTTTGACGTAAAGTAAGGCGCTGACGTAAAGTTTTGACAGTAAGGCAGAACCTAAACTGAATCGCTAACACCTCATGGTACGGCTCCTGAGCTTTCAATAGCACCGTCCTCTATTCTACAAACCGAAATTGTCACAATCATCGCAGGTCCACTTATGCTGGTTAATCTTCCGTATTCAGGTTCCACAAACATTAGCTGACCTGTGATTATTGGCACGATCTTTTCAGTTTGTAGGGAAGTGCAAATAGACCCTGCGTACCAACTGAATAACGGTAATGGAACGTTTAGTCTTTAATTTAGAGTCTCTAGCATCGATTTCTATTGTGGTTTAAGATCTCTTCGTTGGAATTTTGGAATTTTCATAGAGATAATAAATAATTAATTATATTAACAAACCTATGCTATTAAAGGAAAATGATGTAGGTAATCTTTAGCCATTTTCAAAGGGTAGGGTTTATAGCAATTTTATTTTATTTTATTTTATTTTATTTTATTTTATTCGGAAAACAAACAGTGTTAACATCTTATTATAAAAAACTTAAAAAATAACTAATCACCATTAACATGTTTTCACATATAAATAACAAAAAGCTTGTTTGTTTGTAGGAACTAAAGAGATAAAAAACAGAAAAATAACAATGAAAGTATTTAAAAAAAAAAATAACATGTAAAAACAAAAAACCAAAGAGATAAAAGAGAAAAAATAGTAAAAACAGCTAATGAACCAATTCAAACCAATTTTTAAACAGCAAATGTTTTAAAACATTTGGTTTAGTAATAAAAAGATCAAATTCAGGAAAGTCAACCAATGTTTTGTAAGTGTTAGCGGTTCTTATGAAGTAAGAATTCTGTCTATATTTAGTGCTGCAAGGGGGGACATAAATAAATAGAAAATTAGTCCTGACAGATCTTGTAGGAACTCGTAATTGCACTTTAGAGAGTAGGTGTGGGGAGTCAACTGTTGATTGTGCCAATTTAATAAGGAAGGTTAAGTCTGAAACCATCCTTCTCTCTTTTAATGGTAGGAAATGATACCTTCTGCATCTTGTTTCGTAATCGGGGTCAATCATTTTACTCTTGTACTGCATATATCTCATAAAATTGCGCTGAATAGATTCGATTCTATCAACATAGACATTGTACTGTGGGTTCCAAACTTGAGAGCAATATTCTAGGGTGCTGCGAACGTAAGAGCAAAATAGGATTTTAAGAATTTTTAATCTAGAGAATTGAGAACAAGACCTTTTTATAAAACCCATAGCTCTGTTAGCCTTGCGTACTACGTGATTAACATGGTTTTCGTAGGTAAGTTTTGAGTCGTGTATCACACCTAGATCTCGTACTTCATTTAACTGCTTCAACAAGCATTGCTTTATCCTATAATCATAAACTATTCTAATAGGTTTACGTGTAAATGAAATTGAGTGACATTTTGTAACATTTAAATCTAGGTGATTTTTTTGACAATAATTCTCCAGTCTAACAAGATCTTGTTGAAGTAATTCACAGTCGTTTATATTATTAATCATTTTAAAAATTTTCATGTCGTCTGCGTAAAGTAAAAAATGAGAATTTATAAAGCAAGTTTTTACGTCATTAATAAATAAATTAAATAATAGGGGTCCCAACAATGAACCTTGTGGAACTCCAGAGGGGACTATATGCCAATTAGACACAATTCCATTAATTGCTACCGCCTGCGAACGGTTCTCTATATAGGAGGAAAACCATCTGTAAAGGTTTCCGTGGATTCCCGCGTATAATAATTTTTGTAAAAGAATTTTGTGGTCCAAACGATCAAAAGCTTTGCTGTAGTCTGTAAAAATACAGTCCACTTGGCCGCCATCATCCATGGAAGATGTAACGATGTCACTAAATGTCAACAGGTTTGTGGCAGTGGACCTATTTTTGAGGAAACCATGCTGTTCGGGAATAAAAGTCGAGGAAAAATTGCTATATACCTGGATATAAACAATACGCTCAAGTATTTTACCGAAGAGGCAAAGCTTGGATATAGGCCTGTAGTTTTTAATTTCTCCCTTACTTCCACTTTTGTGTACTGGCGTAATGAATGCAGATTTCCACATGCTAGGTACTATTCCTTCGTTAACAGAACGTGTGTATAAAATGGAGAGCGGTCTCGCTAATACTTCAGCACATTTCACGATGAATAACGGGGGAATATTGTCTGGACCAGCACCCTTAGTTAGATCTAGATCTTTAAGAAGCTTAACGACGGTGTCAGAATTAATAGAAATTTTACTTATTGTCTGCGCGATATTGGAACTTTGGTTGGTATTCTCCGGTGAAGTATTAACGGGTGTAGTACATGAAGTCGTGAGAAAAGTAGACTGAAAGTATGTTGCAAATACGTCACATATTGCTTCGCATGTATCAAATGTTTGACCGTCATGGGACATGGTGGACGGTAGGGAGTTGGAACCTTTTTTATTTGATTTAATAAAATTCCAGAACATTTTCGGATTTTTTTCAATTGATTCTTCTATTTTATTTATATAGGTATTGTAGCACTCTTTTTCTATGGCTTTTGCCCTAGCTCGGAATAAAGTGAAAGAGTCATAATCTGATGAGTTGCCATACGTGCGATATTTCCGTAGAAATTTGTATTTTTCTTTTAATATTTTCCTTAAGCTAGAAGTATACCAGGGGGGAAAATTTGTCGGGTATATAGTTTTTGAGGGCACAAATGCATCTATTACATCGTATAAAGCTTTATAGAAATACTTGACAGCGTCGTCCAAGGTATTATTTTGTAAAATATCCTCCCATGCAAACTCATTTAATGAACTTTTTATTTTAATGTAATCTCCGGATTCAAAGTAATGTTTAATTCTAGGTTTAGATTTTAAGGATTCGTCACCAATAAAACAATCTAATTGAATGACAAGAGACTTATGATGACTATTTTCAGTGACTAAAGGGTTCTCACATGCATCAACTGATATCTTTACATTCGACAAAACCAAGTCTAAGATTCTTCCCTTAGATACATTATGACACAGGTTATATTGATAAAGGTTACACTCGGATAAAATATCAAAAAAATAAATTTGAGTTTCACCGATAATTCCAGAGGGTTGTAAGGAAGTGCCGTCACTCGACCAGTGAATATTTGGCATGTTAAAATCTCCCAATATTAAAAATGTATCATCGGGGTTTGAGTTTACTATCAATGTAAGATTGTTTATAAAATTACGTAATTGCGTATCATAAGAATTACCTAAGTTTTCGCGACAAAGATAAATAGTACAGATGTGCAAATTATGCGAGGAGTGGCCTTTATTTTTCTGACGCACCGTGACCCATATATCTTCGGCGGTGGAATTCCAACTAGAGCGAGATTCCCCTAAGAACTCACGACGAACCGCTAGTAACACTCCACCTCCCAGACTTTGCTTAGTTTTAGAGTAATCTCTATCCCGGCGCCAAACCGAATAATCATCGCCAAAGAGTTCGCTGTCAGCAATACTATCTAATAACCAAGTTTCTGTTAACGCAATGATATCATAAGAATTCAAAAATAAATTACGTTTAAAATTTTGCGTCTTAGTTCGTAGCCCTTGTGTGTTTTGGTAATAAATATTAAACGAAATCATTTTTAACATAGTGGTTACAAAGTCTATAAATCATGTCTATTATGAAAGAAGAACTAAAGTAAAATAGCTTGGAACCTGACACAGTACAGAATACGGAGTGATTACGAGTAGATATACACAATATCATGTACAAATACGTATACGTAAGATTAAAAATATTATTCCCAGTTAATGAAGAAATAAAATATATATCAAGCATCATTGAATAATTAAAAAGCAAAACAGCTATCTTTTTACGAAATAATTGGGTAGTTTTACATCGTTTAAGTTCATAATAGGAACGAGTTAAAAAAAACAACAAAGCGCGTTCAATTTCTATGCGGTATAGGTTGATGCAAGCGCAAGCAAAAATGACCCGTTTATGACAGTGCGCGTACGCACTCACAGGTGATAATTGAGTACACGGTTGCCAATTAGCGTTATCTTGGTTGACTATTCCAATACAAAAGAGTGAAGAACAAAAGAGTTTAGCTTTGAATGTGGTTCTCAAACTGTTCATTCGAGAATAAGCATACAATATTACTTCAACGGATTTGTGAATTTTAGAAGATCTTTTTCGTTTCTTATAAAAAATTGTGGCGCAGTATCGGATTTTCTGGCCATGATTTTGCAATGTTTTACCCAGATATATTTGAAGTCATGTTCTTTTGCCAATGCTCTCGCCTTACCCAGGAGTGATTTGTTGGAGGGTGTCAGGTGGTCGTTCACGTAGAAGCTTGCGGATGTTGAGAAGCCCAAGTTCGAGATATTGAGTTGCTTACTTTTGCGTGCTAAAGCCACAAACTCCTCTTTCGTGTAGCGACTGTTGAACGCAACAACAATAGGCTTTTCAGCATTAGGTATACGAGTGGGTATACGCGCTATATAGTTGATGTCCTCTTTTCTAACAACTAAGTTACACAGATTACTAATCTTTTGGGTTAGCTCGAACAGATTCTCATCTTTTTTCTGTGGGATACCTTTGATCTCGATGTTATTTGCTCTCGCCCATTGATCTCTTTCATGAATTGCGTGATTAAGTTTCTCAATTTCCAATTGAAGAAGAGGGACTTGACATGCTACGTTTTCTACCTTGGTAACTCTGGACTCCAGGGTATTGATCTTCTCAGAAAAACGGTTGATGAGTTCATGTGCCATCTCAATAGAGTCCTTGAGACCAACCAGCTCCGATTTAATTAATTTGACGTCCGCTACCAGCGATGCCAAGGGAGAGAGATCCGCAGTAATTTTGTTGAGTTGTTCTTGTATCCTGTCAAGTTGACTGGGTTGGGGTGACAGAGGATGCGGGGACAAAGATGAGCTGGACTTACACTTAGGGCAGCGCCATGCACCCTTTCTGCTGTCGCCAAGTCTCCGGTATCCAGCCTCAGTGACTCCTGCGCACTGGTAGTCATAGTGCTGCTTGCAATGACTACAAACTGGTCCATCGGTGTGCTCAGATCCGCAACTAGCGCAAGCGTACATGTTATATGTTTGGGAAACACTGGATTTACTATTTAAACAAACAAGCGTGTGCTCTGTTAAGTGGCCTGACGGCGAATGATGTAATAACAGTTATGCAACATATTATAGCCTTTACTGTTCGATTCATTCTGTTTTATTTTCAAGGGATTTAGGAAGTTTTCATGAAAACGCTTTAAATACCTATGTTTATCTTTACTAATAAAATTAAATGAATATCAGAAATATATTGTTTATATTTGTTTCAATATAAGTAAGTACCCAAATCAAAATTGGTTATCGTTTCAATCAAGTGGCTGCGTTTGTAATTAATGTTGTTTAACCTTACCTAGGTACTGATTTTCAATTAACGATACAAGCTATCGTCCTTAACGCGGTCTACCTACCCGCTATGCTACAGAACCTCTGTTGTCGGGGTCTATTAGATAAATTATCGGTTAAAGCACCTTTATAAAGTTTCACAAACCGTGTCGGTTCATTGAAAATCCGTAGAAACACGCGCACCTATTTCCCGTGAACGATATTTCGCAACAATGCCTACACTCTCGGACAAAAGTGTAGAACGTGCTACAAAAAGTCACTCTGGCAAATCGAATGGCACCCCTACCAGCTTTAAATCACAACCTGGCCTGATACGGATTATGAGTGTGCGGTTTTTTTCCGCGTCGTAAGAAGATTCTACAAAAAATACTGTATGAAATATGATTAAGTTTGTATTCTTAAGGTGCGGTACATTCTCTCAGATCTTTTTAGACATTTTAGATTTTTACCTTCTAACAAACAATATTGTGTAAGAAGTAGTTTATTTCTTATAATTCTAATGCGTAGTAGCTGGGTATAATCATATTAAACTTAACTGGTTTCTTTGCGATGTTTTTACGTACTACGTAAACTGACTGTATCTGTATACTGCACATTCATTTCTGATCATTGGCGGAGTCATAAGATACATAAGTACAGTATACTTTTGCTTCCGTGCTTCGGAGGGCACGTAAATTGTCGGTCCCGGCTTTTAAAAGTCGTTAAGCCATGACGGAGGCCTTTAGGCGGCCTAAAAACCGTCACCAGAGTTGGCCACTTGCTCATACGAAGGAAGGAAGTATACTTGTAACATTTTTGAAGTTGGTTATTTATAAATCCGGTGCCTTGTGATCTCCGCTGAAAGATGGGTCACCGTGTATTGCGTTGTTTTGATCGCGTTCCCCGGGATTGAAAAGCGAGCTTCCTTTAGCTTTGAATCATTCACGATGTTAGGATGTGATCGTCGGAGCTTTGCGGAATCGAATCTTGTGAACGTTATGTTGCGGTGAACGTGGTTTATTGTTTTAAAATAGAGTAATAGATAGATAGATAATAATTTTATTCACAACAAGACAAGTACTTATTTACAAAAAAAACAGTGAGTAAATTAAGGATATTTACCTAATTATTTATTTATTATAACTACCTAACCTACTATAGGTAATTATTTTCTAAAGTATAAATCTAGCATTAACTTTTCTTATAAAATACCAAGAAAACACAAGTTAGATCATAATATTTGGTAGATACATTATGTAGAGCTTATTGCGCTCTCGCAAAAATTCGTGTCAAAGGCTCCTTTAAAAACGTTACTGTATGGTTACAGTAACGGTTACAGCTCAATTAAGCTCTCTCTGTCTACAAAATGTTTTAATTACTTATGTAGGCGCCTAAGTTAAGTACTTACTTATTTGTTTAGGTATTTCCAAAACACGTTGTTCACTTTACACGAATAAAAGTAATCAAAACGTTACTTGGAGTTAGCAAAACGTGCCCTTAACCAATCGTCACGTGGCCAACATTATCTTCCGTCAAGCACAAAGGTTTTGTCAAAGATCGCGAGAAACACGCAATAAAAACGAAACGCCTCCAATTCATTTAATTCAACGTGAACTTGGCTCGATTATGTGAAAATCGTAAAATTTTCTCACAAAATAAAAACCCTCGTAAAAAGCTGAAATGTCCTGGCGTGCCTGGCCAAATTGAAAGAAAACAATGACTTGCGTAAAACTTACATAAAGCTGCATCAATTTGTTTACCTTCTACTTTTTTCTGGTTTCCTGGTACCTCGAGTTTTTCTTAGATCGGTTGGTAAGATTGACTTTCTTTTACTTGTAAAAATAGGTTGAGGAAGAATTTAATTAAGATTGAATTATTTAGCCGAACGTTGCGAATAAAAAAATATTGCTGTAGGTAACCTACATAGTGTTGAAAACTTAGGAAGTTAGAAACATCACAAAGCCAGCCAAAGTTTTACAGATTAATCCAATAAGATCCTATATTATACCATTTTGAATCATTTTAAAATAGAGGTTTCTACTTATAATGGATAAGAGCAGGAGAATAATGATGACTTCTAATGCCTGTTTCATAAAAAGAATCAAACGTCAGCAAAAGTGTGGGCCATACCTTTTTGTGATCAAAATGAGTTTCGACTTTTGAATGCACTCTCTCTCAACAAGAATATAACAAATTCTCAACAATAAAAACAAAAAGATTCAAAATAAACTCTACTTCCACCGTATAGAGATCAATTCAACACTGCATTTGCACTACTAAATGAAGCTCTATATTGCTATTTTACTTTAAACTCTAAACTGACAGTGACAAAGTTGAGTTTCGTGACAGATGTATGACAGGATATTAACTGTCAGTCGGCGCGTCATATCCGGCGTACTGACTACTTCCGTTTCCTGGAAAATGGAGGATTACGGCTCAGTTTTATTACCGTTGGTGTAGGATTGCTTACGAAATTGTCTACATCGGTTCACCTCATCAAGTTACTTGTAGGAGTAAAATTGCGAAAGTTCGTGAAGTAAATTGTACACTAGATCACGTTTAACGCTGTAATTGTTGTTGTTCAAATATACTACCTACGCATTTTTCATGAATACAATAGTATCTTTTCTGGGTGTTTTCTATCTTAAATATGTACATAAGTATATCTAAAAGAATTGTCTTCTGCTCTATGGGATCCTGCCGTTATCATATTTTACTAAGCCAAGTTATTTTCTTACCAAGTCTCTACCTTCATCAAAGACAATTACCTACCTAATTGGACTATATGATAAGATTGCTTTACTATAAGGGAATGACGCAGACAAAGCGGTCACATTCTCGCAGTCGCGAGATTGCGAGTTTCAAGTTCCAGTGGGATGGTATTTGTCCTTTAGACTCGATGGGACATTTCAAATGAAACATTATGTATTAAACAAAAGGCCTGGCTTGGTTATCGGCTTAAATATCTTTCATGTATACCGAGCGGTAGACATTTCTTTTAGATCTTTTATGTGATTTGTAGATCCTTTTGAAAATATCTAAGGGGGTAGTCAGAGGTATGCCCAATACTTATACTTGGCTTAATTTAGCTAACATTTGGAAAACCTACAAGAAACATAGATAATCAAGGCCTAATGAAAATAATTAAGTATGAATAAAATTATAGATCTTTATCGTCACCCTTCTTTTTTATTCGAAATTAAATAAAAAAAAAATGTGATGAATCAGTTCTGCCGTAGGAGAGTTACTACTTGTATGTAATTATTTATAAGATACGATTAACCTGCTATCGTAAATTTTATTATGCTTGAGGGCAAAAATACCAAGTCTGCGTCCGTCTGCATACCTAAATGCACCACATTTTTCCAAGGCCGAGTGCATTGACCCCAGTCACCCCTGGGAAGCCTTATTTCACTGACGTCGCGGTCACGTAAGAAATATTAATCTGTAGGGGACGAACTAATATGAAAATACTTAAAATATTTATCTTTAGTTTTAGTTCGTATTCTATTTGGAGTGACATGTTTGAACTCTAGACGATTGTATGCGTTAAACTTAAATAATTTAACTTATCTCGCCATCTCCGTGATGGTCTGCCGCGCGGACGTTTACTTTACTACAATACCCTTGACTCAAATTTAAATGTTTTATTACACTGCATTAAAGGCTATCTTATGACCGATTTGCATTTCACCGACATAGTATTAGACTCAAAACAACTAGCAGTGTCTTTAAACTGAGTACACTGCCTTTATGAGGAAAAAGCAACATGGTAGGTACATTTTTATTAAAAAAAATAACGGAATTTCATTTCATTTAACTAATAAAATTTTAGATGCGTATTTATTCCTTACGTCGTCGCGCGTCGGCAGAATAATCCAAAATTTCTAGAACCACTTCAAGTAGGTACTGAATAAGTACCTACTTGAAGCATTTAGCTATTTACCGTGGTTTAGGTACCTAATGGCGGTGATTCGGCGGGGCACTGACTAACTAAAAATTCCTAAATTCGAGAGCTCTTAATTCGTTCACAATAAAGTTCAAATCAAATAGACCGTCTGAATGACAGTTCTAAAATTACGTATTTAACGTCAAATTGAGGTAAATGTGTGTAGTTTTAATCAAACTTATCAAGGCTACTGACTAAAATTGCATACATTCACTTAAATTTGACGTAAAATACGTAAATTTAGAACTGTCACTCAGACGGTCTATTTGATTTGAACTTTATTGTGAACGAAATAAGAGCTCTCGAATTTAGGAATTTTTAGTTAGTCAGTGGCGGTGATTCGGCGGGGCACTGACTAACTAAAAATTCCTAAATTCGAGAGCTCTTATTTCGTTATGTCAGTTTTGAAAAAAAGTGGAAAAATAAATCTATGTTGAAAACCTAATAGTGAAACAGACGTAAATTGTGACTTCACAAGCTTCTTTATGTGAGCTCATTATTTATCGCGAATGGCTCATATACTTAATTTTATGGACGGTCTTAATTAAATTGGCGTTTCTTTCGTTTAGGGAAAGTAATGAGATAAGTAACTACCTGTTTATTCAAGTACCTACGTAGATGTTGTAAATAATGCTAAGTGATTTGTTTTATAAAGTACGTACAATGATGGAAGTTTTGTTGTTTAGCGTTTTACCAACTTATTATAAACAAAAAAAAATATATTTTAATAGCGTTAAAGGCCAAAACAACATAACATTTACCTAAATTCTTAAAGGTTATAAAATCAGGCAGATTTTAAAAATGGCGTGTGCCCTTTTGACTGGCTTCCCACTGAAGCCAGACTATTTAGTTAGACTGTTAAGGGATTGTTTTATAAAAAAGTCGTATGGCACTCGGGGACTGCCGCGGTAAAGCTATTGCATGCCACCTAGAGGCGAGTTGTTGAACTAAAGTAACAGCGTTAGGTTTTTTCGTTACGGAACTTCTGGATTCGTTCTCCACGCTCAAGGCCCGCGATAGAAGCTATGCAATAGCTTAATAAATGAAAAAGAAGAGATGATTTTTTCACCAAATTTTTGAAATATGTACGAGTATAATAGACACCATATTAGTTCAAATCTCCGAGGACGAAATATAGAAAGAAAGAAAAAAAAGTGTTTATTTCTGTTGGGCCTCAAGGATCACTTTAAAATGTATAGTCTTCTAAGCTAGGTGTCTCTATAAGACTACTAGAAGAACACATTGCTATAGAAGACAAGAAATCAACCTTGTAGCTAAAACCTGTCAACACAGGTCTCATTCAGAAGCGGAACACGTCCACTAAGCCTTCCATCAGCGTGAATAAGTCATGTGTCGTACCAACTAGTAATCCAGAGATTTAGGGACACTGAGAAAACATGTGCTTTTGAACTTTCTGGAAAGTCTTGTGTTTGAACAAAATGTCACAGCATATTTAAAAGGTGAGAGTTTGAAAAACGTGAAGGAAATGATGTTTTAGCTAGCTTTTAGTTTAGGTAAGTATAGCATATCATCTTTCTAGCTCTGCAATTTCAGTACTCCAGTTTAAAACTGGCTTATTTCACAACATCTACATCCAACACGTACCTATTACGTAACTAAGCACAGTTTCAACTTTTGACGAGCACAGAAGATCACGAAGTGCAAAACACGTCTTGTCACATTTACAGAATCCACCCGGAATCCTGGGATTACTAAAGTTTTGCACGATTCACATAATAAGATCTGATTATACATCGTTGGTGAGAAAACAGATAAAGAAAATGTAGAATGTGCTTTTTAGAAACGAATGGCATAGTTTGAAAACTTATCTGATCCAGTGTCAAAGTGGAACTAAGGACAATTTCACACCGGTGACATACTGCAATATTTTCATTTTCATTTAAATTACATTTCTCATTGTCTCTAACAAAACTCTACATGTAACCTTTAGGTCCGTAAAAACTTCATTTTATTCCTTACCAAATCGAAAAACTCATTTGGATATCGAATACGTGCACACCGTACAGCTGTTCTAAATGTTGCCATAAAATAAACTTGGAAACTGTAACACAAGCCGGTTCATAAAACTACTATTTTAGACATCTCTGAAATATGTTTTATAGCATCTAGGCCAAGTAAATAAGTATTCAAAGCAGCGCCTTGGCTTCAGCCCGTAACGGATACAATGCCGGTTGTTGCCCACACAAAATAATACGTTTGTAGGGTTGCCAGGAATTGCTGAGTCCTTTTATTTGGTTATGGTTAAATGTCTGGCTTTGATGTTCTATGCATAATGGCATGTGTATTGTAGACCAATTCAAAGATAACTTATCTTATTTAGGCAAGAAAGGGCTCGGTTTGTAAGTAAGTATACGGGTATTTTGAACAATAAATAAAATGCAAACGGTACAATTCAGTTGGGTTCACGGTGATACTTTATTACTGTTTATTTAAATACGCCATTAGTGGCTATTCAGACGCCGCCAAATCTAACTAAAGATGTTGCTCTCCCTTTCAAAATCGAAATGAAAAGGATGGCATCATCTTTACTTAGTTTCGTTTAAGTTTTAGTGGCGTCAGACAGAATAGCCACTATTATAATAACTAAATAAATATTAGTATATTTGACAACCCTAAAACTGTCTCAATCTAATATTGCCTGAAGTCCTGAGAAAGTATAACTTAGGTCACGTAACAATACAGCATGGTACACAGCGTTTCATCTTAGGATTAATGAAAATGATTTATGCTTAACAATTATAGGAAAGCCAGGATATTAGCTGGAATCTTCTGTCAGCTTATGTTTGACTGGTACATGTTGGTTAAGTATTGAGTTTTTAACTAAAATGATGGATTCGAATATGCAGCAACACTATGCGAACTTGTAAGTAGTCGGTTGATAAAACACCCAATGAATAATAAATTAATTGCTTTGATAAGGATCCCAAAATCATTTTGACCTCATCGACATAAGAGACAATACAATGTTAAGTAAGTACTTAAATATAATTATTCTACATTATAATTATAATTAAAAGTTATAATAATTAAATTATTATAATTAAATTTTATCTAGACTACGATAATTCTTTTTTGTTAGCGTAGGTAGTTATAATAGTGTAGGTATTGTTTGCGTGATAAACCAATTGGCAATGGCACTACTAGCAGCACTACTGTAGTACTGTTTTGTCGCTCTTGCAAGACGAAACTAACAAGCTTATTTATTCAATTGTACAGTCAACTCAGCATAGTACAAAAATACTTATAGACCTGTTTTGAAAAACATTCATCCATCTTTACGCATGCCCAAACCATTTAAACACACCTTAAATTCTCGTCACCACAATCATCTCCCATCCCATGACGACCACTGTGGCGCAGTTGGGTGAACGCCCGGCTGAGATGCGGAGGTCGCGGGTTCGATCCCCGCTACGGGACAAATGTTTGTATGTTCTGCAGATATTTGTTCCGTGTCTGGGTGTTTTCTATCCATAATATGTATGTATTTACAAAAAAAAATTTATATAAGTATTATATCAGTCATCTGGTTACCATAACACAAGCATTAAGTTGCTTAGCTTGGGACTAGATGACGCTGTGTGGAATGTCCAAAGATATTTATTTATATTTATTTATTTATCGCTCGCTCGTTCGTATGAGCAAGTGGCCAACTCTGTATCTTCCATATGATCGTTGAAATAAATTACAGCTAAACCCTGAGAAAGTGAACAAGAGGATTTAAGTGTCATATACAGCGGTTTCCCTTTCCTGTATCCGGCAACGAAACACCCTGTATTTTGTTTACCGTCCAGAGTAAACTCATCGCGCGTTTCCTTGTTTTTGTTACTGTTAGTTCCATGTTATTTGTGGTTTGTGGAACAAGTGGCTAAAATGTTTGTTTTTGCCCTTAATTTTTGGTTATTTGGCCTAATTTGCGCTAGTGAACTATCAAAAACACCAATGTGTGTCAAATCAGAAATATAATACAAAGAAAAAATTGAGCATACATTATTTCTGTCATCATTTGAAAATCATCAGTGAAAATGTCTCTATCCATAACCCTAACGCTTTGATTGCGCAATCAAAATCAAAAATCAAAAAAATATCAATTTAATTATCAAGAACATCTATAAAAACTATACCTAAAGCTAAAACACAAGCTTTATTAGATAGCTCCAGCCAGACGGAGTCCACAAAGGCGCCTCTTAGCAAGAAATCAAATTAACACGGAGTCGACGCGATGTGAATGAGTCTTTATAAAATTGCTTTTAATTACGGCAGAGTGTTCATTGCATAGTTCACACGTGGTTAGTAGAATTAAGTGAACGGAGACAGTGATTGAATAACTTAAACATAGGTTCTCGTTTATAATAAACTAGCAGCACATCCCGGTTTTGTACGGGTGTACTAATGAAATTAAAGGGATACAATGCCTTGGCAGCAACGTCAACGTCAACGTCTGACTTTTTACTTTTATATAAAGGCATTATGTCTTTTTCTTCAATCACTCGCTTATTGTATACTGCAAAATAATTTAAATGAGATAGAACGAGTGATTGGTCGAGTCACATCTTATCTACTCGATCAAGCTACTATTATCGTCTAAACCAATCCTCAGCTGTCATAATCAGACGCTTAGAATACGAAATTAATTACGAAAACATTACGATGAAGCATTTCCTTTCACACTCTAAACTTTAGAAGCCGATGTATTCTTAATAAACCTAATGATGTTTTATTATTTCATTCCTTTTATGTTTAAAAAGCATAATACACTCCATACCAAAATATTATAAATTGAAAAGTGTGTGTGTCTAACAGTTTGTTGTGCCTTTTATGGCAAAACAGAGCGACGAATTGACATAATTTTAGTGGTGATAGTGGAAGAGATGGAGAGTGTTTCTTAGGGACTTACGCGGGTGAAACCTCGGGGCGCAGCTAGCTAAAAATAATTGTATACAGTAAACCTGACAAACGGTTCTGGCTAGAAAATATGTAACTGAATGTTGAACGAAACCTTTTCCTAGTTTTACTACTTCATGACTTCACGAACTGTTCTATGTGTGCTATGAACATAAATTTTACAACTCACAATTTTGACTATCTCTACCAAAGAAACTCATCCACCTGTCCTATATATAGTTTTGTCCTATAAACAAGTTTTAAAGAGAGAACTACAAGTGAAATTCAGATGTAATTCTAAACTTGAGCTCAAGTTGAAAGTGCTGTCAAACACACGGCTCAACTTTACACGTACATACCAACTTTGATCTGTGACTCAACGTTTTGATGAACTCAAGTGCTACGTGCTACGGCGTAGCACTTGGCTACGAGTGCTACGGATTTGTATCGTAATTAATTAAAATAATTATGAAAATAACAAATGCAGAAATGAATTTTAGCTGCATGTACGGAATTCCAAAATTGTCGTTATCGATAAGAACATTTTATAACAAGTGGACATAATTTGAATGCTAACAACTAAGTTGACCATGGTTTGAAAATTAAAGAAATTTCGTAGGGCGCATTTCAGACCGGAGGCTAAGTGAAGTGCGGGCTGAGTTGACCCCTGGATCCAAATGACGTAAGTACCAATTTTCATTGTAATTAATAAGCTCAAAATATAATCATGATGTTTACTCTAGACCAACCCTTGTTTGTAATTGCTATAGTAGGCATATAACTTTAGGATTACTTCCAAACAAGAAGCCAGTAAATTTGGTGCAGCTCATAATTGTACCTATTTACGTAGCTCGCGGCGTTTCCGTCGGTTTGTTAGCAATAACTTGATTGAGAAGTTGCCGGCAGCCGGTTCAGCTAGTTTAAACTTCACCGGCTAAATACCTACAAGTTGTAGTTAAAATGAAGCGACGGCCTAAATACTCGCCACAAATAAATAAGGCATGTTTGGCAGGTTTATTGGACACTTGCAGCACGTCCCGGCTTTGCACTTGTGTAGTAAACTGCCGGGATAAAATATAGCCTATAACCATACGAATACTTATAACATACAAATTCTTTTTTATAGTTACATTTTTTATTAATATAAGGCTAGAAACACGAAAATATTTCCTTATATTTATTTACAAATCTTCTTAAGTTCCTTTTAAATGTTGGAACAGCTCTTGAGACGGCTTGTAGATGCAGGAACCTACTCATTTTTCTGCACTTTTAAAATTTCTGATGTCTCATTTTCCATTTCGCCTCAAAGACTCCGCCAGGATTAAATGGCAAAAAACGGAGGGTAATCTGAAGTAGAAGGGGGAATTAGTGCCTTTTAAAATGCGTATGTTGGCGTATAAACGTATACTAAATATTATTGTATAATAAATTATTATATTATGTTTATAACGTTTGGTTCCCGATCCATGTGAAAGCCGTAATCAGGTAAAATAATCTGCTTACTCGTAATTCGGTTTGTCATCGAGTTTTATACTGTTTATACTGTTTTCTTATTTAGGTAAAAAAATATTTAAGTAAAAAAAGTAGGTATGTAAACTTAGGCTAGTAGTTAATCGTCATGACGACGAAAGACGAAAGACCTTTAAAGTCACGGCGGTAGGTATTATAAAAATATATAATTAATGACGAAAGTACGTAGGTAGGTAGATACTCATTCAAAGCATTCCTTCCATGATACGTTTCAAAATAACTTTTCAATGACATTTTGTTCTATTTTACACACACTCGTGCATGTGAAAAGGCCCATAGGCTCGTGTAGGAGTGTTCTTGACACTTTGCCAAGTTTAGTCTGTCTGCGACATTATAGACACGTGATCCTCATTTGCATTCAAACGTACAGTTTGCCTTGATAAACACACGAATTAAAGGTTTCAACTTCTTTTGAATGAATAAAACTAAAAACAATATCATTATGAGTTTATCTGACACATATATTTTACAAATGGCGGTCTTACCCTTAATTTTAAATACTGTGTAGAGCTAAAGTAGGTTGCTTTAAATTAGTCTAATAATTACTTGTTTATTATAATTTCTGTTCATTAATAATGACGTTGTGTAAAATGTCCAAGGATGTTTATTTTATTTATTTTTTATGTACCTACTCTACTACTGATAGAATTGTTAGAAGTTTTACTGATCGTATTGTCGAATTCATTGAACAGTGTCAGTGACTAATCACCCCAAAATCAGGGAGCACCAAATTACAGTCTCATTTCATTTGAACACCAACAAAAGAACAAACCGACCAATCAGCGCGTCCCGCTGAAATTTATAGCCAATCAGAGCGCCGTAATTCGTGAATGGCGCAATTAACAACGAGTTTGTAATGTGATGCTGGTTTGTTTTGATTTTGTCGAGCACAAAAAGATAAATAAAAACTTACAAGAATACTATTGAATTAGTTTTTTCTGTAGCAATGTTTAACAAAATCCGTGTTTTACAGACTTTATTACACCTTTAGTAAAGTATCACTCAGATTTTTTCATCCAAAGATGATTTTTTGAATTAGGGGTCAACTCAGTCTTCACCTCAGTCAGCCCGCAGACCGAAATACTCACTAAGATTTTTTTATGAATCAATTAACGAAAATGTAACATAATTTTTGACCATCAAATATCTAAGTCACACTCAATATTTTTACAGACAAACACCTTTTAAAAGGCCGAATAGAAAAGCAATCGAATGGAAGCAATATAAATATGAGAGCAGCTGGAAATGCTCCATAAAGTCGAGGTAGTGATACAGTGCACTCTCAAACTGTACAGGTTGGCTAAGAGTAGAGTTACTTTTGATACATTCTAGACATTTATCAAAGTATATCCATAGTTATGTAAGACAATATTATTTTCCGCTCGTTCGTTTGTGCAAGTAGACAACTCCGTGCTTCGGAGGGCACATTAAATTGAGTCGCTAAGGCATGACGGAGGCCGTTAGGCGGCCTAAAAACTCCGTCGCCAAAGTAGGCCTCTTGCTCACTCTATCTCATCTTGAATGCCAAAACAAAGCATCTGAAAAAGTAAGAGCACGAAGAAAAGGATCGCTATCTTTTTAATTCAAGGAAGTCAAACCAATCGACAAATCGACATTCAATGTAGAATGTAAATAGTCGACAATCTAATAAAAAAGTATTGGTCGATTTGTTTTTATCGCGTGGTTTCGCCAAACAATTTAACTTATCCAATGAAATTCAGGGATAACCAAAAAATCATTTACGTTAGTGAGGAAATGTTTAAAATTAGAGTAGTAGCTTCATTGTTGCTCAATGTAGGGCAACTAAAACCTCTAAATTAGTGAAGTAGTACCTTAAACTCCGCTCACGCTTATTTTATCATAATTATCAGAAACATGTTTTGTCATGAGCTAGTAACAATTATTTTTTTATTTGTAATACAAAATCCACAGCTCTTAATGACATAATAAACAAAAATAACCGACAGCCAATAACGGATTTGAGTAGGTACATTTTGTTAAATAAGAAGATTCTTAACAAATCTTGTAAAAAGAGACAAGAACCGAATGGTAATTTTCTAGGTACCTATGCTTTCGTTTTCCGATGTTACCTTCAAGATGTGTCATACTGTGTAGTATCTTGTTCGCACTAAAAATGTCCAAAATTATTTATTGAACAGAAGTTTGTTGGTTTTGTTTTTGATATCGAAGTGTAGGAGTTATGAAACAAGTATTTATATCCAAGCGGCGATATGCCTCTGACTACCCTCTTAGACTATTCAATTCAAAGGATTTTCAATTATATTCAAAGGATCTTAAAGTTACACAATAATCCGAAAAAAATGTCTACCGCTCTAGGGTACAGTAAAGATCTGAGTTTTTTTTCTTGCTTGTGTGAAAAATTATTTAATAAATAAAGAAATGGAAACAACTGTTTTTGGTACGTTTTCACTGTAACTAGTTTTTAAAATTTTCAAATATAGGATCTTATTTTGAAAATTACAGCTACCTATGAATAATGGAATAGATTTACGTACATTTGCCAAACTTGTTTAGAACAAATACACCTTCAGCTAAACTTTAGGGCCATACGTAATTGCTATTTATTGCTTTGGGGACAGTGTGAAAGTTAAGGTCTCAGCACACATATGGGATCGGAAAGGGATCGTAACCGTAACGCCTTTCAGCTCGCTGTGTTCTGAGGGGAGTTCCGATTAGTGTGCGTTGCAGTAGGGAGTTTAATACAAACCATTCTGAACGACTCGAGGCGATACGGTTACGATCCCTTTCCGTTCCCATTAGTGTGCTGAGACCTTTAACGTACTGCACAAATAAGATTTATTAAGGAACGTGTCCCGGGAGAACGAGAGTTACTTAATTATTCAATACCTACGAAGACTACATAATAGCATAGACAAAGGAATTCTTCTTTTGTCTATGATAAATAGTATCTATACTTTTACATTAATCTATACTAATATTGTAACTTCGTTTTCGTTGACCCAAAATACGGCCACTGCAGTTTAATTCAGCTACATTTAGCTTCCCTCAAGTATAACTCTTGATAGTCGGTAATACAGTTCAATTTGAGAAGCAAAATCTTGCTTGCAAAGGCAATACTGAAGGGGGTCTATTTCAAAGGACTTCGATAACGTTGTTGACGGTCGTAATGGATCTCGAGTGGTAGCCGTGCGGTCGACACTTGAGCGAGATGATTGGTTGAGAGTATTTGGAATTGACCCGAATCTAAACTGTGAAAAATGATATGAATTTCCTTGCTTTGGACAAAAAGTAACTTTAAGTAATCAGGTTTTTCTATGCACTACGATGCTACCCGCGACTACTGTAAAACGATTATGTTACGGCGAGTCTTAGGTAGATTTGCAATTGTTATTTTTTGTAGGGAAGTCATACCAAATATACCTGTAGATACACGTTGTGAGCAAAACAAAAGATGTGTGACCGAAGAAGAGCCTAAAAATTAGAGTACGAGACATTCAGAGAATCTTAATACAAAATGTATAATAGTAGCCGCTTCCTAAATGTGGCTAGACTATACAAACTTTCTTGCACCAAATTTTAGTTAACACAGAAAACTTTAAAGTGGTTTGGTAGTTTACAATTAACATAGAACTTGGACACTCCAGAGTTCCACACAAAAACCGACCTGAGTCCACTCGATTCAACCGAATCATGTTTTTTTGTTTGTTTTCCTGAACCTTCCGTCTTTCTCACTTTCTGTCCTTGGCGATCTTTGGTATAAGTTAAATATACGTATTAAAATCCCGTAATTTCACCTTTAATAATTAAATTATTAATCGTAGAGTCTGTGGCGAATCAAGTGGTCTAGAATCGTGTAAGTCCGACAAAAAGCTTAGGTTAATTTACTTTAGTTTAATTACAGTGCCAAAGACAGTGACAACTAACTAAACTGTTTAAAATTCTGTGACGACAAGGTAAACATGCTCATTCCAGTAATTTAGACATTATAGAATTCTCAGTTCAAAGATTCCAACGTCCTTGTCAAAAATGTATACAATAGTTCGTTCTATTTCTTAAACTTTCGCGATCAAAATTCATATTTTAGAATAAACTTTACACAGGTTTTTATCGCGTTAATTACCTTATTTATATCCCGACGTTTCGACTATGTTACAAAAAAAATAAATAATAGTCGGGATATAAATAAGGTAATTAACGCGATAAAAACCTGTGTAAAGTTTATTCTAAAATATGAATAGTTCGTTCGTTCGTATGAGCAAGTGGCCAACTCTGATGACGGAGTTTTAGACCGCCTAGAGGCCTTCGTCATGGAAATTTAACAATTTAATAAAATTTCCGTGCCCTCCAAAGCACGGAAGCGCTCAGATAGTAATGCCACTTGCCGTCACCCATCCAAGTAGTGGCCGCTCAGAATGTTGCTTCGCGAACGATCTATCAAGAACGCTTCCCACGAGCGCTGGTATATACAATATATTTTTGGCACGTGTCCACGTTTTTAAAGTAAATATAATTTAACTACGGAGAGCAGGTAAAATGTATCTCGTCGTTGTACATAGCATCATATCGAACAGTTCGAATTGAATCGTGTCTTCAACATGTCTGAAGCACCAAAGAAAGAGGCGTTAAAACAATCACAGTGAATTGAAGATCCCACACTTGAGCTTGAACTTTCTAATGAATGTCACATTTGAAGTACGCGCCAAACGAAATTGGAATGTCGAATGCTGAATGTCGAATCGATATTTTATCGGTGTATCTGTTGAATATCATTCTTATTATCGCAGTACAATACAAGTTGAAAACAATTTGCAAAGTGTAAGTAAGTTTCTACACCTGAAAGAAACATTACGCCTCGTAAGGTAGCCAATCCCTCGGTCACAAAAGTTCCATAACTTTGCCACAAAAAACCACCGGTCTATCTTTATGTCTGCATCTATGACCGATTTATAAAAGGTTGTAAAATATCACCTTCGTAACCCACACCGGATCCGACCAACAGAAGCTTCGTCATTCAATATTTTCTATAATACACCCCAAGCAAGAGACTTTTGCTCTTTCCACTTTATTCTAAGGCAGCAAAGTTGATAACAGCGTAACAGTTTGGAGGATCGATATTGGTGGACGCTGGTCTTGTGACAAATAGGACGGTGTAGATCATAGACCTAGGAGTAATATAGACTGATGGGATTTTTTCTTATTTATCTTTACTAATTTTATAAAGAGGTCATGTTGGTTTGTTTGTTTGACGGAACCTACTCAGCTGATTTCAAAAATTCTTTCATCGATGGATGGATTGTCGAGATGATAGTAGTCTATATTTTAGCCCGGTAGTTTCATTAGTACACTCGTGCAAAGCCGGGACGTGCTGCTAGTACTTACATAAAAAAGAAGGATTATATTCTAATTTTATTGATATGTAATTCTTTTTACAACTTACCTGCTGGCAGTCTAGATAATCCTAGGTCTATGACGTAGATTGATGAATACGTCCATGGTTTATTCGAGATAGTGCCGTGGTTCAAGTCTAGCTCGAGGCTAATATGAATGCATAATCTATCGTATTTACATAATCCGTTCCTACAATAGGTATAACCACGGATAATATACCTACTAGTATAGTCGTGTAGATACTGCCTGTCATAGACATTCGTAGTAGTAATAAAATACACTAAAATACAAACTGAATTAAAAATATTTTTTTACTTTTGATCAGTTTTGAATAGTAATTTCTGATATAAATGGATGTAACAGTTAAGAAATTATTAAAGTATTTGTTGGATAAAGGAATAATAGTCCGGTCAAATTAGTATAAAAAATAGGGGTAAGGTTACATTAATTCGCACCTGGCTGAAATTTGGCATGAATGTTGGGAACCTTAATACACATAATTTGTCAATTATCCACATCAATCCAACGTGTGGAAAAAAAGTTATTCAAGGTCAAATGTTGCTAAAATCGGTTTTCTGAGTTTTCCAGCTAAACAGTACGTTTTATCATAAAAATAGGTATGACAAAAGTATTTATCATGCAATTGTCTATAAAAATTGCTCGTTCACTTTTTTCCTGATAATCGCCATTTCGGAGATATAGCGATACAAAATGTTAAAAAAAATAACACTTTAAAGCTATATATTTCACAAACGAATGTTTACATTGAAAAATGATATTAGAAACCCCCTAATGTTTTTAAAAGACCTATCTAATGATATCCCACACTATGGAGTACAAGCCAAAAAAAAAATTCACACTCGCTTTACATGTAGGGGAGATACCCTTAAAAAAAACTATTTTTATGATTTTATGCTACCACTTTGTCGGCATTATATATATGTATGTTCTTGCCAAATTATAGTTTTCTAGTATCAATAGTCTCTGAGAAAAGCTGCGGAGGGACGGACGGACGCGCATACGGACAGACCGAAACTATAAGGGTTCCTTGTTTACTTCAAAACCCTAAAAACGCGCCATGTACACTACCTCACGGGTGGCGCGGAAACGTGTGCAATAGTGTGCATATTATTTGAAAACAAAACTTTTTCAAGATTTTGCATAGCTATATCTCCGAAATAGTGATTCTTAGGAAAAAAAGTGTATTTACAATTTTTATAGATAATTGCATGATAAATAATTTTGTCATACCTAATTTTGTGATAAAACTTACCATTTAGCTGGAAATGTCAAAAAACTGATTTTTGCAACATTTGACCTTGAATAAAAAAAAATCCACACGTTGGATCGATGTGGATAATTGACAAATTGTGTGTAATAGGGTTCCCAACATTCATGCCAAATTTCAGCCATGTGCGAATTAATGTAACCTGGAATGTTTATTTTGACCGGATTATAAGGTACGTTTCTGTTCGAAGGGTAAGATTGTCGGCCTGAAATCTCTGCCACCAGAACTTGCTCTACGAATTTACTGTAAATGCATTTGTTCGCTTATGGCCAACTTAACAAACCATCCACTATCATTTTCTGTAGGAGGTATTGCCTCTCGTCATCCTAAACATATTCTAGACATCATTCACAGCAGTACATACACAAATCATTTCCTTGGCAGCTCCGTTCAACTTTATCAGCCCGCCATATTTATTTTTGAGCCCCTGTCGCCACCCTTCGAGGTACGCTCAAACAAAAGAAAGGAAGATCTTCAATCCCCATTGTGTGGAAAATAAAGGACTTAGGGGATGCTTTCGTCTGCGGGGATGAAAAATTGCACGCATTAGATTTATGCGTTTCTTTGTTTTTTCACAATAGTGGACAACCCCAAGATTTTGGGGTTAGTATAATTGGAATGAGGTTTTATGGAGAAAGATTTATTAAACTTATTGAAAAAGAAAGTGATTTTTGCAACATTGCTAAGGTTGAGAATTTGATTTCGGTTCAATCTGTACACACACAAAGGGAAAAATGAATATGAATATGAATATAAAAATAATCTTTGTGTATAAAAATCCTGTGTATCTACGTTTGTAATTCTTTCTTTTAATGTGGATTAGACTTTTAACTTGACGTGAAATTCTTTTACTGGTAAAAACTCTTGTAAAAGTTACTCCTATAGAAACCTAAAACCGACGAGTAGAGTGATTGATTGTCCGGGATTTGAACATATCTACATCACACAACCTTTACATCGAAAGTCGAGGATAATCAATGCGAATACGAGAGAAACTGTATAATATTCAAAAAACATGAGCATGAGTAACCCAACAGTTTCAGTCCTATACAAATAAAAGAACCATAATGGACGTAAGAGCTTGCCTTTAAACTTCAAGGTTTCTGAATAAATAACGTATCATTTAGGTACTTACTTCGCAACTTTCAAGGAGAATCTACATTTTAAGTTTAAGAAGGTTTTAAATACTTACTTATTACACGATTTCACTAAGTTGGTAAAAAAATAATTTAAGAAATAAAGGTAATATCGACGAATTTTTTACGTTCATTAGTTGATCCACTGTTATTATATTATTTCACAGGATTTGTGTTTGGTAAAATAAACCTATGAGTGGTAGTTTTGGCAAGATTTCAAAGTTAGTTGAACGTGGTTTTACTAAAATATGACATATACAGTAATGTAGAGCAATACAGTACCAGTACAGAAACAAAACATACCGTTCTGTCGCTTATCAAAACGCCGCATATTTGGCACAATGCCCATGCAGTTACGTCCCTATGCTAAATGACAAAAACTTATACCTACATAAACGACTAGTAAGAAAAATAACAGTCTACATAATATAGGTAGCTAAATAAAAGCTTAACTTTTCGAGCATACATTTTAAATAATGAAAGCCAGTGATTTATCTATGAAATACTCGTATATAAACACAGGTTTTTATCACGTTATAGACCTTATTATTTTCTGACGTTTCGACGTTAAAAAAGCCATGGTCGCGGGAAAACGCAATTTCAAAATATGTATGAGTTGTGATCGCGAAAGTTCAAGAAATACCTATGCTTTCTTTATATGTATTTATGAAAACGCAAAAAATTCGCTACGAGTGCTTCATATCAAATTAGGTAAAAAGGTTAGGAGGAATATTAAAAGTTCAAATCACATTGAACATTTTCCAAGGATATTTATATATTTATTTATTTTTTATTAGCCTACGCGACTAAAATCAGACAACAAACATGAATGAATGAAAATGAATGAATGATGACAAGCAATTGACAGCAAATGTCTTTCTGTGTGACCTGTCACTTACGTATGTGGGCAACTTGCCAAACTTTGAAGGCAAACACAAGGGCAAGCCGAGTTATATCAATGGAAGTTTTATTAGAAGTTTATGAGGAAATAAATGGCCTCCATTATTTTCATTCTGTCAAAGGTCAAGTGTACTATAAATGGTTAAGCACCTATTTGTAGAAGTGTCCGCTTCAACTGAGATTTTCTAGAGTAATATAACAAGGACGGGCTCAAAATGATGAAGGAAATTCGTAATTTTTTACTATCATGGACGAAAGCAGTCTTCTTCTTTTACGACTTTACGACGAAAGTAGTAAATAATACCTACTACTACTACTACATACTACTAACTACTACTACATCGTCCTTGGTATTTATTTATGAAACCATTTTTTATTCAAAAGGTTATCTAGAATTTCAACTCGTCAAAACTGTTTCTTAAAGTAAAATGTTTTTATAAATTCGCTTCTTTTTCGTTCTTTTTAGATTAACTGGTGAATAACTCGGTATTTACTCTACTACGAAACTCTACTTACTAAAGAAGACTGCTTAAATATAAAGATTCGAACCTGTAGCCTATCAAAAGTCATACATCCAGCTAGACCGATCCAACTGTCAACGAATGCTAGTAACGAAGTTTTGTGTACATAATTACCACAGTTTTAGTCAGCCTACCCGAGGCTGCGCAAAACGAGCCCTTAGGCTTCATTCACACTGGAGTCAAAGATTACCTACAGTCGAATCAACGTAAGTGTGCAAAGTGTGTTATTTGAGTTAGCTCTTTTCCTCTAAAATTGATTCATTTGTTTAATTTAATTTTGTGTGTGTGCTGAATTAAATGTCTTTTATTCTAAAACTTTCATCTTAGAAGGCCTTTTAGGATAAACTGTATAAATGATAATTACTTTGACCATGGAATAATAATAAATAAATAACACAATTAGTTGGAGCAAATACCTAAATACTGCACACTATGATGTACCAACCCACCTATTTGAAGAATAGGATTATTTCGTGGAAGAGTATTAATAAGATTCTCAACTATGATTATCAATAATCGGATCCACACCAGCCGATCCATCTTGGATTAAAGATCGCGCGATCCACGATCCATCAAATGTGGCTTAGTACATATTTTGTATTTTGGATTGTGCGAGATACGTCTGCGTACCTCTTGTTCAGTGTCTGTGTGGATCCAAATACAGAATCTACATTTAGAGATATTACTAAATTGATGACACACGTACGCGGAAAAATAAGCGAATTTCAAAAAGAGTTCTAATATCGAATAGTAAAGACAGGTTCACATTGAGTCAGTAACTGACGGCAGTTTACTGACGAGTCAGTGCTGTCCGAGCACTGCCATCGTGTAAATTGATTTACTATTTTTTTGTTATTTTTTACTGATGAAACTGGCTCATATTATAGCACTGACGTCAGTTACAGACTTAATGTAAAACTACCAGCGTCAGTCAACTCTACGACTCAAATGTGACCTGAGCCTTACGAATACCCGAGTCTGGGTCTGACGTGAAGTGCCGAGATCGCCTGTGTTATGGAAATGGGCACTGAACCCACTCCATTTGAATACGATTGTGGAATGGCAGTCATTGCCGACAAACATGCTATTTGATAACCATTCGTTGACGGACTAAACGTTGATTTTGGATGTTTGCTGACTTTGTCCACCGAAGAATCAAAGAACAGGTAGGTACTAATGATGGTGAAAGATGGAGACTGACATTGACTATTTTTATCCCGATATTTCCGCTGTAACAGGACTTACACGGGTGAAACAGCGGGGCGTAGCTAGTCTATCTATTCTCTATGCATAACAAACCACTAGTTTTCCACTCCGTGTAACGTAGCTCCTTGAAGTGTAAACTTCGAAATGACAAAGGAATTCCCTTAAATAAGGTTACACTTGCAAATATACGAAAGATTGCTAGCACTGGTTTGTGGCGTTATCGACGATTTGTTTAATCAGCGGCTTATTTCCAGTCAAAATTACAAAATTAAACATAAAACAATAGGACTTCAATTCATCTTTTTCTTTGTTTTTTTTTGTATTTATTTAAATAATGTTAAACAAACATTACCTGGCGTACGAGTACTACACTAAGACTAATTACCTTCAGTAATTTATTTCATTTTTAAGCTAAATACCACTTATTTTAATATTTTTTCTCAATGCCGAAAAAAAGATTTTCAGGCATTCTCGTTGATTGAGGGCCGGTATATGTATAAATGTAAGTAAGTAGGTTCTCGATGGATTTAAAACTACCTTAAATTACCTAATGGTAAGAAAGTTGTGCATAGGGCACAAAGTCGTAAACTCGAGGTATTTTGGTTTGTTCTTGCTGGTTCAGTGACTTCAGAGTTACCGAAACGTATGCTTTTGAAAATGTGTGCTTTTTGCTATTAAAAAAAATGTTTGTTATTCTTTCACGCAAAAACGGCTGAACCGATTTGGTTGAAATTTTGCTATATAGATAGGTCATACCCTGGATTAAGACATAAGCTACTTTTTATACCGATATTCCTGCGGGAACGGTACTTATGCGGGTGAAACCGCGGGGCGCAGCTAGTTATACATATGAATATCAATTAGGCAATGTCTGTATTTCAAAAAAAAGACATCTGCTATCACATAAATCATGTTTTTCTCGATATTTTGAAACACCATAAATTACTGAATTAAGCTCAGTATAACCGGACCACTGTCGAAGCATCAATATACGGGCTTATAACAACGTTCATGTTTTACGCTTAAGCCTACAAACAAACGCACCCATACTTAATATTATAAAAGGGAAAGTGTGTGTCTGTCTGTCTGTTTGTCCGTCTTTCACGGCAAAACGGGGCGACAAATTGACGTGATTTTTTGTGTGGTGATAGTTGAAAGGATGGAGAGTGACATAGGCTCCTTTTTATTTCCGCTATTCCCGCGGGAACGGGACTTACGCGGGTAAAACCGCTTGGCGCTGCTAGTATTATATGAATATTATCTATTTATTTACTTACAAAAAATGTATCTAAGTAATTATATCAGTCATCTGGTTACCATAACACAAGCATTAAGTTGCTTAGCTTGGGACTAGATGACGCTGTGTGGAATGTCCAAGGATATTTATTTATTATTACACATGGCTAAGTCAAGACATGGTTATTGGAGAATAAGGCGGCTGTTGGAACTGCTTTATTGAATGGACTTCTTAAAATTTATTTTATTCGTAGCAGTCCTCGTAGCTGTGCTACGTCGAAGCTGGCGTAGAGCTTCGACGTAGCACAGCTACGAGGACTGCTACAAACGCCTTACAAGGTAAAGCTATGGGTTTGGTGAATCGATAAATATTTTACTAGCTCCGAGTTTTATGCTAGCTTTCTTTACATTTTTATTTGATAGTCTTAGTAAAGTAGTTGAATAGCCTATTCAAGGTTGGAAAGTGTTTTGTTACTATACCGTTCCTTTTTAGACACGCGTTAACAAGTTGGTAAACAATTTTGGCTAATAAGTAAAGTAAAATCGAAAAAAAACTACAGTCAGCAGTAAGTACCTATCTGTTTTATTTATGTTAATCGCTCTATTATTTTTTGTTATCGAAAATGATAAATTTTATTTTACCTATTTGCCCAAACCAAGTAGAGTTCTAAAAGGTGAGAAAAAATGTCCCGAATAACCAATACTAAAAATGTTAATTTTACCTTTTATTCACCGTCTTTATATCAAAAAGACAAAAAAATAGAAGCCAGAAAAGGACTACGTTTTTAAAAACACACTGAATTGTGAATTTCCTTTATGTCGCGAGTCGTTTCAAAATAACAGAGGTACGATTGTACAAACATTTCTAGCACATTCGAATATCAAGGTTTACAGCTTACACGAAAAACAACTCTATTACTACAGCCTAAAGTGTGTATAAGGTACATAATCGCGTGAGAATATTGGTTATTTATAGTGTGCTACATTTATGTCTTTGAATGTGTACGATCATTGATTTTATTAATGTAGGGTGTACTGTAATTTAGTGGACAAGAGGGCGTACTTACGAGGTCTTTGGGGGTCCGTTATGGTGATTAGAAACCTTTTTTGTACTTAGAAAATAATATGTACGTAAAATTATTGCTCAAAAGAGAACTTCGCGAAACAATGCCGATTGTAAGACTGGAACCAAAACGTAAATTGATTACTCGGAAACTATAGCATGTACAATTTTTTGCCGTACAATTTATGTATTTTATTTTTTCAATTGTAGATTAGGTAGGTAGTGTTGAATTTAAGTATCTTATTCTGGCAAATAAAAGCTAATCTGTGCATTATCGATATTACATACATAGTATGAACTGGTTACATACATTGTATGATTCATTCATAGTATGAACTGTTCTGACTTTAGTAGGTACCTACAATTCAAAGTACTCGTATTAATCAAAATTGAAAATTATGGAAATATCATTCTGTTTTCTCTTTGACATCAACAAAATACGAAATTGCAACGCAGCATTTAGCTGATCAGTGCACAAAATCGATACTAATGTTACTATCGACCACCGGACAAAGTTTAGTTAGCTTTCAAAGCAGCTAGCAAGCCTAGTCGACCGGATCCAGGAAGGACATGCATGAGTTTGTAGTTATTCGAAGTCAGTTCAGTTTGTTAGTTTTGAATTCACATGTAATTTGTACGGAGCGACGGTAATCTCTGAAACTACTCAGCCGATTTCAAAAATTATTACGCCTATGTGGTAGAATGGACTTTTGGAATGGTTATAGTTATAATATTATCCTGGTAGTTTCATTCATTATTACACCCGTGCAAAGCCGGGACGTGCTGCTAGTATGTGTATAAATTTACAGTGGCGTGCCTGTTTTTAGAACCATAATAAAATATCATCTCGACCCTATTTCTATCTCGCCCCCAGTGCCCAGTTAACACGAAGCTGTGTCTCCAATGGGTAATTTAATTAGTTTATTCGCGGAACTTCGCACAGTTTTGAGTTTTTGCTGGTTCTAATTTTAAATGCGGCTAGTTTTGTAAATGTTGCCAGATTGTAGCGAAATTTGTTGCTACATTTTCTGCGAAGGTTTTGATTAATGCTTGTTTTATTTCGCTAGTGAAATGGCCCGGCATTATGCGGTTAAATTGTCGTGTATTTTTTGTGTTACAACAAGGAAATAGGATTACGCCTGTATCCCCAAGGCGCAGTTGATATTCTTTTGTTACAGATGTAATCACAAAACTTTTGAAGTCTTTATAGATAGTACACCATACAGACTCATGTTAACTATTTAATTGTCACTTTTTGTAAATGTCTGCTCCTCCCTCATTTTTGTACAAAATCAAACATTTTAAATTTTCCACTCAAATCAACTTACCCTGTCAAAATTACATATATTTAAATCTTTGGCTTTATTCAACGTCTAGAAAGAAAATTTCACTGTCTAGAAAGAACGTATAATGTGCAAAAGATGGATTTTGTTTCATGCTGTTTTTTCAGTTATTATGCGTTTCTGATGAGAGGCCATTTATATCAGAAATATGAATTAAGTAGCAGATTCGTTTTTGAAAGACAATATACATATTAACTTACCTATTTTATATTAGAATAAGAATACATTTCTTCGTAGTAAGATTTCATAGGAGACCACATAAATGCACTTCAAATAAGCTAGCACTGATAAATGTAATGCAAGCAAGTAGGTATATCTACACATTATATTTAAAATATAGCGGCATCGTTTTCAGTAAAAAGTTAGTACAACACCTACATACTTACTACAAAAACGACCAAGGGAAGTTCCAAATGTTTTATCATTTAAATCATTTACTTTAATCTTTCCAAGCTCAACTCAGTAGAACATTGAACGGAAAACGAAGTTAATTTGATTTTAATAACCTACTTACAATAACGGGACCATTAAGGTTGGATCAAAGAAATCAAGCCACCCCAAGCGTCTACCAATCCGACTCAAAACTTTCAAATCGATAGTCTACAAACATTTCAATCACTTTATATTACAAATAATTATATCAATCATAAAAGATACTTACAGTGTTTGCTGATATCCAGTTAAATCCGGTTCGATACACACACAACACTAGCACTGAACAGTTTTTGATGCGGTTTGGGGAAAGACGCGCGTCTCCGAAGGACGTCGATACGCGGACTGAACGGCCATGGTTTTGTGGGTGGACGCATGCGTAGTGATGTCGGCTACAGTGAAGCGAAATGAGAAAGATAAGTACTCTTTTCTACTTTTCTTACTGATTTTATAATGAGAATGAGGTTTTGTTTGTACATATATTATTAAAAAGTGCATTTGACTAATTAAATAAAATTAAATAGTATGATCACGACTGTATCCCAGGGAGCGAAAGACATTTCTTTCAGTTCTTTATTTAATTTGACAAATTCATTCTATTCGTTCGTATATGATAAATTTGTAAGAAGAGAAGGTATACCTTATCTTCTACCTTTGGGTATACCCACTACATATTCTTAGTAAAGTAATTACTAATCTAATAAGGGGAATGTCAGATTTCTGAATGTCAAATAATGTCAGAGCACTTAAGAAGCGTTTTAGCATTTGGGCGTAAGCACTCTTTAAGTTACCTTACTGTCTTCACCGTCCGCTGTGAAATTACCTTAAGGTTGCCCCCCATTGTTCGGGCAGAGTGTCGAATTGAAAGCAAAGAAACAGTTTCGTGTCTCATTACAACAGTATGTGCACGTGCTTATTTAGTTTGTAAACTGGACAATGCTTTTATGGGTCGTGAAAGATGACAGGCGTCTATTTTTCTGAAATAAGCCTGACTATTGAGAACTTTTTTTTTATTCTAAGGGCCAGATTGAACTTACTTTATATCTCATGGGCGTAAAGAAACGTTATTTAAAATTATTTAAGTATCGTAGATACTAATTGTAATCTTTCAATTAAGTGACTGATTGTCTAACCAACTGTATAGGTAACTTTGGTCCTACTATTTTTGAGTAAAAAATAGTAGGTCGACAGTTTAGAAAAGTTTACCAAATGTCTTAAAATTTGTTTGATTAGGTCCTAAAATTAGTTTTCATCAATTTTACGTTCATTAATAACTGTTGATTGAAAATTGACGTTTAATGATTGAAACAAAAGATTTCAGACATAACGCCTTTAAAATTCACTCCCAATTACGAAATGGCAACCCTACAATTATTCCACAACCCTATGCAATTAATTTTGTCCAATCTTTGAGATGTTGGCATTTTTTTTTCATAACGTCTATAGTCATAAACAATAAATGGTTGTTATATTATGACGACAGTGGTTTTATGGCACGGCCGATGCCAATAACTGTAAAAGAGGTTTAATTTCAGCGTCCTATTGCTGACCTATTTGGAAAGCTAAACTTTCCAAATAGGTCAGCAATATTTTTTTTAATAATTGCTTTCTCGCGGCTATGTTCGCTCATTGGTATGTACCTACCAAGGACGATATAGAAATATTACAATAAGTAAGTGTATAATATTATCTCTATAACCTACAAAGTTTGTACCTACTACCAATGACGTTATTTGAAACACTTTAATCATGTTCGAAACTATGATGATATGACTAGTTAACTAGAACTTTGACTATGATTGACTAGTTTAAAAAGTTTCATATTTTGTGTGGTTATAATAAATTAATAACACGACTGTGTTTCAAGAAGGACTACTTTAAAAATTCTTATAAAAAATAAGATTTCTCGTCTCTACAAAATTCAATATTAATAAGATAATAGAGTACTCGTTACTATCTCATAATACAAGTACTATAAAGTATTTATCCGTACTGTAGAGGGATTAAACCAACATGCATGCATATACTAAGTAGTCTACTAATCCTCAGTAAATGAAGCAGACCGTACAGGCTAATGGAGGATCTAGTCTAGCTTGTGGATTACTCTTCCCTTTGAGGTGAGACTGATCAAAGGGTTATTAAATTCAAAAGCAGTAGGTACTGTGTTTTATCAATATGACTTTATCTGGTATGGTTTGAAAGAGTTGCATTTACGGAAAGTCTGAATAACCTATCTATCTTTGGTTTTGCTTATTGTGGTGTGTGTGTGGTGCTTACTTATTATTTGACATTAATTTCTATAAAAAATGACAAATATCTACCGACAGTAAGCCAAAAGAAATACAGATAGGTTATTATTACGATTGGCGGTTAGTCTCACAAAGAATAAAAATATAATTTTCATTAAAAATGTCGGCCACCGTTGTTGAATTATAAATAAGAAAAAAAACTTCATGCTAAGTCGGAAAATCGAAAGAAACTACTCTTTGCAATAGGTGAAACAATGGAAATAGCAATAAAAAAACACTTACAGAGCTTGCAGACTCTTTTTAAACTTTACGTAAACACTTTTGGCGTTGCCAGTACAAAATAAGTGTTGAAAGCTGCCAGAAAGAAATGTACATTAATGGAATTAACAAAATTCGAGGTGTGTAAGTACTTACTTATACATTTTTATACTTACATACATTTTAACATAAACTTAGGCTTATAATAAAATGACAACCATTTGAACATGGAAGAAGGTTTTCGTTTTTAAAAAAATAATAATACAACAGTTCGAAACTTTTGAACAAAATAAGCATAAGTGCAACAACTTTTTTCAGAATAATTAATAACTTTATTACAGATGAGTTAAATCATTATTTTCTTTAGTTCAGTTTATTATAATAACATTGTTTCAAAAGGTATCTAATGTTGAGTGATTTAATTTGAAAACTGACGAACCATTTCTTTCTGCAATTGTACCTACCAACAAAATTACTGTCTCAGAAAATTTTCTAAATTAAAAATTCTCTACGAGGTTCGTGTAAAACAGAGTATTACCGAAAATATGTTAATTTTGCAACTTTGTTTGGACTTTTTGGTGGAAAAGTTGAGGTATCATGTTTGGAAATGGAACTCATGTACTTACTTTCTTCTTTTGATGTTTGGAGAAGGGAAAGGAAAACAATTTTATTTATGTTTTAAAACTCCAATAAAATTAGGCTAACTTATTTATTTGGTAAAAAAATATGTTTAGGTAACTTATAACTTCAAAACGTAAGAGTACATAGTTTGTGTTATGAGCACCACATGATACTAAGTAGGTAGGTACTCATACATGTTATGCAATAGTTTATACCTTCTATAATTAAATAGATAACACGCAGACCCGAAACAAATATTTTGTTCCTTAGCGGGGATTTAACCTACAACCTCCTTACAGAGACTATAGGTAGTAGGTACTTATGTTTATAAAAGAGAGTCTATATTTTTAAGTAAAAAAAAATGATGCGTTTTTTCTAACTAAACAAGCATTTAATTATAGAAACTAAACTTCCACAAAAGGGCTTTTATAGCTGGACCATCTAAATATATCGCTACAAACGATTCATAGGTAGCTCAACTGATCCAAGCCCAACGGAAGCGTGTCCAAGACACTGACAGACTGAAGCGCTGAATGGCAAAAATGTCGCTTGATTTTCAGAATAAGACGAGTACTTACACAACAGATTCCGCGAAGAATTCCCCGGTTTTTTATTAAAATACCGTTATTTTATAAAGTCGCTTTATGAAGGCCGAGCCTGTTTATTTCCAATTGAGTTGAATGTTGTTATTTCATTAATCAACTTCAAATAGCCCGCAAATTGTATGGTTACATTGTTTTGGCGAGCAATTAATTTGTTTTAGCAATGTCCAATGTCTGTTTAGTCTGAAATTTGAAATTACACATTATTTGGCTTTTAAATCGTACCTCCGCATATTCGACCAGTAAACTAACTTAAGTTAGCTAAAACGTATATTAAATCTGTTAGGTACTATCTCTTTTACTATTTATTTATTTTTACAAATGATATGATCACGACTGTATCCCAGGGACTGGTAGACATTTCTTTCAGATCTTAATATCCTTTGAAGACGTGTAATGGGGTAGTCAGAGGTAATGTCCAAATACATATTTTGTACATGCCCACATTTTGCAAAAGTTAACTTTCCATACTTGACAGGTTGCGAGCCCATCGACGCTGCTAGAAAACCAACTTGTTTTCTGATATGAGTTAATTTTCATTAGTTAAGAATTAGGTAAGTATAGAAAATGCCCAAGACGCCAACAGTATTATGATCGAATACGCAGGTGTATTTTTTTCTGTTGTTTAAAAACGTGTCGAATGAGGTACAAAATAAAAGAAACCAACTCACATTTTTATTAAAAAAGAGTTTCTATACAATTTTTAACGAATGTAACATTAAACTTTCTGAATCCTTACATGGTCTTAAAAGGTCGTTTTAATAAAGGGTAGCTTTATATGGTTTCTTTTAATTGTAACATGGTGTAGAACACGGTTAAAATAAATTGTGGGTAAGGTTACAATAGGGTTATATAAGGTGAGTCATTCATCATCATCATTTATCATTCATAATCTTAAAGTCTACATTCGTTCGTTCGTTCGTATGAGGAAGCTGAAAACTCTGGTGACGGAGTTTTTAGTCTACCTGTTTAAATACAAAAACATGTAATAGTACGTTCACATGCGCGCGTTCAACTCGACATTCAACGGGCACATTCACGGGCACGCGCGTGTAAACGGTACGCCCGAGCCCGTGAACGCGCCCGTGAACGTGAATGCCGCGAACCGAGCGAGTGGCGGTTTTTGGGCAAAGTTCAAAGGATGAATGCGCGGGCGCCCGGTGACTGTTCACATGCGCGCGTGCAGTCAGTCTCTCTCGCGCTTTCGTGACGAGTGGACGTCCGTTGTTAACATGGTCATTTTGTTTCTTTTTCCAATAAAAATAAGTTAAGCCAAAGGTTAAGGTAGCAAAAACATCGAGATCCTCGCTGCCCGACATGCTAGCACTGACTGACACGCCTGCGTGCATGTGAACAGTTTGAATTTTCGCCGGCCGGGCACGGGCTGCATGCCGCGCAGCTCGCCAGGCAGCCCGCCGGGCTGCACGCCGCGCATCTGAACATAGCATAAGATAGATAAAAAGATACTTAATGAGATCACAAGGTGATTGTCTAACCGTAAATTTCTGATTTATTACCTATAGAATAGATTTTAGTTCTAAGTACCTACCTATTTTATATTTACACGGCTGTTTACTCTCAAGATAATATAAACAACGAATTTGATTACCTATTTAATCAATAACAGAAAAAACAGTCGTAAATTCTTACATTTACCTAAACAAATATAAAGTTTTATAAACAGTTTCCCAATAATCAATAAGTCTAGGCACTAAAGTTTCTGTTTAAAGTTTAATTTGTGAGATAAAAGTTGTAACATTTTACGGCACAGTCGATGTCGCCCGGTGGCACAGATTTTAAAGATAAGTAAGAGCTAGTTTAGGCTCCGGTTTTTAAATATACCTCTATAGAGGGCCTCTATTAGAGGCCAATGCAAGTTGAAAAACGCTAACCTAGACAGAAAAATATAACTTCATGGTATGGTGTTGCTTTAATTTTCTCCAAAGCATCATAAATGTGCGAGAACGTATGCGTACCTACTTGGCTTCACGACGATTCCCGCTTGTGAGTCCTTATCTATACCATTTTGTTTGACGGAGGTAATCTCCAAAACCACTCAGCCAATTTAAATAATTCTTTCACCGATGTGTAGAATGGACTGCCGGGATGGTTATAGGCTAAATTATATCCTGATAGTTTCATTAGTACACCCGTGCAAGACCGGAACGTGCTGCTAGTGTATAATATTTTAATTTAAAAAAATAGCTAAAAAATAACGATCAATAAAATTAAAAGCCGACGTACATCCCACGTTTATCCAACTCTACGAAAGTTAATCTAAAACTAAACTACCTAAATACCTGTACAAAGCCTCATTCCAATGCGATTAAAATTGAACATCCAGAGCTTTAATTAAATACAAACGGTTGTCAAGCAACAGTTGGATCGATACAGAACTTAAATAAAATATTAGCTCTGCTCGTAGCATTCATTTATACTTAGAGCATTCACATTTCTTTTTATTTATTACGTCTGAGTTTTAATAATGAAATAGTGCTCTAGAACCTTTTACTGTATTTATTGAATCTGTGGCAAGTCTGTGACTGGTGCGAGTTTAGATAGGATTACTCCTATAATACTTATAGCGTCATTGCAAAAGGTATGTATAGGGGTTTGTGAATTTTCAGTCTTCCGACAAATCTGTAAAAGGGCTTAATAAGTCCCATTTACACGATGCAAAGATTCTTGCCTGTAGCAGATTTAATTGAAGCAAAAGTTGACTACCATGTTTAGACCTAATTTAATTGTACTTATTTAAGAATTATCATCGTAAACTGTACTTTTTTTAATTTTTAGGGTAAAGTCTGAGAGGATTAACAATGAAGCACATGATTTACTCCGGACACCCATCGCAATTCTGGCTGGTAAGTAATTTCATACGCTGTTTCCGCCTACCAATAAATACCTATACCTACCTATATAATGATTGCAAGGAGAATATAAACTGATTTTTGAACGTTAACGTTCCCATGATAATGGAATGTATTCACCATCGGCAAACACCGCGGGGCGCAGCTAGTTGATCAATACATAGTGAAAAAAACTCGTTTACTTTCAGGGCCGCCAAAGATCTGAAATGAAGACCACTGCCGATGTGGAGGGCATGAAGAAACTCACTGATGTAGTGGACTACGACTCTGTTCATATTCAAAAGTAAAGTTATGTTTTTAATCAAGTCTAAATAAATACAAAACCACTCTAATTGAATTTAATAATTAACGCAACTGGCACAGCTCTCAATCATATATAAAAATAAAAATGAATTTACATTTCACAGACTTATTGAAAACAGAACCAGCGAGAAAGTTCAAGAACTTCTAGATATAGAAGAAGATAATTTATGACATAGAAGAGAACAGCTGAGGCTGCTTCTAGAGACGGAGGAAGAAGAACTGGTAGCGGAGTTGAGAAGGAAGCAGAAGAATCAAGAATGTGGCTATTGTAAGGAGAAGAAGGAAAGGATTAAGGCGATATTGGATGAGCTGGAGGCAGAGAAGTTGAGAGCGTGTTTGCAGGGATTGGAGAAAGAGAAAATGTAAGTCTTTAACCCCCTCCCCCCCCCTTCCTATAGCTAACCTATGGATAGCCATAGTACTTTCGTCATAGCAACGTTGTCATCTGTTAAAAAGTTTCATACTCTATTCCTTTTCAGAGCAAAAGGGATGATGTGCACAAAAGAAGATGAGAAGAGTCTAAAAGAGATGCAGAAGCTGCAAATGCTGGAGAAGAAAAATATAGAACGACAGGAGCAGGATATTGATATGATGTGGCATCAGTTGCTGGTGGAGGAAGTTAGGCAGAAGGTGAGTTCTATCATTTTCAAAACTGTCGTGAGTTGTACTAGACTTTAAATTAATACAAAGGGAAATTACTCACGTAAAAATATTGTCTCTGTAATTTCGCTGTCTTATATTATATTTTTGTATGCATTAATTACATTACATCACCACTACAATTTAAATGCCAGCGCAGCGCATTTTAATGCAGCGGGCACGATGTAAATAGCTCACTCTTTAACGTGAAATATTACCATATCCCTCCTATTTATCATGTCACACAATGTTTTAAGAAAAAGCAGTTTGACAAAAAAAACGGCGGAAGGAATAATAAAAACCATATTGCACGATTCTCTGTTACTATATGGTATAGGTTCATTTTAAATGCTGTATAGTAGCTACCCAACACAATAAAAAGTATATTTTATTTTGACGAAATCTAAGGGTTAAGTCATAATCTCGGATGTTTTTAAGTAGATATCCCTCAATTTATTAAGTACTAGCAGCACGTCCCGGCTTCGCACGGGTGTATTTATGAAACTACCGGGATAAATATAACCTATAACCATCCCAACAGTTCATTCTACACATCGGTAGAAAAAAATTAAAAAATCGGCTGAGCAGTTTTGAAAATTACCTCCGTCAAACAAACAAACTTTACCTCTTTATAATATTAGTAGGTACAGATAGTACAGATAAAAATAATTACGACTTCAATTAGCGGTCACGTACTTGTAGAAAACAAAATGTATTCAAAAACACAGCTCATTTTAAATTATGTTGAGAGCCTTCGTGAAATCTAGTCATTATACCGACGTCCCGTAGCGCTACGGCGTAGCGGCGTAGCGGCGTAGCGGCGTAGCATGCTGGGCTTGCAATTAAAACCTCATTATTATTCGGTTTTGGAGACTATGCCCCATGCATTTTGTAGAGTTCATTAACTTGTAAAAAATAATAATACCTACCATAGACGAATTTTGTGTATGATAAATTCATTATTATAGATTTTGTAGATACTTACCTGCTTAATGATGTGTGTGATTGGTGCAATTCTATAATTATTTATTTTACATAAACGAAAAGATCTTTTAAGGAATGCTAAAATTTACAACTTTGTAATATTTGTTTTTTACTTCTTATAGATGTCATTGTGTTTTACATGCAAAAATTAATGATTCAACAGGAACATAAAGAAAGAATAGACGAAAACAGACGTCAGCAAGAAATGGCAGACCGCAGAAGAGCTTATGATGAACAAATAGCCAATACCAATAGGTAATACACGTTCATTCACTCTTCCATTAAATCTTTCATTCATCTTTCACTCACTCTTTCACTTATTGATTCATTATTAATCAGCTTCAAATTAAGTAATCGAATAACCTCCAAATTGCTTGTCGGTTGACCTATTTGCAATCATTCATTCCGTTCATTCTTAGAAAGCGGCAAGAAGCAATACGGGAAGAAAGAGAGAAAGAAAATCGGAGACTGGAGAGAATGAAACAGAAGATGGAGAAGGACCATTATGAGAGTAAGTTAATTATAAAGGTGGTAGAGAGATAGATAGACACATTAATGCACACCACATTTACATTTAAACAAAATTACAGTCACACACAACATTTGAAGTGAAGTGAAGAACAGTCCGTTCACGTTCCTTAAATATTCTATTCATATTTCAGTTATAAGAAAGAAGAAAGAAGAGCAGAATAAGAACAGAAGCAACTACATCGAAGGGCATGAAATGAAGATGTCGAGGCTTAGAGAAGAGAAGCGGAAAGCGAGGGAGATAGACAATGGGACCATCAGGACGGCTTTAGACGAGTTAGAGCGAGAGAGGCAGAGGGAACGGACTCAAATGGTGGGTTTTATGATCACATCGGTACAGAGACAATACCTACTTTGGATTACCTAAAACAATATGTTCAGATATGTATCTATTTAAATTAAATACCTAAATATTTTAGCGCAACCTTCAAATCGAGAAGCAGATTTTCGTAGAAAACTTCAACAGAGAGAGAATGACCGCGCTTCAGTTAGAAGACTCGGCGGAAAGAATCGCAAGAGAGTGGAAGACAGCTGAGGAGAACAAGACGGATGAACAGCTGCTGAGGTTGGACGAGGAAAAGAGGATGAATAAGGAGGTTAGTACTCATCCTCACATATAAAAGAAGGTTGTATAGGTACTTACCTATTAATAATAACCCTCAGATTTATATGAAAAAGTTAGCGTCAGTTTACACCAAGATGGAAGGGAAGCAGCGCGCAGCTTTATCGTCATGTGATTAGGTAGGTACCTACATAATGCTTAGTAGGTAGGTAGGTACCTATTCAAGCGCTTTGAAAAGTGCTCTTGGTGCCGCTTCGCTTCGCTCGTGGTCGCCTGCGTTTAAAGTTTCTCAAGCGATACTATGTAAAAAGGTGATGAAGTTATAGTTTAAAACGATATGAAAATAAAAAAGTGCGTCGCTTCCCTTCCATCTTGGTGTTAATTGTTAGGCTCCGGCAGGATTCGAAACTGGTTGACACAAAGGATTATGGAGAAAGAAATCTTGGCCTTCTTTGAATAAATAAGTACCTAATATACCTACCTATTACTTATTATTTGTTTCATATTTCCAGCAAGCAGCCCAAGAATACAAGAATCATATTAAGAACCGTTTTCTACAAATAGAGAAAGATAAACAAACCCGCGCAGAGAGAATGCAGCAAGTCAAGAGAACAGCGTACAACGAGCTGCAGAGAAGGTTAGACAGCGCCAAGGACGAGCTGAGGAAACAGATTGTGTACAGGAATTCTCTTACAACACAGTTGAGGGAGAACCAGCGATTAATGGTAAGGTTTCAATGTTGACAAACCTGCTTACCTACTTCTGACTACCCCCTACATCTTCAGAGGATCTAAAAATGACCAAAGATCTGGAACAAAAATATGTCTGCCGCTTTGGGAATGCAGTCGTGATCAGATCAATCTTAATTTTTATACATAGGTACCTAAGTAGGTACATACATAGGTGCATGCATAAAATCGGGCCTCTTTCCCATGGGGGTCGGCAGAAACCACGAATCTCCACTTGCTAAAATAGGTCACTAAAATGTAGTTGCTAAATAAATCACAGCTTAGAGTACCTACAATTACAAAAAAAGCTAGGTACCTATAACTACCTACTACGAGTATATAAAGTCTACGCACTGATAGGGACTATACTTTCTCAGAAGGTAGGTAAGTTTGAAGTTATGTTTTTTTTAGGAATCAGAGTCACTGAAAACTGACATTAAGGATATCCCTTTCACAAAAAACAGAATTATGTTCAAGGAAGCCTTGGAGGATACGCTCAAGCAGAAAAATGTCACAAGGAAGAGGTAAGAACCTAACCTACCCTACTGCTTACATTATTGAAAAGGCTTAATCTTGGTAGCTATGAATATAGGTAGTACTGTGGTAGTACCTACCTATTCGTATTCCTCAACTACCAAGTCAAAAGATTTTTTTTTAATTTCAGTACAAATCCCGTTCATCCGTTCAGAAGATGTCTCAATCTGAAAGCCGAAGACTCTGAAACAAAGTTTCCTCTCATTTAATTTAGTAAAATTTGCCTATATCTACACTTTTAACAATCGATATAATTAAAGAAATTGTAAAAATGTTTAAATTTTCGCGCGATGGTTAGAAGCGCCATCTATTGAACTATCAACATAACTTGTTAAAGTGTTCGTTCCATTCTACGAAATGCTATCAAATCAAATTAAATGTAATCTATTAATAATAGTAAAAATTTAAACAAAACTAAGTGCTATTTTATTAATTTTTATTTTTCGTCCATTCGAATTTCACTAAATGTTTATTGAAATCGTTATGACAATTTTGGTTTTGTTGACAGTGACAGCCCAGTTAGAAAAAAAAATAATCAAAAACTTGTGTTGTGTGATGTGAGTATGTGAGTATTGTTGAGTGTGTGTGTGTGTGTGATGATATTATTTTTGAAATCCAATCTATCCAACCACAGAGTACTTTGAATCCAACCAAACGCTCGCTGCCGGTCGGCCGGTTGCCGGTATGAATGTGATTTGTTCAATGAAAAGTTAATAATGAGGGTAATTTTGCAATGTTTTTATGCCATGTGCACTGACCTACCTCACCATTCTCATAAAACCGGCTACACGTGTTCTATAAATCCAATTTTCCATCCAGTCATCCAGTATCCAATGTTGTGAAAATCTGAAAATGTTCCAAGGCGAGGATATAGCTTTCAACGGTCTGGAAGTATGCAGTTACAGGCATTTACAGGGAATGGCGAAGGGCATGGGCCTCCCATCAAACGTAAAAGTGAGTAAATCATTGAAAATAATATATTTTTTGTCCATCAAAGTTAATGCCATGTGCCGGGTGTGAGAAGTTACAAAAAGTTTGTAAGCACGACTTCTAAGTATTCATTGGAAAATTAATTCGTGTTTTCTGTACAAAAAGCAGCTGCCAATGTATTTCATACCACAATTACTCTAAAACTTTTGAAATATCTGTTTTTTCGCGTGAGCAAGTAGCCACCTCTGGTGGCGGAGTTTAGTCGCTCAAATGCCTCCGTCATAGCTTGTATAGGTAAACTAAGACTTTAAATTATTAAGAGAAACACCTACAATACAAACATTTTTTACAACTCCATCCAACACAAACCCATTTCAGAAAGTTCATCTAATCGAGATGATACGAGCTAAGAAGTACTGCTCTGAGTCAGATGTTCAGACAATCGTGGATCGTGTGAAGATGGAGCGCAAAAATGGTCAGGCTAAGAAGAAAATGGAAAGGAAACCATACGGACATCAGGTGAGGAAAATAAATGTTAAAAGTTCATAGTCATGCTCCTATAATCCATACACCGAGTTGATCAAATAGTTAGAAAAATAAACGTATGTGATTGGCTTAAAAATGGGCCTAGGGCGGTATGACATTGCCTTAAGTAATGTATTCTGCTATAATGGTTTCTTTACCTGTTAGCAAATTTTTTACATACGTACCAACAAATAATTGACAACATATTTAGTTATGTAGTTTATTTTTCGATAACGATTCGATGAATAGAGTTAAGAGGATTATGATAATTGATTAAGACCCTGTGGCTTGTGTGAGGCATCCCGCACTTAGCAAGATTGCTTGTATCAACCATTGTGAGCTAAATGAGGTCTTGAAGGGCTCTCCTCTCCAGTCTTTTGACAGATGTTCTTTTTTGCATGAGTTTCACGGCAAGGTTGTTAGGGTGTACCTATATGCGCTTGGAGTATGAGCGAAGTTTGTCCATTATATCCTGCTTAACTGTTGGTACTTCCAAATCTTGGTGTGGTTGTTTGACATACCAGGGTGCAATATACTACTTTTTAAATAGTTCTTTTGTTACTAGGAGGCAGAGATATCATCTACAAGCCAATCCCCTCCTATAATAGGCAATCCGAGGAGCCCGTCTGACTTCATCATTCAGTACAGCCCGGACATCTCGCAAACTATCATGAAATACCAGCCAAAGCAGAACTTGCTTTCAACAATGCTACAGCCATTGAAACGGCATATTGAGAGTGACCGGGTTCTGAGGAGTTTTAATTCAGCAAAGAGGCCGAATTACAGGTAAAAATTTACTTCACTAGCTGCGCCCCGCGGTTTTACCCGCGCAAGTCCCGTTCCCGCGGAATATCGGGATAAAAAGTAGCCTACTTCAACTAAAAAATCACGCCAATTCGTCGCCCCGTTTTGCCGCGAAAGACGGACAAACAGACAGACAGACAGACAGACTCACACACTTTCACTTCACTTGCATAGCTTCTATCGCGGGCCTTGAGCGTGGAGACCGAATCCCGAAATTCCGTAACGAAACAACCTAACGCTTGTCGCTTTACCGCGGCAGTCCCCGAGTGCTACACGTCTTTTTTTTTCTCTCCCATAGGATCATGGAACAAAACGACTGCATGGATTTAGTCGCTTGCAGTTCAATGCAAGAAATCCAAGAGGTTAGACAGGAGCATGCCTACCAGAGTGTGAATGTGGCCGTACAGAAACAAAGGCCGGTCGTCACGGCCACAGTGCTAATGAACCACGATAGACAACTCGTGCCGGTCAATAGAAGTTCTGTGAGTATCTTAGTTTAACTTGCTTTAGCATTCTTGAGAGTGAGAAAAATAATAAATAAATATTTTTGCATATTTCAATTATTTATTCTTTTTGTGTGTATTTCAGAATACATCAAAACCAGCGAAACGCCAGCGCAAACTAAGCGGTATATACCCGCTTCAGTCTCAAGACAAACCGGTCTACGAATACGTTCCCACAGTCGGCTTCCGACGGACCGACGGACGCGTCTCCAAAATAAACGCTGTCATACAAAAACCTCTAGCAAGCACCCTCTTACCAAAAAACCGTGCCATCAAAATCTCCAAGAAATCCCTCATACAGAGAAACCAACTCGTTGCCAAACAACTTCAAAATCAAGCTATAGTACCTAAAAGAAGAACGCTAACTGTACAAGACATGATCAATTACAAAGTTGATCATCAATCTATAGATGTTGCTAAAGATAGAAGCAGTCATTACCAGATAGATTGTCAGACTAACGACGAACGTCATAGCTACAGTGAAAAATGGATCGATGATCAAGCTAATAATAGTGAAGTGACACACTATGCGTCACAAACTGAGCTGTATTCTATACCAGCGAGAAATGTTGAAGCAAATTCTTCTAGAAAAGTCTATAAAGGCCAGAGAGAAAAAACTGCCAAGAAATGGAGCTACAGCATTGAATATCAAGACAATGAAACTGCATCTAAAAAACAGTGGAACATTTATGATATCAACGGACAATCGCTTGACCAAACTGATAATCAGAAGGTAATTCAAAAGGAAACGAGCGAACCAATTTCCACTAACAACAGAGTAACTCAAGGCAGAATTACAGATCCTATATCTAGGGATTACCAAGTTGAATATCAGAAGTTCAACCAAGAGATTGCTGATCGAAGCGTGAAAACTACAGGCTGTTTTGATCAAGATAGAAACATTGATCCCGGGTCTAACATGAAAGAAGGTCACATTCAAACGCTTGATAAGAATATGAAAAATAGGTCTGATAGACTGTCTAATCCAAATGTAAATATAGACAATGTTGGTATGGACCAAATAACAGCAAACAAAGTAAGCAACACATGTACAAGAGACCAATACAATGTACCAGATAGAATGTGTAACGATCAACGATTTGATCAAGATAGGATAGTTCAATCAAGAACAATAACTGATAATCGATCTGAAATCGAAAACCAGATATTTATCGACAACAAAATACAAGAAAACACCAACGAACGTTATATTGTAGACACAGATAGATACCACAGACCAATTGATACAAATACTGATCAAAGATTTTCTGATCAGCGACTTTCTGATCAACAACTGCCTCATCGACTTTCTGATCAACAGCTTTCTGAACACCGACTTTCTGAACACCGACTTTCCGATCAACGACTGTCTGAACCATCTATAGCCAAATCTGAGGACATAAGCTCCCAATACCCGAATATGTCTGCGTTAACCGACGTTTTGCCCAACGACCATACTCAGTCTAACTACTCAGTCTACTATCACAAGAAGATAAGGGCTGAGCATGTGAAATGTCAGAAGGTAAAGGAAACGTTGCCGAGGATAGCTGATGTTTTCACTCAGTTCAATGATGTGCAGTATAGGAGTTTGACACAGCCTTTGTATGTGCATGTTGGCCCTGAATCTGAACGAGGTAAGATATTCTCTCTCTCTCTTCTCTCTCTACTCAGTCTACTATCATAAGAAAGGGCGGAGCATGTGAAATGTCAGAAGGTAAAGGAAACGTTGCCGAGGATAGCTGATGTGTTCACTCAGTTCAATGATGTGCAGTATAGGAGTTTGACTCAGCCTTTGTATGTGCATGTTGGCCCTGAATCTGAACGAGGTAAGATATTCTCTCTCTTTCTCTCTCTCTGTTCTCTCTCTACTCAGTCTACTATCATAAGATAAGGGCTGAGCATGTGAAATGTCAGAAGGTAAAGGAAACGTTGCCGAGAATAGCTGATGTTTTCACTCAGTTCAATGATGTGCAGTATAGGAGTTTGACACAGCCTTTGTATGTGCATGTTGGCCCTGAATCTGAACGAGGTAAGATATTCTCTCTCTTTCTCTCTCTCTCTGTTCTCTCTCTACTCAGTCTACTATCACAAGAAGATTAGGGCTGAGCATGTGAAATGTCAGAAGGTAAAGGAAACGTTGCCGAGGATAGCTGATGTATTCACTCAGTTCAATGATGTGCAGTATAGGAGTTTGACACAGCCTTTGTATGTGCATGTTGGCCCTGAATCTGAACAAGGTAAGATATTCTCTCTCGCTCTCTCTTTCTCTCTCTCACTATCTGTCTATCTCCCTTTGCCTTCCTTTCTTTTTCTCTCACTATCTCTCACTATCTGTCTCTCTCCCTTTGCCTTTCTTTCTTTTTCTCTGGCTCTCTCTATCTTTCATTCTCTCTCTATCTCTCTCTCTCTCTCTCTCTCTCTCTCTCTCTCTCTCTCTTCATCACTTTCTATGACGATTAACTGATAGTCTCAATTACCTATCTATTTCATTTTTTCTTACTGTCGATGTCGGTAGATAATTTACACATTTTGTATTGAAGTAATGTAAAATATCTACCCACAGTAAGCTAAACTGGTCTTTGAGACTGGCCGTAAGCCGGAATGCCTGACCACTCTGCCACAGATCCACTAATATTTAATGTTTTTTTTTTCTAGTGCCAGTGCCAACAAAACAACAAGTGAACATAAACAATACATGTATGTTGGAAACTATATATAACTTCAAGAGTCAGTTTGTGACCAACCCACCAGTGCTACTGATAGCTACCACTATTACACATTGTACTTATAGTACGAAGACTATTTCTTCAGCGTAAGTATAAAACCGGCCAAGTGCGAGTCGTACGCAAAGGGTTCTGTACCATTCTGTGAATATTTCAAGGCTTATGCGTCTAGTTACCGTTATTAAAATCGAGCAAAAAGCAGTAAAAATATCTCGCTTGTTGTATGGCAGCCCCTCCTTAAATATTTACTCCGTTATTCATAAAGATTTAGCAAGATAAATAACTAATAGCTGTGCTATGCTAATAGGAAGAAATTTAAACACACGTGATTGGTCGTCGAAATTTGTCTTTCTCGTGATGGGCTAGATTGTCAAATCTGGCCAATCACGAGAAAGACAATTATTTTCGACGACCAATCACGTGTGTTTATTTTTCTTCCTATTAGCTCGCTTCAAGAAATGAAGTATAGTAGAATATTAATAACGGGGTAAAACTGCTCGGCGCTTCTTTGTGTTAAGCATTAGCAGGGGTGCCTCTCCTCGAACATTGAAATCACTCCTATTTTTCTTCTTCCTATATTTTGGTGTTTGATTTTTGCGGCGTCACCTAGCGGCGTTTAGGCATCCGACTGCATGCCACTTAGCACTAGATAGAGTTACTTATTTTTGATTGCAAGCAAGACCTAAACGCCGCTATATAGGGGCGCCCCGCAAATATCAAACACCAAAAAATAGCCTGAAGAAAAGTAGGAGTGATTTCAATGTTCGAGTCATCTCGAACCACAGATTACATAAGTAGAGATACCTCATGGTATCTCTACTTATGTAATCTGTGGTACCTATTAGCTTGTTTTCTCCTATTTCCTTGTATTTTTTTTGCACAATCCGCTTGATATGCACGTGCCTTACAGGATCGCGCAGCCGGCCGCAGCTGAGTTTAGCAATAACAGTGAGTTTGCTTTGCTTATTCCTTTCTGCATTTTTTCTAGATAAAACATATATTTTCGGGTATTTATCGCAGTTATTTAGTCTGCCCGCGACCACGGCTGGTGCAGTCCAGTTAAAACGTCGGGATAAAATTAAATTAAGGTAATTGCGATAAAAACCCGTAAATATAATGTTTTATCATGTGTTCTTCGCAAAAGTTTTAAAGACAATTGTATTTATTTTATCCCAATTCTTTTGTTTTATAATTTTTAGTACTCATTGTTCACTAAAACATAGGTCGCTTGTATCTCACAGGTTTTCCGTCGCAGTCATATACTTTTATTTAGGATATTTTATTTATAAATGAAATGCTTAAGTGTGCCTAATTATATTTGAAAAAATCTTTATCATGATTTAACAACATAAATCGCGATGAAAATTTCTATCTACCAGCTTTTAATTTGTGTGTTTAAGTTGTGTTTTTAATGTTTCAGCGTACGAGCGGGCTAACCCACAACAGAGGGACTCCACAAGTCGCGTCTGTGACTATTTGAAGCCGCAGTTTAGACCCACGCCCACGCCTGACTTCACCTGCGTTGAAAGTATGAACATAACTACTTATAAAAATAATAAAAACCACATTTATAATTACTTCTCCCTATAACCCCACTACATACATAGTAGGATCGTAGTGGATGGCACAAACTAAGGGAGGCCTATGCCCAGTGGGGAAAGTCGGGCTGTGGATGATGATGATGATAACCCCAGGTTTGCTGTAAGAAAACTCTTTTAGGGTTAAACTATCATTTATCATTTCGCATGATGAGAACGCATCGCAACATCGTACGATCGCGGCCAATAAGGACGGCCCCTATGTGTACAATAAAAAAAGAAAGACGTCACTCGGGGACTGCCGCGGTAAAGCTATTGCATGCCACCAAGAGGCGAATAAAACGTCAAACGCACGCAATTATGCGTCCTATATTAATGAAAAGAGGGTTCATTATCTTTAATCGGGACGCAGATCGGAATTTTTTCGTTACGGAATTTCTGGATCACCCCGCCGAGGCCCGCGATAGAAGCTATGCAATAGCTTAATAATATAAAATGTATTATTTCTAGTAGTAAGTTCGTCTACAACATCGCTGGACACGACCAACTCGCAGGATCTTGGAGCTAACGTCACCATCCCGGAGATGGTGGAAGATGCACTGGAACTGATCAGCCAAGACGGGGTAAGACTCAAGCATTTTTTTTCATAGCTGGAATGTAGGTTTCTTCATCTGATTTGTTTATTTAATCATCATCATCATCTCCCTGCCCTTATCCCACTAGGTGGGGTCGGCACAACACGTTTCCCTCTTCCATTTCCCTCTATCGCTCGTCATCTCAGTTTGTTTATTTAATAATTTACAAAAAATTATGTATTGCCTAGTATATATCAGACATTTGATTACCATAACACAAGCAAGGTCGAAACACATCTGCTCATGGCGTCGCCTCGGATGTTCATAGTGTGATTTTGGTCATAGAAAATAATACAATTTGATTCGACTCAACACGCGTCGCGTTTCATCGGGTCGCGTCGCGTGTTAATAATGTGTTTCGACCTTTAAAATGCTTATCATGGGACTATACTTCATTTCTTGAAACGAGCTAATAGGAACGTAAATAAACGCACCTTATTGGTTGTCGAAAATAATTGTTTATTCTCGTATTGGCTAGATTTGATAATTGACAATTGATTTGACAATCTAGCCAATGACGAGATAGAATATTATTTTCAACAACCTATCACGTGAGTTCAATAAATGAAGTATAGATGACATTGTGTGGACTTTCCAAGGATATGAATTATAATATTAGTAGGATAATAATGTGTTATTATTTCAGGATTACATGGAGCGTATAGGAATGGACGTGAGAGTGCAATGCATGGTGTGCGACTGGGCTGGACCCAAGATCATTGTGGAATCTCACATCAAGAAGGTAATGTATACATATTTATAATTTTTGCCACTCTTTCCGGTTAGTTAATCCTACTTCCTACTATCCTATCCTTCCTACACTAGTTTGTGAGAATGTATGTATGTTTGTTATTCTTTTACGCAAAAACGGCTGGACCGATTTGGTTAAAATTTGGTATGTAGATAGGTGATACCCTGGATTAACATTAACATAGGCTACTTTTTATCCCTATATTCCCGCGGAAACTGGACTTACGCGGGTGAAACCGCGGGGCGCAGCTAGTAGATAATAGTTCGGCTATTAATGTATTTTGTCTAAAACAATTTAAATAAATAATAAATAAATTGATAAGGAAGTGAATTTATTGCATTTTTCTTTGTTCGAAATAAACTAGATGTACCCTAATTTCAGGATCACTCGGCCGTGATCCAACAGACGATAGGTACAGATTGTACCGTAATCTGTCCCGTTGCATCTCTAACCTCCACTTGGCGCGGGCAACTGGTGAAGCATGGATCTTCATTATACGTGCTCAGCGGGCAGTGGACTGGTTATACTGTGCACCTAGCCCTGTCTGTAAGTAAAATAAATATCCTTGGACATTTCACACAGCGTCATCTAGTCCCAAGCTAAGCAATTTAATGCTTGTGTTATGGTACCAGATGACTGATATGATACTTAGATACATTTTTTTTTGTAAATACATACACATTTTAGACAGAGAACACCCAGACACGGAACAATTATCTGCAGAACATACAACATTTGTCCCGTAGCGGGGATCGAACCCGCAACCTCCGCGTCTCAGGCCTTCGCCAACTGCGCCACAGAAATCGTCAATACCGTGTCAGTTCAAACAGCGTACAAAAACATAACGACTACTTGCTTTAGTGTAACTTCTTTAAAGCTATTGCATGGCTTCTATCGCGGGCCTTGAGCGTGGAGACCGAATCCAGAAATTCCGTAACGAAAATAACCTAACGCTTGTCTCTTTAGTTCAGCAACTCGCCTCTAGGTGGCATGCAATAGCTTTACCGCGGCAGTCCCCGAGTGCCACACGTTGATTTTATTATGTGTTACGTGTTCGGCAAAATAAATGTATTTTCTTTCTTTCTTTCTTTCTTCATAACATAAAACTTATTTCAGATGATCCCCACAGAAAACGAATTCGAAACAAAACGAGCTCGCTTAACCGTCTACAACAAAATAACAGGCCAGCCATTCTCTTACGAAAGCGAAATTAAAGAACTACCCGACTCTATGCCGTACGAATACGGTCTAGATTGCCTTGTAATAGATATAACTAAGCTAGATTCGATACCTAGTGCTAACTCGAAGTTAGCTAATAGAGAGTTAGTTTCTTCGCCTGAAGTTAAAACCGAGTTTAATAACGTTGAGATTATTGTTTATGTAAAGTTTTTAGATTAACACCTGGTTTACTTGCCGCTAGTCTCAGTAACCTATCTATCTGTGGTTTTGCTTACTGTCAGTAGCTATTTGTCATTTTTGGAAGCAATGTCAAATAATTATCAAACCACAGTAAGCAAAACTAAGGTTAGATAGGTTATTGAGAGTGGCCGTTAATAATGCCGCCAAAATTAAAACTAAACCGACTCAAGATGATGCCATCCTTTTTATTTTGATTGTTAAGAAAGAGACGACAACATATTTAGTTATTTTAGTTTTAAGTTATTATGTATTTCTACTTACTTGAAGACGTGTCTTATTTAGATGTTAGTAAATTAAGTACACTTAAAATCAAAAGTTCCTTATAAATTCAGTACTCTCATAATTATGTAAAAATATTTACAAAAATTGACTGAATTTTATCTTTTCTAGGTATATTCTGTTTGAAACTGAAATTGTTTGCAATTTTAGTTTTAAATGTGTTTTAGAAGACTGTTTTTATTTTTGTACTTACGTTGATTTTTGATACTTTTAAAATTATGTTGATTACTTATTAAGAAACATTATCGTGTGTTAAAAAAAAATGGGATTTAAATGCCTTTCTAATTTAAAATGATGCCATTAGACAAATAAAGAAATGGTATTTTTGAATCTCTTTGCCTATTGTTTGTTAAGATCGTTTGATCTCTTTTGAATTAGAATATAAGTTAAAATGGTTTAATTTAGACCCAATATGTGCCACATACTTCTCTTATTTAGTACAGTCAGCAACAAAAGTAGTTAAACATTAAAAAGCTTCTCAAAGTCGAGAGATTACATTAAGAAAAGTGTGTTTATAATATTCGTGTTCAAGTGAAAGAACTTATAAGAAAAACTTAAGATTCTAATAAAATGTTATTGCTGATTGTACATGGAAGTACCTAACTAACTTTAAGTTAAGAAATTGTTGACTTCTCATAAACGTTTATCTTGTTGCAAAATCATTGCCTATATTATAATTTTGATCTCATTTTGTTAAGTTTAAGGTTGATTTTTGAGAAATTAAACTTGTTTATTATTCTAATAGTTTTTGTTATTTCTACACAATTAACTGAAATATAGTTGTGTTATGATTAATATAGCAGTATTTATAGAAGTAATTAAGCAATGTGGGCATCGCTTGAGTAGCACTATAAGTCACGCCACGTAAAAAGAGCGATGAGAGGAACGGGAGGGGGTATGTGTTGGAGGGGGGTCACTCGCTCACGAACCAATAGCACGCGCTACATCAATGTGTGAAGTGCGCCGCGTCACCACACAACCAATAAGATTCCTTCAAATCGTCTACTGCGCTGCTTTTCCCCTCAGCGTTCTTTTTACATGGCACGACCTATACTATATATTACACAAGAATCTGTGGTGCTACATGGTTCTAAATTCTTTGTAATTTTGTTTATTATAAACTCGATTTGAAAAGTTGCAAGCTTTGAGAAGATAGCTATCTTCGATAGCAAGTCACACTTTGAAAAGATATAAGCTCAGAGCACATTTTATAAATTATATGACCGGCACATTTTAAAGATACACTGAAAAAAATTTTTTGTCATTAGTAACTTAAACTTGGGTAACTAGCAACATAGAAAAAGTGACTACATAACAAGTGCTACAAGCAACCAATCCTAGTATTGTAAAATAAGATGTGTTACTAATTGGCTTATGATGTTTGTTATAATTAAACAAAGTACTTATCTAATTATTACTAAACCATTTGGATAAATATGTACCATGTTAGATACAAATAAGCAAACCATTATTGGCATATAGATAACTGACTGTTTGTTAGTAGCATTTTAGTTATGTCAATTCTAATCAAACTTTTTGGTTACTACTAGACAACCCTATAGTTTTTAGTTAATATTATCAAAGCTATGCTGTTACTAGTAACTAAACTGATTAGCTACTTTCACCCGAGTAGTTAGGTTACTAGTTACCTATGTCCCTCACTACGCAGCTAGTAATAACTAAACTAATTATGTACTTACTTACACCATGTTGTGTTACTGGTAACTAAACAAATTAGCTACTAACACCCCGATTAGTTAGGTTACTACTTACCCATATGTCCCTCACTAAGCAGCTAGCAATAACTAAACTAATTATGTACCTACTTACACCATTATGCTGTTAGTAGTAACAAAACTGTTATGTACTCTGCAGCTGCTCAGTTTGGTTACTACTAGCTTGCAATTTTAGCTAGTTTGGGTATTTTAAGGTCGGCGCAGACCTGCGGCCCTACCGGCTATGGTGAAGACGATAACGATTAACGAAATTCAAAGTTCGATATGGCCATATTCAGTAAAAGGCGTCACAAATCGAACTTTGATTTGGTCCATCGTAACCACCTTCACTTTAGCCGGTAAGCCTGCAAAGCCGAAAACTGCTCGATCATTTTACCACTCATTATAAAATATCATCTTTATCCAATACGATAGTTAAAATAAATATAGTTGCTGTTGGATATGAACAATATTTTACTAACAGTGAAAAAAGATCAAACAATGTTTTCGCCTGGTCTGCTCATCTGTAAAAATTAAACAAAAACAATCATTTAGATAGCAACAATATTTATTTGTAGTTTTGGCAATCTACTTACTATGTAAAACTTAATGTTATGTACCTGTAATGTTAAAAATTACCGCCGCTCATTTAAAAATGTTAATCAAAACAATCACTGAATTATCGTAGGTAGTTATGTTAGAAACTTATTTTATACGAGTCTGAAATTAAAGTTGAGCTCTCTGTGTTACATACTTTTTACCATTAGAAGTAACATTTATATGATTAGGTAAAAAACTAATTAAAGAATCATGAGTTACATATATATTTTGTTTTTCATTCGGTATATCTACCTCAAAGCAGTGTAAAGCTTGCATATGGAATGAAGTAAACTGATGAGCTTTCTTGTTTGAATACTTTGCTTATCTCATAGGCTAGCTGGTAAAACCTAGAGCTTGTAAGTTTTTTCTCAGGATCATCTTTGAGTTCGTTTTCGATGATAATGGCACACAACCTCCTTCTTGCTGCGTTATTCAACAGTCCAATTTCTTGGTATTGCAGTAAAAGTCCTTTGCCCTCATTGCATGAACTTAATGTTTTATACAAATCCTGGGAACAATAAAATACCTTAATTAAAATAAGTATGAATGTATGTTGGCAAACAACAAAATAGTGAAAGAGAGGGGCCCATATTCTAGGCCGGGGCCACCACAGCTTAAACACTGTGACAGTGATACAAGCATCCTATTGAAAGTATAGCTAACATAGTAGGTACTACAATGCGAGAACATGAAAAATAGTTTTTCCATTATATTTTATTAGTATCTAGGTACTGTTTGTTTTCAAAAAAGCTAAATAAAACCTGCATACTGCACTAAGCATAACTTTCCACACCTATACATTAGTTTAGTTAGATAGATAGATTGCTGCTGGTTACCGGGAGGATGCAGGTGTGTGGCATTTGCATCTTGGAGAGAAGAAATTAATAATAAAAAATAATTCACATAAATAACTTACACAGCTGTTTGCTTGTTGGCTGTTTGGTTCTGGATCCGGATTACAGTCATCAGCAGCGTTATCTGAGGTAAGCTGTTGCATATCAGCTGGTAGGATGTCATCAATGTGTAGATGCACATATTAGAATCCAAAGTATCAAGCTAAAATTAGATAAAAATCGTTAGGCCTATATGGGTAGTCTTTATAGAGTATAGTATATAGTTAGTATATAGTATAGTATAATAGTTCAGCCTAAAAAATAAAAAAACAATGCTTTACCGTTATTCTACTATGAAACAGTTAACAGATATTACTTACACATACAACACAGAACAAAATACTTACAGTATTTGTGACAGGAAATGCGTCAGATACTATATTTTTGAGCATCACAATTTGTGATGTCAATTTGGCCCTGTGACCAATTATGGGCACCAATTCCTTTAAGTCTTCAGCTGACAAAATTTGTAAAGTTTCCAAGTCAATACTTTGTTCTGGAATTTAAAAAATATTGATAATTAAATAAAAAATCAAAATAATACCGGACAATTCACACAGCCTCAAGCTAAGCAGAGCTTGTGTTATGGGAACTAGATGATATAATGATTGATAAACTTAATACATTAGATATTTTTACTATGAATAGAAAACATTCAGAGCCCCCTGAAATATATGATATCAGAAGATCGTACATTTGGCCCCAAGGCGGGAATCGAACCCGCCTCTTGCGTCGCAGGCGGACCTAAGCCCGTTGCGCCACGGAAGTCGACGAATGAAATTGGGTTGAAGTGCACAGAGAGCTAAGGCTTTTGCATGTATGTACGTACATCATCAAAATCGGTTCAATGACTTAGCCATAAGAGTTGCAGGCAAATCGACACATTTGCATATTCTTAGTTGTTTATTTTTCTCGGCACAATATTTAGTTTGGAATAAATGTCTACTGTGTCTATCTGGTGAAAATTATACGAGCATCGCCCGCCCCGGCGAGAAGTCTGGCGTGGTAATGCCGCTCCTCGTTCGCGTTATCAAGTAAAAACAATAAATACTTACCTTTAAACTTATCAACGTACATGGCCAGACCCCAGGACACAAGGTAATCCTCCATGTTTCTTGAAGAACCTGATTCGCCTGGCTCTGCTGCCGACACCGCTTGATTGAATTCGCTCATGTCATTATATATTTTTCCCGCTTGACGAAATAACTTTTTTACAAACACCATACGTATAAAGATGTGGTGGTATTCCAAACGAACAATAAAATTCACTGCCGCTTTGCTCACAATTCAAAAAATCACAATCACAACACAATCAAACCAACGCGCACGCAAAAGAAAAGGAAAAGACAGGAATGAACTTGTTCGTTGTTCGGCGGGGCGCGGGCGCCGGGCGCACGCACGTTCCGTTACACATAGACAATCCTTTGCATTATTGCCAACAAAAATTTGATAACCATTTTAAAGCGGTTTGGCTAAACTTAACAAAACTTTTGTTGAATTAATATAATGGTCGGTATGGTTTCTTTTAACAAAACTATTGTTGTTAATGAATGAATTAAATGACTTACAAAGAACAAAACTATTGTGCAAATTATTACAAAAGATTTGTATTTGGTAATTATCTGTTGATTGATTAATATTAAACATAAGATTTGATGAAATACAATTTAACATGTTGATTAATAATAAGCATGAAGTTCGGATGCGTTAAGGAATTGGTTTTGTTGCTGCAACCACACTAGTTAGTCTACGTTATCTCAGTAAATAGTAACCAATATTTTTTTTACTGCTTACCGAACAAAAATCTACAAAACTAGTTTTGGATTCATATCTAAACTATTTGATTAAATGTAATTAAAGTTCGTTTCCGGACAACAAAAATGTTGACTTACATAACTAGTTCGGTTAATCCTTTTTTTCAGTGTATAAGCTCAGAGCAATCATCTTCTCAAGATATATAACAAAAAACTAAATCGATCAAGTAGGTAAGTTTAATTGTATTAAACTACAGACATACTTTTTGCAAAACAAATATCAAATACCATTTGACAACTTGACACAAGCTTCACTTGAAAATTGCCACATTTTCACCATCAAGTTTGTCATATTTTTCACTGTTTCTTTTTAGCACTTCATACAAATTATTAATTTTAGCACTTTAAAACTTAGAAGAGGTAATGTTCACGGCTCCACCGGCATGGCCGAGGCAGAAGATTCCGAAAGACGGTCCCGGGCCGAGGGGAGTTCCAGATTGCTACTATGTGAGTAGACTAGTGAACTTTTGCGATCACAATTCATATTCTATAACTACTTATATACAGGTTGTAACATAGTCGAAACGTCGGGATATAAATAAGGGAATCAACGCGATAAAAACCTGTATATAAGTAGTTCAAAAATATAGAACAGTGAACTTGATTTAAAATGTTATTCGATCACAATTTCATATATGTATTTCAAAAATATGATTGAAAAATATTGTTGAAACTAGCGGCCCATATAGGGGTCATTGTTTTGTTTGGCACATTCGCTTTTTCTATTATTTTGACGTGTTTTGTTAAATATAGTATATTCACTCCCAGATGAAGATTCTCCGACGAATCGAAACATTGTCGGTATCTAAATCGACAATATTTTTACGTGAGTAATTCCCCGTGTGTTATAATAATGTCTTGTACAACGGTACAACTCACGATAGTTTTGAAAGTGTAGTTAGCATTTTACGTCTTAAGATACCAAATCACGATTTCAAGTCTGATTTAAGTTTAAGGTGACGACTAAAGTTAGGTCTAAATGTCTACAATTTGTTTTCAGACATCACGGGTCCTAAACTCAACGTTTCGTTACGTGAAGTTCGTTCGCAAACTGCGCGCTGAGGAAGAAGACCAGAGGAAAGGAGCCGAGAACAAACTTAAAGAACTCAAGGATAAACAGAACAGCGACTTTTTTATAAGATGCGATCGAAGGTAAGGTCATCTATCACAATCACTACACAGTATAAAGTACCTATGCTTAAATCTTTAACTGCCAGTCGCAATAAATCTGTCTATCTCCGATTTTGCTTACTGTCGGTAGATATTTGACACATTTTGAATGAAAGTAATGTCAAATATCTACCTGCAGTAAGCAAAACCCTCAGACCAAATAAAAAATAAAGACGGAACGCCTCGGTAGATACTGACAAGTTAAAGTGTAGTTTCGTTTTGCGTGTGTGTGTTTAAGTGTGTCAAAAACAGTAAGGCGTACTTTTAACTTGCTTCACTTCGTTGTTCGCAGCGTTCCGTTTTTATTTTTTATTTGGTCTGAGGCAAAACCAGAGATAGAAAGGTTATTGAAACTGGCAGTGAAACTACATTAGTAGACAGGAGATTGCAAAAATACTGACAGATTTGACATAATACGAATTTGCACATTACCGTTATGTGGAATGTCCAAGGATATTTTATTACCTATTTATTATTATTTATTATCCTAGACATCTTGAAAGTATCTAGAAGTTACAACAAGATCAGAAAGAAATGTCTACCGCTCCCTGGGATATAATCGTGATCATTATTTTTAAACAGGTCATTGATCAACAATGTAGCGCGCCGTGTCGATCTCTGCATGGCGTCTTATCAGGAAGATCTGAAACAGAAACGAAAATCGTAAGTTATCTACGACCTCTGTGGCGCAGTGGGCGAACGCTCGGCTGAGACGCGTAGGTAGCGGGTTCGATCCCCGCTACGGGACAAATGTTTATATGTTCTGCAGATATTTGTTCCGTGTCTGGGTGTCCTATTCTATCTATAATATGTATGTATTTACAAAAACAAAAAAAAATATCTAAGTATTAAATAGTCATCTGGTTACCACAACACAAGCATTAAATTGCTTAGCTAGGGCCTAGATGATGCTGTGTGAAATGTCTAAGGATATTTATCTACCTAGTTATTAACACAAGTATAGGTCGCGCCACGTAAGAACGCTGAGGGGAAAATCTGCGCAGTAGGCGATTTTAACTAATCTTAGGTGTGATGTGTTGTGTGGTGACGCGGCGCACTTCACACATTGATGTAGCGCGTGCTGTTGGCGAGTGAGCGAGTGACCCCCCACCGAAGATACCCCCGACACTTCCCCTTATCGTTCTTTTTACGTGGCGTGACTATACTTACAAACGGCTAAGGAAAACTTAATCCCACTAATAATATAATAAACGCGGAAGTTTGTGAGGATGTTTGTTGATCAAAAAAAGCTGCCGGACGTATTTTAATGAAAGGTACCTACCAGGATCGCTTATATTCTGGATTAACATATCTTAGGCTACTTTTAATCCCGGTGTATACGGTACTAAGTGACCAGATAGTGATAACTTACCATACACGCAAGCATTACCTTTCTTAGCTTGGGACTAGATGACGTCGTGTAAAACGTTCAAGGATATTTATTTATTTAAAAACTTCCCAAACTACCTTTAAACTGATATTAAATGTTTATTCTAGATTAATAGACCTATTCAAAGTAGAAGAAGAGGAGAATATAAGGAAGTTCGTTGAACAAGCGCAAGCGGGCGCGGAAGCGATTTGGCAGGACAAGCAGAACCGGCTGCAGTACCTACTCGAGAAGCGGAAGAAAGAACACGCGGAGAAATATAAGGATACGCCATTGTTAGTCGCTTTAGTTCTGTTTATAACACTAGATGGCGCTACCAAAATTAGGATTTAAAACCACACTAATATTATAAAGATGAAAGGGTGTAAGGCTTGTATTCAGAGACGTCACTCAAACTTGAGTCTACGTTTAAGCATCGATTTTTGACAGTTCTCTATGAAAACTGAGTTATGAATCACCGCTTGAGACAGGATTTACGCTTGAGTATAGTTTCTAAATACGGGCCTAAGTGTGAATGTTTGTCATCACAGTTCGTTGAATTAGGCAAAAGAGGTATGTCAATTGTCAGGATTGTAGCAAGTGGAGGTCCGTTGTCTCTGCCTACCCCTATGGGAAAGAGGCGTGATTATGTATGTATGTACTAGCAATCAATCACCCATCAATTATATTCTCAGGTCGAAATGCGTGCACGTTTTACCCTGTATCTACAAGCTTCGCGCTAAAGAAGCGGAAGAGATACAACTATACCAGATTAAAGAGAAACAGGCGAGGAAAATGGCAGAGAAAGAGTTCGATCAGATGTGGTATGAAGTCACTATGAAGGAGAGTGATGCATTGGTAAGTACCTACTATCTTAGACAAAATAGAACATTCGTATAAAGAATACATAGACCCTTTGTGGCCTAGCCCTACCATCAGTTTCGAGTTTCACCTATAATCAACTTATTATGCTAACGGAGCAAGTATTTCAAATGTATGAAATTATTAATTCATACAAGTTTTGTGACACTTGTCTCGGTATCGAGGGTATCAAAACTACAGTAAACTGGTGGTAGGGCCACAAAGTTACATGCAGTGAAGTCGATTTATTTTGTTTTAGTACTATTTGCTTTTAACTCCCACCAGGCGGCGCGCATGGAACAAGACGCAATAGAGAGGGTTCGTCGCGACAAAGAATGTAAAGATTACACCGACTACCAGTTAGAGCAGAGGCGAATACAGAGAGAGAAAGAGAAGGAGCTATTGCGACTCGAAACTCAGAGGTTCAAGGCGATATGGGACGCAGATATTAAGAAGGAGGAAGAAGGTAAGTTTATTTACTTACTTACCAAGTCTCTAGAGCCTATGTGTTAATCCAGGGTGGATTAACACAGGCTACTTTTTATCCAGATATTCCCGTGGGAACGGGACTTACGCGGGTGAAACCGCGGGGCGCAGCTAGTATGGTATAAATGAACCTTTCTTTAAAACTAACTTTATAATTTCAACAATCTCAAACAGCGGAACGCAAGCGCACAGAGAAACGCATGGCCACCGCGCGCGAACGTAAAGAAATGATCGCTGAGCGACGTGCAACCGTCGCCAGGCAACAAGCTGAGGGCAAGCTCATCTCTGACACCTGGGACTCGCTGGCGGGGCAGGGACTCGCTCAGCAAGAGGCTAAAGTACAGCTGGCGAGGAAGAAAGAGGTAAATCTATTAATGTATAACACGCCGAGGTTGCGGGTTCGATCCCCCGCTACGGGACAAATGTTTGTATGTTCTGCAGATGTTTGTTCCGTCCGTGTCTGGGTGTTTTCTATCTATAATATGTATGTATTTAAAAAAAAAAATCTAAGTATTATATCAGTCATCTGGTTACCATAACACAAGCATTAAGTTGCTTAGCTTGGGACTTGATGACACTGTGTGGAATGTCCAAGGATATTTCTATTTTATATTAATTTATTCCGGTATTTCCAAAGGACCTACAAAACTACTGGAGGAATTTATACAAAATGTTCACGGTTTTCGTACAATCTATTTGCAGAGAGAAAACGACGAGTGCAACAGAAAGATGATAGAGCTGAAACAAGAGATAGCAACAATGGATGACAAGAACGACTTCATGTTTACACAAGAGATGGCGCGGCAGCAGTTGGAGACTGATCTCAAACGATGCGCATATCAATCCTGGGCGCAGAAGACTAATAGGGTAAGATAGATAGACCCCTCCTAGGTATAAATAAAAGACGTGTGGCACTCGCTGACTGCCGCGGTAAAGCTATTACATGCCACCTAGAGGCGAATTGCTGAACTAAAGTGACAGCGTTGGGTGGTTTCGTTACGGAATTTCTGGATTCGGTCTCCACGCCAAGGCCCGCGATAGAAGCTATGCAATAGCTTAAAAATGTCAACAAAAATATTGTGCTGTTAAGAGCACCGCGATACTTTAAGGCGCGGCCCCACCGCGGTGCACGGAGAGGCTACGCACGTGTATTAAGCTTCGCTTAAATTTGTAAGAAAATGTATGTGGTGGTGTCCACTGCAACCCACGGAGAGGCTACGCATGAATTGACGTCATTGATACACGCGTGGCTGGCTCGAATAGGCGGTTACATAGCTCAACGCTGTCAACGTGGGTCTACGTTTCCACTGGAGTACACGAATAAGACCCACGACTATGTACAGCTCGGTTATCGCAGAGCAGTTTTCAGTCATACACGTTGTCACTCTCCGTGCGCCGTGCCACGCTAAACATAGTCGTGGGTCTTCGTGTAGGTACTCCAGTGGAAACGTAGACCCACGTTGTCAAACAAATGAATACACGCAGCTAAAATGCGCCGCGTGCCCGTGCACAGCATGCACCGCGGTGGGGCCGCGCCTTTATTACATTGGAATGATTCTTACTACGATCTCCATAGAGGCACGTCTTTAATTATAAACGACCAATCATACTTACTTGATCAGAAAAACCGAATATAATGAAGATAGAAGAAGAGAGATTTTATTTTTACATTTTTCTTCGTACACCTATAATAGTTGTTACATTTCTTATTACATTTCCCAGGACGTCCGCGTAGCCATGGTGCAGCAGATCAAAGACCGCCAAGCGGCCCGGGAAGACCAGAAGAAGATACGTATAGAGGAAGACGAGTACCAGAGTCAGGTCCAACAACAGTTGACTCAGTTGGTGGCTCACAAGCAGATGACTGACGCGCAAGCGAGGAAACTACATCAGAACAACTTGAAGAAACAGATACAATATAATACACTGCTTAAGGTATGTCAATTATTTATTATTTAAAGCTAAAAAGCTAAAGCTATCCTTCCACTTCTCTCTATCTTCAGCGATAAGGGCCCATTCTTTGTCAAAAAAAGGTATGTCAATTATTAGTGTAAATGTAGAGGAATGTAGGTACTCGCACGAAACATACACTCCAGATATAATGATAGAAGATCAGACGAAGATACGTATAGAGGAAGACGAGTACCAGAGTCAGGTCCAACAACAGTTGACTCAGTTGGTGGCTCACAAGCAGATGACTGATGCGCAAGCGAGGAAACTGCATCAAAACAACTTGAAGAAACAGATACAATATAATACACTGCTTAAGGTATGTCAAGCATTAGTGTAAATACAGTAATGTAGGTAGTCTCACGAAACATACACTCCAGATATAATGCTATAAGATGAAAAGAAGATACGTATAGAGGAAGACGAGTACCAGAGTCAGGTCCAACAACAGTTGACTCAGTTGGTGGCTCACAAGCAGATGACTGACGCGCAAGCGAGGAAACTACATCAGAACAACTTGAAGAAACAGATACAATATAATACACTGCTTAAGGTATGTCAATTATTTATTATTTAAAGCCTTTTGTGTCCCACTGCAGGGCAAAGGCCTCCTATCCTTCCACTTCTCTCTATCTTCAGCGATAAGGGCCATTCTTTGTCAAAAAGAGGTATGTCAATTATTAGTGTAAATGTAGAGGAATGTAGGTACTCGCACGAAACATACACTCCAGATATAATGCTATAAGATGAAAAGAAGATACGTATAGAGGAAGACGAGTACCAGAGTCAGGTCCAACAACAGTTGACTCAGTTGGTGGCTCACAAGCAGATGACTGACGCGCAAGCGAGGAAACTGCATCAGAACAACTTGAAGAAACAAATACAATATAATACACTGCTTAAGGTACTTGTGTTTCTGTTACAAATACTTAAATCATTTATCATTATCATCATTAAGCATTAGATGATTAGATGACTGACGCACAAGCGAGGAAACTTCATCAAAACAACTTGAAGAAACAGATAGTAAGCTTAATAATATAAAAATATAATGAGCTTCTTAAGGTATGTCAAGTATTAGTGAAAATAGAGTGAATTCGGAGTTGACGAATGATAGAGATGAATGGAAGAAGAAAACATGTTGGGCCGACCCCACATAGTGTGGGATAAGGGCAGGGAAATGATGATGTAGAGGAATGTAGGTACACTCAAGGAACAGACACTCCAGATTCAATATAATAGAATAGAAGAATAGAATAGAATAGTAGGTGAAGGGAAAGATCATACAGGCATGATCTTTATAAAATACTAGTCGCACGTCCCGGCTTTGCACGGGTGTACTAATTAAACTACCTGGATAAAATATAGCCTATATCCAGACAGTCCATTCTACACATAAGTGAAAGAATTTTAATTATTAGTATAGAAAACTGACAAGTGGTACGTTAACTTAGGCAATGCATTCGGATCTTTGGTCATGGTATACCTAGATCCTTTTGAAGATAGTCTGGGGTAGAGATAGGTATGCCCAAATACAAAATGTCTATCTGTATTCGCCATAAAGTCGTAATATTTCATTTTCATATTACAGGAGAGAGCGAGACAGGAAGAATTAGAGGAGATAAAGAAATGCGAACTAGCGGCAGAAGAATACCAACAAGAAATACAGAGAATGCTGTGTCGGTGAGCTGATGATTATTTAACTGAATTAAAAAAAAGGAGGAGGTTTCATAGATTTTTCTTTGATATTATTGTAGCTCACAAGTTTAAGCAAAAAAAACTTAACGACACTTTCAATTATTTTAAGGATTTGTAGTTCATAAGTTCCTTTTTGTGTGCAATAAAGTATTTTCATTCATTCATTCACTCTCATTTTATTTATTGATATATTTTTTCCATTTTTCAGGCCGTTCTTTAGCGATGAAGTACATCCATTTATGAAGCAAATGGCTAAAGGGTTGAAGATGCAAGAGAAATGTCCATGCTCCAAGCCAGATTACTGCAAGTAGAATAAATACTTTTTATAATACTTTTATCATAGACGAAATAGAACTTAAAATAAAAAAAATACTTAGTTCTATTTTGTCTATGCTTTTATTATCTTTTTGGTTTTGCCTGTGTATATTGTAGATGTTGTTGGCGGGATTACAAAATTATTGAATTCGCTTACGTTTTTTGATTACAATAGGATAAATAAAAATTCCTCCGTCTTGCCGACATTGTCGACGACATTGTCAAAACAGCAGGTCGTACATGGGTCAGACTGGCGCAGGATAGGGAGGGTTGGCACAAGCGAAGAGAGGCCTATGCCCAGCAGTGGGATGAGACGGGCTGCACGTGATGATGATGATGATGATGATGGCTCAGAATACTGCAACGAGTTTTAAATTACCTACTTGTTACACAAAATTCAGGAAATATAAGTTAAATATTATAAAACAATATTTTGTACAGTAATTTTCCAATACTTATATGCAATTGAACAGGAAATTAATAAATCTATACCAACCAATATCTATACTAATATTATAGAGGTAAAGTTTGTTTGACGGAGGAAATCTCCGAAACTAAGGCGATTTCAAAAATTCTTTCACTGATGTGTAGACTGGACTGTGGAGATGATTATAGGCACATCCCGGCTTTGCACGGGTGTACTAATGAAACTACCGGGATAAAATATAGCCTATGTTACTCGTGGAGAATGTAGCTTTCGAATGGTGAAAGAATTTTTAAAATCAGTTCTGTAGATTTTGAGCCTATTCATTACAACAATACAAACAAAGTTTTCCTCTTTATAATATTAGTATACCTAGATTAGACTTCTTCAAGAGTCAGTTCTACCGACTCCTGTTGTACCTTATTGTCTGTCTAACGATATTAAAACAAGAAGGGCTGATTAAACACACTTATACTTCATTTATTGAAACGAGCAAATAGGAAGAGAAAAACACACGTGATTGTTCGTCGAAAATAATTGGATTGGCTAGATTTGACAATTGACAATTGATTTGACAATCTAGCCAATAACGAGAAAGATAATTATTTTCGACGACCAATCACGTGTTAATTTCTGTTCCTATTTGCTCGTTTCAATAAATGAAGTATAGGTACCTACCTACATATATATTTCTTAAATTCATATTTCGTCGAGACGTAAAGTATAAGTTAAATTACACGATAAAACCCCGTATCTAATTACCTGTTTCTTATTTAATGTACCTAATGTGTACCTATGCAATATAATTGGTGATGAAAAGTTTACCTACCACTATCAAAGTTAACGGAACATTTTCGTTTCTAATATTATAAAAAAACCGTATCACATTAAAAAAAACTCCTTTAATATTATACCCGTGACTCTGTAGACTATTAAGTTATCCAATGCTTATCTTAACACTGACGTACAAACCTTTATTTAAATGCAAGATGCGTCGTTGATATGTGGAGAATATATGTCACGTAGCTAATGTACCGGTAAGGACAAAAATGTTAAACGTTTCAAAAGTATTAGATAATTTTTTTAGCAATTATTGTTTACCTACACAGGAGTTCTACGTAATTGTAATAATTATTTCTTACTTTTCACTCCTTTGCTTTGTTGTTGTTGTAAACATTTACGACAATTGGATGACGAATCACTAAGCAAGACAAAACTAAGCAAGTAAATAACTGGATTATCCTTTACAAACATGACTACTCACTTAACACAATGACTGTACTCATAACATAATAATAATCCTCTGGTTTTCCTGTAGGAAGAGCCATTTAACGTAAATAAAAAAACTACTTCAAGTGATTCATTCAAATTTTCCTTAACATTTGCTCCAATATAAAAGCTTGCGCGTAACATTTTGTGTCATTCGACAACGAACCGCCGAAATGAACAGATTAATAGTTCTTGGTTTAATAGCGGCAGTGAGCTGCAATGACCTTATCCAAGGTCCTGAAGGTGGAAGAAAGATCTACGACGAAGATAAAGAGGCTAGTCCAGCGATATGGAAACGTAACGACGAAGTCACTATCAAGACGAACGAAACAGATGTGATCAGTCGGATTGTCATCAAAGACCAGCGCCCAGACAAGGATGGAGAAGTCAAAATCGTTGAGGGTGGACAAGGACAGAAGAACGTGACAGTTCAGCTGAAGAGTCCTACTGTATTGAGAGGATACGATTTCCACATAGAAGTGTATGCGGTCCCTGAAAATGAACGAGAAATTTTCGACCCTGAATTAACTGTAGAAGTCACAACTTTTCAAGCACCAGTTATGGAGAACGATACAGATGTGAACGTTAAAAGCGAAAATGTCACAGAATCTGATAAGTCGTTGACAGAAGACCGTGAAGTACTTACAGGACAAGAGAAAGTACCAATATTCACTGACAGGAAATCAAAAACAATGGACAGGAAAGACCCTATCGCTCAGTACGTAACTGAAAAAACTGAAGAGGTTTTTGAAAAGAAAAGTGCTCCACTCAAGTCTTACAGTCTTGTTGACCAATCTTATCTTAACGAGGAACAGAGACAGAAAACAGAGCATGGTGTAGATGAGAAAGAGATGTCAGTATATCCGATGCATCCTCACCAAGTGAGCAAGGAAGATAGAAAACAGAGTACTGAAGCTACCCAAACTTTCGTTACAGAAGAACTGGATGAGAGTGACAGGAAAAGGTACCAAGATATCTCGAAGGAGTTGGGTCAACATGTAGTGTTTGGAATCAAGCGTACAGTGTAAGAACCTAAAACAAAAGAGTTGCATTCGATAAAAAAATTAAACTATCAGTATTTTAACAATATAACACTTACGGGATATTTAGGTATTATTCGTAGTTTAACCGTGATCATGGCGCATGCAACTGCCGAAATATCAGGAAACTCATAAATCTACGAGTCATGGTAAATATCCCGTTTAAGTGTTTGTAAAGTTCCATTCGTTTTTTCGTCATGAAATAGTAAAATCTAAGTGAAGTGATGTCAATAATGTGAAGGGGGGAAATGTAGCATTTAATGTTGAAATAGGAAAAGATTGTGATATTTAACTGTAATTTCTATAAGAGATTTAACACCCAAGCCAAGTTGTGAATAAGTGTTCAAAAGAAGTAAAATTTTTGAGGAAAACTCACATCAAAACTGTGATAATGCATACAATATTGTCTCTAACAATAAGCTTATTTTTAATTACTTAAATTAAAATTACTTTTACGAAATTACTTTTTTCATAATGTTTAAATTTTGAAACGTTTTGCTAATATTTTCTACATCTTCTAATATGGTTATTTAATTCTAGCTACATATTTATTTTAGAAGTTGTAAGAAAAAAATACAAAGATAAACTCAATATTAAACATTTATTTGCACAAAACATTAAATAAATACAAAATATTAAACAAGAATATTGGAATGATTTGTTGTTGTAAATTGTACAAAATATAATTAAATTAAATACAAAACTTAATTGAGCACAGATTAATTTTATAAATATCATAATATAATATAAGGCACATTATCTAAGTTCTTTTAACTAAAACCTGACCAAAAATTTATGCTTCAACACTTACACAAATATTTCAACTTTTTTTTACATAAGTAAAATAATAAGTGATTTCTTTAATACTTAAAAATGTAGTTAAAATTAAAACCTTATTCAAAGTATTCTCCTTGTTGGATAAAATAGATTAATTAAACCAGCACAAATAATACAGTTGGTTTATGTTCTACTAAACACACAAAAGCAACCATACTATCTAGTTTAGCTTTATTACATATCTGAATAGACATTTACATAGGGATTTTGAGATAATATTTTTCTCTCACCAATTAGGGCTAGAACTCGTTCATTCACACTGTAGTACTATACGTATCTTTAGATACATTTTATACGACTTCCGTAGAGCTGCGTCTTAGTCATAACTAGCTTATAAGGATAAGTTTGCTGCACTCTCGAGGTAATTTCTGGTCATAATGCCTAATCTTATTTATGCTAACAATCAGTGACGATTCAGATGTTGCCAAAACTTATATCCTTCCTTCCTACCTCCTACTATCCTATCCTACTAATATTATAAATGTGAAAGATTGTGAGAATGTATGTTTGTTTGTTATTCTTTAACGCAAAAACGCCTGGACCGATTTGGTTGAAATTCGGTATGTAGGTGATACTTACTTAGGTGATATCCTGGGTTAATACATAGGCTACTTTTTATCCCGATATTCCCGCGGGAACGGGACTTACGCGGGTGAAACCGCGGGGCGCAGCTAGTTTATAATAAAAGGTATAAATTTGCTAAATAAACTAATCAAAGTGGTATCAAAAACTACAACTTTCTATCGAACTATCAATCATACTTTATCAAGGAATGTACTGGTATACCATTTGGTATGTTACCTCTTCCGTTCAAACCTTCAAGCTCAATCACAACCAGACATCCGGAGACGTAAGCCCCGCAACTCCTGAGTAATGTGGCCGCTGCGGTGATGGACCCTCCGGTGGCTATCAGGTCGTCAACGATGAGGCATTTCAGGCCCGGTCGGATAGCACCCTTTTGGATTTCTAGAATGTCCTGGAATTTTTAATTAATATAAATATCTTTGGACATTCAACATAGCGTCATCTAGTCAAGCTAAATAAATATCCTTGGACATTCCACACAGCGTCATCTAGTCCCAAGCTAAGCAACTTAATGCTTGTGTTATGGTAACCAGTCTCATATAATACTTAAGAGACATCTTTTTTTGTAAACACATACATATTGTAGGTAGATAGGCAACACTTGGACACGGAACTAATATCAACAGAACATACAAACGTTTGCCGTAGCGGGGATCGAACCCGCATCCTCCACGTCTCAGGCGGGCATTCGCCCACTACGCCTCAGAGGTCTTCAAAAGATATAGGTAGGTAAGCAGTTGTAGGTAGGCAGATACCACAGACCTCCACTTGCTACCTACCAATACTAGTTAAATTTATGGCAAAGCCTAGATGGCGCTGTGTAAAATGTCTCAAGGATAAATCAATACAAACACATGGCCAGTATTCACCATAACAAAAGTCAAATTACTTGTCTTATCTAATCTTATCAACGTGTATGATGCAAAAAAGACATTGATTATCATTAAGTGTGTCTTACTATCCTATTACCATTATCAATGCTGATTACAAGTACTATCATTGTATGGTATGTGTTAAATTGATAAGGGGTTAAAGAGCATTGCCTAACAACTAAATTATCTGTTAAGATGTCACATTGTCTATAGAATGGGATATCTTAAAATTACATGTTATTAGTAAAGTATGATTGGCAATGGTGATGTAGTTAAAACAGCATGGAGTAACCTTTGGTTCCTACAACCAACTTACAGATGGCTGTAGGACTTTAATATAGCTACATTGTTATCTGTCAAAAAGTTTAGTAGGTACCTACATTTTTGTAAAAACTAAGTTGCTTTATCTAGTTAGGTACCTTACCTATCTGTATGTTGATTTTAGGGCATAAAATGACAGAATATGGTAATGTAAGTTTATAGTCTAGAAGTTACTATTTTCATCATAATTAACAACCCATACAAGTTGGGAGAACCAGCTAACATGGTCATCTTCAAAGGAGAGAACCATGGCCCTCCGCTTGCAACTGCAACATGTGTGTCAGGGACAGTTTGTTTTTGAAATTGTCGGTCCCGGCTTTTAAAAGTCGTTAAGCCATGACGGAGGCCTTTAGGCGGCCTAAAAACTCCGTCACCAGAGTTGGCCACTTGCTCATACGAAAGTAAGTAAGTAAGGGACAGTGAACATGTTAAGGAATTGATAGGTAGGTATATCTTACCGATCCATACTCCAGATCATATTTATGTGACACCACTTCACCAGGCAGTTTTCCCTTCTTTCTCACGGGTATACATCCTATGTTCAGTGCAGCTGCTAAGGAGAATGCAAACAGGAAACCTCGGGACTCTAAACCCACAACAGCTTCTACATCTGGAAACTTCTTCTGTACGGTCTCAATCAGTAAACTATTAAGGAGTTGGCTTGTTGGACCGTCAGCTATAGCCGAAAATATATCCCTGGAATAAAATTAATAGTTAGCGAGAGCTTAGCCAAATAAGTAGTAATGTAAAAAAAAGTTTTTGTTCTTACCAGAATAGGATTCCTTTTTTGGGGAAGTCAGGAAAGCTCTGGATTTTGGATTTTAGTTTCGCTACTTTCTTTTCATATTCTGTGTCCATAGTTGCGTTTGACTTGGATCAGATGTCGGCCCTTCAATCCAGTGTGGTGCTAATGTTTACTTGAAGTTCGTCAGGGATTTTGGGGTTATAAACCTGTAAATGGAGAACATCGATGAGAGGAAAATATAACACTTTAAACAACTTGATACAAAAAAAAATATAATGGACCTGAAAATTACTCTCAAAACTGTCCAGTACCTACTTTACGTAATTTAATCAGTTTGTATTTTTTGGACAATCAAACAAATCAGCTGCATCAACCAACATGACCGGATTGACCGGCAAACGAAACGAACTGAAAATGAATGAATGAATGAACGAACGAAACGAACAAATTGCCGGGTGTGACGTGACGTGTGTCAAAACCTAACATTAAAATTAGACGTTGACGTTAGTATAGTAAGTCATGAGAGTTAATTCAAATACATTTTAATTCGATCGTTACGAAAGAGACGCCCGGCAATATCTTTAATGAGGGTGGTATTACACTTATCAAATAACTTTGTCCAATGTACATTTGATCAAAGAAATTGGACGACTTCATCAAGAATTTCATCAAGAAGTCGTCCAATTTCTTTGATCAAATGTACATTGGACAAAGATATTTGATAAGTGTAATACCACCCTTAGATAAATTTTAAGTTTTGACGACATCTGGGGGCTGATTGTGAACCGTTTTATTGACAATGCCTGCTTTCAGTTTCCGTCAAATTTGACAGATTTACTATAGAAAATCTGTCAAATTTGACTGAAACTGCTTTCAGTTTCCGTCAAAAAAACGGTTCCCAATCAGCCCTCAGAATAGCTACCAATGAGTCTCACATCTGACTGAAACTTAAATTATTTTTATTTAACTTTAAACTGGATGAATGCACAAACAATGCGAAGCCAAAGAAGAAAAAAAATACTAATCTCTCATGTCATGTGAAATGTCAATGTCAATGTCAATCATACATAACTAAACTACCATCCATCAGTTCAAAACTTCAAAATTCCTAAACAAAATTCAACGAACTTTTTTAATGAATTGAAATGAAATTTACTTTTGCTCTTTTGATTGCTGTTGTTTGTAATTATCTTACTGTTTGTGTTTGTGTTTAGAAGCCTGTAGTCTTCGAAACCTATGTGTAGAAGCTTTCATATACAGATTACGGTCCTTGCGTCGTCGTTTCCCGCCTTCGAAAAGTGAAACTTTCGTTACAAACTTACAATGTTATCTTCCGAAGATTTAGAAAGCCTAATTGCTGCGAAAAAGTGTGAGATACAAAAAGAAAAAGCGCTTTTAGGTCTTGTGCCAGTCAACGAATCTGCAGTAAGTTTTCATTCAAACTTGGTAACTCTCAGTCGGCATCTACCTGTTGCGTAGACGGTCGTCTGCTGGCAGGTATTGATTTTCTCGCAGCGGTAGAGTTACATCGTCTGCCCGCACGCGAAGTTGTGATCAAGTCAGTCCTTATTTTATACATTGATGCACTAGACAATTTTATGTTATTTACAGTGTTCTTTGCCTCATGTGATCATGGACTGTAAATTGAAGGTAGTTTTAGTGATGCTGCGCTAATAGTGCATACATACTGCAGTCACTGCATCTTTAGGTATATACGTTGCATTAGCGCTTTTGTGCAATCAGAGTAAAAAAAGTAAGTTAGTACTCAGTAAATAGATTTAGGGACTGATAGGTAAGTCCTTACCTAGAAAACATCCAAAACATAAATTTAAAAGTGAATGATCATTGCTGTAAATAAATAATCAGAATTTAACCAATATCAAACATTTACATTTTATCAAATTACTCATCAGGTACTTACAGTAAATTACCTTTTTGAAAGACTAAAACAAGTATTGATTTGTAATTAAAAGTCCATTTGCTACATCTAGAACTAGGTTTCATCATAAAAAATGAAACCTAAGTTAAGTAACTGTTTGTTTAATCACAAATATTATAATTTACAAACCAACCCAATAATACTTAGTTAAGGTAAAAGCACCAATGGCCGACACTTTAAGGACAAATATTACTTTATTCTTTAAAAAAATAGTGTATTTTTCAAAATTAAACAATTACAACTATTTCTGCTGTTAGAGTAACTATTACATTTTAACTTTTTGATGTTAAAACTTTATTAACTATCATATAAATTATTTAAAAAAGTTTTTTGTCAACCTTGTCAGAGGCACCAATAGATGACAGCACAAAAATCTACATTACCCAAAGGTAGACACAGGTTGGGACCAATAGTAGACACTCTAAAATATGTGATACAATAAAGCGTTTTTTTCTCGATGTATAAAATGTATGAGATGTATGAAATGTATGAAAGGTATGAGATGCATGTAATGTATGAAATGTATGAACTGTTTGAAATGTGTGTTAAGTATGAAATGTTTGAAATGTATGAACTGTTTCAAATGTATGAGATGTATGAAATGTATGAAATGTATGAAATGTATGAAATGTATGAAAGGTATGAGATGTATGAGATGCATGTAATGTATGAAATGTATGAACTGTTTGAAATGTATGTAATGTATGAAATGTATGAACTGTTTCAAATGTATGAGATGTATGAAATGTTTGAGATGTATGAAATGTATGAAATGTATGAAATGTATGAAATGTATGAAATGTATGAAATGTATGAAATGTATGAAATGTATGAAATGTATGAAATGTATGAAATGTATGAAATGTATGAAATGTATGAAATGTATGAAATGTATGAAATGTATGAAATGTATGAAATGTATGAAATGTATGAAATGTATGAAATGTTTGAAATGTATGAAATGTATGAAATGTATGAAATGTATGAAATGTATGAAATGTATGAAATGTATGAAATGTATGAAATGTATGAAATGTATGAAATGTATGAAATGTATGAAATGTATGAAATGTATGAAATGTATGAAATGTATGAAATGTATGAAATGTATGAAATGTATGAAATGTTTGAAATGTATGAAATGTATGAAATGTATGAAATGTATGAAATGTATGAAATGTATGAAATGTTTGAAATGTATGAAATGTATGAAATGTATGAACTGTTTCAAATGTATGAGATGTATGAAATGTTTGAGATGTATGAAATGTATGAAATGTATGAAATGTATGAAATGTATGAAATGTATGAAATGTATGAAATGTATGAAATGTATGAAATGTATGAAATGTTTGAAATGTATGAAATGTATGAAATGTATGAAATGTATGAAATGTATGAAATGTATGAAATGTATGAAATGTATGAAATGTATGAAATGTATGAAATGTATGAAATGTATGAAATGTATGAAATGTATGAAATGTATGAAATGTATGAAATGTTTGAAATGTTTGAAATGTATGAAATAAATAAAATACACAACGAAACCTTATAGTTTTGGTTTGTCCGTCCGTCCGTTCATTCGTCCGTCTGTCCGTCAATTCGTCCGAGGCTTTTTTCAGAGACTATTGATTGACTAGCTGCGCCACGCGGTTTCACCCGCGTAAGTCCCGTTCCCGCGGGAATATCGGGATAAAAAGCCCCCATGTCACTCGTCAAGTCGTCATTCCTTCAACTATCACCACACGAAAAATCACGTCAATTATTCGCCTCGTTTTGCCGTGAAAGACGGACAAACAGACAGACAGACAAACAGACACATTTTCCTATGGATATGGATGGATCCATCCATACGGATTTTACGGATTGAGCTAAAAAACTGAAGCTGAAAAAAAATATTTGATAAAACCCGAATAGAAAACACATGTGTCATCTTTTGGGTTTTCCTCAGTTTTTGGGACCAATGATAGACACCCCTTGAAATTGATATAAAAACTAGCCAAAATAGTAAGAAAATGACCATAAGACGTCGATAATATCATACATGTATCAGATAAACACCAACAGTAACAATAATCAGTAATTTATAAAACAAAATCATAATCGTAAAAAAACAATGCCCTTATGAAAATCATTAAGAATTTCCGCGCTCATCACAATCTGCTCACATTGATTTTTGTTTATTTAAGCCATTTTTAAATTTTCTTCTAAAAGTGTGTCTAAGTTTTTGTCCACGCATTATTAATAGACTAATGTGTCTTTTAATATAATAATAATGGGAATTAAATGTTTATTTTTCCTAATAGAAAGCTTTTTCTTCGAAAGTGTCATCCTTTGGTCCACTGTCGGAGATTGGTGCTTTTACCTTAACTCTATCCTGTCCATCCAAAGGTTACCTGGAAGAGATCGCTTTCAGCGATAAGGCCGCCCATTGATACACTTGTTCTGTTTGTTAATTTTAAGTTTGTCCTTTTATGGTGTACAATAAATATATATTCTATTCTATTCTATTCTATTCTACTTTTACCTGTAAAAGATATTTGTAAAAGATAAACATGAGGTCTGATTGGGTCATTGACTTCTTGAAACCGAACAGAGATCCAAACAAAAAATAGTTTAGGCAAAAATTGCCTTCTGATGTTGTTGATTGTTGTAGATTTACCTAAAAGTAAAGATGTGAAAGAGCGAGAATGATACATTATTTGCCTTTTTAGCATACTAGCAGCCCGGCCTGGCTCTGCTAGGGTGTTTTAATGAAACCCGGGATAAAATATAGCTTATTTTCATTGGAAAAGTCCATTCTACACATTGATGAAAGAATTTTTGAAATCAGATGAGTAGTTTTGAAGATTACTCCCTACAAACAAACAAACTAACACTATTAACCAACAAGCAATCTCTCTGTAGCTCTTTATAATCCATCCATCCATATCCATACTAATATTATAAATGTGATAGTGTGTGTGTGTCTGGCTGTTTGTCCGTCTTGACGGCAAAACGGAGCGATGAATTGACGTGATTTTTTTAGTGATGATAGTTGAAGGGATGGAGAATAGGCTACTTTTTATCCCAATATTCCAGCGGGAACGGGTCTTACGCGGGTGAAACCGCGGGGCACTGCTAGTATTAGTATAAATTTAAAATTAAGTACTTCGTTTTGCAGGTACAAACATCACAGGAAAACGATGAAAATGCTAGCATAAAACAAGTGATATTCAACAAACAAGAGAGTAGATCCAAGAGTGAGGTGAATGAGGAAAATGGTGCTGAGGATAAGACTTCGCTTTATGACCTTGAGGAGAAGATTCCACCTGATTTAGAAAGATATATTCGGGTAAGTTTTCAAATACCACAAGCATTAAGTTGCTTAGCTTGGGACTGGATGACGCTGTGTGGAATGTCCATGGATATTTATTTATTTCTGTTTTGTCAATTCAATAACGTGCCCTTGGCACCCCTCGGAAGCACGGAATCAGCGCTTAGCTGATAAAGTTATATGTACAGAATAAAGTCAAAAATATGTTTTAATTTTCTAAGACAAAATGAAGTTGTAAAGAAATAGGAAGGGTAGATTAAAACTTCGATTATTTTAAACGTTTCTCTAACGATCGGATCGCGTGCCGCCTTGCAGTTGTATTGTTTGATCAATATTCTGTAATCATGTAGATAACCATGTTACGTACATGCTGATGTAAGTATAGAACGAAAAATTAAGATCTTAAGTTTATTGTTAGGTGTATGTATAGCACCTACTTACACTAAGCTTAAGACCCGCTCATACCTACCAATATAACCAGTAGCTAGTGGTAGACGCGGCAAGTTAGCCCCACACGTAGGTATTGGCCATTGCCTTTCCTGAGGATATGGCCGGCTAAGCTGAGAGGATGTTTAGGTGCTGGGCAAGCCTATTCCATACTTTCGAAATACTTATATATGTTTTGTATGAATTGTGATCGCGAAGTTTAAGAAATAACAAGCCTATTCCATCTCAAACAATGTCCCAGGCACTAGTGAATCGTTAAGTGTAGGCAAAGATTGCTTCCTGGCGCTGTAATTAAATCTAATAAAATCGGATGAAATACCAACTGTACTTACTCGTCCTACGAAACCTTATTAGACAAAATCTATAAAAAATACAATAGATAGTGACTAATGTTGTTGATAGGAGATTACTATGAGTGGTTTAGGATATCGACCACTTCATCCAATTTAATTAATCCCAGCTATATCAGTTGGCCATCAAAGGTTCAAGGTTTAGGAGTTTGGCAATATAACTTTTAATGCCAAAGTAGATGTGTGCCAAACTTTTACATTAGCTTGGGGTGGGCGAATCGAAAGAAAAATTGTCTTATTCATAAAGGTTTGTCAATTTAGTTTTGGTTTAGTTAAGTTGTTAAGACAATGTATGTGTAATGAGTGAAGTAAAAAATATTTTTCTTTCTTTCTTTCTTTCTTTCTTTCTTTCTTTCTTTCTTTCTTTGTTAGTTTTGATTTTGTTAAGATTAGTTCACAATCCCACACGAGTCACGACGCACTCAAGGAAGTAAATAGCCTGAATGAATTTATTACATGCAGGCAAATAAAGATAGCATCAAGTGATATTACCATTGCCAATGTCAAATCAACTAGACTGCAATAAAGCTAGACCACCTACACCCACTGTATAAATTGTCGGGATGTTCCATGACAGATAATAGGGAATGAAACTGCGAAATTGTAACACTTTGTTGCTAAAATAATAACATTGCAGTGGTCTTAATATAAATGCCACACTATACTTCATTTATTGAAACGAGCTAATAGGAAGAAAAATAAACACGTTATTGGTCGTCGAAAATAATTGTCTTTCTCGTGATTGGCTAGATTGTCAAATCAATTGTCAATTGTCAAATCTAGCCAATTATTTTCGACGTTCCTAGAATACAAAAACCTAGTATGATGTAGTGTTAGAATCGATGATCGACTCTGCAATAAATTATGTATGAGGTTAGTAAACCCATTGCATTGTTAGGTCACGCCTACACGATGCAAATTACCTCGTAATACTAGATAAGCTCAATGTACGAGTAGCTTACCTAGCCGCGTCTCACACTGCACAATGTTTGTGTGTGAGACGCGCCCGCAAGGAGTAATCATTATCATTATCTTTAGTTAAAATTTATATGAATTTACGGGACTTTATCACGTATTTACCTTATTATTTTATATTTCCCGACGTTTCGAGTGCGTTGCAGCGCTCGTGGTCACGGGTAGACTCCCGGGTGTCTACCCGTGTGATAAATTATGTCTAAAGATCGCGAAAGTTTAAATTGTACTATCTTTAGTTAGTTTAATTTTAGAATTTTAGACATCAGACAGAATCGCCACTAATACCAAGAGAAAAGCGACAACGAGCCGCTTTTCGCTTTGTATAACATTTTCAACCACTTTCTGAAAGTTAGATGCGTTGCTATTAACCTTCTAAAGTTTTAGCTATGACCTATAAAAACCAAGGTTTAGGCCTCTTCGCTCTAATAAACTTGAACATTCCTTGATTTTAAGGATTGGTTGGAGAAACAATACTGAAATCATATGCATTGTTTGTAGATTAAACGGTCGATATAGGTGGCACGTCTCGATTCATTCTATTTATTGAACATTTTTACTTTTTATAATAGACTAGCAGCAAGTCCCGGTTTCGCACGGGTGTACTAATGAAACTACCGGGATAAAATATAGCCTATAACCTTCCCAACGGTCCATTCTACACATCGAACCTAACTACAATATTATAATACCATTAAGGTACTACGTTTTTGTTCTGCGGCACGCGAGCAAAGTCACTGACAAAATGTAGTTGTTTCTCAGTCTAAAACACTGCGCTAGTACTAGGCTAACATAACGTCGTAGGAGCTAACAGGCCGTCTAGCCCTCAGTCTGACTAGTGCCACGGCAGTAGCGTGTTTTGTACAAAAACAGAGCTCACTTGCCTGTCCGAAAAGTCGGTTTATAGCCTGTGAAAATGTAGAGCAAATTCAAATTAAGACATGGGTGTCTTAAAAGTACGCTTACTTTAAAATGTGAATTTTGCTTACTTATATGTTTTACCGCTAACCGGATTAAAGGATTTCTTTAGTGTTGAATTTTTATAAAACGTAAGTGTATTTTAATTATTATTTGTAAATAAAATTCAAAACTTTAAGTTCAAAACATTTTTTATCTCTAAATAAAATCGTCGTTATCTCTAGTATCAATAATAGATTACTCATTTTACGAATTAAAAAAATGCCAAATGAGAATATTCATAGTACCGAATATAATTGCCCGTTACAGTATTCATCATAACTTAATTTAAAGCACATAAACCTATACACAAAAGCACATATTCTACATTTCCTCAAAACCTCTTCGATCGAATAAAAACTCTGAGCACATTCTAAAAGCAAGACACATTAGCAACAGCCGTTTTATGCTAAGCCTGTGAAAATCGGAAAAGCCAAGTTTATTTTCCACCTCGCCGTATTTGCAAATCGAGTTGTCGTATCCAATATTGACTATTTACGTGAGATGAAACAGATATTGGAATTTGATGTAATGCCAACTGTAACGTCAAATTAGAATTTTGAAGACCTATGTTTCGCAGTGGATGAAAGCCCGTGTGAAACGCGAAGTTTGCGGGTTCGATCCCCGCTGCGGGACAAATGGTTGCATGTTCTGCAGCTGTTGTTAGTAAACTAAAATTAGCAAACTAAAACTTACTTATAGTAAACACATTTAAACAAAACTCTGATAATTGATAGAGAAATCGATGAACGAACATAAATAAAAATATACAATGAAACATAGCAACTCTTTTTTTTTAAGTCGTTTGAAAATCCACATAAAGGTAATCTAAAGAAATAATGAGGGAAGCTGTTGGCGTCATTTTAGCCCTTTTTTTAATATTGTATCCAAAAACTTGTGTAAAACCTAAAACAAATACCAACATTGAATGCATTTAAAATTAGCGTATAATATCAGCCTACCATTTCTATTTTGTAACACTTCAGTCGCCTAATAAACCTCAGAGCAGACATACGTTTCTTTCAATTCAAAATCAAAACAAAATCACAAGTTAGATTGCACCTTATTCATCCAACATATGGTCGCAATCGAGCCGGATCAAGCAGTGCAGCGCTCCGACCGCGAGAACAAAAGAACGCATTCCTGGAAGCGATAAGCGAGCGCTTTTGTATTACACCGGTGCATCTAACTCGTAAACAACTTTTTTACGAGAGAATATTACGGAACATTGAATTGAATGCAAAATAGTGGTTATCATTTTACGAACTAAACATTTATTATTGAGTGATACATGTAGTGTTGGACTAAACAAACTGTACGTGAACTTTTACATTCTACAAAGTGAAAAATGGCTACACGAGAACAACAACAACTTCTCACAGCTTTGGAAGATTGTGCTGCTACTTTTCAAAAAATACAAAGCAATTTGAAGAAATGTCCGAAGGCGCGATTGACACGAGGATATATAGAAACTCGTATGAAAATAATAGATGAACATTGGACGACATTTAAAGGTTATCACCAAGAACTTGTGAAAATTACGCCGAAAGAATTCAAAGGAAGTTTGCCATATTTTCTAAATGAAGAATATTTTATTTTCGAAGACTTATACAACATTTTACAGGGTGATTTAAGAGACATGGTCATAAAAGCTGAAACTATCGCAACATCTGAAAATTCCAGTTCGATGGAAACAACTCTAAACAGCCAGTGCGCAGTAACCAAAGTGCATTTGCCAAAAATTGTACTTCCTACGTTCAGCGGTACCTACGACGCTTGGCCAACATTTTGTGACTTGTTTACTTCATTGGTTCACAACAACGCGGCCCTCAGTGATGTACAAAAACTACACTACCTGAAAACAAGTGTTACTGCTGAAGCTGAATCACTCCTGAAACATGTTCAAATCACGTCCAACAACTACACCAATGCATGGGATATACTGAAACAAAGGTATGGCAATAAACGATTAATTCTAAATAACACTATGAAGAGATTGTTCAATCAAAAGAAGCTAACTTCCCAATCAGCTGTTCAGTTAAAAAGTCTTCTAGATACAACAATGGAATGCCTGCATAATCTGAATAACTTAGAAATAAAAACTGACTCTTGGGATCTTTTTATCATACATCTGCTCGTCCAGAAGTTGGACCCAGAGACTCACAAGGATTGGGAGGAACAATCATACAAGGATGAAACGGAAACTTTGCCTACATGGCTAGAACTTAAGAAATTTTTGGAATCAAAGTTCCGTACATTAGAATTAATATCAACAAACAACTCGAAAGAAGTAAAAACTATGAACCAAAGATGTTTTCATATTGCCACGCCTACAACAAGAATTTGTACCAAATGCAATGATAACCACACTCTTAGCCACTGCAAAGAATTTATCAAGATGGAACCTATAGAACGAAGCAAGTATGTAACAAACAAACGACTATGTTTCAACTGTCTAGTTCCAGGGCACTCTGCTAGCAGATGTAGATTGCCAGTGTCCTGTAGAATATGTCAACGTCGTCATCATTCACTGCTACATGTGAACAAGAAACAGGAATCAGCGGCTTCCTCAAGAACATTTAAAACACAACCGCTGGTTTCACAACATGTAGTGGCAGAAGAAGAAGTACAAGTCAACACAATGATGACGTCACAACAGACTAGACATGGAGTAGCACTATTAGCAACCGCAATTGTCGAAGCAAAGAACGAGCAAGGACACAACATTCGACTGAGAGCACTAATAGACCCGGGTTCCCAAGCAACATTCATCAGCGAGAAGGCGACTCAATTACTAAAGCTCAATAAACAACCTATGAAAGGAAATGTGATAGGGGTGGGATCTACAAGAACAGAGATCAAGCATGTGGTTCAGCTACAAATAAGATCACAGTGGGATCCAGGATACAGTCTACCAATCAAAGCCTACGTGATGTCCAAACAACTGACCACAAAGATACCCGCCAAAACAATTACAACACAAACATGGCCACACCTCAAGGGACTCAACCTGGCTGATCCAACATATTTCAAGCCAGGTTCTATAGATCTACTCCTAGGTGTTAAAGAAGTTTCCCAAATACTACAAACCGACTACATCAGAGGCCCACCAGGCTCACCTTGTGCCCAAAAAACAAGCCTGGGTTGGATACTCTTTGGTAACATCTGCTCTAAATCACAAACATCATACACAAGGTCGGTTTCAAACATACAAAATGGTCGTCGAACAATATACAATTTATACAGTCCATTGAAGAAAAGAAAAGATCTACAAACATACAAATCTTAACAACAAACACTGCAACCACGTACAGTCGCATGAAAATCCAGTTGACTTAGCCTTTAGAGGAATTATGCTCTCAGCACTGAAGGACTGTGACTTGTGGTGGAAAGAAGAAACGGTTATCTGAAAAAGAGAATAAGATTAGTAAACAAGAGGTTATAACAAGAGAAATTGAAATGAAAACAGCAAAGATGCATACTTACCTGACAGCCGAAGAACCTGAAACAAAAGAAAATCATTAACATCACATTTGGATTATAAGCAAACCGATTTAACAACACAAGAATTAGAAGAGAACATGAATAAGAAAGGTTCAAGCAAAAGAGTTCGCTAACGAAATAGAAAGACTTAAAGACTAAAATCAAGCAAACAAGTTAAGAAGAAAGGTCACTTACCCCATATCTTGATCAGGACCATATCCTCAGGGTGGGCGGACGTCTTCGACATGCGAACTTACCAACAGACATGAAGAAACCAATAATTTTCGGACACTAAAACTCAAATAAGTATTTAATTTTGCTTGTGAACCTAACATACCTAATTACCTATAACTTATCAGTGTGATAACAAAGTGAAGTGTCATAAACATGTTTAGGAAAAGGACTAACAGTCCTTTTGGTGGGCGGTATGTTGGCGTCATTTTAGCCCTTTTTTTAATATTGTATCCAAAAACTTGTGTAAAACCTAAAACAAATACCAACATTGAATGCATTTAAAATTAGCGTATAATATCAGCCTACCATTTCTATTTTGTAACACTTCAGTCGCCTAATAAACCTCAAAGCAGACATACGTTTCTTTCAATTCAAAATCAAAACAATATCACAAGTTAGATTGCACCTTATTCGCCCAACAGAAGCCTTTGTTCATACAATGCGCTCGCACAATCAAAGATACCTACAGATGAACACGTCCTTGGCGTTTATTTCGTTGATTATGTCATTGTAATGCTTTGTCTCTACACATCCCATTATTCAAAGGTTTTTCATATGAGATTTTTAAATAATTTTTAACATGCGGCAAAATTGAACATTTTATTAAATCGATTTCAATTTCGTGAGAAGAGAGCAATTTCCACTTTTTCGAAGCCGTTAAAAAAACTCGAAAACTACTGCGATTTCTTTTTATGTTTCAATTTTACGAGTTTTCTGATTTTCGTCACACATTTTTCGGACTTCCATAAACCTTGTTAGGTTCACTACAAACCAAAAAGCTTGAGTAAAAACAGGTCTTTAAAAACTACACTCAACTAAAAATAGGTCAACAAGTCTCATATTTCTTGAACACAAAACGTTACACCTGCTAAAGCAATTTCCGGGTCGTTATGAATAATGAAAATGTTTTACGTTCTACTGAAAAGTCATTTGTTCGTAAATCAGTTAAGAGTTGAGCGAATGTGGAAGTGTGCTAGTTTTTTAAACTACGTTCTTAAGTAAGGTACTAGCAGCCCATCCCGGTTTTGCACGGGTGAAGATAGATAGATAGAAGATAGAAAATATTTTATTGCACACCATTTAGAAATCAACATAAAGTGCTACAAACTAAAGATAAGTACCTTAACTATGACATACAATCGGCTGTCTTATCGTGGTGTGTACCTGGGATTTTACCCGGTATAAAACATATAGCCAATGCACATATAGCCTATGCACATTTAGAAAGTTCATTCTATACATCACTGAAAGAGAGATTACACTCTACAAATAAACCAACTTTACCTCTTTATAATACTAACAATAGTATAGATTGAGCTAATTGAAGGCATCTGTCAACGTCCATTATGAACAGGGTTAGAAGCTAAAGAATTATTAATCACTTTAAAGACCTACATTCTGTTAACTATTACAACTTAAAAGCCCATCATCGCCGAAATGATAAACTGTTATCTTTACACCTGCCAATTTAATTTTTTGCGTCACTACGACGTCATTACACCCTACAAAACAACATCCCAAACTAAATGAAAACACCATCACTATTTGACATTATACATGGTAACACTATGGGTAATACATTGCGCTATAGACATCGACGCACCTGGTTTTGCGATAAAATCGGAGACCTTGCTAAGCGATTTTTCATGACCCATAATAAATTCCGCTACCAAATAGCCCTTCAAAAGGTTTGCTGGCAATCCATTGCCACTTAGTAGATCCTTATCGAAATTTTTCGCTTGTCCTAATAATAATAAATTCGTCGTTAATGGAATTATCGTGACCGCTCCCATAGGAAAAAGTCGTTTGTATTTTTGCCGAAAGCAGGTAACCCTGGCTTGTTTGTTTTGTATTTACCGGTATGTATGTATGTTCGTATGAGCCAGGTGACGGAGTTTGTACTTTAAGGCTCAGTAGAGTCTACAGTTAGCCAAGAACGGCTGGAAGGAAATAGAAGTCAGATTTTTTCATCAATTAAAACAAGTATATGGCACGATTGTCTAAAAACTTATCATCAGAAAATATAGATATCATAGATCAGAAAATCTGACTTCTATTCCCAGTACATTCAAAAAAGACCAGCCCCTCAACTCTCCGACAACTATGCATCGTGTTCAGTAATCGCAGGTCAGCTTAATGTTGGTGGAACTGAATTCGTAAGATTAACCAACATAAGCTGACCTATTATTGGCACGATGCGTTTTCGGCTTGTAAAGGGGCTGTAATTCCCTGCTTACTGCGTATAAAAGCAACACCCTGGGCGCGGTGGCACTCCTTTGCGTGTTCCCTTTGCCGCTCCCGCACTATTGTTTCATGAACCAAGGCCGGATCGCATTCTAGGTCGCGATACTGGAATGTTCTGAAATTCATGGAAATAGCATTTAGTACCGAAAATGTGATTGAAACTTGTTGTTTATTTGGTTAACAGCTTATGCCACCCCATTTTCGAAATAGGCACCCTTAATCGTTGACATACCTAAGATCAAAACAGCTGAGGGCTTGTGAAATTTGTGGTTCTATTTTTAATTGGATTGATATTTTCAAGAGTCACTTAAGGTTAAGGGTTAGATAATTCTTTTAAAGTTTTTAATAATGAAATTGAACCTACATTCATCAAGCCGTTGCACTTAACATCCTTTTAGACTTTAAAATTTATGTTCAGGGTATATTATTTCAAACTGCCCATAAACCGCCTATATTTCAGTTTCCGTGCCGCCTATAATGTCGGCTACACTCCTTAAACTTCGAAATAGGTCACCGGTTCAGACTTATATGGCAAGCATATTAAATGAGTATGAATTAGTGGAAACCCCAGCAGATAAAGTTAGCAAAGCTCGATTTCGCGACAAGTGAGACAGCCACGCTGATAACTTGTATCAGTTTCAATCATGTCTCAATCACTTTTAAGAGCACATATTTTTTCAACCTGAAGCATTCTGGGAAAAAATGCTGAAAAGAAGGGAGGGAGGCCTTTGCCCTGCAAGCTGCAGTAGAACAATATAGGCTAGAAATTAAAAAAAGCATGCTCAGTTCCAGTATAAACGATTACGAATCCATACTAATGTAATAAAAGCGAAAGTGTGTGTGTCTGTCTGTCTGTTTGTTTGTTCGTCTTTCACGGCAAAACGGGGCGACGAATTGACGTGATTTTTGTGTGGTGATAGTTGAAAGGATGGAGAGTGACATAGGGTACTTTTTATCCCGATATTCCCGCGGGAACAGGACTTACGCGGGTGAAACCGCCGGGCGCAGCTAGTAAGATATAAAAAAAAGTGTTATCTTTTCACTACTAATTATTTAAATGTAGGCGGGACCGTTTGCGTGTGTACCCGCCTTATTTCGCAAATTACAAGTAGTATGGCACTTTGTCACGGTTCGCTGATTTACTTCTATTTCTTATGAGGGCTTAGTCGGAGTTTGGGAAAGTTTTACGATTCGGATTCGTAAATAAATATTCAATATAATAAAAAAATGCTAAAACAGTATGTAGCATGTTTATTAAAAATAATTATGTTTTCTGTATAGTTCCGTGAAATAAGTATTTTCTACAAACACATGTTCTTTCATCTGTTTCATCACTTCATCCGATTGGTTCCGAACTATAAATCACCGGTATGATTGTCTACCGCTCCTTGGAATACAGTCGTGATAATATTTCATTTAATCATCCCTTCACTTACTTCACACATATACCCGTGATAGCAATTTCCCACTACGCCCGAACCAAATCCGAACTCATAAAACTAAGCCGTAGAAATATTTCTAAAGACTCGTTCCAAATCTCATACTCGCCAAAGCTTAACTTCCAAGGACAACGTTTTGTTCGATGTAAAGATAAAGGTAACTGGTTTATGTTCGCGTGGCAAGCCAATATCAAGGATAGTCCTTGGACGAGTTTCAATCTAAAGTACTTACAAGTAAAACCAAATTTGAAGGTCTTTGGGTAGTCTAAAAATGTGTGCTATGTGGTAAATAAAGCTATGTCTATGTCTATGTCTAAAATCTCAATGAAAGAACTTCTTGAAAGTCTTTAGTTCGTATGAGCAAAGGGCCAACTCTGGTGAGGGAGTTTTTATGCCGCCTTAAGGCCTCTAACTGTTTTTTTATCCAGTGAGTTGTATATATTAACAAAACTATGTGAAAAGGTTATTTAAGAAATCCAAATGTTTGTTATAATAAGAATGAAGAATTATTCAATTTTCTGAACAAATAGATATGTATATAGGGCGAGTTTCTGTTGATAATGTTTGTATGTGCCTACAATAATGATTATTTGTTCTGGCTATAAGTATGTTATACGTATACAATTTTCATTAACGTAATGCCTAGACAATATTGCCTTTATGCCTTAACACTGTCTAGGGTATTAGTAAACTTTATGACACATAATCGATATACGTACTACGTGTGCATAGGCCTCCATATTTTAACGTCAATTTTTCAAATCGATCCTTATGCTTTCCTGCCGTTTTTACAACTAGCTGCCTGTTCCGACTTCTTACGGCATTGATTAAAAAAAAAAAATTTTGGGTGCGGTAGATATTTCTGAATACAGCCGTGATGATCATATTTCATTTATTTTTTCATTTAATATGAGACGGATAGGATAGTTAAGGAATAACTTGTCCTAAATCTAGAATTTTCCTCTGACTTCCACTCAAAGATTCCTGGTAATTACACCCGGCACCTAATGTTTCACTTTATACAAAATTATTGCTCTCTTTGTTTCGCGTGCTTGGTTTTTCTTTGACAGCACTGTGCCACAGCTCAATAACACATTATCTAGGTCTCTACATTCGTTTTGTACCTTTGTAAAGTAAATAATAAATAAATAATTGAGTTAACAACGAAAGTACAAGAAGAGAAGCCTTCTTGAACTTCTAATAATCAAACAAAATCTTCTAATGAAAATCAAACAAATAGAGTACAAAGAAACTTTGAATACAGGCAATTCGTTGGTTTTTGGTTTCGTTAGATTTCATGACCGAAGTCTATTCTAAGCACAGGTTACATACACTGTTATCTTTGTTCTAAGCTAACTTCTGCCTAGACTCTAGAGCCAAAAAAATTAGACTTACGTTACTGGATGAATTAGCAAATATTTTTATAAAAATAACAAACAAAAAAAATATAATTTACTAAAGTTTTCAGTCAAATTGATTAAATAACCTTCAATAATTGTAATTTGTGTGTTTAATTAAATATTCAACTGCAATTGAATTCAATTAACAAAGAGCACAAGCCGTTACTTCCCGAGCTGTGTTTTAAAGAAAATATGCGCATAATTGTCACGTCAATTAATTGAGTTGTTACCGTTTACTGATGATTAACGATCGATCGGCACGGCATAGTGATGTACTTACTGTCCAATATGAAAGGAACTAGCTGCACCCCGGTTTCACCTGCAGAAGTCCCGTTCCCACGGGAATATCGGAATAAAAAGTAGCCTATGTCACTCTCCACCCCTTAAAATTATCATCACTTAAAAAATCACGTCATTTAGTCGCTCCGTTTTGCCGTGAAAGACGGACAAATAGACAGACAGACACACTTTCCCATTTATAATATTAGTATGGATATGGATGGATAGATTTTGCCATAACTATATATAATAGCAATGCAATCAAAATAATAAGGGTTAATTACTCTTGTGTCGTCAGTCACTGAAGTGTTGTCTATTTGGGGGCACATTTTTTCCATAATATACCTATTTCATGATTTGAAAAAAAAATTAAAATTGACTTAGCTAGTATTAACCCAAGCCAAGTCAGAACGGTTCCACTAGTGCTGTATTAATTATTAGCCTTTGAAACTCATCATGCAATCAATCTAGTAATGAAGCCTATTTCTAGACCATCGACATTTCCACATCATATTTCATAGAAATTCCATTCCAATTTGTGGCTGTAATTGAATTTTTGATGTGATTCTTCTGACCTTTTGGTTTAACTTAAATAAATATTGCTTTGTATCAAAATTACAGAGCAACGATTTAGTTCAATATTACTAAAGCTAGTACGCGTTCATCTTTTAGTTTTTATATTTATTTTAAGTTAAGTACAATAAATACGAGAAATGAGCGACGGAGCGAAGAATTGACGTGATTTCTTAAGTGGTGATAGTTGAAGGAAGGAGAGAGACATAGTCTACTTTCATCTCGATATTCCCGTGGGATCAGAACTCACGCGTGTGAAACCGCGGGACGCAGCTAGTATTTTATAAATTACAAGCTGCATGCTCACAAACTTTAGCGTTTATAGGCGGAAGAGGATCTTTTTCAGTCTCCTATTTGCAGTTAAAGACACTCTTTCAATAGATAACAGCAATAAAATAAATATATTATAATTATCCCATCTCCACTCAGTAATTACATGGTAATGTGTTGGAAATCATTTGCATGGTGGCACTCGAGTGGTTTTGCTTCTGTCCGGTTGTTAGCTGGTCGTTGGCATTGCTTTTAGGAGACAACTAGCAGCTTGTTAGTTGGGTGTCTGTAAAATTCAAAGACACTCTGTTGAGCAGATGAGTTTCCTGGGATCCCCTGGTGTTTCAGGTCGGGGAATCCTGGTGGCCGTAATCCCTTGAAATAAGAGTTTAATTAAATTGATAGCTACTATGTAACCCACCCAAATGATGTTGAAAGCCATGATTCAAAGTTTCACCTGTCTGTACAACATTTATTTCCAACTGCGCTACATAGGTCTCCCAGTGATGTTGAAAGCCATGATTCAAAGTTTCACCTGTCTGTACAACATTTATTTCCAACTGCGCTACATAGGTCTCCCAGTGATGTTGAAAGCCATGATTCAAAGTTTCACCTGTCTGTACAACATTTATTTCCAACTGCGCTACATAGGTCTCCCAGTGATGTTGAAAGCCATGATTCAAAGTTTCATCTGTCTGTACAACATTTATTTCCAACAGCGCTACATAGGTCTCCCAGTGATGTTGAAAGCCATGATTCAAAGTTTCATCTGTACAACATTTATTTCCAACAGCGCTTCATAGGTCTCCCAGTGATGTTGAAAGCCATGATTCAAAGTTTCATCTGTCTGTACAACATTTATTTCCAACAGCGCTACATAGGTCTCCCAGTGATGTTGAATGAAAGCAGCGATTTATAGTTTCACCTGCATGTACAACATTTCTTTCCAACAGCGCTACATACTCGTAGGTCTCCCAGTGATGTTGAAAGCCATGATTCAAAGTTTCATCTATCTGTACAACATTGTTTTCCATCCAACAGCGCTACATAGGTCTCCCAGTGATGTTGAAAGCCGGCGAGTTCTCTCCCAACAATCCGCTCGTCCGCGGCGACGGCCCGCATATTGTCGGCGATGCGTTACTCGGTCTGGGAGAGTATGAACGAAGAAGGAATACGCTGAGGAAGATACGGCAGGCGCAGTATAGGGAATATCTGAACGGAGTGAGTATAGCAATTTGTGACACATAGAACTGAGTTTTCTAGAGGCGGTTAGGTAATCCATTCTTCCATATCCATACTAATATTATAAATGGGAATGTGTGTGTGTCTGTCTGTTTGTCCGTCTTTCACGGCAAAACAGAGCGTCGGTCGTCGCATTGACGTGATTTTTATGTGATTAGTAGAAGAGATGGAGAAGTGACATAGGTTACTTTTTATCCCGATATTCCCGCATGAACAGGACTTACGCGGGTGACACAACCGCGGGGCGCAACTACTTAAGAATATGGGAAAAACAACAGAACTATATAATTTTTTATCAAGTCATTACGTCTTTGTAAAGGGGTTTTTGTTAGATTTATGATTAAATTATTATTATTATATTCCAGCAAGCCAAAAAGAAACAAGAGGCCAAAGAGGAAGCAGAAAGAGAGCGTCGCGAGCAAGAGCAGAAGGAAAGAGAACGTGAGGAAAGAGAGAGACAACTGCTGTTAGAAAGAGAGAGATATCAGAGCCCCGAGAGACGACGCGCGTCGGTCAGCTGGCCGGTGCAGTATGATACTAGTCAAGTTAGGTAAGTAGGAGGAAAGAGAGAGACAGTTACTGTTAGAGAGAGAGATTGTTGCTGTTAGAGATAGAGAGAGATATTAGAGCCCCGATATGGTCCTTAAACTATGTATTAAGTTAATTTTCCTTACAGTAAAGTGGACTCTGCTATCCAAGTGGATGGATTGTCGCGACCTCTATCGGTTGGCGTTCAAACTGATGACGTGGACTTGTACAGAGTAAGTTATATTAAAATTTTGAAATACCTACTGTGTTTATACAATGCCCGCTGGCTAATCTATACTAATATTATAAAGAGGTTAAGTTTGTTTCTTTGTATGATGGAGGTAATCTCCGAAACTACTCAGCCGACTTATAAAATTCTCCGGTGTGTAGAATGGACTGTCGGGATGGTTATAGGTTATATAACCTATAACCATCCCGACAATCCATTCTATTTTATCCGGGTAGTTTCATATTACACCTATGCCGTAACTTTCATTAAGATTTTAAGCTATTGCATAGCTTCTATCGTTAGCCTTGAGTGTGGAGACCGAATCCAGAAATTGTGTAACGAAAAAACCTAACGCTGTCACTTTAGTTCAGCAACTCGCCTCTAGGTGGCATGCAATAGCTTTATCGCGGCAGTCCCCGAGTGCCACACGTCTATTTAAATTTATCTGAAAACCTATGTTTTAATTTCCAGCTATCATCACCTTGCAAGCTAACGCAGGCTGAACGCGAGCTATCTCCCCGGACGGTCGTGGATCCGAGAGAGGCGAGATGGAATACTTGGGACGCTGAGAGACGACGCAGTTATGGAGATTTTGATGGTAAACAGCGGGCTTACCATGACCGTTTATAGCGATTCAGTTTATGTTCTGCCTTACTGTCAAATCACACAAAAAATCACGTCTATTCAGCGCCCCGTTTTGCCGTGAAAGACGGACAAACAAACAGACAGACAGACACACACACTTTCCATTTTATTATATTAGTATGAATTATGTAATTAATAGTTAACATTCCAGAGCGCACGTCATCAATAAAGAAGACGAACCGAGACAAGCTTCACTCCGACCTCCGTCACTCGTACATGCCTTCTATATTCGACGCGGACGCCATACAACTGAGGAACTTGCAAGCTGAGAAGGTAAACAATATACTAATTACGACTATAGAAATATGTAAAAACTTGTTTTATTTCTGTGACCTCAAGGATCACTTAAAAATCGCAGTGGTCGAAAGCTCGACTGAGACGCGGAGGTTGCGGGGTCGATCCCCGCTACGGGACAAATGTTTGTATGTTCTGCTGATATTTGTTCCGTGTCTGGGTGTATTCTATCTATAATATGTATGTATTTACAAAAAAAATATACTATCTAAGTATTATATCAGTCATCTGGTTACCATAACACAAGCATCAAGTTGCTCAGCTTGGGATTAGATGACGCTGTGTGGAAAGTCCAAGGATATTTATTTATAAGCTAGGTGACTCTATTGCCTGTTCCAACGCAACTCCCTACATCGTAATTTCGGAGATTATCTCAAACAAACAAACAAATTTTACCACTTTATAATATTAGTATAGATAGATAAATAAATTATTATTATATTGTAGGAAGCCGCGGAACGTCGTCAGTTCTACCAACAGGAGCTGAAGAGTCAGATCATGGAGCAGCAGAGGATCAGAGAGGAGAGGAAGTCCAGAGAGAAGTGAGTTAACATTATAATAATATATTATTTCATCATCATCATCATCATCATCATCATCCGCAGCCTGATCTCTCCCACTGCTGGGAATAGGCCTCCCTTTGTTTCTGCCATTCTCACGGTCCTGCGCTTGCCTGATTCACTGCCAGCCCACATATTATTTATTAACTTACAAATCTGTTCGTATTTTTTTAACTAACCTATCATGACCCACTGCTGGGCAAAGGTCTCCCCTTCAGCTACTGTTAGTATTATCATAAACAAATTAGAACTTTGTCTATGGTATTATTCAACTAAATCCAGAAAATGTAACCTGGAAAGCATATTTATATACATATTTCTTGTCACCATCAACTATAATCATTTTTTTTAAATAATCGTAATTAATTAATCATAACATTTTCTAAAGGCTTTGTCAATTTTGTTAAAAAAATTTTATTTTGATAATAATTTGAGATTATCTTGTATGTAAAAAATTAAATGAAAATGAGAAAATTCAATGCATTTTGCAGTTTTGAAGTCTTTATAATATTGTTGTTTAATTCAGGTTGCTAGAACAAGCTGAGATGCGTCGCCTAGAAGAACAACTAAGAATGTTGAGACTTGCGCAGGAGAGCGAAATCGACAAACAGCATCATATCACTGCCGCTGTAAGTACTTACTAATATAAATGCGAAAGTTCGTGAGTATAAAGAACGTAAAGAGTAAAGAGGAACAAGCATACATCCACACAGGATGCATGTTTGTTCTTTCACGAAAAAACTACAAAACCGATTGCAATGAAATTTGAAATATATAGGTAGGTAACCTAAAATAGCACGTAGTCTACTTTTTATCCCGATGTTCCCGCAGAAACGGGACTTCGCGGGTGAAACCGTGGGCAGCTAGTTTTTGTATAAATCAATTAAGTACCTACTTATTCAAAAACAAATTCTTTACAGATAAAAGACAACGCGAGAGAGTATGAAACGAAACGCACTGATCTGCAGCGTGACATCGATATAGAGACACAGAAACTACGCGCCACATCCCACCCCACTCGGAATATACCCAAACGACCCACAAACACATCAAAGAGCGAAACAAACAAACACTTTCACGAGAAAACATTCCAACCTATAGATAAAAAACCATACTCCTTCAATATACCTGAAAATTCGATTTTCTCAGCAAACTACGACGTTGACTCGTATTTACGCAAAAATTTGAATTTCAAAAACAAAAATGGCGTCGAAATTCTAGATAACAGATATAGAAATGAGAAAGATTATGAAGAGGAATATAAAAACACCAAAGAAGAGTATAAAAATGTTGAATACAAAACAGATAGAGTGAACGAAAGCAGAAAAATCGTTGAAAAGGCTTTGATCCACGAACCGAAAGAAAGAAAAAAACCAGAAACCTTACTTTACGAAGCAAACCTATCAGTGCCTGTACTAAGACATTCGCCAAAGAAACAAGTAAACTCGAATGAAGTGAGTAGTCCACTCAGTGATGCGATGAAGAAAGTAGATGATAAATGGAAAGTGCCAGCAGTTCAGAAAAACATACTAAAGTCAATGCCGAACGAAGAAGGGAGGAACATTAGTATACTTACACAACTAGGGTCTATAAGACGACAGTTGCAATTAGAACAGCTTAAGTTAGACAAAATGCTTATTAAAAATGATTCTTGAGGCTAGCAATTTGTATGAAAACTTAAATCTATACTTATATACTAATATTATAAAGAGGTAAAGCTTGTTTGTTTGACGGAGGTTATCTCCGAAAGTACTCATCCGATTTCCAAAATTTTTTCACCGATGTATAGAATAGAGAAATGTGTGTTACCGGCTGGATAGATAGATAGATAGAATAGACTGTCGGGATGGTTATGGGCTATATTTTATCCCGGTAGTTATAAGTAGCCGTGCGAAGCCGGGACGTGCTGCTAGTAAATAAAATATAGTGATTTCACACCGCGTTTAAAAGTTATTTAGAGACGAATATTTTTAATTAGCTAGATAACTGCATTTTTAGCCCCGAAAGAAGTTATTTATCTAATTGTTTACTTGACAATTCTTATTGATTTCAGTAAGATAACATCTCTTGGTCAGATTCGGTCTCATTACAAAAAACGAACATAAACCTTGGTTTAAACCTAGTCTAACAAAACCACGATCTACACTACATTGATTCGCATAATATATCTAAATAAACTACGGTTTGTAAAATGGTAATCACAAACCCTAGTCTAGCGATAAACCATGGTCTAGCGGTTTAGCCGTGGTTTAAATCACAATACAACTGCGCGTGACCATAGACATTGGATCTGTCAACGTAGTTGACTCGGATTTTAGAAAGACCATGGTTTTGATAAGTAAACCAAAACAGATTTCATTGTAACCACTATTATTATTGCATGCTACATTTCGCGCATGAAATTTTTTTGAGCATTATTTTAATCTTTTTATCCACTTTAAGAAAATAATGTTATTACTCCATATTAGGAAAAAGGTACCTAATCATTTACAATGCTTTCAGAAAAAAAAAAACAAGATAAAATATAATCTTATTTACAACTCTTTCAAACTATATTCAAACATGAACAATATTAATAACTCAATAAAACTGAACTCTCCTTTTTACAAACTCAATTGGCGCCATTTGCCATCTCTCCGTGTGTCTGTCCAAAAAAACCTTCATAAATATGCATCAAAGATTTGGCTACCGTATTATAATGACATTCTACCAACACATCTACAAAAATATCTAACAGCTCGTATATGATATGTAAAATTTGTATTAATTTAGGAAAAATAATTTAGCGTAATATCTTAAGTAACATTACGTCCATACGTGAATGATTTGAAATAAATAAAATATTTGTAAGAAATTAGTCCTTCCAAGCTTGGCTTCTAATAAATTAGCAGTAAAAATATTGCAATTTTTATAGAACTTATAAATAAGAAAATAGATATAAGTTTAATTAGGGATAAAAACATTTAAATAATGTTTTACGTATTATTTTTAATTCCATTTTAATTGTATTTATCACTTTAATTGTGAAGTTGTTTATTTAATTTTTAATTTATGCATTTATGTAATGTAAATTGTTACTGTTAATGCATGTTTTTTATGTTTTAAAATGTTTATTTAGCGTAAGAAAGTTGATACGAACTATTTTAGAACAAAATCGTTTTTGATAGTCACTCTCTTGCTAATTTATAATCTTCTAAACTTGTTCCAATTTATTATTTTAAATTAATTATTTTAAAATAACGGATCTTCGTGCAGTTAGATTGTAGTGCCAAACGTTCTTAAAACTTCCTTAATTAATTTACCATTGTGTTATTTTAAATTTCACACAATCGCTTCAGACAAATGGTAATCGATAACGAAAAATGATAAAACATCCAGTAAACTGAGTCAACACACCTCAAACATGTCATGTAACGAAATCATCAGTCCGAACCTTACTCGGTGTAAATATTAATCATACTTTTATTTTGCTCCTTTTATTGTCGTTTTTCGTAACTATACCACTTGTCTAGAGTAAAAAAATTAAAGGCATTTTAAGTAAAATGGTGCAAGCAATTTAATTTTAAGCGCACAATTTTGTATAAAGACTGACCGTGTTATTCGCACTGGTTTATCGATCCTAGTTACCTACTTTTAGTTAAATTTTAATATTACCCAATAGCGGTCTTTCGATTTCGAATGTTTGAAATAGGTATAGGCCGCGCCATGTACAAAGAACGCTGAGGGGAAAATCAGCAGTAGTAGGTGATTCTAAGGAATCTTAGGTGTGATTGGTTGTGTGGTGACCAGGGCTTGCTACCGGTACCAATAATACCGGTACTTTTACGGTAGTAACGGTACTTTCATTTCGTTAAATTCGAGTATCGATACTTTTGAAGTACCGGTAATTTGCCTAAAAGTACCGGTATTCTAAGCGGTTCTCGCGACGTTGCCAGCTCTCCGGTCATAGCGTAGGTACCGACCGGGGGGCGAGCGCGCGTGCTTGCTAATTTGTGCATATTTCGTGCTCGGACGGAATATTTACAGAGCACAGTGTTTTAAGGCGCAGCCCTGCCTGACCCAACGTCAGTAGAAAGCTATTTTTACTTTCTAGAGAAATAAATATTACCTACACAAAATTAGTAGAGATTTTTTTTGTGACACTTGGCGACACGGGCCACGGTCTTGTCTTCTACTTATACCTACCTAGGTAGGTACTTCCAACTGTCCCATTTACCTGCACCTAACTTTCTGGTAGGTTTCTTTCTTTCTTTGAGATTGTGGTTTATTTTGAATACAGTCAACAACAGATACCTATCTACCTTAACACATTCAATACCTATTGATTGATATTGTAATGGTAGGTACTTAGGTATAGTGTACCACAGAGTGTGCCTCACCTCACCTCGAACATTGAACAAGCACTTTCCTACCTACTTATCTAATTTATCATCAAAATCAACTGTTTTGGTACCTAGGTTTCTTTGTTTAAAGTACCTACTTACAATCCAGCATCCCCCGCACATTAAAGCAAGCTAAAAACCAATCCTTCTATGTGATGATATGCTACCTACTTTTTAACTATTTAAAAAGTAGGTACCTACACCTACCAATGCAGTCAAAAATAAGTACCTACCTAGGTACCTAAATTGCTTCTGTTCATACGTCATAATAGGTACCTAACCAAGTTTAACAAATTTATACGTTCATAATAGGCACATACCTACCTACCTACCTATTGATTGATATTTTTATTGTAGGTACTTAGGTAGGTAGACAAAAAACAGATGCTTTTTGAAGTAGGTACCTATGCACATTCTCAACAAACTTTCTACCTGGGTACCTACCTACCCTTACTTGAGTGCCTATATAGTAGATTGAATTGTTTGTGTGTAGGTACCTAAGCAGCGGTGCCTCATTGAACATTGAAATCACTCCTTTTTTTCTTCGGGTTATTTTTTGGAGTTTGATTATTGCGGCTTGGCGCCAATACTTTCATTGTTGAAATACGTCACTCTACAAGCAAGTATACAATGACGGCTCACGCAGGCAGCAGTTTTGCATGGTTGCTTAGGGCGCAGCAATGTAATCAAGACAACGCAAACCACCGATAGTTGAATAGTAGTCACAGCGCAGTCCACAAGCAAGTATACAATGACTACCGCTGCGCAGTCAGCCGGCTCGGCTGTCTTTTCTAATCAGCTTTCTCTCTCGCTTGCACAAAATAAATATGTTGAAAAGTACCGGTACTTTTCGTGCATAATTTCGGTAATTTTACCGATACTTATAGAAAATACCGATACTTAAGTACCGGTACCAATGAAAGTACCGATACCATACTAAGTCCAATTATACCGGTTCTCAAGAAGTACCGGTATAATTTGTATCGATACCAAAGAAGTACCGGTACCACGTCAAGGTCAGTCGAACCGGTATTTAGAAATACCGGTATTCCAAGTGGTGACGCGGCGCACTTCACACATTGATGTAGTGACGCGTGCTATTGGTTCGTGAGCGAGTGACCCCCCACCAACACATACCCCATCCCGTTCCCCTCATCGTTCTTTTTACGTGGCGTGACTATACTTGACGCGTTAGCGAGGATAGTTAGTTAAACCATACTTATTTAAAAACTGCATCATCACATTGCTCGGATGAACTTGCCTACAAATTATTTAAAAAAAGCGTCGATATACCAGTTTAGAATAACATGGTGCATGGTAGAGTAAGGAAAGAGCTTCGATATAAGGAAAGTGAGAATATACTAAGTTTATTTGTTATATTTTTATAAGCGTAATAAACAGTGCTTGTAACATGAATAAGCATTTTATTTCAACTCTTAAATCTTATCTCTTGACACCAAACTCAAAATAACTGATTACAATAAGATTTCATTACAGACTACTTAGAATAGTCACGTTCTTAAAAATAGGGGATTCTATTGTCTCTTCTAACGCGATTCCCTACACCAGGGGAAGAAGCAGGCAAGAACCTGGCGGTGCGGGCCTAGCATATTTTTAGTGGTCGAATCTTTGAGAAGAAGCGTCCAATAGTATTAACACGTTGGGTGCCCCGGACGCACTACCTCATCGAGTCAAAAGCAAGAATTACACAATTTTCGCTTTCGCATACCTAGCAGTCGTTTTGCGATCGCGAGATAGGTACGTAATAAGCGAAACAGATCGATCTAATTGAATCATTCATATGGCAAGTTCAAGATATGAAATGAAAAACACAAATTCGTAATCAACATTTATTTACAAAAATAATTAGAATCTCTTAATTAAACATAACAAAATGACATTCACTTATAGTTTTCATATTCTCAAAAATATGTGTGTAGTATTAAAACACGTATCAAAATTACATTGGTAACTTAAAACAGAAATTTCTCCATTTAATTGCTCTCAAATACAAAAATGCTTGAAGAACTTAGCAGTACTTTGAAGCCAGCACACTATTCGGGGCCGAAATTATAACAGGTTATGTTTTATAGTAGTAAACATATTTGCGATATGATTTACAAGTACAGTACAAGTATACAAAAAGCATAGAAAATACTTCATATATCTTTATTTCTCCATCGAGCCTTGATAATAAATATTTTTTTTTATTTAAAATCTTAATATTTATAAAAATGCTAAAGTAGTATCCAGTCAGATTTTCTCTCAATTTTACAAAATCTAAGAAAATGAACTGAATTCTCATTAGTTACTTTCTAATGACTATTTAGATATAAACTAATTAATGTCTTTGGTTAACATCAATAATTTCTATAAAACTTTAGAACACTATTAATGTTGCAAAAATAAAAAATAAAGTTATGAGCAAGCAAATGCTTAGGCAATACTTAAAATAACTAATTTGTATAAAACTACTAATTTGTAATTAAGTTTCTAAATATCAAGTGAAATATTTTCTAAAAATATATTAATGAAAACAAGGAAGCAAATTTTATTATCGTATTGGCAATGATTGAAACATCATCATCATTATGATCCACATAACCCACTGTTGTGTGTAGACTGTATGCTCTTTTTTGTAAACCAAAATATCAAAATCGTTTGTATATAGCTACCATACAAAACAGGCATTATTGTCTCATACAAATTTAAAACACCACAGCACATGGTTTGTTACATTAAATTCACCTATTACGACGACCTCAGTGGCGCAGTTGAGCGAAAGCCCGGCTGAGACGCGGGGGTTGCGGGTTCGATCCCCGCTACGGGACAAATGTTTATATGTTCTGCTGATAATTGTTCCGTGTCTGGATGTTTTCTATCTATAATATGTATGTATTTACAAAAAAAATGTATCTAAGTATTATATCAGTCATCTGGTTACCATAACACAAGCATTAAGTTGCTTAGCTTGGGACTAGATGACGCTGTGTGGAATGTCCAGGGATATTTATAACCATATTGGCGACATATTGGTAATGTTACGTTCTATTGACCTAGGCAATTTGGTGACTAGAAATTTAAATTCCCCACCGAGGTTTATTGGCAGTTTGTGTCGGCATTTTCAAAAACTGTTCGAGTGAAGGTCCGTTTCGTCCCAAAGGGTCGCGTGGGAACATGATCATGCCGTTCACCCAGTTGAATTGCAACACCCTGTATGTGATGACGTCACTCCATCTTGGATTCTCGTGGATGAGATCTTTGAAGCGGTCGTTGCTCACAATTATCCCATCAAATTCCGCCGCGGCTTGTATGAGGTACCTGTAATTAATTAGTATTAAATACATATAAATACTTAATAATTATACTTTATTTATACTTCCTACTATCCTACTAAGGATATTTATTTATATTGGTAATGTTACGTTCTATTGACCTAGGCAATTTGGTAACTAATATTATAAATGAAGTTTGTGAGAGTGTATGGATGTATGTTCGTTGTTCTTTAACGTCGCAGCTAGTCTCTACTAATATTATAAAGAGATAATGTTGGTTGGATTGTATGGGGAGGTCATTTCGCGTCGCGCTTTTTCGTCAGCGCGATCTAAAAACGGGTCATTTTTACTAGCGCCATCTAGTACTGTAGGCTATATTTTGTCTCGGTAGGCATCACGTAGAGGCGTTTAGGCATCCGACTGTATACTACTTAGCACTAGATGGAGTTACTTATTTTAATTGCAGACAAGACCTAAACACTGCTAGGGGTGCCGCAAAAATCAAACACAAAAATAGCCCGAAAAAAAAATGAACTATACTATATCTTGAAACGAGCTTATAGGAAGAAAAATAAGCGCACGTGATTGGTCGTCGAAAATAATTGTCGTTCTCGTGGTTGGCTAGATTTGACAATTGACAATTGATTTGACAATCTAGCCAATCACGAGAAAGTTAATTCGCCGACCGATTACGTGTGTTTATTTTTGTTCCTATTAGCTCGAATCAAAAAATTTAGCATATGTTCGAGATGAGGTATCTGTCTTATGAAGGTAATCTGTATTTATACCGGTCATCATAGGAATTTATGTCCTTTCCTTGTACCTCGCGGCTTGGGGTAAATATGACGTGGCCACTTCTCTCCATCGCCAGCAGTAGTTGAGGGTCGGAGCATCGGCCGCTTTTGTTCCTGCAAAAGAATTACATAATATTAAATCGACTTCAATGCAGCTTATTTACTTATATATATTTTACTAGCTGCGCCCCGCGTAAGTCCCGTTCCTAAGGGAATATCGGGATATAAAGTAGCCTATGACACTCTCCATCCCTTCTACTATCACCACACAAATAAAATCACGTCAATTCGTCGCCCCGTTTTGCCGTGACAGACGGACAAACAAACAGACAGACACACACACTTTCCCTCTTATTATATTAGTATGGAGGATAGTTTAAACCACACTTAGGCATTATACAACGGGAAAATTACTCAAGTAAAAATAGTATCACACTTAAGCATTTCATTTATAAATCGCTTATATGTATCACGCGGGTTCGAATCCCGTCGAAGCCCAAAACTTTGAGTAAGATTTTTTATGACAAAACAGTTTTTATTACTACTAGCAGCACGTTCCGGCTTCGCACGCGTGTACTTATGAAACTACCGAGATAAAATATAGCCTATCACCATCCCGACATCTTTACTAGATGATTTAAACAGCGTCAGGAGGCAATCTTTGCCTACACTTAACGGGACTGTAGTGCCTGGGACATTGTTGAGATGGAATAGGCTTGTAGCACCTGAACCACCCTCAGCTCAGCCGGCCATATCCACAGGAAAGATAATGGTAAATACGTGTGTCTGTTTACTTAGTTCTACCACAGATTACATAAGTACCATACCATATAAACGCCGCTAGGTGGCGCCGCAAAAAACAATAACAACAGCAATGGAGTCCCCTAGTTTTTAAGAAATTGACGTGTCAAAGTGGTCTTTTACAAGATTTTATTGAATAAAAATATTTTGACTTTTGACACAAAAATAGCCCGACGAAAAAAGGAGTCATTTCAATGTTCGAGATGAGGTATCTGTACTCATGTAATCTGTGGTTCTACTTACCTGCACTTAGGTACAAAGGCTTTTACGGCATGCCCGCGGCTCACGAAGTAATCGACCACTATCTTCAGACCTTTCACAGAGAAATAACGATGTCCACCGTGCCTGGAAGCAGAAATATTACTTAGCACATGTAAATAAATGTTTTATAAAACTCTGTCTGATCCGAAAAGGTATTAAAAAACTTTAAAATATATTTATAGATTATAATAATATTTTTATAGATTTTTTATTCTTTACAAGAATTATTCTAAATTCACATATTTGAGAACTTAAAAATTAATAACAATTAGTTTTACGTGCAGTGTATGACATTATGAAACTAAAAAATGTGGGTAGATGAATGTAATAATTAACCCCATTATGCATATTCGACCTAAAACCTGTATTAGCTAAAACGTATATTAAATCTGTTGCTATCTCTTTTCGTTGACATATGAGTGACAAGAAAAAAACGTTCTAAAACGTTCCTAAAACCTGTATTAAATTGTCAAGTTTTTATGAATAAACCCCTAAGTTTTCTAAGTTTTAACCTCCGACAAAACTAATGGATGTTATAAGTGTGTAGAGTAGGTATTGTGCTGTGTCTGAGGCAATGCAGCTACGGATAAATCAAATTGGATTATTTTCATCATAAATATGTTCTTTTTTTTTTCAAAGTTTAATTTACCTATTTGTTTATTGAAATAAGGAACAAATTAAAAAAACAGACTATGTTCTTAGCTAAGTCACAGTTATGTTTCAGAAAATCAGTTCAGTCGTATAAAGAAAACCAATTTGCTGATAAAGTGAATTAATTTCATTTAATTTTAGCTCTAATTTAGAAATCCTAATACACCTTTCGGATCAGACAAAGAGTTTTCTTTACAAATAATATTACTTACTAATTGTTTTATTTCTAGAAGTCCATTTAGCTATATTTTACATTCACATACATACTGTAATCATTTTTAAATACATCATCATCATCCACAGCCCATAGGTACCCACTGCTGGGTGTAGGCCTCCTTTCGTAAACGCCACAATACTCGGTCCTGCTCTATTCCAAGCCAGGAATTGCCCGCAACTTGTTTTTTACTTTTAAATCTAATCTAATCTAATCAGCCCACTGGATCCCACTGCTGGGCAAAGGCCTCGCCATTTTCGCCATTTTCACTTTTAAATACTAAAATTAATTTAAGTAAATACCTAAACTCTAACTGCTATGCCGAAAAAGCACAAGCAGCTTATAAGTGCCTAAATTTGCCCTTTCAATCTTACAGAGGGCGTAGTAGTTTTCTTACAAGTTGCCCCACAAAATTTTGTTTTAATTATCAGATAACAATAAATAAATATCCTTGGACATTGCACACAGCGCCATCTAGTCCCAAGCTAAGCAATTAAATAATTTAACAATATGTATATGAACGCTCTAAGATAAATTATAGTTAAACGGACTTCGAATAAAACAAAGTGTTTCACCACTGACTGAACCACAAAACATCCACACAGCGAATTTATATAAAACGCTTTGAAATCACAGATTACGTGAAATGACTCAACTTGAATAGCACGACGAAAAAAGGAGTCATTTCAATGTTCGAGATGAGGTATCTGTACTTTTGTAATCTGTGATTAAACTTATATATTTTTAGCGTATTTTCAGATTGTAAAGGTGACGAGTTCGATTCTCGAACGTGAAATTGTTCCTTGTTCTAAATGGTAAAAGAAAACATTGTTTTATACCTTTATAGCGACCAACCGCTACTTAGACCTACGATTCCTAAACACATTTGGTCTTATTCATACAGATTTATAAAATTAGTATAGGATTTAATATCCGTTTTAGTTAAATTAGGTTTACTATTACAAATATGAATAAGACCGTTACAGCGTTTGTCCACCGCCGCCGTCACCGTCACGTCACCGAGAACGAGATGACGGCGCCGAAGTAGCGGTACATACATTTACATAATATTACTTAGCCGCGTGTCCACCGCACATCCGTCACCCGAGCGCCGTCATCCCGGCCGCCGGCCGCCATACTAAACTCGGCCCGAAATAATCTCGTTCTCGGTGACGTGACGGTGACGGCGGCGGTGGACAAACGCTCTTAGTGTATAATTTATGTGTGTAATATTTTAATGAGCATTTTCATACAAATTCGCATCCCTCCATCCCATTGCAGTGGGTTCAACGGTGGTGTTATAGCCATAATACTAATACCATCAGAATCGGATTGCGTATCTGATCAGTTATTGTGTAATGAAAAAAAAAAATCGGTACGAAATTTGACGCCATTCTACGCCAATGTGTGTTACTAACCGCGGTTTTCCTCACGATGTTTTCCTTCACCGTTTAAAGCGCATATAAACTTTTCGACACGAAAAGTACATTTATGCATGGCCGGATTCGATCCACAACTTTTGGATCGACTAATTAAATTTTAATCAAAGTTTGTGACGTTGGCAATGTTTGTTACTTTTTCACGCAAAAACTATTGAACGGATTTAAATGAAATTTGGTCAAGGATAGCTTCTATCCTGGATTAACATATGTTACTTTTGACCCCGGTATTTAAACGGTATTGGAAACTATTCATTGCGGGTAATACCGCGCAGCACAGCTAGTGATATTTACGAAAGTTTGTGAGTATGTATGTAGTATTTGTCACTTTTTCAGACAACAGAATGGATTTGGCTGACACTTGGAATTTATATAGTTTATGACATAACATAGCGTATAGGCTACTCTTACCCAAGTTAGCCGTGGGCTAAGCTAGTAAAATCCTACTTTTCATATTATAAATGTGAAAGTTTGTGAGAATGTATGTAAGTATGTTTGTTATTCTTTCACGCAAAAACGGCTGAACCGATTTGGTTGAAATTTGGTCTGTAGATAGGTGATACCCTGGATTATTATATTATACTTTTTATCTCGATATTCCCGCGGGAACGGGACTTACGCGGGTGAAACCGCGGAGCGCAGCTAGTACTTAATGAAGCACAAGTCAAACAAACAATCCGATTCAATGATATTAACAAAAGTTGATTTAAGTACTTAATAATGTTTATCAACTTTTGTCATATACATAGTTTTTACTCACCATAGTAAAATCCACTTACCTTGTTTCCCTTCAGGCCATTGTTGAAATAACCTGTTCAACTTGGTTACACAAAAAATACCATCTTACCTTGTATCATTGTTCTAATAAAATTAATCTGACGCATCTGTCAAAATATATTTCACTTCAAAGCTACAAGCGAACAGACAAACATATCTTTTTTTTTCATTTTCTTAAAAAAAAATTGTATTGTCTCCTGACAGAATCAAATGTTGACATTGATTGAAACGTCAACATGACTGAGAAATCTTGGTCAGTTATTTTTCTAATTGACCTTTTCTATTTTCATAAATTGTCACTTAAGCCATAGACAATGGCTAATATCAGTATCAGCTAAATACAATTACCCAAATCTCAATAGTAACAACTTGTAACACATCTCATAAAAGTCAATATTCGCTATACGTTTGACAATACACTTAAACTCAATGGTCACTTACGCCATTTCGATAGTCATTTACGCTAACTCGATTATAAACATCATCTCAACATCAAAGCTTCTGAAGCCATCTGTACAACTTGTCATTTCATAAACGGTCACTTGAGTCATCTTATAGTCACCTAAGCCATCGCAATGGCCGCCTAAGCCATCGCAATGGTCACCTAAGCCATCTCAAATAGTCACCTAAGCCATCGAATGTCGATTACGCCATCTCAAAAAGTCATCATGTCAAAGTCACTTACGCCATCGCCACATTACTGCCGTCAATGATCACCATTCTCAAGCCAGTTGTGTTGACATACTTCTCAGGGTTGTATACGTTACTGCCGATACTGTTTCGAGATAGCTTTTTCCCGATGATCACTTCTTTGATGTACGTATCTTCCGCTGTTTCTGGGGCCCTCGGCTGGAAATAATATATAGGTAGGTACCAACAGTTTTAGTACTTTTGTTACAAATACATAGAAAATCAGCATTTAGAGGTGAAAAAACGATAATCATCTCTAAAACTACACAGAAAAAAAGGAAAAGAGTTCTTAAAATATGTAATAGAATGCTGTTGCAAAGACTTACTTAGTTGAAGCTATAATACATACATACATTTGCATTTACATCTGCACTAGAACATTTAGACAGCATCAGAAGGCAATTTTGCCTACATTTAACGGAACATTGTAGTGCCCAGCACCTTAACCATCCTCTCAGCTTAGCCGGTCACATTTGCCTTCAATTGTTTTAAATATTGACGACCTCTGTGGCGCAGTTGGGCGAACGCCCGGCTGAGATGCCGAGGTTGCGGGTTCGATCCCCGCTACGGGACAAATGTTTGTATGTTCTGCAGTTATTTGTTCCGTGTCTGGATGTTTTCTATCTATAATAATGTGTATTTACAAAAAAAATGTATCTATGTATTATATCAGTCATCTGGTTAATAATACAAGCATTAAATTGCTTACCGTGGGACTAGATGAGGCTGTGTGGAATGTCCAAGGATATTTATTTATTTATTTATTAGTTCATGCAAGTTACCGGGGGCGGCGCTGCGCTGGATTCTCATACAATGTGTGATACTTGAATTGATATCAAAGATGTATCAGTACTACAGTAAACTGGCCTCAGAGCTCTTATTAAAGGCACAAAACTCCCCGAAACGAAGAATCCATAGATACCGGGACTTCAATTAAATTTCAAAAATTCTTTATTTATCAATAACTTATGTACTAGTACAATTTCCAGTACAGATACCGGGATTGGAACCCGCGAAATAAAGGGAATATAAAACTCACCGGAATCTTAGCAGGCGTACTGCACCCATTGAATAGGTTCTCCGATATGAATGCTAATATTCTGTCCTTGTCGCTCGCGTTGAGATTCACTAAGCCTCTCTTTATTTGGCTGGCGATGCTTCTACTTCGCGTCGGCCTTCGCAGGACTGTCACCTCGGAGTCGCCACTCATTGAGCTGCCATGGCTACGTCATAAGATAATTAGCTATAACCATATTTCTTGAAACGAGCTTATAGGAAGAAAAATAAGCGCACGTGATTGGTCGTCGAAAATAATTGTCTTTCTCGTGATTGGCTAGATTGTCAAATCAATTGTCAATTGTCAAATCTAGCCAATCCGAGAATCGACAACTATTTTCGACGACCAATCACGTGAGTTTATTTTTCCTCCTATTAGCTCGCTTCAAAAAATGAAGTATAAGTATAAATAATATACTTCTAATATAACTAATCACTACATAGTATAAAACAAAGTCGCTTTCGCTGTCCCTATGCCCCTATGTATGCTTAAATCTTTAAAACTACGCAACGGATTTTGATGCGGTTTTTTTTAATAGAGTGAGTGATTCAAGAGGTAGGTTTATAATGTATAATTATTGGACCCGTGCGAAGCCGGGGCGGTTCGCTAGTTGGTCATAAAGTTTAAAATCACATGACAATAATACTGCGCGCCGCTCCCCTTCCGTCTTAAATAAATAAATAAATAAATAAATCTTAGTGTGAATTGATAGTATTAACCCACCTGACCGAAGTCAAAACACAGTCTTGTTCATTAGTTGCATCCAAATCAATGATAGTCGGCTGTGTGCTCCGATTAAACCCACTATCCCTTGTCAAATCAATTGTTAAGAAAGAGCTGGCGTTTATCTCTTTCGTCCTGTTAGTACTATCATCTGTCAATTGCCTACTGACAGATAAGATCAGATCATCCAAGGACGGTTTGTTTTTGATCGGAGTGGAATGATGCATGGAGTATATGTTTTTGTTAGGAATTGAGGGTTCATCATCGTTGATTACTATTGTCTTCAATTTGCTTCGTCTTGGGCTTACTGTTTCAGGTGCATCAACAGTGTCTGCAAGAAAATGAATATGTTTGACATAATAATATTATTTTAAAAGTATGTATAGAGTAGGTCCTACTACTCAGTAGGACCTATAGATAGTATAGATAAATAACACCAACCTATAGACACATCAGGTTCTCTTATAACCGAGTCATCGATGTTATTAACAACACTATCTTCAATTTCAATGACACTACTCTCTACAGTTGACTTGTTAAGCTGTGTTTGGCTGTCATGCCGAAGCTGGTTGAAGAGTTTCTTAATCGTTTCTTCAGTTTTCTGTTTGCGGTGTCTACGGGCTCGGACGGATTTTTTGGACATGTTTGTTTTGGATGTACTCATTGTGTGGATGGATGATCTTCTCTGGAAATTTAGAAAAATAAAATGGTAAACATTTATGTGTTATGTGAGACAAGTCTTTGTAGTACATACATACATTTGTCCCGTCATGGGGATCAAACCCATAACCTCTGTGTTTCAGGGGCCTTCATACACTGTCCCACAAAAATCATTAAGTAAAAAAATATCCTTGGACATTCCACACAGCAACATCTAGTCCCAGGCTAAGCATTTAAGTATTGTGCAATGGTAACCAGATGATTGATATACATAAATACAGTTTTTATTTGTTATGCACATGCATTTATAGAAAGAAAACACCCAGACTCAGATCAAATATCTGCAGAGTATGAAAACATTTTGTCCTGATATGGGGATTGAACCTGCAACCTCGAGAGGTCATCAGGTATGTATTTAAACTATGAAAACAACAAATTTTAAGAGCATAGCTTTAGTTGAGCATAATTATAACTTGCAAGACTTTTTCATTGGAAGTCACTGACACCTAATGGTCTACACTTTGATAACCAATCACTGACCACAAAATTGAAAATACAAGTAAATAATACTAAAATATTCACTAATGCAACTCACATCACCAAGCACCAAAACAAACTGCATTTTTACAAACAAAAAATACAAGTGCAACAAAAAACAATACCCTATACAATGGAACACATGTTTCAAACCTCCTTAAAAGGAGTCAATCTGTAATAGTCTTTATTCTGTATGCATAGAGTACAATGTAAGTAACAAATAGGCTTTTTTATTGTTATTTTTTGTACTATAATGAATATTAAAGATTTAGTAGGGCTCTGTTGAAGTGTGTGAAATAGCTGTCTTTTTAAAGTTAGGTTTGTTGGCCACTTGCATAAAAACTTACTCAGGTAACTGAAGAAGACGGTTAGTTAAGCAGGGCAAGGCAAAGTCCATGAGTATAGGTGCTAAGAGTGATAACTACTCAGGCTATGAATATGATGTACAATATTTACTAGTAGCAGCACGTCCCGGCTTCGCATGGGTTTACTAATGAAGCTACAGGGATAAAATATAGCCTATAACCACCCGGACAGTCCATTCTACACACACTGGACAATAGTGCCTTTGACAAAAAAGTATAGTGTAGTGAAGTATAGTGTAGGGAAGAAGCTAATTAATTTCAAGGTTTACATTTTTTCATATTATTAGATTTGAGTGTGGAGTAAGCTTTCATATTTATATGAAAGAAAGTGTAAAATCTTCTTTTTATTATAAAAGATGATAGTATTTTGTAATGTTGAAGGCAGAGTAGGAGTAGTTCATTCAACAAAATAGGAAGGTACAAAAGTTGTACACATGTACCTCAATGTACAATATAACAAAATAACTTCTGTGTTTTGAGATGGAAATAATACCCGCAAACAAGCATCCAAAGCATTAAAACAACAGCATCCATGCCTCACCTATCAGAAAGTTTTTACCTGTTGGACGTAAAATTTTAAGGGTTTTATAGAAAACGTGAAGAAATTTTCAAGTTAACTAACGGATTGTTGCTTCGCTGGTTTCCCCATGATTCAGCTGCGAACAAAGGATTTCACGGGAGCAACAAGGATATTCACAGCACTTGGTAGAAAAACCTGAAAAACTGAAACTATTTGGAGTATTTGGAATTGGAATCTAAAAAACTGCAAAATAATTCGACAATGAAAGTTCCACAGAGTACATTTGTGGAAAGTTCTCAAGAAAAGAAAGAAAAGCATGAATGAATGAGTGAAAAAATGAATGAAAATGAATGAATGAATGAATGAATGTAAAGCAAAACAATGATGTCATTTTGTTTGTCATGTCAATGTCAGCCATCAACGAACCAAGCAGTAGGTATTTTCTTTTCCTTGTCTTGTCTGTCAGTCATGTCATGATTTTTTTAGCGGCAATTTTAAAAGTCAGTTTTATTATTTTGTTTTATTTTCATGGGTTCCTAATTGAATTTTTCTTAAAATGCATTATTTTATGCTGTAGATCCAGGTTTCTTACTTTTTAGCATTGCAGTTTGCATAGTCGAATGGTTCGGCTACTGGTCCTTTCGCTAAACCTTTTGATTCATGGGTCTACTTTATCTAACTATTTATAATAGACTTAAAATAAGTAACACCTGTGGTAACACACAGTAAACTGGGCAGAATTTGCTAGAAAATTACTCGGATAATTTTTTTTTACGTAAGCCCTGGATGGGTCAGTGTAATTTTTTTAATTTACTAAGTAGGTGATTAAATAAAAGAAAGGTGCTAATGTGAAATTGTTTAATTTTCTAATAAGTAAAACTAGATAGACAGAGTTGTTGAGCATTGAACATGAGATCGATTGCATCTATTTTATTATGAGTAGTACTTATAGTTCATAATAATAAAAATACGGTCTAAAATGTTTTCAAAGAGATAGATAGTAGGTAGGTAAGTAAATACATTAATGTTTCCCTACGACTAATAATACTACATTTAGCTTCTATGAGTATTTATGTACATTATTTAAATAGCTATGTATGTAGTTCTACACAAAAGATAAACACTGTCATAACATAACACCCTTATTTACCATAGGTACCTCCTGGAAGTGCTATTTCTAGCTTAAGGTTCTTTCTCTTCGTGCCAACGATAGGTAACCTATGCTACCATTGCGCTATTTACAAGTATAAACTTCAATTGCTTTGATGCAAGTATTACACTCAACGCGGCAACACCAGTGAAACTTGCAGTTACACCGCTCCTTCACCACCGTTTTCTTAGTGTTGTAACCTCGGCCACAGCAAAGCAGCGAACATCCATCCATACCGGAAGAGGTCCTGTTACATTCACGTCCCGTTGTACCTAGAGACCCCTGGAATTACAGAAACATTGTTCAGTCAGAGATGTCTGCATCCTACTTCATCATCATCATGGGGCAGCTCAAATTATAGCCCACTACAGGTAGGTATACCCCGTAGTGGGCTCCTCCCTCAAACGCCATTCTAATCGGCCCTGTGCCGCTCTCATCCATGCCTTTCCCTCTATGGCCTCTATATCATCCACCGACAGGGCTGGTGTTCTGCCCCATTGACAAAATTAAAACACCTGATTTGGTGTTTCACTGTAAGTATAGGTAGGTACTTACAGTGAAAAATATCAAACTCCAGGTACCTACTTACTGTAGAGTTTGCTACCTACACTTACCACAGACAGGTTTTTGACACAGTAGTTCGGTGACTCCTCAAGATACAGTAGATCCTGTGCCGTGGGCAGGCTGTAATGTGGATCGCCGATGCGGAGCTTGCCTCGCCGAGAGACGCGCACCTCTGTCGCTCCTTCGTACTTGTCTTTTAGGTAATCACCTGTAAAGTCATACTTATTGTTAGCACGTTCCCTGTCGTATGCGCAGGTCGCATACAATACAATACAATACAATATTTTTATTCATAACACCAAGTTACATGTCATTGGGCAGGTATTATTATAAGATCTTATAATAACCTAGAATGTAATAAACATTTTTTAAATTAAAAATTTGAATAAATTAATTAATAATTTAAATTATTACAATGAATAAAAAATATAAATTAATTTATTGGTATAATAATAGGTAAATATATTCATTCTTATTTATATAATTGGTAATTCATAGAATTCGGTTATAGAATAGAAAGACTGATTCAGAAGCCATTTTCTAAGTCTTGCTTTAAAGACCATGGTGGAGGTTGCATCCGTTTTGATTGTAGTTGGCAGCCTGTTATATGCGGATGGACCCATTATGTAGACGGACCTCTCCTAGGTGTAGGTACCTATGCGACTAGAGCACTGAACTTTTTAAGCCAATTCGGCTTAAATGCAATAAATATATTTATTCATGTGGTGTAGTGTAATGCCTAGGTAGGTAGGTAATAGCACGTAAGAGGTCAACCCAATAAATTCGTAAAATAACGTAATAATTATGTGGTAATAGCTACCTTAGCTACCTACCTAAGTTTGAATCTTCCATGGTCATAAAATAAATGATTAAAGACCACCCATAGCAGTAATCCGTAGTTAATGATATAGGTTAGGTACCTACCTATTAAAAATGGAAACAAAATATATTTAATTACCCATTAAAAAGTTATAGCTGATAAGTTAGCTTTGTCACAAGCAGGTAGGTGGGTAGGTAGCTACATCATTTAACGAGTAAGTAATTAGCCGTAACGTTACGGCTAATAAAAATTAGTAAGTAGCTAAGTAGCAAGCCACCTTTGGAAATGTTAGAACTTCTAAAAAAATTTGCATCTACAATGGATCTTCGTAGTTAGACCAGAAGGTCTAACTACGAAGATCCATTTACAGTAGGTAGGTATTTATGAGAGTGCTTCGGTAAAGTGTTGGTTGTAGCTACCTACCCAGCATATATAAAGCTTTAATTTTTAAAACAGGTTTATATTTTACGGATAGGGTAAAAAAAAAGTACAGTGTTAAAAAATTAGATAAAAAAAGATTATTCTTCTACCAAAGTCCGTTACGATTTTTGTTAAAACAATCAACGCAAATACCAGGATGGCATGAACAAGGAGGAGTAATCGCTTCCTATTAGCTCAGTACTGCTGCTGATCTGTGGCATCCATCAGTTGCAGAACAATGGATTTATTTAATTGTGTGTAAAGGAGATAATGTGAGAGAGATGGGGATAAATACCGTGGGATTAGGTTAGAAATAACTTCATTTTTGGAACATCAGAGTTGGTATTATTAAAATTTATGTATTTTTTATTGAAAGCGCTGTTTAATATAATTTTAATAACATCTTAGGAGTTCCTACGACTCATATTACCCATCCCATCATACAACAGACATTATGATTTAGTCCAACGGCCACCCAAAGCGGTTAATGACAATACTTTTGACATAATGATAGGTAATTTTACCCGGACTCATATTTAATTCGGTTACAAGTTATAAAGTCACAAACGATGTGACTTGGAACTATAACTAGCCTCTTTCACTTCCGCGCAGGTCAGCTTTTTTTGTATTGCTTCTATTTTGGACAGTTTACACCAACATAAGTTGACCTGTGATTATCGGTAGGTACGATGCATCATTTTCGATTTGTAGAGTAAAAGGGCACCAGGCTAAAAAAATACTAATTTATTTTAGTTTGAAAGACTTGATATAACGGTTCCCGAGGTGGTCTATGAGGACCTGATGGAGATCTTCGGTGTTATGTAGAACAAAATGACGAAATGACTCTCTTAATAAAATTGTAGTAGGTTTGATAATATATTTTTTTTAATTCTGCTACCTTCTGTATAGGTAGGTACCTACGAAGAGTTGATGTCACCTACCCACTTCCCTGAAGGTAGCCAGCTGCTGCCAGCATGTGATGAGGCTACACGATCCTGAGACTCCATGGCATTTGCACGTCACCTTCGATTTTGCGATCACGGCCTAAAATAGACAAATATAGGCACTTAGGTATACATAAACAGTATCTTAAAGAAGAGTTTTTGATTTATTTTTGCTGTGTTGTGGCGACAAATTTAAGGAATATTCTATGATAATGTAAATATCCCACTACTAGATCAACGAAGCTTTATAGCCACCCTTTTTTTATTTCAACGGTTATGAAAGGGATGGCAACATTTTTAGTGCGGTCAAATTAGTTTAGTTTAGTTTTTTAAGACATCTGAATAGCCACTAGTCTAGTATCCATATCCAAATCCATACTAATTATAATAAAAGGAAAAGTGTGTGTGTCTGTCTGTTTGTTTCTCCGTCTTTCACGGCAAAACGGGGCGACGGATCGACGTGATTTTTTGTGTGGTGATAGTTGAAGGGATAGAGAGTGACATAGGCTACTTTTATCCCGATGTTCCCGCGGGAACGGGACTTACGCGGGTGAAACCGTGGGGCGCAGCTAATCTAGTATACGAGTATCTTACCCGCCTGCCTGCTTCGTTGTTGTGCCTGTTCATCAGCTGCCGCCCCTGCTCGCGACTGCCTCTCTTCACTTTGCGCTCCCGCTCTCTTACATCTACAAAGCTCTCTGTGAACCTGGTACAAAATATTACACATTAGTAAAATAATCCTATACTTACTAATCTCGTTTCCACGCTGCAGGCTCTTAATAACTTTAAAACCAAATAACTTAACAATTATGGTTGTTTTTATATCTGTAGCACTTTTCCGATGAAAGAGAGCAATAAGCGAAAAGGATAGATGTAGTTTCTCGCTACGGCTGCTACGCCACGCTACGTCACTGCTACGAGGGGTAGTTGTCGTAGCCCGTTGAAAACAGTATTTTATTTTCTTGATGGTAAAAATTGAATTTGCATGAGTCATGTGCACAGGGGCTCAATAGCTATAGATTTTCATTGCTCCTGGTACCTTGCTTACTAAGTTTCGGCTTACAGTATGTATGTGTGAATGTCAAATCAGAGACAAAATCTTAATCGATCTTTAGCTGTTTTTAATTGTATGATTACTATCAGAATAATTGAGTAGGCTTTTCTTTTAAGATTTATTTTAATAAAATAATAAAGATGAACTATAATAGATACAAGATAAAAAGAATACAAAACATTAATGACTCAAACTTCGTAATTTAAAATATGTACAAATAGGTAATTTCCAAAATATTTCATCAAACTCAATCATTTATTTAAACACAAATCGTATGTTCATAATGTTTCCTACTTCTACTTAAGTATTTTGTTTTGTTAACAGGGTGGTTATCCCAGCTAAGGGGTGTGTGGGTGCAAAACCGGGTACGGATTATCTACCGCTTAAAGCTTATGGTTGCCTGGTATCCTAACACAGCAATAACCGCCCTTAAACCGGGTTAACCCGGCTTATCCCGGTTCAAACACGGGTTTTAAATTATTGAGCTTAGTTGTAGCACAGGTTGTAGCTAAAATAGACCAAAACTACAAAATATGAAAAATATAGAACCAAACATTTAAATTGTTCTTTTGATATTGATTCATGTGCCAAATCATAATTTTTTTTCCAACAGTTTATTCCAATATAATTTCCATCCAGCCAGCATATCCTTCGAAAATATAGAATCACAGACATAGATCAAGATAGACGGCATGAGTTTACCTACCTTGCGTGGAAATAGTGTGATCTATGATCACACTCTTGCTCGGCCTAAGTCAGTCAGCTTGAGACCACTGGCATGTAAACGTAAGAACGAAAATGGTTAATTGTGCAGTGCTCTCGTGCAGAAACGCGTCGAAAGCAGTTGGCCGAGAAAATAACGGTATTTCTTTTCACAGGTAAGTACTTTTGAACACTGATAACCCCGGATTTAATATGTAAAACAATTAAATTGAATTAATTTTTGATCAGCATCACTGGTACAAAGATAATTACGGAGCTCGGACGCAGTGAACATATCGCTACGCGTATACTTCCATTGCGGGTTTTACTTGACGTGATGCCTTATGGTATGCATTCTCAGCACGCAGTGAAAATCGCAGCAAACGATACTGTTATGTGAACCGAACGTCATGGTATGAGTCTTTCCTCATTCCTCTGTCTGATTTTAAGAATAGTGCTGTGTATGTTCCGATCTTTTGAATCGATAAGACAGCGGAATGAGAATCGATTTTTTTGAGACAGCGGAATGAGTTTGTTTGGCGAGATAGCGAAATGAGATATTTGATCTTCTACCACGAGGTCGATTAAGTGTTCAAGAAACACATTTTTCATTGCATCCAAAGTTCAAAAGACGAGACAGCTTAAACCTACTTTTTTTGTTATCAGTAGAATCTACTTTCAGCTTTCCACAGGATCCGAAAATCCGAAAATTCTCATTCCTCTGTCGATTTTGACAGAGGAATGAGTATCGACTCGGACAAATGGAATAAGGTTTTGAATGTTGTGCTGATCGTATTCCAGAAGCTTCTAGAACCGTCGTCATCCAGCAGGCTTCGGTTCCGACACCATACCTTTCACGCGTTGAATTCTAGAAGCTTCTGTGATGACTTAAATCACAAATAATTTGCAAAATACCTACCTTCCTATAAGAACGCGTCACGTAAGAAGTAAATTTTGACAGCTAAAAATGGTTCCATTTTCAAACCTAACAGGTTAACAGGTTTGAAAATCGAACTAGGTATTTCTAGCTGTCAAGACTTACTTCTTACGTGACGCGGTTAAATATTTACCTACCCGTTTTAGGCATACCGCATAGTAGAACAAGCCGGATTAATAAAACGTAAGTATATTTTATTAAATGACGTTAAATACTTACGAACTTGCGAGTAGGTACAATTGCCGCTGACGAAAATGTTGCAACTGATGCACTGGTAACACGTTCTTCCACTTCAAATCCTGGCAACCTACTGCATGAAAATAAACTAGGAAGTTGGAGTGGGGAGGCGCGAGGGGTGGCGGTCAATCAATCGATCAAAGCAATCGGTGGCGGCACTCCTTTGAATCGGTGGCGGTATCGATTTCGCGCACCTTGTTTTCCCATCACTAAATCTCGCTCGTGACGTCACCGTAGGTACGAAAAATTCGACACGCTCGGTTCTCATACAGTTTGGAGCGCACCTTTGGTCTATCTTGATCTATGTCTGTGTATAGAATCTTTAAAATTCTTTCTGAGCTCTTTGCTTTTATGCCATCCTAGTGTCGTGGATGCCCGGATGCGGGAAAACCTCCCCTAAGCACGAAATGGAACGTCCTCTCTATTCGATATTTTCCCTGAATTCCACATTCTTTCCATACTTTACCTCCTCAACGCTTTACTGCCCTAGTAGAGAAAATTCGCAGAGCGAAGCGTGGAAAGGAACGCGCTTTCCCTGGGAATTTTACTAAATTCCAAGCATTCTTTACCCGCTCAGCTTTATGAACTCCTAGTGCAGAAAATTCAAAGAGATACGTTCGGAAAAGCTTTTTTAAAGTTCCCCTCGTAAAAAGCTTAAAAAGGTCCCTCTTTTATTTTTTGTGTGACGAGCAGAATACGAGTATAAGCTCCGCCTACCAGTGTGCTTTTCTCACCCACGCAAGGTCCCGTACCTTGCGTGGGTGAGAAAAGCACGGTTTGGGGGGTTGGGGTGAAATCGTTTTTATCCACCTATGTGTTGGTTATAGGCTCCTAGTAGGTAAGGTTTACAGTTTTATAAAGCCTTCTGGGGAAAGCGGCATTTTATTCAGAGCTTTTTTTCGATGAAACGCTTATTTATTCTTCAGTTTTCAGTTTAAGAGCGAGGCCCCATTAGTCCGTTGCGCTGCGTTGCGTCGTAAAAATATATGGAAACCGTCGCAGCGACGACGGACGCTGCGACGGTTTCCATATATTTTTTACGACGCAACGCAGCGCAACGGACTAATGGGGCCTCGCTCTATAGTATTTCCTTATTATTATTATTTAACTAATAGGTAAACTATTCAAGAAAAAGAAGTTCAAAAGAATTGCATTCAGAATTGTAGGTATTTTGTAAAGTTATGAGTTATGAAAGCAGATTTATTTACTTGAAGGAGGTATGAGTGTATGCCGGCTAGGCTTAGGTACCTACTTGGTCAAGCGATGGGTGTACGTCGGAAATGATCAGTCCAAATCACGTCACACACAGAGTTTATTCACTTTCGACAAGAAGTACAGTTCCACAAACACAGGAGAATACATACACACCAAGAGTTAGAAGGAGTAAAGATTTACGAGCAGATAGAACGGAAAGTAACAAAGAAACAATTAAATCAATTTGTAATGGCGTCTCACGACCGGGTCTCACACGTCAACTGGTTATTTTTTATCTACTCGACGAGTAAATCGCCGCGAACTCGAGGGTACTCAAATATCTGAAATTGCGTGCCTGATATTCCGTTCGCCGTCATTTGACGGACGTCACCGGTTAGGTACTATAATGAATTACTGATGTAATGAAGTGTGTGTAGTGTAGTGTATATATTTATATACTTAAATAGGATAAAGTAAATAATTAATAATTAGATACTTATATAAATATAGATGACAAATAAATAAATATAAAATATAGGTAAATGATTATGTATGTACATATATCATAATAAGTAGGACTAGGTAGGTAACGGAGTCCCTACATCACCCCCCTTCCAGACTGTTACTACGGTCGATAGTAATCAGGGAACTTAACGACGCGACCACTGCGTGTTGTTTTCTGACGGCTGTTATGGCCTAAGGAAACCGTGGGATCAGGGGTTGGAGTAGGAGTGGGAGTGGGAGTGGGTGTAGGAGCATTGGGACTAGGATCTATCAGTAGGTAGGCTGGTTTTAAACGGTCTACGGATACTGTGACAGTTTTACCTCGTACAGTAATTTTAAAAGTTTTATCTCCTCTTTCCAGTACCTCGTAAGGTCCGGTATAAGGAGGTTGAAGAGCTGCACGTAATGAATCGTCCCTAAGAAAAACGTGGCTTGACGAGTGAAGGTCCTTATACACGAATGTCTTATCTTTATTGTGACGAGATGCTGGAGTGGGCTTAAGCTTCTCGACAGAACTGCGCAGGCGGGCAGCAAAATCCGACACATCAGCGTCGCCTAAGTTAACTGGCTCAAAAAATTGGCCAGGTAAGCGTAGCTGTTCGCCATACACCAGTTCAGCCGAAGATGTCTGAAGGTCTTCTTTGTAAGCAGCTCTTATGCCCAACAGCACCAAAGGCAAGGTGTCTACCCAATTGACGTCATTGTGGCACATGATGGCCGCTTTAAGTTGCCGGTGGAAACGCTCGATCATGCCGTTGCACGCCGGGTGATACGCGGTCGTTTTTCGGTGTTTGAATCCAATCATTCTTCCAAGAAACTGGAAGAGTGCGGATTCAAACTGCCGACCGCGATCGGTGACTATATCATTTGGACATCCAAATCTGGATATCCAAGATATAATTGCCTTCCCGACGGTTTCGGCTGTCATGTCCACCATCGGCGTAACCTCTGGCCACCGTGTAAAGCGATCTATGATCGTCAGGCAGTAACGGTTACCTTGAGAAGGTGGAAGCGGGCCAACTATGTCCACATGAATGACGGCAAACCGGGCGCGAGGTAAACTATATGTGCCGATAGGTGTCGACACGTGGCGGTTTACTTTCGCGCGTTGGCATGCCAGGCACTTTCGAGACCACTCCCGACAGTCCTTACGCATTCCAGGCCAAACAAATCGCTCTGCTATTAATTTGGCAGATGCGTTAGCTCCTGGATGGCTTAAACTGTGGAGACTGTCGAAGAGTTGTTTCCGCAACGATTTCGTGACGAAAGGCCTTATGTGGGAGGTACTTACGTCGCAATAAAGATTTGTAGTTGAATTGGGGAAATGCAACTTTTGGAGACGGAGAGATGACCCGTCGTGTTCTAAAAGTTGAGACAATTCCGAGTCAGCCTCTTGTGAAGTTGCCAGTATATTTAGGTCTATTGGCATCTGCAGCTCATCGACGCGTGACAAAGTATCTGCCACGACGTTGTCTTTACCAGAAATATGTCGTATGTCGGTCGTGAACTGCGAGATGTAGTCCAAATACCTAAACTGGCGAGGCGAACAATTAGATTTCCTCTCACTGAATGCGTGGCTGAGAGGTTTCTGATCCGTGTAGACCACGAAATGCTTGGCTTCAAGCATATGCCTAAAGTACTTAATGCTTTCGTAGATGGCAAGCAATTCGCGGTCGTACGCAGAATATTTTTGCTGTGAGGGACTAAACTTTCGTGAGAAGAATGCAAGAGGTTGCCAATCATTGTCCTTAAGTTGCTGCAATACTCCACCCATGGCGAGATCTGAGGCGTCCGTCACTAAAGCGAGTTTCGCCTCACAATCTGGATGTGCTAGCATTGCAGCTTTGGACAAACTTTCTTTGCATTCCTCAAAAGCAGCGAGTGATTCACCTACTATGTCCACTGGATGTGACGCCTTGACGGAGCCAGCTAGTAAGGCATTCAGAGGTGCCTGAATTTTAGCGGCATGAGGTAAGAAACGCCTGTAGAAGTTAATCATACCTAGAAATCTCCTCAGTTGTCGAACGGTCCTGGGTACTGGAAAGTCTCGGAGCGCTTCGACTTTTGATTCCAAAGGTTTGGTTCCCGATGATGAGATGCGATATCCGAGGAATGTGACTTCGCTTGCACCAAAAATGCACTTACCTGTGTTTATGAGGAGGCCATATTCCTTCATGCGGCTAAATAGCTGACGAAGGTGATCCGCATGCTCCTCCTCATTCCTAGAGAACACTAAGAAATCGTCAAGGTAACAATAGCAGAAGTCAAAACCTCTCGTCATTTCGTCCACAAACCTTTGGAAAGTCTGTCCCGCGTTCCGTAGACCGAAGGTCATATAAGGAAACTCATACAAACCGAAAGGAGTGGTGATGGAGGTCTTCTGGATATCATCAGGATGGACGGGAATCTGGTTGTAAGCCTTAACTAAGTCGATGGTCGAAAAGATACTACATCCAGAAATTGAATGGGCAAAATCGTGTATGTGCCTAATGGGATAACGGTCTGGGACAGTCCGCGCGTTAAGCATTCTGTAGTCGCCACAAGGCCGCCAGCCGTTATCCTTCTTAGGCACTAAATGTAGTGGGGACGCCCAAGGGCTCTCGGAGGGGCGAGCGGTACCATTATCCAGCATAAGTTGGAACTCCTGTCTGGCAATTTTTAGCTTTTCAGGAGATAGTCGTCTGGGCGGGCATGATATAGGGGGACCGGGTGTGGTTCGAATGTGGTGTTCAGTTGTGTGCTTTGGAGAGGAGCGTACCGTACCTGATGGTCGCGTAATCTCAGGAAAGCTATTGAGAACGTTGTGAAAAACCGAGTCGCCAGTCACTATTTTTACAGATTCGACATTATTATCAGCAATATTTGCGTAAGTGCTAAGAGTTGTAGTATTATCTTTAAGACATTGGTTATAACAATCTACTACTAAATTAAAATGAGCAAGAAAGTCGACACCTATGATAGCTTTAGTTACATTCGCTACAGTGAAGCGCCAAGCAAAAGTACGCCTTAAACCTATATTTAATTTTAAATCAATAAAACCGAATGTATCAATTACAGTTCCATTAGCCGCGCACAATTGGTAATCCGCTTTAGCTCGACGTTCCCGAAGCGCAGATCGTGGGTAGACGCATAGGTCACTACCAGTATCCACAAGGAACTGGGTATTTGAATTGCGGTCGAGGACGAAGAGGCGACCCGTAGAGGTAGGGCAGTCATCAGTCGCCATTAACGCCTGCCCGAGGCGTTTCCCGCCTTCCCGAAGTCGCAGGGCTTAATGCAGGTCTTAGCCTTATCACCGTGGACAGCGTGGTACCAGCACAACGGGTACTTTTCGTAGTTCGACCGGGATCTGGCGCGTGAACGTGACGTTGATCGGCGTTGGGGCTGTCTGGAACGCTGGCAAACGTGGTTCGAAGATCGCGTGTGCTCGTCCAGTTTTAGCGCAAGATGCTCCACCATTTTCCTGAGTTCCGCGATCTCGCTCGAAGGATGAGAAGGCGCGGCGCTGTATGAGGTCGAAGCTACTTGATCTGGTGCAGTTATTTCATGAATCCGATCAGCGAGTTCCGCCAGTTCCTCCAAGGAATGTGAGGATTGAGATGCGAGAACGGTCTGAGTACCTTTAGGAAGTCGGTCGCTCCATATTGTCCTTAGAAAGCCATCCGGGATGCTCGATGATGCGGCCAAATCTTGCAGTACTCTCAGGTATTCGGAAGGCTTCCTATCTCCCAGCTGTTCTCGAGTCAGAAGTTTCTTCACCTTTTCCTCGGACGAAGCTGACAAGCGGCGAATAAGTTCGCTTTTAACTTTTTCATAGCGATTCTTGGACGGTGGGTTTACGATGACGTCCTTAACAGCTTTTGCATGCTGAATGTCGATGTTGGAAATGACGGTGGTAAATTTAAAGGTATCGTCCGTAATTCCCAAAACGCTAAATTGCCCTTCCAGAAGTGCGAACCAGATCTCTGGATCGTCAGGTGAAAATGTTGGCACTTTGGGCAATCTCCGCCTGAATTCGTTACGTCCGCTATTTGACGGACCATCAACATCGGAGATTCGTTTAGCTCGACGGGGACGTGTTTCAACATGGCCGTCTCCATGCGCCGTAACAATGGATTTTGCAGATTCGTCACTGCTACTCATCTTGAATTTTGCGTTCCTTAGGGGTCACCAATGAAGGAGGTATGAGTGTATGCCGGCTAGGCTTAGGTACCTACTTGGTCAAGCGATGGGTGTACGTCGGAAATGATCAGTCCAAATCACGTCACACACAGAGTTTATTCACTTTCGACAAGAAGTACAGTTCCACAAACACAGGAGAATACATACACACCAAGAGTTAGAAGGAGTAAAGATTTACGAGCAGATAGAACGGAAAGTAACAAAGAAACAATTAAATCAATTTGTAATGGCGTCTCACGACCGGGTCTCACACGTCAACTGGTTATTTTTTATCTACTCGACGAGTAAATCGCCGCGAACTCGAGGGTACTCAAATATCTGAAATTGCGTGCCTGATATTCCGTTCGCCGTCATTTGACGGACGTCACCGGTTAGGTACTATAATGAATTACTGATGTAATGAAGTGTGTGTAGTGTAGTGTATATATTTATATACTTAAATAGGATAAAGTAAATAATTAATAATTAGATACTTATATAAATATAGATGACAAATAAATAAATATAAAATATAGGTAAATGATTATGTATGTACATATATCATAATAAGTAGGACTAGGTAGGTAACGGAGTCCCTACATACTAAAGTTTAGTTTCTGCCAAAAATGCTTGGGCTTTAAAAAACCAACGACTTTGAATAAATCATAAAACTGAATGATAAATGTAAAGTGTTGGTAAGATTACAAACACGAAAACTAAATTACAAAATAGGTTTTAGGGACAAGTTCCTAGAAAATATGGATAGTCCGGCCGTGCCGATTTTTGCTTGACTTGGCGGGGCACTGCCGCCGTGTCTCCAGAAAAGATAGGAGAACCCAGGTCAAAAAATCATCCCCGTTTTACATCAACTTCTCCCTTGCTATGTGCTCCTAGTGGAAAATACGCGAAAGTGTGACGCAAGCAACGTTAAGGGGCGTAACTAACGCGCAACGTTAGCCAGTGAATGCCTTGAGACTCCTCTTGCCTTTGTTATCCTGGTAGCTACGCCTAGAAATATGCAGAAAATACAAGTTTTTGTAAAAATTATGATCGTGGGAAAAGGTTTTGAAATGAATGAGAAGGCTTTCACGATTCCTGAAAAGGCAAGGAAGGCAAGGCAAGTTCCGCGTGAACCACTTTGTTTACTCTTGTGTTTTATGCTCTCCTGGTAGTATTCCTATCAGGTTGTTCCGGGTCGCGAAAACGTGGTATGTACCGAACCAAAATTTATTATTCCTCTACATTTACATTACATGAAATCATGAAAAATCAACTAAAGTTTAAAGTTTTTAGGTTTTTAAGTGTATATTTTATTCATATCTACACTGTTTAGAATACGATAGATAAAATGATTGATTTAGCTTGAATTTGGTGTTAGTATTGGATAAATAATGTTAAATAAAATATCCTAATAAAAATACTTTCAGGAACGATAAACTATTTGCAAAATGTTCAGTAAATAACCCTTTCACTTTCAGCCGGGTCTCTAACCCTTTCAGTACGTGAAAACTCGTCAGGGCAACATAACATTGTAGGAGGTATGCTACGGAACGTAGGGGTGGCTACGGGACGTAGAGGGTGGCTACGCGACGTAGAGGGTGGTGGGTGCTACGGTTCGCTACGTGACGGAGGCAGGGGAACTAGATTAAGTATGATTTGAAATATATTAAAACTGTGACTAGTAAAAAATCTACTGTTGAAAATAATTAGCGAAGAGTAGTTTTAATAATATCAATTTTACGTTAAAAAAACATTTTCGCAATAACTATTGTGTTGTGTGTGAGTTTTAAAATGTATTAAGAGTAATGTAGTAGTGTAATGTAGTAATGTAGGAGTATGTAAAGTAGTCGGCTTTTTGAATTAGTTTGCCTAGTAAGTAATTTGATGATAATTATGGTATTAAAGATATATTATAATGAACTTTTACCTTTCCCGTAAGGCACCTCACGTTGTTTACGAAGCTATCTCCTGTTCATGTCTGCTCGCCTAGTACCCGACCTGTCGTGAGCCATGGTTTGACAACCGTGAAGACTAACTGACAGCTCCTTAAATTATTCAGGAAAGTAGGGATGGTTTATTTGTATAGGTAAGCTACTTATGATATTTTGTATCGATCAACAGAGGAGGTAAAAAAATTTTGAATTGAAATATGTAGCGGTATTTATTGAAAAGTTACGGTTGTTGATATTTTTCTAATTTTCATTGGAAAAATATATCAAGAAAAATACGTACCTACCTAATAATGATTAACAGACTACGAGTAATTACTTTATAAAAAAATATGGTTTGTTTATTTGAATTGGTAGACCTACTTCAAATACAAAAATCAAGATTTTTTTGAAAAGAACACCATGATTCTAAATTAAAAATATCGAAAGCTAAGTTTAAAATTCGAACGCAAGTAAATATCGAACGAATGTTTAAATTCCTACCTTTGATATTTCAGGTGTTGTTTTTTCCTTCGGAAGAGTACAGGTGGATTTTTCACCTGTCTTACAACTCACCTGAGTACTAGGAGATAAGGAAAAGCCAGGAGGAGAGTTACCTTTTTCACGTGAACTGAAATTCAGGTGCGAACCCACACAAATACTCGTACTACAATCAATCTTTACTCACACAAAGGTATTTTTTATACGGACTGAAAACGAACACAAGCTTAAAGTTGTGAATGAATAAGCGAAATGGCACTATTTGCCTATCCCTTCTTCCCTGAATGCGAAATGAAAATGTTTTACAGTAAGCGAGAAGGAAACAGTTTCCGTTTCATATTAACGCCCACAAAATAGGCTTATCGTTTCCCTCATTTCAGCTGGATTGCGTTAGTACCAGGCAAAAGTTTCAGGTAAAATAAATCTACAATACAAGTTGAAGAGGAAACATTGAAAATAGTGGATTTTATTATTTAATGTAAACATAAAACAGACGGGGCAATTTGCTCTTGGGTAGTTTTTACCTGAAAAGTAGATTAGGCCTTAATCAAGTGTTATTTTAAGAGTATGAAACTGTAGCTAGGGTACTGAGAAAAAATATTAGAAGGTATAATATTATTCATCATATTATCTTGTTAAGTTCTACATAGAAACTCTAAAAACCCGGAAAGTTATGGAAATAACAAGAAAACCCCTGAATGTTGTGGTCGGTTCAAGGTACAAAATGCAGGTAAAAATCATCTTCGCTACACCTCTGTCGCCCTAGTACCCACAAGGTACAAGACAGGTGAATTCTACTTGAACATTTTCCTCCTGAATACGTTTATTTCACCTGAAAATACGAATTAATTTTCTTTCAGTGAGAGAAAGAAAATTAGAAAATACTTGCATGATTTACAGAAAAAAAAACACTTTAGTTTTTCTACTTTTACAAGAGCTACCTTTATAGGGAATTTTTTAGTTTTTTTCAGAAAAGTAAAGAAAACTTTATTTCTCTCAACCTTTTTTTGCGGGGAAATTTCGATAAAGTGGGGGAAAAGTACTAGGCATTCATGAACAGCGAAGCGGTATTGACGTTGCTAGGATACCGAAACACGCAATGGGTGCTCCCAGTTGCGGATTGAGGTGTTACCATTTGAACGAAATAATAATTTATTCCTAGGAGAACAGAAATTGCTGGAGATTGTAATATCTACAACTAGAAAATCTAGACTAGTTGTTACGCTGTAGTTGAACATAGTACGGAGTACCCGGCTATAATAAGTAGACAGAGGTAAGTCTTGCAAGGTATGATTTTGTTTAGCTAGAACTTAGTACATTCAGCAGGCTGGTTATTCTTTACTATGCATACCTACTTCTTTGGATGTAGGCATTGATCTAAGATTTTTATATGCATAAAAAATTCTATTTATTATAACGACTGCACGAAGAAGTTTGTATTATGAAAAGTAGCCGCTACCAGAGTGGGCATTGTTTGAATACTAAAACGTTAATTTGTGTATTGGTGCTTTTCTGTGTAATTATTTACGTTTGTATATACAAATCTGACAAATATGAACTTTATTAGCGTTTGTTTGAGTATTCGGGCAATTTTATAGGTACCTCTACAAAATTATTTCTATTGAAAGTGACTGTGGTGCAAACTTTCCAGTTTACTACGTGGAAATTACGTCACGGTTACGCAGTGTAACTACCAGGACATCATAATATTTCAGGAGTTCCAAAAATTCATTCAAGCACTACTTCATCCCCCACTTCTCTTGTTATGTCTCAGTTATAAGTAGATTAGCGTGCACCAAAATCTCTTTTACAAAATATTCTTACCTGGAGATCGATTCTTGAACACATTTAAAACATGACGCAGTAAGAGATTGCACGTTATCTAGCTTTTGTTTTCTGAAATTAATAGAATTTTTCAAAATAAGAACGCCGAGACGTGCCGCGTTAAGACATGGTTATTTAGAGAATAAGGGGGCTGCTCTAACACGTATCAGAATAATTTGTAATGGAGCAGTTTGACATTATCGTTGTCACAAAAGAGATTATCGAAAATGTCAAACGGCAGTATATATCCGGTCTCGGCGAAAAAAAAAAAAGCTCACTTACCTACAAGTTTTGATATTACTAGGCGTGCTTGACAGTGCCGATCTTAGCATGTGTGGACCCAGAAGCACTGGCTCGCTATTTACCAGGGCATCATAAGTATAAAGGAGCTCACTTGTATCCATACTCCAGGTTGTCACCACATCCTCCCCACACCCACTCGGAGTGCAAATGTTTAGGCCTGGCCGCTCGGCTGCAGCTGCAGCTAGACAGGCGACCGTCGCGACACGCTCGCGATATCGACAACGAAACACCCGCTGATGTTATCGCGTAGGTGAACGCTGTTTCTCTAGAGGCTGTAAAAAGTCTTGTGAGCAATCTTAACAATAAGTACTACATACTACAGATATCATTCGTGCCAAGTCGGGCAGTCGCTTGTTCAACATACAATTTTTATAAATTAATAGAACCGACATCTATCTTGACCACTACACGCTAAAACAATAACCCTAGCACACATAAATCTAGTTCGTAACATCTTTAGCACTATTTTTCACACCGAAGAGACTCTGCAGAGTGGTGAGATTCAGGTAGTAAATCCTTAACTGTCTCCCGCAGACACTAACTGATTTATCGTGACGTTGCTTCCTAGTTCTTGTGTTCCAGATAAAAGAAAAGAATTGCTTGTAAGTCATGGTAGCCTGGTATTGTGTATAAAAAAGAACTTGGAACAAAACAACTTGGTTTCAACAACAACTCTTTTCAACTTTTTCTTTCCAATTCGTTACATCACTAAGTAAAAAAGAAACTGTGTTAGGAACATTAAAAAATATATGTTTTGGACCAGTTAAGTCTGCGCCCTAGAACGCTGCCGCCTCTAGGCCATGGCCTATACAACCTATTGAAAAATCTAGGACTGTTGCGAGTTCTACGTCTGAAGGTACTTAGCTAAAAACAAGCAAGGGATCCATAATCACATCAAAATCGGTTTAGCAGTCCGATTATTAGATTATTGTTTGTGTTATATTCCGTAACATAATTTCCATACTGCTGTGTTTTCCCTTAGTTATTATGACTGCATTTACGATGGTTTTATGAAGCTGAGTCAGATTCATAAACAGCTTTATTTCATTGTTATTCGTCCTTGGAATAACAAAACGACATCTTTTTGTGTCACCTATTCGTTATTCCTTGTGCTTCTGATTTTTATTGTCAAAGTTTTGTATGATTCTGGGTTAATAGTTTCTGGTAAACTGGGTTTTGATTTAGTAAATGTTTTGAAATCAATCATGCACCACTTAAGGCCTTAGTTCTTAATTAAAATTTAAAAAAGTTAGGTTCAAACGTGATTCGAACCCAGAACCTCGATCGATCTTGTTACTGGCGAACATAACATAAAACGAAAAGGTATTCAAAAATGTTGTTATTTTCTTAAAATCTGAAAAGGCATGTCTACGGCACCCTTAAAATACAGGGTTGGTCATTTATATATTTTTATATATCACCTACCTATTAAAGTCAAAGGTCCAAACACCGTGCTATCCTCCGTCACAGTACAGTTCCACCGTCGCTGGTTGAACTGGTACTGACACTCCTCAATCCCCCTCCTCGCGCCAGCAGCGATCACCACCATATGCTCCCTGTGCCGTCTGCAGACGCGTCTCTGACCAGGAGTGAGGCTCAGAGAGGTGCAGAGGGAGGTGTCCGTGAAAGGGTCTGGTGTGTTCGACCACTGCTTGAAGTCCAGTAGGCCCATGCTGCTGTAAGGAAAACAAAAATCAGCTAATGCTACTAGTGGTATTACTGTAATCGTCTGCTGGGGCTTATTTTCAGCCTAAACACGTAGAAGAAAGATAGGTGCAAGCTGCCTCCGGTGTTGCCCGCGGTAAACAGTTCCTGTTCTTGTGGAAATATCGACTCTACCTACCTATTTGACAAATTCTTGTTTGTATAGGTAGGAAATTGATCTAACTATTAGATCGTCAACATCTTGACTCTAATAGAACTACAAAGATCTGATTTACGACACGATACGACCTTACTTGATGAATGATATCATCTCTAAAATTGGTCATACATTACAATAAGGTAAGAGTACCTACAATCAGTCATACATACATACTACAATAGTGACTGAGGCCTACTCTAATACTCGAAAACGAATTTTCGCAGTTACGCTTATGTTTGTGGAAATTAAATACGTTGTTTTTTTTGTGTTTTTTGTCTAGGTACTTATGTGTCTGTGTTACAAATAAATCATTTAAAAGAACACCAACTTATGTAATACGAACATTGGCACAAAAACTTTTCAAGTGATGGAGTAGGGCTCTACAAAAGTAATATAATAGGTAAATAGTTACTCTTAGTATAAAAGTGACAGGTATCGATATAAATTAGTGTCATAAAATTGAATTAGATCATCGTTTCTGGGTATCTACAGGTATCTACGACATAGAACCTATCAAAGGGATGCTAATTGAGGGGAATTTATTAGGTAGGTTTGTGTTAGTCGACGTACTTTAAATTCTAAGATTATATTTTAGTACTAAATGCTTAGTACCTGTAAAAAGTAAAACAACACTATAACAAATCCAGATTTATTTAAAACACATAAAAACACATTCACTTCTTCCCGTGATTGTACAGAAACATGTTCGTTTGTATCGCGTACACTTCGATCCAAAAGTTGTATCCTCTGAAGACCGATGGACTGTCGAGCTCAATCGTAACATACTTTTCACCAATACCCCCTCCTTTAACAAACGCATCACCCCACTTGTCTTCTCGAAGGTCGATAATTTTGACGGCATTTATGACTTCGTTCCTGGAACAGTTTACGGTAAAAGTCTCCGATCTCACCCATATAGCAGGATTCTCTTGATGCACCTTATTGTAAATTAACTTTGAGGACGCATCTGGGTATCCCAGTAGAACATCACTGCATTGCGTGGTTTGAAATAGGAGGATCAGAGATAACGACAGAAAAGTGGTAATGGACATTTTCGTAAAAACACGACAGTTTGGTATCGATCTGAATTTGTAAAAAAAATATTTGAATTTGGAATAAACTTATAACCGACTGTGGTTCGCGGTTTCCGAAGTAGTAATGCGGAATGAAATACGAATTTACATCTATGTGTGAAGTACCTAGTACTTCTTGTAATACTTACCTATGTATAACAAAATACAATAGGTAATTCGTTAATCTCACGTATAGATCATAATATTTATTTAAAGCTATGTTTTTCCTATGGTTTTTCTTGAACAACAAACTTTACTTGTTGTGAAGGGATAGAAGTTTAACAAGAGTCAAAAAGAGACCCAGTAGCTGCTAGCAATAGCATGACCTAATAAAATAGACACCGAGATAGTATTAATGAATTACATTGATAAATTAATTTTGTATATAGATGGCTAAGATAATTATTTAGGGGACTATAATCCCAAGAATATTTACTGGGTCACCTTCATAAATCAATCAAATTGATATTGTAAACAGTAAACTTGTTTTACAAACAGACGTAGATATTTCATCACATTTTGTATGTATGTACCTTATATGGTAAAATGTCGTTACATGAAGGTACGTAGCGAGACGAACCTAATATAGTCCCATCAATTAGCATCTCTTTGAAATATATTGATACTAAGAACCGATGATCTAACACGACTCTATTTAAAAGCCATCAGCGTCCTAAAAACATCATTGTATACTCACTCCTCAAAACCAAAATGTTTAAAATTGTGATATATTTACTTGCCTTTTTATCCATCGCGAGTTCCAATGATATAAACCAAGGAGTTATATCAGGTTATTCTAGAAAGATCTACAGTGAATTGAAGGAAGCGAATCCTGCTCTGTGGACGAGAACTGATGAAGTCATGATCGAAGCACCCCACAACCAAATCATCAGCGCCATATACGTGACAGATATGAGAGATGACAAGGACGGAATAGCAGTTATAGAGAGTGGAGGCGTAGGAATGAAGAGTGTGACTATAGCTTTGAAGAGTCCGTCTATATTGAGAGGGTATCAGTTCCATATTGACGTGTATTCGAATGAACCTAATGGAAATGATGGACATTTTACTAGAGGTGAATATTATGGTGGACAATTCAGCAGGAAATTTTGAAATACTAAAACTATACTTAACTTATTTTTATTGATTTGATGTATTATTTTTAACCTATTAAATTATTTACTACATTTTGTTGGATTGTTTTATTGATTGAACATAAGTAAAGATAATGATTGATAAAGACAATGGATAAAATAAGGAATGAGTAAAACTAAAATACCTATAAAACGCCGCTAGGTGACGCTGCAAAAATTATACACCAAAAAATAGCCCGAAGAAAAAAAGAAGAGATTTCAATGTTCGAGATGAGGTACCTACCCGTGCTTCTCCTCTACAAACAGAAAACGAATACCTATAAAAATTGTACTATTTTGTAAGATATTATGTACCCACTTATACATCTTTATTATGTGCTTAAACTTCGTTTTTATAATGTAGGTAACTCTAAGTAGTTTGAGATTAAAATAACAAAAATAAATAATTGGTATAATAAAGTGATTAGTCTCATTAATTGCGGTAATAAGTCCCCTCAGTCATGTGGTTTCATAAATGACTTAACAACTCTACTATCAATATCGACCTTAACAACCTGTTCCACAAATGATCGAGCCAATTAGGTTCACAACTATAAAACTCTCCTCATTTCATATTGAAAACAGAACAACTCGTTCTTTTTTCAAATTAGAAAGAAAAATGTCAATTAAAATATTTTTAATATTTTGTATTATTTGTTTTATATCGGTTGAAAGTCGTGGAAACGTCAATTTGGGTTCTGCTTACGGTGCTCATTTGATTTACCATGAAATTCATGAAAAATATGCCATACCGTTAATATACCGAACTGAAGATGTTTTTGTGGAGGGAAAAGACAAAGAATTGATTCAAGCTGTGCTGGTCCACGACTTGCAAGGACTTGGCAAGAGTTTTGTGAAGTCAGGTGGAATTAACTGGAGAAATGTGACCATTGGTCTTGAGAGCGGAGAAAGGGGAAGTGGATTTAAGTTTTTGGTGGAGGTTTATGCTGTGTAGAAAATATTATTGTAACGTTAGCCGTTTTCTGAGTAAATGCTGTTATGTGTAATGTTTTTGTCTTTACCTCTTTGTACCCAAAATAAATTGAAAATTTCAATAAGTTGAATGATTACAAATGAAATACAAAACTGTTTATGTATGAAATTAAATTGCTAAATTCTGGGTAATTTCAAAAAGGCCTACCTAGAATGAACATTTTACATTATTTCAAGTTAATACCTTATGAAATGAAACTTTTATTTATAAACAGAAAAATATGTAACAGTGAAAACAAAATTTCGTCCATGGCGATAATCAAAAAAAAAAAGCTGAACACCTAGTATGTTCAGCTAAATTTGACAACTTACTTTTTCCTTTGATAGGTACCAAATAAGTAGAGTATTTTCTCAGCACGGCAGGAATATTTGCTCAATGAAGTAAAAATTAATAATGAATTAGTTATTCTATGAAAGTAGCAACTAATTTGATTAAAACCAAATATTGAACACTACACGTTATGAGGAAAACCATTTAATAATAACTATCATCAAAGGATCTTATCACAAGGAAATAGAGTTCAATTTTATGAGACTTATTAGTGATATTGGTATTTTAGATGAATAGCTCTTATAGTGAGGGCATAGAGTTTGTTATTGTGTGATTTAATTAAGTAAAATGACCTCAGGGCAGCCTCGCTGATACACTTGATACGAATGTTGAATATTTGTAAGATTGGGTTTATATTGCGGTGCAGAAAAATACAAAATACATAAATATCTAATTTCAGATATATTATTGATCTTCATTGATTGTCATTGAACCCACAATAGAAAGTTTTGATCAACCCAACTTCTCTAATTAGAAAGTTTTGATCTTAGAAACTAGTGTTTTATAGAAGTTAAGTTTTTTAGCAAAAAAAAAAACTGGCAAAAAAACTTTAAAGATTCTTATTCGATTTTGATTTCTTAAAGGGAACTCGTTTCTCGAGGTAAGTAGGTAAGGTTAGCTAAGCAAATCAAAGGTTTTTGCCAGAAAACGAAAAGCTTTGATATTTATATTTAAGTACCTACTTTACTTCAAAACAATTTAGATACCTAAATAATTTTTTTTAGATCGTAACTCTATTACTTATACTTACTTACGTCAGTGACCTATACGCTCTGACGATTCACTATATTCAGAAGCTTGGCTGCAAACGCGTTATACGAACTACGATTCTCTACTGTTAGTTTCACTTCCTACAATTTAATTAATAACACAGGTAGGTACTTACAAACCAAATAAGCTCCTTAAGGATTTTAGAGGATATTATCTCAGCTGTTTTAAATCATAAATACCTAAAAAATACCTCAAGGTAAACAAAATCTTGATCCATATAAACCCAGTCCAACCGGTATCCGACCTTTCGCATAAGATCATTTCGTAGTAAACACTCATATGGACACCATGTTTAAACTAATACTACTGTTGTGTGCTACTATATACCTGGTTGATTCGAAAACTGTGGTCGTGGGTCAGATCTATGACTACAATGGACAAGTTAAAAAGGTAAAATGTTTTTAATTTAATATTATATGAAATTAACGAGTGAGTACTGAGATGACGGGCGATGGACGAAAATGGAGGGAAGAAACATGTTGTGGTCCCACATAGTGGGTTAAGGGCAGGGAGGTGATGAAGATGATGAAATATGAAATATTGACACTGGATCCATAAGATGCAGTAGACCTTCCTTCTCTTTTGTCATTTTTAGATGAAAATGAAATGAGATGAAATTGTTTAAGGGGGTAGTCAGAATTAGGGTAAGTTTCATTCATTTGAAATACCCAAGTGTATTAATAAATACAAACTATGTCGAAGTACCTTCCTACCTGCTAATTCACTTAACCGCACTACTTTTTAGATATGCACTAAATTAACCCCATTCATTTTATTTAAGTACGTAACTCTGTTTTCAGGTGTATGAGAAGTCCGTGGACCTGGCATCCGTTCCCCTTATAAAGAGAGAAGAAGAAGTAAACTACCAGTACCCACAAGGAGACCAGAAGATCAAAGGCATTGCTATAAAGGTATGAGAATCAAATTGTTTTTTTTTAATTAGGGTAATTGCGGTAAATACCCGTAAATATTATGTATTATCATATGAGAATCCATTCGTGCCCAGTAATTTGAACCATAGACAAAAATAGAAAAAATCCTATGTTGTACGCTTGAACTAATTCATACGATAGAAATACTTGACCCGTTAGTTAGGATAGTTAACTCAACTACTTTTACAACTTGAAATCTGATGGGTTGAAAAAAAAGTCTTCTTTCTTCTCTTTCTATAACAAATAATTTTTCCTTTCTCTCTGAATATTTAATTTTTATAGGATCTAGAAGAGGGTGAGGCAAAGCCGTCCATCGTCCGCGGTGGTCTGGGTTTCAACTTCGTGACCATCAAGTTGAAGAGTGCCAGGGGTTCCGGTCTGAAGTATTTGATAGAAATATACGCGTGAGGCTGCGATATTTCGCGATTTATGTATAGACGTCATGACAATTAACTATCGCTCAAATACTGAAACGTTAATTACATAATTTGACTACTATTATTTTGTCTGTAAGTATAAATATGTCAAAAAACAAACATTTAAATAGCATTTGAGTATTCGTGCATAAAGACTTTACTACAATAGCTCAAATTTAAATGTACCTAATTAACAATAATTAAGTATAATAAAATGATAGCGAATAAAGTTATCTAATATTGTTACAAACCACCCAACATCATCATTATCAAGAAGAAGACGTAGATGATTTTCAAAGTTTTCAAGTTATCATTGCTAAGATCTCCACCGATTACGTTACCTACGACATCATTCAAACGACAAAACCTCATCAAAATCAGTTCATCCACTCAAGAGCTATGACGCTACAGGAACAGACTACAATCTCATAACATCTCTAACTTTCGTCGGAGTTTAAAGTTAAGATTACAGTTGCGTTAAAAATTAAAACTAGATTTTTTTGTTTTTACTAGGTATTTTTTATTTTAGTGATTGTAAACATGACCTATTAAACTTGTTTCTGTGAATTGTTTATCGTTCAGATTAAATTATGATACGTGTTTTATAAATTGTGTTTTATTTCTTAGAATTATTGTTGTAATGCTGACTAATTAGGTATGTAGGTACTTAGGTTATGCAAGATACCTATAACCTACCTACCAATAACATAAGTATAAGTGCATTGATTGTTTCAAGTTGGTACATAAGATCTTAAAATATAGATTTGTCTGAAAAAGAGCTCCTTTGGGACACCACCGTTGAAAAAGTAGGTCCTACTTACTAAAATAAAGCGAAACGGAGAAAATAATAGTCTTTGCCCAACAATGGGACAAGTTGGGCTAATAGTAGATTAGATAGGTAATAAATATCCAGTCTGATGAATGAAATAGAATTGAAATCAAAATTTTATAGGATATAGAGCCACCTGGCGGAATAAGACTGTACATTTTTAAGTGATCCTTGAGGTCCTACAGAAATAAAAACATATTTCTTCGTTTCTTTATCTTTCTTTCTTTAATAAGATCACGCAGCATACACTTCTATGAGGAACTTGTACCCATTCCCCCTTACTCCGCTCTCCAGTCGAATAGTGACGCTTGGAGCTCCAATGCCTCCATTAATGATGTATGCTATTCCATCACCGTTCAGATCGTTCACTCTCAGACCGTATATCACCTCGTTTCCAACTCCTGTGAAATAAAAAACCAAAAATAAACAAAATATCTTTGGATGTTCTACACGGCGTCATCTAGTCCCAAACTAAGCAACTTAATGCTTGTGCTATGGTCACCAAATGACTGATACCTACCCACCTGTATAATACCTACTTAGATAAAAAAAATTTTATTTGTCCCGAAGCGGGATATAAACCCACGAAGGTTGACTGTGAGTAGAGTCATGAAAAGTATGAAGAGAAGGTAAAGCTTTTTCACACCACGTTTTTCGAATTTCCTGGTTAATATTCTTACCTTTAATAGTAACGTCTTCGTTCCTCTTCATCAGCGGAATGCTGTATTTCTCATGAGTCTGATGGTAGATTAGATGAGCACCATACGTTCTACCCAAGTTTATATTTCCTCTCGATTCAACAACTATGAGGAATATTGCCAGAACTGCTATTATCTTCAACATTTCAACTTCAAAAAAAGGTTTTAATAGGAAAAATATAGTTTTCCAAAATGGCGAGCTGTAATTTGTTGTTTGTTCAGAAAAACAATTTATATGATTAAGTATAAATTGTTACGACTGTAAAATGAGTTAGTTTATTGATATTATAAATTGGAAATTGGATATAACTTTATGAGTCTGTAACTGGAAGAATATTAAAAGGATTTGAATGTTTAAGATATAAAATAGATTTATATAAGGTCATAATTACTTTTGTCATTTGTTAATTACGTTTAAGATGATAGGAATGTAGGTATCTACTAAATCATCTTTAAACTACCTTGTGGGTAAAAAATCTCTATCATTGTTATTACCTAAAGAAAATTAATAAAAAGATTAGATATAACAAAAAATAGTAAGTTACAAAAACTAGCACCTACCTAAGTACTTATCGAAATAGAAAAATTTAATATACCTAAGTATTATGAATCGGTTGAGTGAGTCACCTACCCTACCTTATAATAAGTAGGTAAATAGATTAACACAAAATTATAAAACTTAGATAAGTGCTTACTTACCTAGATAAAACTTCTAGATTAACATAATATAGGTAGTATGTTGCTTAGAAATCTAATCATACATAAATCACGAATATACAACATAATATACAAGGTGTCTAAATTACACTTATCTATTCCTTAACAATGTTTTGACGATGGTACATTACGAACACGATAAAATAAATTAATAAACTCGAATGAGGTTTTATTGGTTCTCTATAAAATCAATAAATAAATAAATAAATATAAATAAAAATAAATATCCTTAGACATTTCACACAGCGTCATCTGGTCCCAAGCTAAGCAATTTAATGCTTGTGTTATGGTAACCAGATGACTGATATAATACTTAGATACATTTTTTTTTGTAAATACATACATATTATAGATAGAAAACACCCAGACACGGAACAAATATCTGCAGAACATACAAACATTTGTCCCGTAGCGGGGATCGAACCCGCGACCCTAGCGTCTCAGCCGGGCGTTCACCCAACTGCGCCACTGAGGTCGTCAATAAATCAGAGTACCTACATTTGTATAAATTGTAGAGCACACTGTATATGGCACTGGTTAGAAGATAGAGGCATTGATTTGTTGTTTCCACTCTGGAATTATATAGAGCTGTTGGTACGATTAAAACGTAGGCCTTTACATCTTTATAAGATCTGATGATTTACAGCGATTTACACGATTTCTAGACTCATAATACTCAGAAACTCATAAATCCACAAATCATGGCAAATAATATCTTGTTTCAAGTGTTTATAATATTCAAAATAATGATAGTTTAAAAAGTTTTATGTCATAAGTTATCCATCTGTCCAAAAAATAACTTCCGGATACGGCCTATAATTTTAATTATCGTAATTATTTGTAATTCTCGTTTGATTCGGGCATAAAGCAGCTAATATACATACTTGAAAATATAATTAAATGTTTTGGAACGCTGCGTAGATTAAAAAACAATCGAAAATGACACACAATAATGATCGCTATCATACCAAAAACGAAGTTATATAAATTCTACCTTTCCCTACGTCGTTCTTATGGGAGTGAACATAATGGCCTATAATAATGTTTAAGTAGCCCTAATGAAGGCCAAAAGGACCTTTATTCAGAAACCGGTTTCAAGTTTTTGTTTAATCATTCACTGGGATAGTGAATTGAGTTTTGATACTGAGTTTCGTTACTGGTGTAGTATTGTTATCTGTGGTTTGGTGAAGGTCTTAGGAAAGACCTACGTCATTTAGGATGAGAAGAAAGAGTGATCCTCAATATTTATCAATATTTTATCTTAGGTACGGTGTTAACTTTTCATTCATAAAATTTCAACGTATTTTATCAGTGTTACCTATAAAATAATTTCATAATATAAGTACAGATAGGCGTTGGTCGCGTGGTAGGTTATACCTACTAGGATGTTTTACAAGACTAGAATTAAAAGCTGCTGCCCTCGGCTTACCAGGCATGGAACCCGAAATCAATTAATCATGTCCTTTCCCAAGGTCTTGTCTATCTCTATTCTTGTCTAAAAATTGATTAAGTATTTCATATTTTATTTATTTTATGGCAGTTACACGTAAACTACTTTTTATCCGATTGGGATCCGGGTCTAAAAGCAAAATTAGGCAGTAGATAGGTATACAAATAGCTAATTAGGCTTTACAAGTACATGACAATGGTATTAACTTATCAATGAGAACACAAAAAATAACGATAACATCTGTAACTCGGCAGTTATCCGGCATATCAGTCATTATCGGAAGGGGGCAATTCTGTTGTACCTACACTAAATTATTCTGTATGTTATTATAATATTTATTTTATTATATGAAAACAGTTCTTACACAAATACAATTAATAAGTAATAAAATAAGTAGGTAAATCAGTGCTTGTGTTTAGATATTTAGATATTTATTTCTCAAAAGAATTTTTACAAATTCGCTTATAGAGAATATAAAACTTAAAAATAAAAATGTATGCCGTTTAGCGTAGCATTACAGGTAAGCCTAAACATGAATAGTAGCTAGGTAACAAATTATAGCTAAGTAAGTAGGTAACTTTAAATAATTACACAATATTATGTTCTTAAATTAAATTAAACTAAATCGTAATAGTAGGGTAGTGCATAGTTAAGAGAGCTTCATTACCTTATCATTATCACCCACAGCCCGTCTTTACCCAGTGCTGGGCATAGGCCTCCCTTAGTTTGTGCCATCCACTACGATCCTGCGCCAGTCGCATCCATTGTCGCCCCGCGACGTGAACTACACGATGGGTCGTCGACGTCGACCCATCTCGCAACCGGACGCCCGACACTTCTATGACCCATCCTCGGCCATCATTTGGTAATGGTTTTGGTCCACCAGCCATCATCATGCAACGTGTCCTACCCAACTGGAAGGAAACTAGTAAAGAATAAAAACCAATGAATTTTGACGACCTCTGTAGCGCAATGGGTAAATTGCTTAGCTTGGAACTAGCTAATGACGAAGTGTAAAAAGTCCAAGGATATTAAATTAGGATATATTATATTTTTTCCAGTGATAATCGCAAATGTTTAGAATATCGACTAAAAATAAAAATGTTTTTTTTGGAAGATAACAACAGAATTGCCGCCACTATCTCTTAATTTATAACATGCTATAAATTATAGATACTCAGACTTCCTTGCTAGTTTTTTTTCATTATTATGAAAGGAGGTTTGCATGCAGCATTACTTCTTGGTCTGTGTTATGGAGTAGTATGTGACGCTGAAAGTGATATAATCAAAAAAATACCAACAGAAGTTGATAATGAAGTGATTGAAACAAATGAAGTTGATGTGAATTATCTGGAAGAAAATGTTGATGAGAATAAATTGACTGATGCAAATTCTAATGAATTCTCGCAAAGTTTTAGAAATATAAATAATAGAGTTGATGAAATCAACGACGCAGGCCACAATGTAACGTCCATATTTGAAATTAGACAAACAAATGAAAAGGAAACATTTTCTACTAAACTAAATGATGTTTTCTCCAAACAAAATATAGCAACAAAAGCCGAAGATGTTTCTAATACTTTTTTTGAAATCAAGAGAAGGATATTGAGTAATTTTACAGAACCAGGTGAAAATGGATTTTACGACGAAATTAATCATTTAAATGCCAATATGGCTGGTACTCAGAACCATTTTTATTGCTCGGCGGGGGATGAAAATGGTATGAAAATACAAGAAATTTTTTATGTAAAGCTTTCTATAATGCTCAAGATACACGAAGACACCAGACATAGCACTCAGTGTATACATCGACTGTCTGCGTGTGTCCACCGCCGCGACACAAAAAATTGCTTACCGTGTGGACGCAATCGACACTAGACATTTGTGTCGAGTGTCAGTGTCGTCGTGTATCCTGAGCATAACTTTCATTGCTTTCATGCTAAAATGTTTACAGTAATAGGTCTAAGTCACTCCACGTAAAAAGAACGATGAGGGGAACGGAAGGGGGTATGTTTGCTGCCGGGTCACTTGCTCACGAACCAATAGCACGCGCTAAATCTTCATGGCATTCATCAAAAAAAGACTATAAGAGCACTAATTTTATTTGTAAATTACAAAATATTTCATGAAATCATGTAAATTGTGAACATGCCATTTTGTTTACGTATTATTTCCATGAATTAAAACTTCTTATCAGTGACAATGACAGATAAGGTTAATAATTAGCTATTTACTGATTTTATCGATAGTAATCAATTACGTGTGTTGAGGCGTTTAGATTTTTTTATACTGTATAGTCAAGAGGCGACTTTTTTGTTGTCAAAGCTAAAATTAAACTAGCTAAAGATGATGCTTTCCTTTTTATTTTTATCGTTATGAAAGGGACGGCCATATCTCTAAACTAAGTTAAGTTTGTGTAGTGGCGACATCAGAATCGCTACTAAATAGCACGTTTGAATTTGACACATAACAGCCTGGTTCCTACGAGTATAATCAATTTAACGAATGGCCGTAGGACTTTCGCCATATCAACATTGTTATCTGTCAAAAAGATGTTGTAATAACAAAGTTGCTATGGTGCCATCACCATGTCCGTAGGTCCATACCTACGGACACCCGAACGTTGGTTTTAGAATTCAGCCAAGTTGTGTTTGTTGATAAACGACGACGCTTCATTATTAATCTAGTAGAGATGTAAAGGCCTAAGTTTTTTTTTCAGAAAGGCAAGTGATACTTCACGGAACTAAAGCCTGGACGTTTCCCATTCAAGATGTGAACCTGACCTTGTCATATCCACCTGCACAGGTAAATATAAATATCCTTGCACATTCAGACAGCGTCTTCTAGTTGCAAACTGATAAACAACTTACCTAAAAGGTTCGTTTAGGTGCTGGGCAAGACTATTCCAACTTAACAATGTCCCAGGCATTACAGTTTTACGTTAAGTGAAGGCAAAGATTGCCTCCTGACGCTGTATAAAACATCTAGTAAGATGTAAAATGTTATTTCTTACCGGTTTTTACCTGAGTTAGTTTAGACTAGCACTAGACAAAGAAAAATATAGCAAGATGACAGCTAACCTTCAGTAATGGAGAAACACAAGAAGAAGAGTTCGTTTGATAACCGTCTTTAAATAGGAGTTGAAAGAAAGAAAACACATTTATTTACACACGTAACACATAATAAAAATAAAAATAGTTGGTCGAGTTGGTGTGTTACACTGCACTGTTTTTTGTTATTTCCAGAGTGCCTATTACCCTGATGTGGATGAGCAGCAGTACCTCATCACGGGGTTCAGCGTGATCCTCACCATCGACGGCACGCAGACCCGGGGGTACATCACTAGCGGCGGAATACTACATGTAAAATTTATTTTACTACTAAAATAGAAGCGCTCGTGTCGCAGCTAGCACGGTCTTGATAGATCGTCGAAGTTAAGCAACGTTCTGAGCGGTCACTACTAGGGATGGGTGACCGCAAGTGGCATTAATAACTGACCGCTTCCGGGCTAAATATAAAATAATTAAAAACTAAAATGCACTTTGAAAAACAATATTTTTACAATAGGATCATAATGAACCAATTCTTTATTTTCAGGATCACATCACAATAACGTTTATAAACACTGGGATCACGTCACTCATCTACAAATTCTGGTTGTATGGCACCCCGAAAGCAGACAGCACACATTTTAATGAATTATATTCACCGCCAAACTTATATTATTTCTGTAATTAAACACCATACAGCCTATCTGACTTTTAAATCCTGAACCATTTGCATTTTTACGAAACTATTTTTATCATAGAAAACATAGGTAGGTAGGTACAAAATTACAAATCTTTTCTGCTCATAATATTTGCATAAATAGAAGGTATAGATTATTATTATAGTAGAAGGATAATCGATAGAACTGTTATCAGACAAATTACATACAACAGTCTATAAGAGGCTTGTTTTGATCGTCTAATAAACATTAATTGTACATAATACAAACGTTATACCACTGCCTTCATTATTCAGGGAGCACCTGGGCCGTCTAGACGAGCCATAAAACCTATACATGTATACTTATAATACACTGGGTGTAAAAGAATTTCTATCGGAAAGGCGAGCGACCAAAAAAATCATAATCTCGTATATTTTCTCGCCAAGCAGAAAGTGCGTTTTTGCCTATCGCATACAATTGAATTGAAGCGATACTTTACTTCTATAGTTTAATTAAATAATCAAATGCTTAGAATACCTACGCAAGTCATGATGACACTCAATTAAATTGTATGCAACAGGCAAGCTGCATCGTGTAAATGGGATGGTTTGGTATGTTGGTAGCTCCACGACTTGACTTGACACTAGTGGTTTCCGTGAGTGATATTTTACACCCTTTGCATAAACCAATAATAGTTCTTTGCTTTAGGCAATAAACTTTTCTTGTTCGATCAATACTAGTTATGAACTGTAAAATGTTATTGAACGAGCGAAGTGAGGTTTTCGTGACGTAGAGACTTCCTCTACACCAGTCTCAATAACCAACCTGTCTTTGGTTTAGCTTACTGTGGGTAAATATTTGACATTAAGTACTTATTTACAAAATGTGTCAAATATCTACCGACAAAATTTAAACGAAACCAAAGATAGATAGGTTATTGAGGCTAGCAATAACAAGTATAAGAAGACATTTTGTTCGTGTGACAAAAACAATGTTAATAGAAATACTTACAACCAGCTCCCATTGCTCCAAGGCTCCCGATGCATGGAACGATGAGCGGTCTCCGGCTCGGCATCGGTGAGGATCCACAGCAGCGAAGCCAGGAGTACCAGGAACCGGAACACTGAGCTCCACGTCATTTCTTCAACGCATATCACAGCTCATTGTATTGCTTGAAGTTTTTGAAAAGGCGTTTTCACATGTCACCTAACAGCTCATGGTATTGCTTGCAGATTTTTATAGGCGTTTTTCACATATCACAAAATTCAAGACTTGCTGTGTAGGGATGTTATTAGAGTGAATGCAAAAAGTTACAGTGGGAGTGAGTTTTTGATTATGTAAGTATGTAGAAGTGTTCTTTTAGAACGCACGTTACTATTAAGGCTGTACTTAGAACCTACTTAGGTTTATAAAAGCTTTCTTGAGCTTGTCCTAAAAGTCTATTATGAAATGTAACGTCAGAAAATATATCTACATTTAGTTTTGACATAGATATATCCTACGTACCAAAACTCAAAAGTTGGTAGGTGCATAAAGATGTACTTAGGTATCCATAGATTAATATTTGCTATAAACTCTCTTTCACGAGAAAACTACTGAAACTTGGAGTAAAGGTAGGTTGGTTCATAGTTATGACCTGGAATAATAATAAACAGTAAAATCAACTATATATCCAAGAAGAGAAGCCGCGGTAAGCTAGTCTTAAAACAATTGAACAAATAAAATTGATAGATAGAACGAAGGATGTCTACGGTCGTAATCCTTTCATCCAATTGAGCACAGCCTCTAATAAGCAGTAGTAATGCTGTTAGCGGGTACTTATAGGATAATCCCTTGTCAGACTAACGAAGCTGTACTTCGGTACTATAAAGGCTGAAATACACATGCTACGTAGTAGCACGAAAGCATGCTAGTATTGAGCAGATGCTACTTAGTAGCAAACAATGAGCATGTGTATACGAAAAGAGCATGCTTGTGAATATATGAAATGAAATTATTTTGACATGAGCATACTTTATAGGAGCAAATAAGCATGCTTTTTAGTAGCATGTGTATTCCAGGCTTTATACCCACATAGGTACTAAAGTGAATTTATATTCGCGCGCTAAAACTTTTGGAGCGCAGTGGAATCAGTGTACGAACTTTACAATTTTGAGAACAATGATGGGTTTTGTTTTGAAACTAAGTGGTTGAACCCAGTTGGAAATATTGCGAAATATAGGTACTTATGTATGGATTTCAGTGGATACGGCCGTCTTAGCTGAGAGGATGGACAAGCTTATTTCATCTCAACAATGTTCCAGTGACCATTGTAACGTTAAATGTACGCAAAATTGCTTTCTGACTGAGTGCCTAAATGAAACCTACCCGTCTAGAACTGGCCACGCAAATCTATCCTTATCTACTCGTAGGATAGTTTTATTAATGAATCGACTTAAATATTTCTCTACAATACTCGCAGTTATTTACATCAAGAGCTAAAACCAGATTTAACAAAACCAAAAAATAAGTTTGATATTGTTGTTGAAAGATTTTTACAGCAAAAGATTTCTACAATGCTCACGATAATTTTGGCGTTTATTCTGAGGACATCAGTTTAGTAGCATAGAAAAACAAAATAAAATGTATCGATATTTGACATTTGATAATCTTTGAATCGGTAGGTAAGTACCTAATATTTAAACTTGGATCCAAACTCGAAATACCTTTCAACCTTTGGATCGAAACTCGGTGCTATTAACGAACTTTTAAATGGAAACTCGAGGCACAATGCAACTATTGGATTGAAACTCAAACTCCAATTTGCGTCACTCAACGTCGATAAAATGTAAAATTACCTACCTTATATTTAAGTCAATGTATGTTTAATGAGTGTAGTAAATAAATATTTTTCTTTCTTCTTTCTTTCTTTTCTTTCAACCAACTTTTTCACCTATGCTATGGATGGATACCTACTCTTTAACCTTTGGATCGAAACTGGAGGTTTAAACGAACTTTTAAATAGAAACTCATAGCACTATGAAACTTTTGGATCGAAATTCGATTCAACTCAACTAAATCGTGACTAACGCCCGAATACTGGAAACGTTAATTAAAGTAAGTGGCGCTTATCTATTTCATAATTTTATATTTGTTCATACAAATCTGTCAAAAACTAACTTCCCCAATGATTAACACGGCCTTAAAATATTTAATTAGAGTTTGAGATTTCGGGCCTATGTCGTGTCGTAAACTATAAACGCATTAAAATCCATTCTCACTGTCATATTACAGAAATTAGTAACGCGTTGCCTTTTCTATTGTGTTCGTGAAATTATATTTATTTCGGCTCAGCCTACAGGATGTACGGAATTTATGATTATTCATAATAGTTGTTTCTTTTCCGGACGATTATTTTTAATGTTTATGGTTATTTTTAATGGAAAACATTTAATATTTGGAATCGTGAACACGTATTATAATGAGTATGTAAATAAATGATTGAGAGAATGTCTTCAAAGTTAATTTCATTTAGAAATTCAGTAATTATTATTTGATGTGAACATTGCACGTTTATTTTAAGATTTGCATTTATAATTATGATCGTTTTATAAATTATAGTAATGTTTTTAATGAAAATCTGTAACTGAGTGAAAATAATTTATGTAAAACTTTAATGATGACATCAAGAGAAGGATATTGAGTAATTTTACAGAACCAGGTGAAAATGGATTTTACGACGAAATTAATCATTTAAATGCCAATATGGCTGGTACTCAGAACCATTTTTATTGCTCGGCGGGGGATGAAAATGGTATGAAAATACAAGAAATTTTTTATGTAAAGCTTTCTATAATGCTCAAGATACACGAAGACACCAGACATAGCACTCAGTGTATACATCGACTGTCTGCGTGTGTCCACCGCCGCGACACAAAAAATTGCTTACCGTGTGGACGCAATCGACACTAGACATTTGTGTCGAGTGTCAGTGTCGTCGTGTATCCTGAGCATAACTTTCATTGCTTTCATGCTAAAATGTTTACAGTAATAGGTCTAAGTCACTCCACGTAAAAAGAACGATGAGGGGAACGGAAGGGGGTATGTTTGCTGCCGGGTCACTTGCTCACGAACCAATAGCACGCGCTAAATCTTCATGGCATTCATCAAAAAAAGACTATAAGAGCACTAATTTTATTTGTAAATTACAAAATATTTCATGAAATCATGTAAATTGTGAACATGCCATTTTGTTTACGTATTATTTCCATGAATTAAAACTTCTTATCAGTGACAATGACAGATAAGGTTAATAATTAGCTATTTACTGATTTTATCGATAGTAATCAATTACGTGTGTTGAGGCGTTTAGATTTTTTTATACTGTATAGTCAAGAGGCGACTTTTTTGTTGTCAAAGCTAAAATTAAACTAGCTAAAGATGATGCTTTCCTTTTTATTTTTATCGTTATGAAAGGGACGGCCATATCTCTAAACTAAGTTAAGTTTGTGTAGTGGCGACATCAGAATCGCTACTAAATAGCACGTTTGAATTTGACACATAACAGCCTGGTTCCTACGAGTATAATCAATTTAACGAATGGCCGTAGGACTTTCGCCATATCAACATTGTTATCTGTCAAAAAGATGTTGTAATAACAAAGTTGCTATGGTGCCATCACCATGTCCGTAGGTCCATACCTACGGACACCCGAACGTTGGTTTTAGAATTCAGCCAAGTTGTGTTTGTTGATAAACGACGACGCTTCATTATTAATCTAGTAGAGATGTAAAGGCCTAAGTTTTTTTTTCAGAAAGGCAAGTGATACTTCACGGAACTAAAGCCTGGACGTTTCCCATTCAAGATGTGAACCTGACCTTGTCATATCCACCTGCACAGGTAAATATAAATATCCTTGCACATTCAGACAGCGTCTTCTAGTTGCAAACTGATAAACAACTTACCTAAAAGGTTCGTTTAGGTGCTGGGCAAGACTATTCCAACTTAACAATGTCCCAGGCATTACAGTTTTACGTTAAGTGAAGGCAAAGATTGCCTCCTGACGCTGTATAAAACATCTAGTAAGATGTAAAATGTTATTTCTTACCGGTTTTTACCTGAGTTAGTTTAGACTAGCACTAGACAAAGAAAAATATAGCAAGATGACAGCTAACCTTCAGTAATGGAGAAACACAAGAAGAAGAGTTCGTTTGATAACCGTCTTTAAATAGGAGTTGAAAGAAAGAAAACACATTTATTTACACACGTAACACATAATAAAAATAAAAATAGTTGGTCGAGTTGGTGTGTTACACTGCACTGTTTTTTGTTATTTCCAGAGTGCCTATTACCCTGATGTGGATGAGCAGCAGTACCTCATCACGGGGTTCAGCGTGATCCTCACCATCGACGGCACGCAGACCCGGGGGTACATCACTAGCGGCGGAATACTACATGTAAAATTTATTTTACTACTAAAATAGAAGCGCTCGTGTCGCAGCTAGCACGGTCTTGATAGATCGTCGAAGTTAAGCAACGTTCTGAGCGGTCACTACTAGGGATGGGTGACCGCAAGTGGCATTAATAACTGACCGCTTCCGGGCTAAATATAAAATAATTAAAAACTAAAATGCACTTTGAAAAACAATATTTTTACAATAGGATCATAATGAACCAATTCTTTATTTTCAGGATCACATCACAATAACGTTTATAAACACTGGGATCACGTCACTCATCTACAAATTCTGGTTGTATGGCACCCCGAAAGCAGACAGCACACATTTTAATGAATTATATTCACCGCCAAACTTATATTATTTCTGTAATTAAACACCATACAGCCTATCTGACTTTTAAATCCTGAACCATTTGCATTTTTACGAAACTATTTTTATCATAGAAAACATAGGTAGGTAGGTACAAAATTACAAATCTTTTCTGCTCATAATATTTGCATAAATAGAAGGTATAGATTATTATTATAGTAGAAGGATAATCGATAGAACTGTTATCAGACAAATTACATACAACAGTCTATAAGAGGCTTGTTTTGATCGTCTAATAAACATTAATTGTACATAATACAAACGTTATACCACTGCCTTCATTATTCAGGGAGCACCTGGGCCGTCTAGACGAGCCATAAAACCTATACATGTATACTTATAATACACTGGGTGTAAAAGAATTTCTATCGGAAAGGCGAGCGACCAAAAAAATCATAATCTCGTATATTTTCTCGCCAAGCAGAAAGTGCGTTTTTGCCTATCGCATACAATTGAATTGAAGCGATACTTTACTTCTATAGTTTAATTAAATAATCAAATGCTTAGAATACCTACGCAAGTCATGATGACACTCAATTAAATTGTATGCAACAGGCAAGCTGCATCGTGTAAATGGGATGGTTTGGTATGTTGGTAGCTCCACGACTTGACTTGACACTAGTGGTTTCCGTGAGTGATATTTTACACCCTTTGCATAAACCAATAATAGTTCTTTGCTTTAGGCAATAAACTTTTCTTGTTCGATCAATACTAGTTATGAACTGTAAAATGTTATTGAACGAGCGAAGTGAGGTTTTCGTGACGTAGAGACTTCCTCTACACCAGTCTCAATAACCAACCTGTCTTTGGTTTAGCTTACTGTGGGTAAATATTTGACATTAAGTACTTATTTACAAAATGTGTCAAATATCTACCGACAAAATTTAAACGAAACCAAAGATAGATAGGTTATTGAGGCTAGCAATAACAAGTATAAGAAGACATTTTGTTCGTGTGACAAAAACAATGTTAATAGAAATACTTACAACCAGCTCCCATTGCTCCAAGGCTCCCGATGCATGGAACGATGAGCGGTCTCCGGCTCGGCATCGGTGAGGATCCACAGCAGCGAAGCCAGGAGTACCAGGAACCGGAACACTGAGCTCCACGTCATTTCTTCAACGCATATCACAGCTCATTGTATTGCTTGAAGTTTTTGAAAAGGCGTTTTCACATGTCACCTAACAGCTCATGGTATTGCTTGCAGATTTTTATAGGCGTTTTTCACATATCACAAAATTCAAGACTTGCTGTGTAGGGATGTTATTAGAGTGAATGCAAAAAGTTACAGTGGGAGTGAGTTTTTGATTATGTAAGTATGTAGAAGTGTTCTTTTAGAACGCACGTTACTATTAAGGCTGTACTTAGAACCTACTTAGGTTTATAAAAGCTTTCTTGAGCTTGTCCTAAAAGTCTATTATGAAATGTAACGTCAGAAAATATATCTACATTTAGTTTTGACATAGATATATCCTACGTACCAAAACTCAAAAGTTGGTAGGTGCATAAAGATGTACTTAGGTATCCATAGATTAATATTTGCTATAAACTCTCTTTCACGAGAAAACTACTGAAACTTGGAGTAAAGGTAGGTTGGTTCATAGTTATGACCTGGAATAATAATAAACAGTAAAATCAACTATATATCCAAGAAGAGAAGCCGCGGTAAGCTAGTCTTAAAACAATTGAACAAATAAAATTGATAGATAGAACGAAGGATGTCTACGGTCGTAATCCTTTCATCCAATTGAGCACAGCCTCTAATAAGCAGTAGTAATGCTGTTAGCGGGTACTTATAGGATAATCCCTTGTCAGACTAACGAAGCTGTACTTCGGTACTATAAAGGCTGAAATACACATGCTACGTAGTAGCACGAAAGCATGCTAGTATTGAGCAGATGCTACTTAGTAGCAAACAATGAGCATGTGTATACGAAAAGAGCATGCTTGTGAATATATGAAATGAAATTATTTTGACATGAGCATACTTTATAGGAGCAAATAAGCATGCTTTTTAGTAGCATGTGTATTCCAGGCTTTATACCCACATAGGTACTAAAGTGAATTTATATTCGCGCGCTAAAACTTTTGGAGCGCAGTGGAATCAGTGTACGAACTTTACAATTTTGAGAACAATGATGGGTTTTGTTTTGAAACTAAGTGGTTGAACCCAGTTGGAAATATTGCGAAATATAGGTACTTATGTATGGATTTCAGTGGATACGGCCGTCTTAGCTGAGAGGATGGACAAGCTTATTTCATCTCAACAATGTTCCAGTGACCATTGTAACGTTAAATGTACGCAAAATTGCTTTCTGACTGAGTGCCTAAATGAAACCTACCCGTCTAGAACTGGCCACGCAAATCTATCCTTATCTACTCGTAGGATAGTTTTATTAATGAATCGACTTAAATATTTCTCTACAATACTCGCAGTTATTTACATCAAGAGCTAAAACCAGATTTAACAAAACCAAAAAATAAGTTTGATATTGTTGTTGAAAGATTTTTACAGCAAAAGATTTCTACAATGCTCACGATAATTTTGGCGTTTATTCTGAGGACATCAGTTTAGTAGCATAGAAAAACAAAATAAAATGTATCGATATTTGACATTTGATAATCTTTGAATCGGTAGGTAAGTACCTAATATTTAAACTTGGATCCAAACTCGAAATACCTTTCAACCTTTGGATCGAAACTCGGTGCTATTAACGAACTTTTAAATGGAAACTCGAGGCACAATGCAACTATTGGATTGAAACTCAAACTCCAATTTGCGTCACTCAACGTCGATAAAATGTAAAATTACCTACCTTATATTTAAGTCAATGTATGTTTAATGAGTGTAGTAAATAAATATTTTTCTTTCTTCTTTCTTTCTTTTCTTTCAACCAACTTTTTCACCTATGCTATGGATGGATACCTACTCTTTAACCTTTGGATCGAAACTGGAGGTTTAAACGAACTTTTAAATAGAAACTCATAGCACTATGAAACTTTTGGATCGAAATTCGATTCAACTCAACTAAATCGTGACTAACGCCCGAATACTGGAAACGTTAATTAAAGTAAGTGGCGCTTATCTATTTCATAATTTTATATTTGTTCATACAAATCTGTCAAAAACTAACTTCCCCAATGATTAACACGGCCTTAAAATATTTAATTAGAGTTTGAGATTTCGGGCCTATGTCGTGTCGTAAACTATAAACGCATTAAAATCCATTCTCACTGTCATATTACAGAAATTAGTAACGCGTTGCCTTTTCTATTGTGTTCGTGAAATTATATTTATTTCGGCTCAGCCTACAGGATGTACGGAATTTATGATTATTCATAATAGTTGTTTCTTTTCCGGACGATTATTTTTAATGTTTATGGTTATTTTTAATGGAAAACATTTAATATTTGGAATCGTGAACACGTATTATAATGAGTATGTAAATAAATGATTGAGAGAATGTCTTCAAAGTTAATTTCATTTAGAAATTCAGTAATTATTATTTGATGTGAACATTGCACGTTTATTTTAAGATTTGCATTTATAATTATGATCGTTTTATAAATTATAGTAATGTTTTTAATGAAAATCTGTAACTGAGTGAAAATAATTTATGTAAAACTTTAATGATGACATAATTCAAAGATTTTATCAACTGGTTCTATTTGTATTTTGTACAGTTATGTAAATATGTATAAGTTTAGTTTCTGTAAATAAATGTTGTTGTAGTAATAAAGTAAATATGTAGTACTTTAGTTTCTGTAAATACTGAGAGTTGTACTCAAAAGAAACTACTTTTTGTAGCAATTTACTGACATATTAAAGTACAAAACTAATTTCCTTTGTATCTATTTTGTTTGTTGGAGACTAATTTAAAAAGCCTAACCTTTTTTATTCTTTAGCAATTAACTTTGATACTTAACCTTAAAAATACTCTACAAACTGTATCTACCTTAAGTGAATAAGTTGAAATATAGACGTCTATAGACGTTTAATTGTTTATGTATGAATCCTCTCAAAACAATAAAAGTTTTGTCCATTATTTACTGCAAATAAGTAACCTTTATTTCCTCAAGCAGTATACCTCACAGATCCACATCTAAGATTTAGCCATCAAGCTTTAAGCACAAAACCACTTAACTTTCAACTTTTTGCATTCCTCTCAGAACAAAACACGCGATGAACACACATTCACATTGCGTAAACTTATAAGCACATTGTTTAAGTTCTGAGATGTGGATACGTGCGTTCCCTTCGGCATCTCACGAGAGACTGAATCGTGGACTCAGTTTCGTTTCGGGATTGAAGGTTGTAGTTAAACTAGTTTTCACGGTTGGGTTCCAACATAAGCCTATTCTAGATTTAAGGTCTAAAGTTTAGTCTGAACTATTGCGAATGACTAATGTTTTGACGAGCTCAAAAAACATAATTTGCCTTTAGGGACAACATAGTTAATTTGAAAGGTTTTGGTGTAGGTACTTAAAAATCCATTAAAAAGTCAAGCTAACTTTTTACAATCAGAGATTTAAATTTTGAAAAGTTCAAGTTACTTACCCATTTCGGAAATAGCGTTTACTCCCAAAACTGTTATTTAAAATTGTGAAATTAAAAAAATATGTAAAATGTGATGCAAAACTAACATTTGAAATCCAAACCATAAATTATAAATGAAATAAATGTCATGTCAAAATAAATAAGCGCATTATTTTGTTTCCTTCTAAAAGACATCAACGCGCAATGATTTTAAGAAACAAATGTTATTGAGTAAATAATTTGTAAATGTCTCTATGTCTTTAATACAGACCAAAGGGGTATGTAGTCAGTGACACGTCCGATAGATTATATCTTAAAAAATACCGTAAATAAGATTACTTATCTATACTAATGTTTTAGAGAGGTACCTAAGTAATGTTTGATTGTTTGACGGGGGTAATCTCCCGATTTCAAATATTCTTTCACCGATGTGTAGAATGGGCTGTCGGGATGGTTACAGGCTATATTTATTTCGGTAGTTTCATTAGTACACCCGTGCCAAGCCGGGACGTGCTGTTAGTACCACTATAAAAGCCGTGTAGTATACACACAGTAACATGAGACTGTAACGACATGTTACACTCAAGATGCTAATGCGTTGCCATCTATCTACATAGTATTTATTTTCGTACCGTTGTAATATCCGTGTACTGTACATACTTTAACATAAATGTGCTGTTGCAATAGCCACACACTGTATCAGATCCTAGTATTTATCCCAGTCCCATTTAAGTACTACTATTATCCTAGTAGAAACAGTCAGGAACTTCCAATTATAATGTGCCTTTTATTTTTCAATAGCCGCATACTATGACCGCTACTATGACGTCATAAGCTAAGCATCCACCTTTTGGCATCGTACGCATCGGAGGCATCGCATCAAACGGATCGTACACCCTTACGTACGATGCCAAAAAGTGGGCGCTTAGCTATATTAATTTTCTCGCACAGTTTTTACCTATGTAAAGCTTTTAAAACTTTGAGGTACAATATAGATTTTACCTCACGATATTCATTTTTCCGTGCCATTGCGATGGCCGCGTACTGTAATAAGTGCCCCTACAGCATCCGTTGAGTACAACATGAGATTGTAGCGAGCTACACGCAAGATCTACGGTAATGCGTTGCCATCTATCTACACGGTATTTATTTACTCGTTAGTGTATAGTTAGTTAATGTGAAGCCTACTTTATAATTTTCTTAGGTAGGTACACTCGCAGAACGAAAAGGTTGACCAGTTTTAAAATCAATTCGTTTGACACATTGCAAGCACATTGTTACCTTTTAAACTGCTACTAGATTAGTATATAGATACCTAGCAAACAATAACAGATCTTAAGGTGGTTAACCTTTTCATTCCGCGACTGTACCTATATCAGTAAAGTAAGTATGAATTATAAATAGTTAAAAACTTTTTTAGAGAGACTCATGATGAGCTGTACACTGTCAAAGTAGAGTCGGTCTACGAAAGAATTTCTTTGACAGTGTGGCGCTTCTATCTATGTGTAAAAATTAATAACTACAAGGAAAGAAGTTCCGTGGGATTTTTAATTACTAACTAAGGTTAGTAGGTTAGGTACTTAAAAATCCCACGAATATTTCGTCAAAATGAACTCTACCATTCGACTTGTTGGCTACGCCATCTAGTCTTATTATCAAGACATCTTCTTACTATTGCTTAAAAGGTTCGTGTTTCATTTTTGGAAGCGAAATAAAAGCTTAAATAATACTGCTACTCACCAATAGATGGCGCTCTAAACTTTGAAACTACTTGACGCTAGATGGCACTTCTGGTATTTTAAAGTTTAGAAATGTAGTGTTTTCGTACTATTCGTTGAGTGAGGTAGAGTCGTGTCATGTTTTTTTATCGCATGTCTGTTTCAAGATGCTTTGAAGACGAACTTACCTAATATTTACTGAATAATGGTGCCGATTCTGATGTTGCCCAAACTAAAACTAAACTAATTAAAGATGATGTCATCCTTTTAGGATAAGCATTTATTATTTCGATAGTAATGAAAGAGACATCGTTATTTTGTTTTTTTTTAAAGTAAGTATGGGTTTTTTATGTAGGTACATAAAGTTTTAGGTATTTGTATATTTTACCACGAAAGAACGACTTCGTCTAAAAAGTTTAAAAATACGGTTTGATTAGGTATTCAATAGAATTGATACCTATTACGTTATCTGTATTAAAAAATGCTCAAATACTCAAGTAGTTACTTAACGTAAATAAAACAAAATTATACTTTACAATAAAATTTAAAATAATTTCTAAATTCGAACTCGATCCGCGTTCCGTTCTGGAACACGTTAGGTAGGTATTCGAAATTCATATTTGGAACGCTCAACCGGTCGCCCTTGTAATAGTTGGCTGGTGTTATCAAAAAACCACCTTACACTGACCCATGTTATAACTTTCTTAAGTTTGAGGTAAGTCTTATTTCTCAGAGATAAAGATTGTGGTCTGAGTTGACAGGGGTCTTGGTAAAGTGGGCGCGACGTCGGCAAGTGCAGCGCGAACGAAAATATACGGCGAGCCGAGTTGTTTTGCCGCCTTATCACTCGGGTCAAAGATCATACGACTGTAGAGATGTACCACTAAATGCGTCTTAAATCAGTAAGGGATATTTATTTAGGTAAGTAGTATAAGTACGTACATAAGTAACTCCATCTAGTGCTAATATTTTTGATTGCAGGCAAGACCTAAACACTGCTAGGGGGGGGCGCCGCAAAATCAAACCCAAAAAAATAGCCCGAAGAAAAACCGGAGTGAAATTGATGTTCTAGATGGTGTATCTGTACATAGTATTATTTTATCAGTGGTATTGTATTCAATCATAATTCTGGTAGACTTGAAATACCAACTCATACGTTTTTTTTCCATGCAAGCCACAAGATATTATTTAGGTACCTACTTCAAAGTCTGTAGAAATTCGAACTCTCAGTTTACATCTATAGAAATGAAGCGTGATTTTATAAAATACCAACACCAAATTTCGTAAGCAGAAAATCATTCATGCTGACGATCTACAGTAAAGCCTGCTCTACACGTCTACAGATACGTCCGCGGACGCTGACAGATGCATCCGCAGATGGATCACCTCGAGTCGTCCACACGTCTGTTGCTTGATCAGTATAAGTTCATTCTCGACAGAGACACAACGTTTAAATATGGATATTGAGATCATAGCTACCGCAGCTATTTATTTATTTAGTACTTTTAACTACTACGTAAATGTGCATCGCAATAGAGTTATTAAAAATAAATGGAAAAGAAGAAGATGGTGGATGCTGGCTATACATTTTTTTTTTTTTTTTTTTATTTATTTATTTATTTATTTCATAAGTTTTCACGAATGCTGCGCAAAGTAAATTAAAGCACAAGTACGCGTGCACATTCAATCGCGATTCCGAGCAAACTGATGCGTCGTAAGACGTGTGGACAGGACGCCGGACGTTCGCGCCGAAACCCTTTGATCCGTGCCACAAAAACCGACAACAAACGGATAAGTGGCAGACGCATCTCCGGACGTTAAATACCTACAACAGACGCGCAAATTACCCCGTCTACACGTCGGCGGACGCATCGGCAGATGACGTCTGCAGATGCGTCCGCCGACGTGTAGAGGAGCCTTAAGAAAACAGCAGACTCATCTGCTTAGACCTCGTCCGTATAATCTCTCGCGCGGGTGCGGGGTGCGCGCGGGGAGGGGGCGGGCTCTCGGCCCGCCAACTTAAAAATGCCGCCGCAGAGCCTTCGAATCGATACGAGGCGCGTCACGTGCCGCCAGCGCCGACCAATGGCAGCGCACCGCGGCCGCGGGGAGGCGCCGCTCTCCGCTCCGCACCGCCAGTACACGACCACGCGCCGACAAGAGCGGACGTACCGCCCGCGCTCTCAACAAATACGAGTTTCTCCGAAAACCGGTCCGATGCATCGTGACATGTTATAGTGTGCAGTGGTCGCTATGAGTGCGTGGACGGAGGAAGCGCTCTCCTGGCGGGATGAGAGGCTGGGCCTGACAGAACTACCAGCGAATACGAACAGGAGGAAATTACGCAGTGCCCCTTACAGACTTCATCGGCCTCATTTGCCGCCAACTCACGTGTCCGAAGTGCCGACGGAGACATCGGGCACGCATATCTCGAGACTGTACCCCGAGATCATGGCGCTGATATTCGAGAGACTGCCGGTGAGAGATAGGGGACGCGCTGCACAAGTTTGTCGAACTTGGCGAGACGCAGCTGATCGGCGGTCCGTGTGGCGCGGAGTGGAGGCATCGCTGCACCTCAGGCGACCCGCTCCGGTGCTCTTCCAGTCCCTCGCCCGGCGGGGAGTTAGAAAACTGCAAGTATTATCACTCAGAAGAGGATTGCGCGATGCCGTCTCATCGTTACCGGGACTGGAATCGCTATCTCTCAGCGGATGCTACAGCGTCACCGACACGGCTCTGGCGAGTGCGTTCGCGGCGGAAATGCCTTCGTTGAGACGGTTAGATCTATCATTATGTAAACAAGTCACAGATTCGTCACTGGGGCGTATAGCGCAATCGTTGAAGAACTTAGAAGAATTAGAACTGGGTGGTTGTTGCAATATAACCGATACAGGGTTGTTGTTGATCGCCTGGGGTCTAAGAAAGTTGCGTAGGTTGAATCTACGATCATGCTGGCACGTGAATGACGCTGGGATAGCTCATTTGTGCGGCGGAGGAGAAGCCAGAGGAACGCCAGAGCTCGAGCATCTGGGATTACAAGACTGCCAAAGGTTAACAGATGAAGCGTTGAGGCATACAGCGACAGGGCTTCCTAAGCTAAAATCTATAAACTTATCCTTCTGTGTTGCCGTCACCGACGCGGGGCTGAGGCATCTGTCTCGGCTCCAGTTCCTGGAAGACGTGAATCTAAGGGCATGTGACGGTGTGTCCGATACAGGGGTCGGCTACCTGGCCGAAAGCGGACGACTGTTGGCGTTGGATGTTTCTTTCTGCGATAAAGTTGGTGATGAAGCCTTATCACACTCGACTCTCGGTCTGTCGGGGTTGCGGTCGCTATCTCTAAGCGCCTGCCGCCTCACAGACGAGGGGCTAGAGAGGGTCGCGAGGCTATCGGCGCTAGAAACGTTGAATATAGGACAATGCACGCGCGTCACAGATAGGGGATTGCTGGCTCTAGCCGAAGGGCTGCTAAATCTAAAGGCGATAGACCTTTACGGGTGTACTTGTATCACGCCGCAGGGCTTGGACCATATCGTGAAGTTGCCGAAGCTCAGTGTGCTCAACCTCGGCCTGTGGCATGTGCGGTGACCACACTAGTGTCTGATCGTGTCTGTGTGAGTGCGACGCCATGTTGAGTGAGCGAGTTCCAAGGTTGACGAGTAAGGACAGTGTCTAAGGAATTAACCAATTTTAAGATATTATTATTAGGATGGGGTGGCTTTCTTTTGAATTTGTTTCGGAGTTATGTTGTTGATTGAGTTCATGTTTGTTTTCGTAATGTTTTGAGATGTTTTGTAAGAAAGTTATCCCAGTACCTAGTCGCGATGTTGAGCCAGGTCTTTTTGGATTTTTTACGTAATTATGTTGCAAGTGATTCCGAACAAGTTTTTTAATGTCGAAAAGATCTGGTTGTTCAAAGTTATTGCTCCATTAGTTAGGTAGGTATTTAGCCATTCTTCAAATTATAATTGTTTTTAATTCGACCTTAAGTGAACTGTTAGGAGACTATTCAATGTTAATCGTTAGGTTTCTTTTTTATTTTCTTGTATATAAGTTGCAATGTGAACAAAGTGTGTTAACTTTGCCAAATTTGTTATAGTAACTTTGTGTTAAACCTCTTATAACCAGTTGCAGAAACTATTTAAGAAAAAATGATTTCAATAACACTTATGTGGCATTCAATCTATAATGATAAAATCATATGCCATCCTTCTTATTTCAATCGTAATGAAACATCTTTAATTAGTTTAGTTTTAGTTTCGCCGTCATCTGAATTGCTACCATATTTTTAAAGTCGCCTTTTACTTAAAGTCGTTTCTGCAACTGGGTGTCACCATTTAGTTATTTTTGTGAAGTGTCACTTACTGTTTTTATTGCTATTCATATTCGTCTCCATCAAAACGATGATGCCAAATTTTTTAAATTTAGTTCAAACGTGCCTAAATGATTGAAATAATTTTTTTTAAGACATTGATTTGTAGTTTTGTAAATGGATTATTGTACATTCCATTATGTCTTCCATCTTTGTGGCATGATAACTTTATTAAACAAAGAATATTGATTAGGATTATGTGCAACATTTTTTTAATAATTTTTTTATGCTGATGATTTTATTATACCAATTTTATCGCTAAATCTTGATTTTGTTTCGGTCATGCAAATTCAAAAACAAAAACATGTACTTCTAGAATCACATTGGATTTAGATTAGAACAAAAACAGCAAACGAATATTAAAAGACAAAATTACAATGACCACTTATCGTCTATGAAGATGGTTTAATTTGAACAGAAACAAAATTGACTGCTACTAATTCACCAAAACACTGAAATTTTACTTCTAATTTAGAAAATGTCACAATGTCATTTGGATTTAGTATGGTTACGTAAAAGAAATTAGAATTTTTAGGTTTAGCGCTAAATTAATTTATAATTTAGTCCTTGAACAACAGAATCAATGCCATTTTAAACAGACTCTAAACTTCCGCCAATAGTGGATTGATTATAAAAAATGTTGTTTCAGAAAATTATTCCCGAGGTGGTCCTCATTTTTGAGTATCTTCAGACTTAAGGAATAGAAATGCACCTGGAGAGTGCAAGAAATTGCTCTCTTCCTACGAAATTGAAGTCGGATATTTTTTACTTACCTAAACTATTTTAGCAAATACTATAATTAAAATGTACTTAAGTGACATTTTGTTTGGCTTTATTATGACAACTTTTTAATTTAATTAAAACCAATTAGAAAAATGATGCACATAATCACATGTGATTTTTTTATATCCCAAATAATTACGATCTCGATTTATACGTAATTTTTGATATTTTAGATTAATTTGTTTTTATTGTGATCATTGCTTAAGGTCGAATGAAAAATGTAGTACATTGTATACTTCGCAAATACGTTGTTTTGTATAAAACGAATGTAAAATAGGAGAAAATGTATTAAAAGTCATTGTTTAAGTTACAAATTATTTTTGACATTTTATTTGACACCTTGCCCTTTAAAAACTTATAAACTACTGGTTATGTAGGTACTTTTTATGAATTTATGACATAATTTGTTTCAAGTTTCCTATTTTATTACTACCTACGTACAATAGACATTATAGGTACTAGTAATTTGAAGACAATAAAATAATAACAGGTACAAACACACACAAAACTAATTTTTTTTTAAAGTGAGCTAGTGCTATTTAAAAAAACTATTTTAATGTTGAACTGAGAAATTATGACTGAGGTTTTAGGTCAACTAAAAACTATGAATTAACTTCCTACTTATAACTTAACTAACACCTTTAAAATGATTATAAATAAATAAACCACAATATTTTTGACTCGGATTCAATGAAATCAGTCATTGATAAAAACATTACAGACTCAATGATTATATTGATTAGATAAAGTAGCAAAGTAGGTATATAGAAAAGTCACAAGTCAAAAAACCTATGTGTTATTTCAGATAAGCTAGGTACCTGTACCTTATATGTACATTACATACCTGTTTATATGGATGAGTCTCCTCTCCTCTACGGAACGATACTTTCTCAAAATAAAAAAAACAATTGAACAAAGCTATTGGCGGGAACTACAAACGTTAAAGTGACAGTCCAATAAAAGGTTCAATAAAATGTTTGAAATTAGAATCGTGCAATAAAACCTTTGTTGACAAATTCTCGTAGACACTAAAATTTTACTTTTACTTTAATAAATAAACTAAATGGTTTTATTGGTGCATTGGGTATTGTCACAGTATTTCTACGCTTTTCTATTGTGTGATTGTTGAATATTTTGACATTTGACCGACTTCGAAAAAGTGGACGCTATTTGATAAAACTTTTAAAACTATCATGGCTTTGAACATTATAAACACTACTTCAGTTTAACCGTGATCATGGTGCATGCAACTGTGCCGAAATATCGGGAAACTCTTAAGTCTATGAATCATGGTAAATATCCCGTTTTAAGTGTTTACAAGCTATTCGAGTTGCTACTCGTCTTTCAGGTACCTAAATAATATTTTTATTTTAAGTTAATAATTAAATGGTAATAACAAAACAATATTATTAAGATATTAAATATACCGATATCAAATCAGTACTTAAGTAGGTACTAACTTAGATCAATTCACTGATATAGCAAATACTTACCAGTTTTATGCCAGTATAAAATCGTATAGATAGACCTATTAACTGAGATTTGAGTATGTATGTATATATTTAGAATTTTCTTTACAGTTTTAAGCTTTTAAGACTTTACGGAAAGTTTAAAAATAGAAAAAGGCTCTAGGACGATCGCTTGTATCTCACGGGTTCGAATCCCGCCGAAGCCTTAAACTTTCAGTAGGAATTTAAATATTTTTCATTAATTTTTCAAATATGAATAAAAAATACACGGTTATAATTAATTTTACTGCGCTAAAAGCGTTGTAGTTGTGTTCTACATTTTCTGTTAATGGTAGTTTTTAATAGTTATGTCCTTTCAAAGAATATACAATAGTTCTTGTGGACGAATGTTTCAATTTCGCTCAACTAGCTTTGACTACACAAAGCTATTTTTGTTTTAACATGTTAAATGCTTAAAACTGACATGACAACAATAATTTAATTTACGGCTTGTGACTAATTAAATTGTGTCTTAGCACATAACTACAAAGCTTATTTTGCTTTAACGTTCAAAAACAAAATGGCGTATGGAAGATCCAGTTATAAGGAAAATCACTTTATTATTGCCGTTGTAATGATGCCCATTATAAAACAATGTCATTTTCTAAGCAGACACGATAAAATCTTAGTTAAAAGTTGTTAACTTTTACAGTGTAATAAAATAATCAATAAAAATATTTTAAAGCTTGCATTGAAGTGCCGACGACGGGTTCGACTTTGAGAAAATGTACCGGCCTGCTTTTATAAAAAAAGGTCGGCAGCTTCTAATATAAGTTCTAACGGGCATCTTTGTTTTGAATATTGACAAAAGTCACTGATGATGATAACCCAATAACCATTTAAAATATTTTTTCTATAAAAGCATTGATGTGCAACATTGTGATAGACCTACGGACATCCGTACGTTGATTATAGAATTCGAGCACAAGTAAACATTGAAAAAATAATCTTTAGTGGAATGTAGAACCTACACTATCTTTTATGAATTTTTGAAGTCGCTTAAAACAGTGAACTACCTATCAACCATATCTAACAGAATTTAAATGGAAAAAAAATCTTAACACGTCATTGAAATTGACATTGATTTCTGAAGTGAACCATCGAGGTCAAGGTCGATATTACAAAAGAAGTAGGTAGTTCGTAATCGTAACGTCTCGCAAACAAAGATTATATCAATCATCTACAAGGACAGATGCGTCAAACGCTAATGTTTATTTGATTTGATAGAAATTTGCCTACGCAAATGCTTTTAGCCATTTACTAAAATAAATACCTATCTTGGGTATTCATTCACAATGCGTCATCTAGTCCCAAGCTAACTGAATGCTTGTGTTATTGCATAGACGAAAGAAGAAATTTCTCTGTTGTCTGTGGTTTTACACTAGCATAGATACCTATACCTAGGCCACTTTTGTTAATGCGTAAGTACTGATAATAGGTACTGATGTGAACACCCAAACTCGCGACAAATATTTGCAGACATTTATTACGCAGCGGGGATCGAACCCGCAACCTCTGCGTCTCAGGTAGCCTAAGCTCTGGCTGGGCTAGCAAAGGTGTAATCACCTAACAAGGTGTCAAATTTGTTCCTATTTTAAAATCTTTGACACTTGTCATGTCACGTGATTTAACTAATTGGTCAGTTAGTTTTGGATATGACCTGCGTTCGAGAAACTGGCTCTTACTACAGAAGATTAAAAACCTCCTTTTTAAAGAAGTTACACGAAAATAAGATCTTGGATTGTCTTGGATATTTTATTCTAATCCGTTATTGTTTTGTAAAGTTTTCTAGAGAAAGAACTGTATAATATTTGTCCTAAAACTCCTAATCCAACAGTATTTACCTTGTTTCTTTGAAATGCAGGTAGCCTAACGGGATCGTGGACCTTAGTGTGTCTTTTAGACCCTTTATAACCCACTTCGAATAAGCAAGATGCTCTATGTTCAACTCTATATTTTTTGTATTCGATTTTTCGTCAATATTTCAATAATTTTAATTTTTTTAAAGAATTTAGAAATGTTTGGAATTTGGATGTGAAAAATCAGGACCAGAGATAACGTTTTGTTTTTAAATTTTAATCAGAGCATGACATATTTTTTTTTCTCATAGAACCAATCTATGAGAAAAAAAAAATATGTCACATCTGTATTCCCAGGGAGTGCACATTTCTTTTCAAATCTATAAAACAACTTTAGATCCTTGAAGAAGTCGTCTAGTTTTAATAACAAATCTATCTTTTGTTTTGCTAACTGTAGATAGTTTATTTGAAATTTCTTATACCTAGGTATATAAAAAATGTCAAATAGCCACTGGCAGTAAGCAAAAGTAGTCTATGGTAAATTCTATGCCATAGACTACCACAGACTAACCACCCTTCAAAGTGTGACCATAAATGGGGAACGTTGCATACCTGCGTCGAATCCTCTGAAACCTTTGTAAAGCCGCTATTTTTTGCGACTAAGCCCATTTTTTGTGGATCAGAAAGATTCTAGTTAAGGAAATTGCAAAATTAACGGTTCGGCATTTCTATAATTGGCGAGTTTTGTGGAGAGAATTATTCTTAAATCATGGATTTTAAATTACTGTCTTGTTGACCGAGTAGTAATGTTATGCCAATTATTTTCAAGTACCTACCTACTTTCAAGTACTTTACAATTATAATGATAAGAAAAATTTAGGAACTTACCCTACGAATACGTGCCTCTGCCATCTACTTAGGATAAGTACAGAGTTTTGTCTTTTTACAAAACAGTACTTACTTAATGACATGAAAGGTTTCTAATTAAGACCCTAATTGAATCTTCAATTTATATTTTTCAGTAAAACCTCTAATTTGAACCTCTTTTTGATATAAAAATAATATGTCTGTATTTCTAAGTCTTTATTACCTACCTTTAAATTAATAAAACTCTTTGAAGTTCAAATAGAATACCAAGTTAAAATTTTATGCTCCATCTTCAAATTTTTGTTTTCATTATAATTTTGAACTTCGAACGAAACAGTTTCAAAATGGCCGCAAAGGGTTTAGAAAACACATTGAAAATCATGCGATTCAGCCTCCTTTTATCTGGCATAAAAACAAGTCCCAATTCATGGAATTATGCTTCAGAATTATTCGTAAATAACTATCTTTATTATATCAATTTGCTGACATTGTATTCGGTGATTTTCGGTGAAATGACTTGGTTGATTAAAGGGATTGATATAGGACGAAGTTTTGTCGAACTATCCCTGCCATTACCACTTATAACTATATCAGTTCTTGGTACAGTGAAGTCTTTTAACCTTTATTTGAAGAGAGATACCGTCTGTGAGGTCATTGACACTCTTATCCAGATCCATCCAGAGGAGAATGAAAGCAAAGAGGATGAAATTAGGAATGAGTCTGTTAGGGTTTTGAGTAGAATGATAAACTTGCTCATGGTTGTAAGTTGGTCAGTGCTTATAATGTTTTGCTTGTCGCCTCTCATCGTAATGGGTATTGAGTATCTAACAGTGGGTGAAACGGGTATTTTGTACCCGTTTACAGTGGATTATTGGTTTGATGTCTATAATACTAAGATGTGGCCGATTTTGTATCTGCACCAGGTTTTGGCAAGTGAGTAAAAAAGCTAATAAAATACTAATAATGACACATCGTCTCATACTCGTAGGCACCAAGGAACACAAGACGAAAATATACTTAATAAGTGAAACACGAGCTGGAATACATCGTGAGGAAACCCGTGGCTGGTCAGCCCCACACGTATTGACCATTGTTTTTCCTGTAGATATGGCCGTCTATGCGGAGAGGGTGGTTTAGGTGCTGGGCAAGCCTAATTCCATCTTAACAATGTCCTAGGCAATACAGTTTCCCGTTAAGTGAAGGCAAATTTTGCCTCCTGACGCTGAATAAATCATCTAGTACCTAAAGATATTATAAAAGCCTGAGTAATCTGATGAAGTAACATAATGACTTTTTCAGCTATAATAGTTTGTATGAATCTATTTGGTTCTGAGATTCTATTCTACGTGATATGCGCATACATCGAGATGCATTTTAGAATACTTTGTCATCGCTACGAGAACTTGCAGCTTATATCTTCCAGGCAACTGAAGGAGGACCTCGGAGGGAATGTTTTGAAACATCAGCAGTTGATATAGTAAGTACTACAGACAACAGAGATTTTTTTCTATTTTTGTTACGAGTACCTAAGCAAAAATGTTTATTTGTAACTAGAAGTGCCCCGCGCTGTTTCTTGCTGTGAACAGTTTCCGTTCCCGTGTGAATACAGGGATCAAAAGGAGCCTATGTGTTAATCCAGGATATAAATTATGCTGGTACCAAATTTCCATAAAATTTCTCCAGCGGTATGAGCGTGAAAGGCCAACAAAGACACATCCATCCATAGTAACAAACTTTCGTAATAGGATTAGTACTAAAGACAACATAACTCTTGCAGCTTAGTGGATCAAGCGGAGACATTGTTTTCGAAGCCAGCTCTGTTCCAAATAGTCACCAGTTCTCTTCTGATCTGTCTTAGTGCCTTTAACATAACGGTAAGTTTATAAAATCTATCTTAATGTCCTATTTACACAATGCATGGTGTCTTACATTCTGTATTGTTAAACCAATTACTTGTTTCAAGGTGACAGATGATCTGAAGACTATGTTCGCGTTCACCACGTTTCTGTCCCTCAGTTTATCTCAGGTGTCCCTGCTCTGCTTCTTTGGAGACAAACTGATTGCTTCTGTAAGTTAAATCTAAATTGACCCCTTGTTGTGTCCTTGTGTCCTTTTGTTACTTGACTCTAAGCAATGTATAAAAATGTATCCTGTCTTGATTGCCTTAAGATTGTTGCGGCCTAATCGGACCTAAAATTCCTAAAAATCGACTACAGCGCAATTCCCCTCAGCGTTCTTTTTACGTGACGCGATCTATCATCATCATCTTCCGCCATTTTTAACCCACTGCTGGGTATAGGCCTCCCTTCGTCATTGCCTTTCGTATTGATCCTGCGCTAGCCTTAGCTACCTGCAACCTGCTGCTTTGAGGATGTCATCTACCCATAGATCCAATCTATACCAATAATTAAATGTTTTTTAACATTTAGAGCGCAGAAGTGAGCGGGTCCGTGTTCCGATGTCCCTGGTGGCAGTTTGACGTGCGGTCGAAGAAGGCCGTGCTTATAGTCATGATGAGGTACAAGACCTTTTTTACTTTTATATTTGAATAATCTTAAGAAACCATCCTGTAATTCTTGTAATTCTTTATTGTACACAAGAGAAACTTAAAAATAGGACATTAAAAACAACATGTACAAAGGCGAGCTTAACCCTATTAGAGTTTTCTACCAGCAAACCTTGAGTTAATAGAAAAGCTATTACAATAGTGGATGCAATGTGTACTAACAACAACTAATTGATTTAAAAAGAAAGTAAATTATATAATGAAAATAAAAAATAAAGAAAACTGATTACCTACTTATAATACAATATACGTACAAATACCCATACATAAACATAAATATTAAACCACAAAATTAAATAAATATATACATACAATAAATAAAATAATATACTACTTAAATACATAACCATTGGCTTAAAGCATGATTTACGCGACGACGTACCGTATACGGGCTGTGCCCCGGCCGGCCTAAAAGTTTTAGGCGAAACCACATACCTACATGACTTTTTATTCCATAAAGACGTAGCAAATCTAAATGCTTTTTAACCGACTTTAGTAAAGGTAAAGGTTCTATGTTCCACTGTTAGGTGTTTGTATTTTTTCTTTTGTTTTTATTTAAAATATGTAGTTTAATAAAATCGTCCAACATAAATACGGTCGTCAACTTTCAAAGTCAATATCCACTTTTTATCAAACGTAAGTTCAAATAAATGAGGTAACAGAATAAGGTTCCAACTAGACCTTATTATTTTAGTTGCTGCTGTTATAACATTTATGGTTGAAATCTAGATTTTTACTTAGTACATAACACGCAACACTAGACTGGAATTCCTTGTACAAAGGGCAACATTTTTAACCACCGACGAAGGAATAAACATTCTTACCAATCAGACAGACAAATGTTTTGTCTGAAATATTTGGGTTTTCCTCTGACTACCCCCGAAGTCTTGACATCATTCTAAAAGTCTTAAAATCTTGCCATCCTGACTTCAGGTAATCCATTTGCAAAATTAAATGTTATATAAATAAAACTTAAGTTTGTACTTAAAGGCCTTATAGACGTGCGTGTAAGTAGGCGTACTTATGGCTCAAAGACCTTTATTTTTATTTTATAAATTCTATAGCTAGAATTGAAATTGTAGGAAGAGGCTCATTAAGTAGAGTGCGTGATTGTATACTTGACCTGGTTTCCACTCTATGCACCTGTAAAGGATAATTTCAATGCGAGTTTACTCTGGACTTAGGGGTAAAGAAATGGGTCAGTTCACTTTACTTATAATATAACTTTAAGATTTATATTCTGTGGTGGAAAGTAGGATAGAATGATTTTTTTTTATCATGGATGACATATCTTGCTTCAATTGAATAAAGTGCAACGTGCAAGAAAATGGCATCTGTAAATGGTAGGTAGGGACTACAAGAATACTTCTAATATTTCTTCATTCAGGGCTTGGAAACCATGCAAGCTGACAGCCGCCAATTTCGCTGATCTCAACCTCAGGGCATTCACTACGGTAGGCATTACTTCTTAGTCCTAATAAATTTCTTTTACATAGTTTCTTTACTTTTAATGATACTCTGTGTATGGATAGATAAATGGTCTATTCGTTAAGAAAAAAATATAAGCGCATTGCAGAAAAACATGGTGAGGAAACCCGCGGCTTCTTGTGGCAGCTCCACACGTATTCATTTCCAGACCATTGTCTTTCCTGTAGATATGGCCGGCTAACCTGAGAGGATGGTTTAGGTGCTACAAGCCTATTCCATCTCAATAATGTCTAATGTCCCATGCACTAAAGGTGTCCGGTAGGCAATGATTGCCTCCTGCTGTATAAATCATATTCTAGTAAAGATTTATAAGCCTGAGTATACTATGTAGGTATAGCATTGTATTAATCTATTTTAGTCCATTACATTCCTCTAAAACCAGTTAAGTACCATAGGGGTATGGTCAGTGGTTCCGGTTTGACCGGGTGGCGAAATTTCAGTTGCATGTGTCATGCTGTCTCGATAAAATAATATCGTGAACACTAGTGATGGCTAGCATCGGCTATTATGTAAATGGCTTTACATCACCATCATCATCTCAGCCCATTTCCACCCACTGTTGGGTATAGGCCTCCTCTCTATTACGCCACTCTTTCCGATCCCTCGCGAAATGGCTTTTAGTTCATGTATATAAAAATAAAATAAAAATAAAAAAATGTAAGTTACCATGGTCGGCGCTGTACTACTACTGGATTTTCATATTATGTAATACTTGACTCGGTATCGAGGATAGTATCAATGCTACAGTAAACTGGTGCTAGGACCTATAGTGATGGGGCCTCTGAGGCTGTACTGGAGATCAACGAAAACGAAGTTTCGTGGCAATCATCGGGGTCAACTTATGTTGGTGAACTATTGCGAATTTTACATTATCTGCCAACTTAAGTTGACTCCGAAAAGTGACATAAATTGTAGTAAGTACCTACCAACCTAATATAATATTTTTTTTTTTCAGATATTAAGTCGGGCCTGGTCTTATTTTGCGCTTTTGAAGACTGTTTATAAATAAATAGACAAAGAACACTTCGCAGATTAGATGATAACTAGCACCCTTTTTTTTAAGGCTTCATGTTTTATGAAATAGTTTTCAAACTCAACTGAGGATTTTTTTTCAGTTTTACACTATTACGTAAAAAAAAACTCTATGTGCTCCGCCTACCCTCTGAGAAACAGATACCTAACTTAAATACTTATTTGAGAGTACCTGACTACACAAGTTATCTATATATAATATATATATATAAGTAAAATAAAAATTAAATAAAAACTTCACTTTAGAATTTAATAAATGTTATGTAGAGCAGTTTGTCTTTATTTATTTTTGTCTTTTAACCCAACTCTCCTAGCCTGGAATTTTTAATGGTTATGTCCTGAATTAAAATAGGCTACTTCTGATCTCAATTTTTCCACGGGGACGAGAACTGTTCACCGCAGGTGATCACCGGGGCTCAGCTAGTAGGTCTACCTATAAACTAAACTATTCAAAAATTAAACCTTTTTAAGTGATCCTTGAGGTCTTACAGAAATGCAACACATTTTTCTTTCTTTCTTTCTTTACATGGAAATAGAAGTTTGCTTAAATCTAAGTAAGTAATAATTGTAATAAAGTACCCAAAGAATTTTACTCAAAAACAATGAACCGACTACGACTCTACGACGAGACACGCATGAGACCGTTTTCAAGTAGACAATGCATGTCTATCGCGGTAAAAAATCCAGGTAGATACTAACAACCAACATACATTGACACTTCTTTGTTCTCTAAGTTCTGAGTCATAAAGAAGAAATTGCATTAAACTGATTGTAAATAAAACTGGCGGGTAGCTCTCAATCTACAATCTTGTTAACATTCGATTTGGAACCTTATCTCTTAGTTATACGACTTATTTCTGTTCTTTATCAGATCACAGATGTTTTGACGACAGAGATATAGAGCTAATATCAACTCTAACTCAGAAACAGAAGAGTTGTTTTACGTTGGTAGAGTTTCGAGCGATCTTGGCGAGACGATGGTATTTCGCAATCATTTTAGTGCAGTTGTTTTGGTCTTTATAGATAAGAAAATAAGGAGTATTTTTGAGTGTTTGGAATGTAAGATTAGTTTGTAAGGGAACACGACAGCGGGTAGCCGTGTGCGACGGCATGCAACGACTGGATTGTCGGGCATACAAGGGATTTGGAGTCCGGAGATAATATCTCGGGATAGAGATAAAAATTGAGCCAAGTTTCGTGACCATTATCGAGGTCAGTTAATTAATGCTGTTGTGGAATGTCTACCAACCTCGAAAATTGTTACGAAACTTTGTTTTCCATGATCCCCAGTACGGCTTCAGTTATTTTGTTATTTATAAATACCTATAAATAAATTGGGTAGGTATGTAAGTATCTGAACAAGTGTACCTAACTTAATTATAAATAGGTAATATTAATTGATCTAGTAATAAGCAGAACCAAAGATAGATAGGTTATTAAGACTGGATGTTGCTCACACGAATGAACGAACTCCTTCCGTGTGGCTACTGCTATACATTTTCTTTTTTTTCTTGCTTCGCACTATTTGTGCTGTTTGTGCATTTGTCACGTACAAGAATGCTATCGATTATTTTGGACTCCTGCGAAGATATCTCTAGAAATATATCCCTTGTGTAGATCGTCCGTTTGACAAGGCGGGTGGACCGCCGCGGGGCAGTCTGTTTTTTTCTTTTTATTTTTTTCTCGTGAAATCTGTATCGCACGATATACGAACTCTTTTTACGTATTTCGATAAAAAATGTCGACGGTTTTAAAATATTATCGTTTTTCATAGTTCTTGGGTAGAAAGTAAAACTTGACAAACTTTAATCATCAATTCCTAGTTTATTATGTTATTAGGTACTTAAATTAATTATTGTCTAGGTAATTGTCTATTATGAAAGTGAAAGTTTGTGTAAAATGTATGGATGGATGTTTGTTGCTTTTTTTCTTAAAAACTACTGAAAGGATTTTACTGAAACTTGAAAATATACCTACTTACCAACCAGTGTATATATTAACAGACTGGAATAAGCTAGGTGACTCTATTGCCTGTTCAAACGCAACTCCCTACACCAGGAAAAGAATCAGGCAAGAACCTGGTGGTATGGCCCTAGCCTTTATTATATACCTAACCTATACATACCATAACTATACTTCCTGTGGACGAATGTTATGATGCTTTATGATGTCTTTTTAATGTGTAATTTCATAGCTATACCTAAGTATCTATCTACCTACTATAAACATACATAGTTTAAGACGAATGTGAGTACCCACACAAACCATAGTGGTTTATTGGGTGCAATATAGTAATAAACATGTAACTTCTTGTTTAAAGTTAAAAAAAAAAAAAAAATATGATTTTTTCATTCACCTTTCCTTGTATCAAAATAATATAATGTCAAGTTCTCCGAAACATTTGCCTTCAAAGAAAGGTTATTCTATAAAGTGCAACTATTCAAGCAAATTTTATAACCAATTCTATAAACCGAAGTTTTAGGTTTCTTTGAACTATGGTTTTGCGGTGACTTCTGTTCTTCGAAATGAAGACGTGACTTCTCAGCATGGGGTATTGACTACCATAATGTCCCATGGGGTAGAATAACGTGAATACGTCTCTATTTCGACTAGCAGCCCACCCCGGCTTTGCACAGGTTTTAGTGGGATAAAATAAAGTCTATGTTCATTGGGAAAGTCTATTCTGTACATCGGTAAAATAATTTTTGAAAACTGACGAGTAGTTTTTCCTATAAGTATTACTCTCATACTACCATTCAATCAATTCTCTCATTACCAAAATTCCGAGTTGGTTCTGAAAGAGCGCTACATTTTCCGGGCATGACACTATTTCTCTCTTTGGTTTTTACAAATTTCCCTTGCAACTTTTCAAACTAAATCAAATTTATGCATTTTATATAAACTTCTGCCAGAATATTTTTAGTTAAAGTTAACTTAAGACGTTTTCTCGTAAAATAACTTTTTCACACAAACCAACCGATTTCCGACCTTTCTCACTTCTCGAAATCATAAAAAAATCTCAAATTCCCCGTAAATTATAAGGTCTAAATTAAACTTTACATATTCTTTATAATCGTTGCGCTAAAGTTCAATTTCGTGTAATAAGTAGTGTTATAATTTATGTAAAATTTCGTGACAAAGAACTACCCTACAGAACAGGTTCTTTTAATTTATGGGCTGTCAATTTGTGTGTAAGTGTGTGTGTATGTGTATTCACTTGCTAGTCCCGGTAGGGGGCGATAGCTATGCCATGCAAGGGGTGTGAGCTGGTTTTAGGGCTGCCACTTAGCAAGTAAATATGAGCAAGTGGGTAAAAGGCTACGGAGATTTTAAAATGTTAATTTGTCACAAAAACATGAAAATTAACTGTTTCCAAAAAAAAAAATATTATTGAACGAAACGCCAATAAGCAGGCATTTTAGTTCAAATTACTTATTAGGTTGGTAGGTACTTATTTTAGTTTTCACTCGATATTAAATCACAGTTATTGAACAAATAATGCGTAAGTAGACACTTAATCTCAGAATAAAAGGGAGCTAATCTCCCTAACTACTTAGCCGATTTCAAAAATTCTTTCACCTATGTAGAATGGACTGTCGGAATGGTTATAGGCCATATTTTATCCCATTAGTTTTATTAGTACATCCGTACAAAGCCGGGACGTGCTGCTAGTAACTAAATAAAACTCTATAGTGTGACGTAAACCTGAGATGACCAAGTAGTTTTTACAGCGTTGTGACGTCAAATTATAACACGTTTTGAAGGACTTTAAGGTCTTCAAAGCATTGACTTACCGAATGCAATGTAGTTTAAAGGCAAAACAGCATGCAACAGAACTAAAACAAAACTGGTGTGTCTAATAATTTTTTATCCATTTTGCTATGTTGTTGCACAAAACGACTTGAATGTGAAAAATGAAGATGTAAACCAAAATAGGTGAATTATTGTTTTCTAAATTTATATATTATGACGAATCGTGTTAGTGATTACGTTTTTTTTCTATTAAAGTAAGTATAGGTATCTACCGGTAGAGATGGCCTGTGTTTTTTTTAATACATAAGATATCTAACGTTTATTGCGATAAGGAACAAATGGAAAAAACAAAAAACAGACAGAAACAAAAAATACCTACACTACTTAAAAACTAATTTAATAAAAATGAACTCTGTAATCTAACCTAGTATTGTATTTACTAAAGATAGAATACAGAGTTTTACCGCCTGTGTTTTTGTTTGTTTTTTTAGTTAAAATTATTATTTGCAACCTTCAACGGTCGTGCTTGTGGTCAATTCAGTTTTTTATTTCTTAGACAATAAACAAAACAAGTAGGTAAAGTGTTATGTAATGAGGTCAGTTGCACGCAATCTACGATTCTCACGTAAAAATGTATAAACTAGCTTGATTTAAATAAATTGAATTATAATGAAATAAACTACTTGCACATAGTATAGAAGTAAATTTAGTTACAAAAGTAGATTTACTGGCACAATTATTATTGTTTTTGTATTTAGGTTGACTAATGTGTTTCAAAATGAATATGACTCTGAACATGCTCCAACTCAGTTATTGGACCACTGAAAAAAATGCTAGGCCTTCATCACCAGGTTCTTGCCTGCTTCTTTCCCTGGTGTAGGGCATCGCGTTGGAACAGGCAAAAGAATCCCCTAGTTTTAAGAACGTGACATGTCTAAGTGGTCTTAATTATGACTTTATTGAATAAATATATTTTGACTTTTGACTTTTTGACTTTGAATAATGTATGATTATTTTAAACGAACTTTTATGTTTTTCAACTTCACTGAAAAATATTTTGTTGAAAAAAAAACCCAGAAAATTTGGAATTAAGTGAAAGACAAGTGTTTTGTTTACTAATTTTATTTTTCTGCTGAAAATCTTCCGGGATAGCCAGGACAGTAAGGAGGCAGGCATTCCTATGCCGAAGAGATATATGGATGGATGTATAACTTAGTTCTTCACGTTTATACTTAATAGTTTATTATTATTTAGTAATCGTACTTAAAGTTATAGCGTATATTCTTGTTTTGACAATAAATCAATACGTAACTGTCATACCTACTTAAATTAAAACAAGTGACAACCCTATAAAGTCTAGGGCCACGCTCCGGCGGCAACAGCAGGGGTGCTCCATACGTCACCGATACTCACACAAACACACACACACACACACACACAAATACACTTTTTATAATTACACACATGCACAGCATGCATAATGATTGTAATGAAAGTGACAACTGAAACTCGATGAAAAAATAATTTTATAAGAGTTTTTCAAAAGTCTTAAAAATGAAAAAGTCGCTTTTTTTGTGTACCTATTTAGCTTTAAATAAATAAATATCATTAATTTCGACTCAAGGATCATTTCGGTGACCACACTATTGCCTGTTCCATCCAATGCAACTCCCTACACCAGGGGTTTGGGCCAAGCCTTTTCGTTGATTAATTTGAGTTTCACTTCTATAAGATATATTTTATTTATGCAACACAACAACACACATGCAATTTTAATACACACATGCAAAATCTTTAATTTTTGATAAGTGTCCATTGGAATTTGATATTGGAGGATTCCTTTACTTTAACTATTGTAATTTCAAATTTAATTTGATTTTCTTGTCTTATGTGAATTGTCGTGAGAAAATAGAAATATTGTTTATTCACTAACATAATCTATACCTAGGTACCTACATAGTAGTTTCGGAGATTCCGTCCGTCATACAAACAAACAAACCACCATTTACCTCTTTACAATATGTATTACTATAGATAGATATTATATCTCTTTGTTAGCATTCAATATAAATCATAAGCGCTGGAAATAAAATGGTAAGTAGGTACCTATATCGTAACGCTACCATTGTAATAATTACATTAATTTAAATACATAATTGGCAGTAACTTAAACAATAGATTAAAATACAATGGAATACAATCACGTTTACTTAATCACAGGTTAAGTTTTAGTTGCTTATTAAGTAACTAAGTTGTGATTAACTTACCATAGGTTTTTATTAAATTGTTTTAAAGTTTCTCGATGTATTAAATTAAATTATATTGCGAAAGGAAGATAATGATTTAAGGTTTAAAAAATGGTCTGCATTAATTTTTGAGTTTTGTATTCTTTAAGATTTGTTCATGTTTAACACATTTTTACTCAAAAATTATTAAATTATTCTTTTTGTCAAAACTTTACGTCAGCGCCATATTGGTAGAGTCAATGGTTCAGTTTACTATTATCGTGGAAAGTGGAAATGTATTCACGAATTATTTTATTATTAAGTAATAATTATTATAATGTTACATTATTTTAAATGAAAAATAATCACGGCTTTGTTTCCAAGGTACGGTGGACTGATTCTTGTTGACATTTCAAGAAGAACCTAGAATCAAAATTAATAAACTTCTATAATAGGTTCTTTTTTTGAGTTAAAAGTTTGCTATCACTTAAAAAGGCTTTAAGCGGTCTAAAAACTACGTCACCAGAGTTGGCCATTTACTTATACGAATGAACGGCTCTAGAAGCTATCGTGAGTTGTGCTAAACGTATAAATCGTGGATTTAGATATCGACAACGTTTCGATTCTTCCCGAGAATCATAACCTATTCTATCACGTAATATTCTTCTCATTCGGAAGGTCGTGTCCTTGAAAGGATTTCATTGCCTTGTGTGTTATCTCCCTCCATCTTGTCCTGTTTTCGGCTTATATTATACAAGCTGCGCCCGCGTAAGTCCCGTTCCCGCGGGAATACCGGGATAAAAAGTAGCCTATGTCACTCTCCATCCCTTCAACTATCACCACACAAAAAATCACGTCAATCCGTCGGCGTCGCCCCGTCCGCGCTGAAAGACGGACAAACAAACAGACACACACACACCTTCCCTTTTATTATATAGTATTGTATGGATATTTAGCTTGTGACTAGACTACGCTGTGTGAAATTTTCAAGAATATTTATAAGTAAATATTTATATCTATATCATGACTTCAACTTAGAAGTCTGAATATATCATAAACCCACTAATTTCTGTGTACCCATTCGTCTCGGCAACCTGTTGATTTGCAAAGAATCCGATTCAGCTATTAATCATTCCGAAGCGCCAGAAAAAGAACGGCACATGTCGAAAAACGTACAAAAAGACGATAGAGCAAGAGCTAGCGGTCTTATTCTGGACTAGTAAAGCACAGTTCAGATGCACGCGTGGCGGACGCGCGGTGCACTTTATTTCGCAAAAATGTCTTATGATTAAAAGATTTAAATTTTATAAGAGCCAACTCTTCTTTAGATCATCTTTAGCAATGAAAAACTTTTATTTTGAGTACTATAAAACTTAACTATAACAAAACATAATTGTAGAGAAGAAATAGTGGATTAAGTTTTGTAATGCGTGGATGGGAACAAATTTAATTAAAAAAATATTCCAATCGAACCAAATAGAAGTTTGAATATTTGAGAAAGAAAAATAGTTCATCTGATTCAAACGTTTTGATCAGTTGGTCAGTTCAGATGGTCGGAGTGGAAGTCCTGATACTGTTGTAAAATTTACACAACTGGCTTCTACTCTATCAAGCTATGATCAAAAAGTCCGCACCAAAAAGGTAAATGCTTCAAAACGTGCGCTCAAAAGATGAAACTGGCTAAAAATGGCGAAACATGAAAACAAGTAAAGCAAACGGTACGATTATGAATATTGATGCTAGTTTTAATCGATTTTAATAGTTTTACGACATTTGAATTTAAAGATATAATTATATTTGCAGGTAGTTGCAAATTTTGAGAAGCATTCCTAGTTCTTAAGTTTTTTTGAAAGCGTACCTACAATAAATAGGTTTATTCATTATTTTATTGACAAATTAATTAACTTATGTTTTTAATTAAGTTTAATTTCGTTATATTCTGTATTATAATTGTGCCAAGTTCAAGTTCAAGTTCAAATTATTTATTTACACACAATTAACTACAACATTACAGATCGCTTCCAAATCGTTATAGTTAATAAACAATGTACTGTTCCAAGTAAACGTTTCAATAATTAACTTAAATAATTAATTAATTCTAATTAAACTCTACATGTGAACATTTTATAAATTACTAGCTGCGCCCCGCGGTTTCACCCGCGTTAGTCCCGTTCCCGCGGGACTATCGGGATCCATCCCTTCAACTATCACCATACAAAAAATCACGTCAATCCGTCGCCCCGTTTTGCCGTGAAAGACGGACAAACAAACAGACACACACACTTTCCCTTTTATTAAATTAAGTATATGGATATGACCGGGTATTATCACGTGAATTCTTAATGTGACATACTGAGTAGGTTTTACTTCTAATGTGGTTTCTGTTGAATTCTACCTCAAAACGGTAGGTTAACGAAAGTCTCATATTTTACTGTTTTTGTATAAATAAAATTGATGTAACTAAACAACAACTAGACGGATGGCATTAGATAACATTACCTACAAAACATTCATTCGTAAGAGTTAAACTTACAAAAGTTTTTAAAGTTCTACTCAAACTTTACGAAATGACCGTCTGACGCGAACTGAATTGAAACTTCTTGTAGCACTTTCATTCATCGAGTAGCTCTTTTGTTGAGTCATCGACAGACTAAAGAAATGATACGACAACTAATATTTTGGACACTAGTAGTAATCCCCATCCCGGCAGTTGAAGAACGATGATGTCAACTAAGCTACGTACAGTGACTTTGTGGACGTGTTTCATAAACGTGCTTTTGCAAGACTTGAAACACCAGTGACAAGTGATTTCGTGGACAGTAATATTCCCGTACTTACAAATGAAGAACAGAGCTATCCTGTGCTATCCCAGGACAGTGACTTAGTGGACATTCCTGTATTCCCTACGGTTGCAGAAGCAACAAGTGGATGGGGTGCGAGGGACTGACAACCGCGGCGATGGAATTTCGGAATTTGGGGAATTAGAAAGTCCGTATGAGAAATTTGATACGGTATAAAAAGTAAAAATGCTGCGTCACAAACCTGAAGAAATTTGTTATAGAAATATCATTGTATTTCTAAGACTTTTGCTTAATGAAATCACTGCTACAGATATTTTAGGCATTTAAACAGACAAGAGAATCCAATATGGAACTCTCGAACCTACCTCCTTTTTTAAACAAGCACAGTACTAGCACTCAATATATTTCTGGAAATAAATAATTTAAGGTGAATAGTAAGTGTTATGCTCGTAAAAGCAAAAATATGTAGTCATCATGAAATATTAAGACAAATATGAATAGAGAAAGACAAAGTGGAAGCTCACGTTGTTCGTCCTCGAAAGATTGAGCCAAACGGTAGTATTCGCATTTTTGCACGCAATCCCGACGTTTCCCCAAATGAGGATGAAACAAAACTTGCTACGTTTTGTATTGTCTGCTATAAAATAACAGCTATCTCTATAAACCATGATGGATTTAAAGCATGAGTAATTGTACGTTAGTATGAGCAAGTAGCTAACTCTGGTGATGGAGTTTTTAGGCCACCTAAAGGCCTCCGCAATGGTTTAACAACTTTAAAAGCTGGGACCGACAGTTTAACGTGCCAATATGAGAAACCAAACTTACGATATGAAATTGTGTCATACGAAACTAAGAGTGATTAGCGAAGTCACTGACTCTTGTTTGCAATTAGATACCTAATACAAATTGGCTCTTAGATAATACGAATTAGTGATTTAAAAATATCACATTTATTCGATATCGCGTTGCAGTCGCTTTGCGATCGTAAGAAATATAATAAGTTTGCCGTTTAATTTATTTATCACACAGCACAAAAGGGAAATTAATCACGTTAAAATATCATTGACTTGAGCGAAGAGTAGGTACTACACTCGATGTCGGTATAAAAGTCCATAGGTATTTATTTTTACATGAGTTCTTCCCTAGCGTGTTTATGATAATTACTAGTACAACTCACGACAGTTTTAAAAATAAGTTATTTTCTAAAAATGATACCTATAACTTACATTGACCTATCTTTCCTTAATTTGGAAAAATACTTTTTTTAATTTTAGATATAAAAATCTATATTCTTTTGTTGCAGTGGATACCGGCAGATTTTTGAAGGCTTTTGAATTGGTCACATAAGTTAATAATTTAAACTAATAATTTCAAGAATATAAAACATGGAAAAGGAAGATTTAAAGTTCGATCAATCATTGCGAAAACTGTACATTCTCTTCGACCTCTCAGGAATGAACTTAAAACACAAAATCAGTACAACTTCAGATAGAATCAAACATACATGGTTTTTTATATTCAACTTTCTCACTTTGGTTCTGGTCCTCAGTCTGGCTTGTACGTACGTTTTTGTCGGCATTGCTAACAAGAAGAATATAATAGAAGTAACAAGTTTAATACCATGTATGTCCATAACAGTATTAGCCATCTTCAAGTCATTCAGCCATTTGTTTAAAGAAAGAAAAATATCAGAATTAATTGAAACAATAAGGAATTTAGAAAGAGATGAAAATGAAAGGGAGGCGTCGCTCGAGAGGATTAAAATTGTAAATGAAGATCAGGTGTTTTTGAATAGAGTTATCAATATTTTATACGTTACTCTTTGTTTAATGATGGCAGTTTTTAATGCAGTGCCTCTTTTAATGATGGCTGTGAAGTATTATAAAACTAAGGAGTGTGTAATGATACTGCAGTATTTGGACATTTTCGCGTATACGCCGTATGAAATGAAATATTGGATTCTCGCTTACATTCATCAATTTTGGGCAGGTAATCTTTAATTTAAACGAAAAAGAGGGGTGATGTACATGTAATTAATTAATTAAATTACGTATTTTAATTTTGTTTCAGAATACGTGGTTCTAGTGGAGCTAGGAGCTGCTGATTATCTCCTCTTTACTTGTAGCTTTTATATAAGGTAACAAAAATACTTAGACCTTTCCTTTATTTTCTTGATTATTTATACAACGTCAAGACATTTGTTATGAGTTTTTTGTTGACGTGGAATAGATTTTTTAAGCAGTATTATAAATCCATGGTTTAAATAACGATTAAACCATGCAAGTCTTGATGTCAGTCAATTTAATACTGTGCTACAAGAAAGAAAATTATATCATGTAAATGTTACTTACTTCATTTCACCATGTATTTTTTCATTTTCAGGACTCAATTTAGACTCCTTTATTATGACATCGAAACCTTAATACCTGAGCTTGGTGAAGTGATGACTGATACCGAGTTCAAATCGAAATTCTCAAAACTAGTGATACGTCACCAGAAAATTATAGCGTAAGTGCACTCAAATCTATTACACAAATCTGTACTACCTATTCAGTGAGTTGAGATTTTAAAGTCTTAGACGATGCAACTTTCTTATCTTTTCCATGCAATGAAAATGATCTGTGATAATGACTTCCATGGTTTACCTAAACAATGCTTAGACTAAGTGTAAGCATTGTTTAGATCATGGAAGTCTAGTAGTAAGTATATTAAATTGAATTGGAAGCAACAGGCTTCTTGCTGCGTTTAAATGGGACATGTGTCTGTCTAAGGCGATTAAAATAGGGAGGAGAGGACATCCTTTATATGCTACATACTGGACCTCCTTTATACATCTATGCTACATACCTTTGTGGTTTAATTTGCAGATCAACCAAGATTCTAGAAGACATCTACTCTGGCTCGAACCTGGTTAACTTCCTCTCTAGTTCCCTGGTCATCTGTCTCACAGGATTTACTCTTGCGGTAATTAGAGTATAGATTAAATAATGTAAAGGAACTAAGAATGGATGTGTCTTTGTTCCTCTTTCACGCTCAAACCACTAGACGGATTACAATGAAACCGAACCGAGCCGAAGTACTATCAAGCAAAGCGCCGCCTTCCCACCTTAAGAATGCTTTTTCTGTGACGCGACGAGTGCGGGGTAGCCCCCGCTATGCAACATCGAATCCATCGAATATCAATAGCAACAACGTATTTTGTACACTTCAGGTGGTGCGCGACGTCGAGGTAGTGTCGAAATATATAACGTTCTTCATCATGGGGCTGGAGCAGGTGTTCTTTATGTGCTGGTTTACTGATATGATGACAAGTGCTGTGAGTATCAACGCAAATTAACTTATTTTTGCCCATTATAAATAGTATTTCTGAGTCTACACTAGAAAGAATTCCCGATTATGAATCGACAATGTACATCACTTCAATCGTTCACATCAACATCTATGACAATCGTCACATTTTCAAAGAGCAGGACATAGTATTCAGACTCTTTAAAGCTGAATTTTACGAAGATGAAATTGCGAGTTACCGCAAAATATCTATCATCATTATTAGAAGCTCAAATGATAACCCACTGCTATAAGCATCCTCCGTCAAACATCACTATAATAGCGTCTAAGACAAACGTAATACGGCTTTTTAGGTGTTTGTGAAATGTTATATAAGAAACTTATTATATTTAAACTAGTAGCACGCCCCGGCTTCGCATGGGTGTACTAATGGAGCTACCGGGATAAAATATAGCCTATAACCTCCCGGACAGTCCATTCTACACACCCGTGAAATAATTTTTGAAATCGGTCCAGTAGTTTCGGAGATTACCTCCATCAAACAAACAAACAAACAAAGAAACAAACAAATTTTACCTCTTTATAATATTAGTATAGATAGTATAGATATAGATATAGATTAAAAAAATCGCTAGTTCGCATCTATGCCTTTCTCTATAAAGTCTCTATATCCACCCACTGTGTTGAATTCTGATGGTTGATGGTCTGCGCCTGCTTTTATAGAGACCACCTATTACCTATTTCCAGAGTACAGATATAAGCAACGCCGTGTACAACAGCCAGTGGTACATGTGCCGCGTGTCTCACAGCAAGGCGCTGCTGCTGATGCAGACGCGGGCGCAGCTGCCTTGTGCTCTTACCACCGCTGGTTTTGCGGATGTCAACCTACGCGCCTTTCTGAGGGTTAGTCGAAGACTATTATCTAGTGGCTATTCTGATGTCGCCAAAACTAACACTGAAATAACTAAAGTCAACTACAGAACCTTCTTTTTCCATTTAAGTGCCTGGGACACTGGCTATAAAATGTAATGGCTTGCGACCTGTCTCGTATAGATTAGATACCTATACGATTAAGTACCGTATTTTACATCTGTTACTATGTACCTAATGATCGTCAGAAAAGAATATTTTATTAATAATTAAAGTCTATTCCCAATGAGTGAAGTTAGATTGTGAATTATGATGATACAAAATAATTTAATTGTTTTCAGGTTTTGAGCACATCTTGGTCCTACTTCGCTCTACTTCAGACAATGTTCAGCGCTTCGGAAAAATACTAATGCATTTTTGTAACATTGAGTAAATACACAATATTATTATATCCTTCTTATTTACCTGATTAATTTTATGCAATCTACACGTTATCTACTTCGCATTGTGGTGTCACACCATGGTTCTTGGGTGAACGTTTTACTTTATTAAAATAATCATCTTGAAAAATACTTAAGAAAATTAAAGAAAATACTTAAAACTTTCTCTTGCGATAATTTTTTTAAGTGTGTTTATAAAGATAGATTTATAAATATTTGTAATTAATATCCTTAGACATAATTCCACACAGCATCATCCTAATCCCAATCTAAGCAACTGAATGCTTGTGTGTAAACCAGATGAATGATGATTAATTAGATGCATTTTTTTGTAAACACATACAAATTATAGTATAGGAAACACTCAGACAGTAGGTACGAAGCATGTTGTTTTTATTAAACATGGAAAGTAAAATCATAAATTGTGTTGTGGAGAGATATATAGTGAGCTTAATAAAAAAAGTATTAGCAGAGCAACTTCTCTCTACTATCAGAATAATTATCACTACCACTTAAAAAAATTAGTGCAATTTTCATGTCACGTCAGTTTCAAGGATGGGTTATTTAAAATGCAAATTATCGGGCAAATTAAAAGGTTAATTTACTTGATTAAGGAAAATCTGAGTTATTAATAGAAGTGGCAAATATGGAAATAATAAGGAATATATTGAATAAGGAAGGATTGAAATAACCATAAAGTAAGTAGGTAATATAGCTTACTAGGCATTGCCCTCGGCTTCACTACTACGAATCAGAATTATAAAAGGGGAGAATTGTATTTTTTTTTTCAGAAATCACGTATGTTTCTCCTACGAAAACTAACTAGGGATTCCTGGACAAAAAGGCCAAAACTTCGCTTTAAAATGGATATTCGTAAGGCATTTTGGTATAAGCCCCTTTGAAAATTGTAGAAAACTTTTATATTTTTAAGTAGAAGAAGAAGAAGAAACTATTCAACTACTAAACTAACTATTTAACTTTTTACTATTTCTATTGTTTCAAACTATTCTCAAAATGCATTTAACTTCTTAAATGTGTTTACGATTCCATCTAAATATATGCAGACACCCCTTATGCATTGTCTTAATAGAATAGACCATCAGTGCTTATGGTTATAATTTCTCAAAATATTAGTAGTAAAAGTTCACTTCTAACAATTCATAAATCTGCATCGATATTAACCATTTTTAAAATTAAAAAAAAATATTGACATAGACATTAAAATTGGTTCAATTAAACAAATGAATGTGGAATTGAAATTTGAAATAAGACTAATATAAAACCCGTTGAGGAAATGTACCTACGCTGTTCGTTGTGTGTGTTCGCTGTTCAAATATCAAGCAAATTTCGAAGAAAAACAGTAAAGGTATCTGAAAAATAACCTACATTTCTACAGTAGTTATTTTAAATAATGCATCTTTAGTTTACTTACTCAGAAGTATTTCTTTAGCTTAAAAATGCAAAATGGAACATTACTTATCGATCGGACAATCAAAAAAATCGAGAGCATTTTCCGTTACGGTGGCATTAACATACGGAGTGGAGAAACAGCAACCAGCTATATTAATCCACACATAGTTTTCATCTTCAATATCCTCTGGCTTAATTCCGATCTGTCCGGCGCAATCTACTGGTTCATAGATGGAGTCAAAACTGGAAAAGATTTTTTTAATCTCACATATATTGCACCATGCATATCACTTGGCACCTTGGCAAATTTAAAAGGACTGCTCTTCGTTATCAACGACAAACATGTTCAGAAGTTGATAAAGATGTTAAGGAACTTTGAGAAGAAAGAGAAAGAACGAGATTTTTCGAAAGAGAGGGAAGTAATAATGAAGAAAGAGTTTGATTTCTTGAATGTTGTGATTAATATGATAATCACGCTGTACATATTAGTATTGATAACATTCGGAATGATTCCGTTGGTGGTCATGTGGGTGAAGTACTACAGCACTAAGGAGTTGGAGATGCTACTACCGTTCTTGATTCTGTATCCGTTCGATCCCTTTCAAATTAAAGTTTGGCCATTTGTTTATTGTCACCAAGTTTGGTCAGGTAAGCGATAACAATTGACATTATGAGTATAAACAAATAATCTTCCTTGTTTTTTCTATTAAATTACGATATAATATATCCATTTCCTTTTTTCAGAATGCGTTGTCTCTCTGTTGACTTTATCTACTGACTGTTTCTTCTTTATTAGTTGTACATACATTCGTATGCAGTTCAAACTGTTGCAGCTTAGTATAAGTAACATTATCCCCACACAGAGAGACAATAGTACAATGCAGGATGATCAAGAGTTTAAAGCTAGGTTCAAAGAAATAATTCAATGGCATCAGGATTTGATTGAGTGAGTGTTATGACTTTTCATCATTTTCACTTATTATTCTTACTTTTATTCACTTCTAAATAGAGAAGCTATCCGACCTATTTACTGCTTACTATGTGTTTCATTATTGTCTGATTTATTCCTTTCTAGTAAACTGCTAGTTAAATATATTATTATGAACCTCCACAATCTTTAGATGAGTAATCTTCTTTTTTGTGACTATGCAATTATACTCTGTGTTTATTTCCAGATCAGTCCACATCTTAGAACTGATTTACTCAAAATCAACGTTATATAACTTTATGACTAGTTCTACTATTATTTGTCTCACGGGATTTAACGTTACGGTATGGTTTTCAACTAATACATTAACCATTAAAACTTCGATTTTAAGTTCAATATCATCATTAATCTACACTTCTTTGTTGTCTTCCAGATGGCTACTGACACTGCTTTCCTCGTGACTTTTGTGTGTTTCTTATTCATGAGTTTATTTCAAGTGTTCTTCATCTGTTTTTTTGCTGATCTTCTTACTTCATCAGTAAGTATTTTGAGGATACAGTAAAATGGAAAATACCTAGGCGCAATTGACTAATTGTTTAATTATACAGAGCATTGAAATTCCTGATGCAGTTTACAAAACGAAATGGTACATGGCTGAATCCAATATCGGAAAGAAATTACTTATAATGCAAACAAGGTTAGTTCAAGATTTAAGTTAGTATTTGAAGACTTTCTATGGCACATCTGAGTTTTATTATTTACATAAAATTGTTACCTATTCTTTCTCTTTACATTAGAGGCCAAATTCCCTGCAAGCTGACTGCATTTGGATTTGCCGATGTGAACCTCAAATCCTTTATGAGGGTAAGATTAAATACTTAGGACCTATGGAGAGCTTACCTACTATAGAAATTCTCGTTTACTCTGCAAAGCGATAAGGAAATTTTTAATGTCGGTGCCAAATTCGTGTGAATTGGTTCTACCTACTCCTAGTGGCTTCGTTCGAAATGGAACGTCCGACTCGAATTTTATTCAAATTTTTCATGCAAAATGTGGGCATGTACCAAATTTGTATTTGGACATACCTCTGACTACCCCAGTAGATAATTATTTTCAAAGGATCTAAAATAAAAACATAATCTATAAGATGTGTACCGCTCTTGGGACACAGTAGTGATCATATTTCGTTTCAGTTTTCACGGTATCTAAATCGACAGTATTTTTACGTGAGTATCCCGTGTAATTATAATAATATTTCATTTCATTTAATTTTCCAGGTTTTGAGCACCGCATGGTCGTATTTTGCTCTCTTGCAAACAGTCTATGGAAATTAAACATAGTTATCTGAGTAGTTTATTAGTATTTTTAGTAAAGTAGATCTATGGCTCGAGCCTGTACTTTGTAATGAAAATAAATGGATTCAATATATAATTACGGGCTTCATTTATATTTTCTTGTATTCCACTAGATCCTCAAACCTCGTCCTAATTCATCCTCTCAGCTGAACTTGCCATAATGAAGAATAACAACGAAAGACAATGGTCAAGTATTTAGTTTAGCACATTCAAGGCCCAGCTCCGCGCTGCTGATACTAGAGCAAGTGCGTGCTGGGCACCCAACGTGTTAGTGTTTAGTTGCGGATTTTCTCACGATGCGATGGTTTTCATCACCGCGCACCGTTTCAAGTTTGTGTTGTTGCACATTTTTCGACATGAAAATCTATAAGTAAATACTTTTATATTTTGATTTTTGTGTTAAACCACACATAGTTATTTTTTCAGGAAAAGTTAAGACTCCGCTTATAGGACGATCGCTTATATCATCGCAGGTTCGAATCCTGCCGGAGTCTTAACTTTTATTTAGATTTTTAAATTTTTCTGATGAAAATCTATGCACAGACTTTTCAGTCAGCCGGGTAAAAAGTAAACGCTATGAATTTTGAATGTAGGTAGCTGTTGGAACGGAACGTTAAACCATAAATTCAGTTCAACTCTATAAGTCTATGTTTTGGTCTATGACTTTTTGTAAATTTGTAATGTCATCTTATTCCTTCCGGTTTCAATTCAATAGACAGTGTTACTGAACTTTGCGCGTTTTATTTATAATTCCACAGGTTATCGGCCCAGCCCTGTGCATAAATAGTTATCATTGTAAAAGAAGTTCAAGTAATTGTAGGAAAGTAAAAAGTACGAAGCGTATTTCTGTATTTGCACCGAAAATCGTTCCGGTAATAATGGCTACCGCTAACCTTCAAATAGAGAAGCTAGCCGGCCGGGAGAACTATTCGACATGGAAGTTCGCAGTGAAATCTTATCTAGAACACGAAGATTTGTGGGATTGTGTCGAATCCGGCACCGAAATCGACTGCAAGAAAGATATTAAAGCCAAGTCAAAAATCATTTTGTTGATTGAACCAATCAACTACGTCCATATTGAAAATGCCAAATCATCACGAGAAGTATGGATGAATCTTCAAAATGCTTTCGAAGACTCCGGGCTATCTAGAAAAGTCGGCTTATTGCGGGATTTAATTAACACATCGCTAGATAACTGCGCCAGTATCGAAGATTATGTGAATAAGATAATGAGTACTGCTTATAAACTAAGGAATATCGGTTTTGAAGTTGGAGATGAATGGCTCGGGACACTCATGTTGGCGGGTTTACCGGATAATTATAAACCAATGATCATGGGTCTGGAAAGTTCCGGCATTAAAATTTCATCAGACTTCATCAAGACAAAACTTTTACAGGAAGTTAAAGTTTCCGAGTCTTCCGCATTCTTCACAAAGCACAAGAATACCTCTAACAACAATACAAAGGCCAAAGGAAAAGGCCCACGATGTTACAACTGCAATAAATATGGGCATTTTAAAAATCAGTGTACAGCAAAGAAAACGTTTCAACAAAATAATTTTTCTGCCGTTTTTTCAGCTTACAGCTCAATGGATGAAAATGATTGGTATATTGACTCCGGTGCCACAATGCACATGACAAGACGTTCAGACTGGATGTATGATTTGCAAGCACCTCCGATCCAAAAGATAATGGTGGCTAACAATGATGCAGTATCCGTGCAAAAGATGGGTAAAGTAAATATTCAAACCAATTTATGTAAAGATGAGCATCCAATCCAGGTGAGAAATGTTTTATTCATTCCCGAACTGAGTGCAAACCTATTATCGGTTAGTCAATTAACGAAAAATGGCTGTAAAGTTGAATTCACTGATCGAGGCTGTAATATATATAATGCTGATAAGATACTTATTGCAACTGCCAGTCTAATCAATAATATGTACAAATTGAACACTGTCACTGGAAATGTTTATGCTGTTTCTTGCGAGAATAAAACAGACATTGTTACATGGCATAAAAGATTGGGACATTTAAATATAGCAGATGTTAAAAAGTTAGAGGTATGTGCTCAAGGTATAAGTATTACAAACAAAAATATTGATATGGTTTGTATACCTTGTTGTGAAGCGAAACAAACACGACTACCGTTTCCACATTCTGGTTCCAGAGCAGATGAATTGCTAGAAATAATACATACAGATCTGTGTGGTCCGATGGAGACACCATCTGCTGGTGGTGCGAAGTACTTCATAACTTTCATAGATGACTTTTCCCGTAAAGTTTATGTATATTTCTTGAAGAACAAATTGGATATTAAGTCGGTGTTTCAAAAATTTAAACAAAATGTAGAAAATGAACTGGACAAGAAAATAAAAGTGTTACGAAGTGATAATGGAAAAGAATACTGTAATAAAACACTTTCTGATTTTCTAGAAGCTTCCGGCATCAAACATCAGACCAGCGCTCCTTACACTCCTGAGCAGAACGGGCTAGCCGAACGGATGAACAGGACGTTGGTGGAACGTGCAAAGTGCATGTTGTTTGAAGCAAAGCTACATAAACAATTTTGGGCAGAGGCGGTCACCACTGCAGCCTACATCATCAACAGATCACCATCAAGAGGATTGGGTGAGGTAACTCCACATGAAAAGTGGACTGGTAAGAAACCAAATATTTCACATTTAAAGATTTTTGGTTGTAAAGCCATGGTACATATCCCAAAACAGAAACGTTTGAAGTGGGACCGTAAGTCGTAAGTCAAGGGAGTTGTTATTTGTGGGATACTGTGAAAACACAAAAGGCTATAGATTGTATGATAAAGTCAGTAAAAATATTATTATTAGCAGAGATGTGATATTTATTGAACAAAATGTTGATGAAATTCCACACAAACAAACTGACACTGTACCACAGCTTATTACCCTCCCTCTCATTAGTAATGATGTGCAGAATTTGACTCAGGAAGATAGTGAAATAATATCTGTTGATGATAGCCCACAGAATGAAATGCAAGATACAACTTTGTCACCCGCAAGTGCTTCTTTTGACAGTTGTGACAATGATGATGAAACGTACTATCCCAGCACAAACGGTGACAGCAGCAATGATAGTTTAAGCAGAAATATCACCTTAAGATCCCATAGAAGGCAGGATGTGCAGGGAAATAATTTCATGTGTGTTCAACAGTTTTCAGATCCACTCACTCTGAAAGAAGCTTTGTCCGGCACTGATGCTGAACATTGGAAAGTAGCAATGGATGAAGAGTATCAGTCCTTGTTGGAAAACAATACATGGGAAATTACTACTCTTCCTCTCAACAAACGTGCCATTCCATGCAAATGGGTTTACAAGACAAAGACTAATGAAAATGGAGAAATAGTAAGATATAAAGCTCGGCTTGTGATTAAAGGTTGTTCTCAAAGACCTGGAATAGACTACACTGAAGTATTTTCACCGGTTGTAAGATATGCTTCTCTGAGATATCTGTTCGCTTTGGCAGTTAGATATGACTTGGATATTTGTCAAATGGATGCCATATCAGCTTTTCTTCAAGGCGACATAGAGGAGGAGATTTATATGAAGCAGCCACCCCTGTATGAAAATGGGGATAAAGTATGTCGACTGAAAAAATCTTTATATGGATTAAAACAGGCAAGCAGGCAATGGAACAAAAAGCTAAGTTCTAAGATGAAAGAAATGGGTCTATTACAGAATAAGTTAGATCCATGTGTTTACTATAAAATTGTAAACAATAATGATATGGTTTTTGTAGTAACCTATGTTGATGATATAATTTTATTTACAAATAATGTTGACTCACAAAATTATATAAAAACAGAGCTTAAAAAACAATTCAAGATTAAAGACTTGGGAGATATTAATTACTGTATTGGTATACATGTGGAGAGAGACAGAAAGAATGGAGTTATATACTTAGATCAAAGAAAGTATATACAAGAAGTACTACATAAATATGGCATGTCTGATTGCAAAAGTGTTAAAACTCCAATGGATCCTAATACAAAGTTAGAAGAGAAAGATGATACAGAAATTCTTCAAAACATCCCTTATCAAGAGATAATTGGTTGTCTGTTGTATGTCTCACAGATTACTCGCCCAGACATAAGTTTTGCTATAAACTTCTTGAGTAAATACAATAACAAACCGGAGATGTCACATTGGATAGCTTTGAAGCGAGTAATGCGCTATTTGAAAGGCACTGAAGACTGTAAAATGAGCTATAAACAGAATATTGAAGAAGATATGACTCATGGCTATTGTGACGCAGACTGGGCGAGCTCAGATAATGATCGGCGTTCCTGCACCGGTTACACTTTTTTGTTTCAGGGAGGAACAATCAGCTGGAACTCTAGACGCCAGCCTACAGTCGCTCTGTCTACGACAGAAGCAGAGTACATGTCTCTATCATCGTGTGTACAAGAGGCTATGTGGCTTAAACAGTTTCAAGAATGTTTTTGGCCGCAATTGAAGGATGAAGCTATGACCATTTATAGTGATAATCAAAGTGCTATAAAACTTTCAGGTTCCGATGGTTATCATTCCAGGACCAAACATATTGATGTGAGGCACCACTTTGTGCGAGATAAAGTTGCTGGAGGAGCCATTGATGTGCAGTATGTACAGACGGATGAGATGGTAGCCGATGCACTTACAAAAGCGACGCCTTACCCAAAACTGGCTTACTGCTCTACCCAGATGGGATTAATTTATGTTTAAGGGAGGATGTTGGAACGGAACGTTAAACCATAAATTCAGTTCAACTCTATAAGTCTATGTTTTGGTCTATGACTTTTTGTAAATTTGTAATGTCATCTTATTCCTTCCGGTTTCAATTCAATAGACAGTGTTACTGAACTTTGCGCGTTTTATTTATAATTCCACAGTAGCCATTACAATAATAACTGAAATAATCTAATTTAGATATTAAATGTATAATATAAATGCATCATTAAATGTCAAGTCATAGTGGAAATTGCAGTTAAAGTAGGTATTAGTCAGTAATTAGTCGAAATTATCGAATTTAAAATTGATATCGTAGAAAATGTCGCCGAAGTAATAATAGCTATAATACTGTTGGTATAACACTGTTGGTGTGTTTATTGATGCCCGTAGACCATTAGCAATCTTAGAATCGACCAATTTATGTACAAACACACAACACAGCTGATATCAAAGAATCGTTTAGTAGAATAGATAGAATCAAACACGTGCATCTTGCATCTTTAGTTTATATTTCGACAATCCTTTATTTTTAAAAGTCCTTGCTTCGGTAAGTAGGTAACTACTATTTCAAAATATATGATCTCGACTGTGTCCCAGGGTGCGGTAGACATTTCTTCCAGATGTGTATGTAGTTTTTAGATCCTTTGAAAATGTCTAATGGTATACCTGAGTCAGAGGTATACCTGTATAACCTAATAATGAAAATAAATAAAAGGCAGTTTATAAAAAGTCATGTCTAATAGATATATAAATCTGTAATTCTTTTGTTGACGACTTGACGCAGTGTGGTAAATTATTCAGTATTTGTTGAGAACCCTATAAATATGTTGCAAGCTGAACCACCAGCAGTCTCTTTAGGCTTTGAAATCGTCTCATAGTTACTCAAAAAAATTAAAATTGTTACATTTCAAACATGGAACAGGAAAATTTAAAGTTCGATCAATCGTTACAGAAAATAAACATTCTCTTTTACCTCTCAGGAATGAACTTAAACCACAAAATCATAACAATATCAGATACAATCAAGCATAGATGGTTTTTTGTATTCAACTTCCTCACTTTGGTTCTGGTACTAAGTTTGGCTTCCTCCTACGTCATCATCGGCATTGCTAACAAGAGGAATTTCTTAGAAGTAGCAAGTCTATTACCTTGTATGTCCATAACAGTACTAGACATCTTCAAATCATTCAACCATTTATTCAAAGAAGGTAAAATATCGGATTTAAATGAATTAATAAGAAACCTGGAAAGAGATGCGAATCAGAGAGAGGCATCGCTCGAGAGGAGTAAAATTGTAAACGAAGATTTCACGTTTCTAAATCGAGTTATCAATGTTTTAATTGTAACAGTTTTTTTAACGATGATTGTTTTTAACGCAATGCCTCTGATAATGATGGCGATGGAGTATTTTAAAGGCAATGAAGTTAAATTGTTGCTGCAGTATTGTGACATATTTGCTTATACGCCGTACGAAACGAAATATTGGGTGCTCGCTTTTATTCATCAATTTTGGGCAGGTAATTTTTTTATCTATACTCTATACTACTTAATATAGAGGTAAAATTTGTTTGTTTGTTTGTTTGAGGTTATCTCCGAAACTACTGAACCAATTTCAAAAATTATTTAACTAATGTGTAGAATGAACTGTCTGGATGGTTATGGGCTTTATTTTATCCCGGTAAGTTCATTAGTACACCCGTGCAAAGCCGGGACGTGCTGCTAGTAATTTATATGCGCTTTAACACGCGCTGCGGATGTGCGGAGCTTATAATTTACTATGATTCGTAGGTTTATGAACAGTTTACGCTAGATCTACGAAAGGGTAAATAGCCAGTTTTAAGTATTTGTATGTAATTGATATATAATAATATTTGTTTTTTTTTTAAATTAATTTCGCGTTCACCACAGACTTTGTAGTCCGTGCTTTTCTTATTTAAGTATTACATCTAAAAGATCTTACAATTTTACAATTTTGACATAGTAGCTACCTATATACTAGCCATTCAACAAACTTCAAGGAAACTATATTTCTACTCACTAATATTACTACTTACAACAATTTTTTCGTTTCAGAATACATTGTTCTACTGGAGTTGGGAGCTGCTGATTATCTTCTTTTTACTTGTAGCTTTTACATAAGGTAATGTGATTGTTTAAATGTCTTTTTTTCTTTCAGACAAATCTAGGTACCTACATAGCGGTCAAACTTATAGCACATCTCGTTTTGTGGTGGGGCTCATCACCCACAGACCGAATTTACCCACTGCCGGACAGAGGCCTTCTTAACTTTGTGCCATCCACTACTATACACTGTCAAAATAAACGTAGTTTTAGTTTTGACGACATCGCCACTATTGTTTTTATATTTTTTATTACTGTGTTAAACTTCACAAAGGTATTTCATCATAAAAAATTAAAAATCTTAATAAACGCTTCGTTAGCTGGGTTGGCAACAAGCAGTCCGCGCTGAGGACGATCGCTTGTATCATCGCAGGTTCGAATCCTGCCAAAGTCGTAACTTTTATTAAGCTTTTTATTTTTTTCTGAAAACTACAAGGTAGGTATTGTCTACACTTTCAGGACCCAATTAAGACTACTTCATTATGACATCGAAACCATAATACCTGACTCTGAGGAAGTGATGCCTGAAAAAGAATTTCAATCTAAATTCTCGAAGCTGGTTATACGTCACCAGAAAATTATAGAGTAAGTACCTACCTACGCACGACTCTACTATTACACAATCCAAACAAATATTTAGTACTTAATTTTTAACTAAATAAGTACTTCAAAACAGCTGTGGATGATGATGATGACTTCAAAACAGAGGTGGTTCTATGGTTCCACACTAAATATTTTTTTATGTATGGTTACTGATTACTCCGTCAAATAGAGAACCGATTTTAGAAATATTTTTCTACTGACTGTCTACTGGCTAATAAGTCGATGATCCCACTTCTGGGTAAAAGTATTATAAAAAAAAAAAAAACCTCGTATTTGCAGAGCAGCGGAGCGCCTAGAAGAGATCTACTCCAGCACCCTTCTGATCAACTTTATCGCGAGTTCCCTGGTCATCTGCCTCACTGGATTCACCCTTTCAGTAAGCTTATTACAACAACCACAACTGTAAAAATAAACACACAGTAGGCATCAATTCGAGGTGTAAGTACCTATATTTAACTCTATCCGCGCTAACGGGTCAGGTATTTTAAATTTATGAAAGCGGTTATCGGGGTGGCGCATGGTGGCGCGGGGCGATGCATTGGATTCTCTCTCATACATTTTGTGATACTTGACTCGGTATCGATAAGAGATAATATAAAAACTGGTGGTAGAGCCTCAGGCGCTTATAAATTATCTTTAGTAGTGATGTTTTTTTGATACGCAGTAACTTAATTAAGTAAGTAAGTACTAGGTTTTCTCATTACTGATGATTTTCTCCACCGTATTTTTACACAGGTGGTGCACGACGTCGTGGTTGTGGGGAAATACATATCATTCCTCATCATGGGGCTGGCGCAGGTGTTCTTTCTGTGCTGGTTTGCTGATATGATGACGAGTGCTGTGAGTATGAATAAATATTACAACTTACTTCGTCGTGTAGTCGTAAGCGAAGCAAGTAAGTAGTACCTACTCGTGTTATCCAATTATATTCTTAAAAGAGTAGAGCCTACCTATACTCCTGAAGTAGTCCCATTAAAACTTTGGGGATCTAAACAAGATCTTCGGAGTTATCAAAATAAATGCAAAGAATGCAGAAAATTGCTCTCTTCTCATTTTTTAAGCTTTTGCATAGCTTCTATCGCGGGCCTTGATCATGGAGACCGAATCCTGAAATTCCGTAACGAAAAAACCTAACGCTGTCACTGTCACTTTAGTTCAGCAACTCCACACGTCTTATTTTTTAAATTTGCCACTTTTTCAGAGTGCAGATATAAGTAACGCGGTATACAACAGCCTTTGGTACCGTTACCGCGTGTCGGGCAGCAAGGCATTACTGGTGATGCAGACGCGGGCGCAGCAGCCGTGCGTGCTGACCGCCGCAGGCTTCGCGGTCGTCGACCTCAACTCTTTCTTGAGGGTTAGTAAGGAAAGCAGGGTGCTCAATGCTCATCCCTGTAGCATGTAATGGATCTGATACTGTAAGTATCCTAATACGTGTTGAGCTGGCTGCGAGCCGCTCGCGCGGTAGCTTGCAGCGATACAGCCACTCGGCGGATCGTGATCGTTTTTCTTGCTTACCTATGACTTTATCTGTAAGTATCCAACACACCAAACTACCTAGGTAGGTAGCCTGTAGGTAAGTACGTAAGTACCTACATATAAGTACCTAATTATTATAAGTAGGTAGGTACTTAGATAGGTACCATATTAGGTACTACCTACTTATCACTATTTTTTGTTATTTTTTCAGGTTTTGAGCACATCATGGTCGTACTTTACTCTGCTTCAAACAGTCTACGGCTCATCGGATACCTAATTACCTACTTACCTATTTACCTACATACCTACTACCTAATGCATTTTTTCTTTCTGTATTAAGTAGGTACCTACCTACCTATATAAGTAGGTACTGAATATTTTGCCTAGGTTAGGTACTACTCTATAGGTACCTAATACTACCTAAACCTAATTTGTTAAAATGTATTACTTGTGTTATTTTTGAATTCTTCATGCTATAATTAGCTATGAAAGAAAAAATACTTTTATATAACGCAGCAGCTTATATAATTTATTTACTTTTATTTCGTGTTTGAGTAGGTACCTAGCTTACTAACCCACTTAGATTAGGTATTAAGTATTTTCTCTAAACTTGCTTTAGTTTGCAATAAATTTCAAATATCTCACAACCACCAATTTCGATGTTTTTTTTTCAAACGACTGCAGCCCAAGGCATTGCATCGGCAGAATGTGTGAACCTTCTATAACCACAGGTAGAGAAATTCGGAGTCAACCAATAGCACCGCCTCTTTAGTCAGCAAAAAAGAATTTTCTAAGAATTCAGTTCCTGTGAACCTAAAAAAAAGTTCTTTGTAAGTTACCGTTCAGTTTTTGTAAATTGTGCTTTATTCACTATCTACCTTTATATTTATAGGTAAGGTGTCTTAGGGTAAGATCGGACTAGTTTTCAGAAAACCAATCGAGTGTTAGAAAATATTTTTTTGTATCGCCTCTGGTTATTCTTTCCTAACGCAATAGGGTGTCAACAAATGCAAAAATACAGAGGTTTCATTTCTTATATTTAGTTTTTAGATAAACCCAACGGTCGATGTTTTATGAATGATAGAAAAGAGCATAATTTTTCAAAATGGCCAGGGAAAGATCGGACCGTGTGAGAGTAAGACCGGACTATCTAATAAAACCACCCCTGTAACAGATAGAATAAGCTCTATCACTAGAAAACATTCGGACTTATCCTAGTAAAAACATAGTAAAAAACTAATTGAATCTCTTTACAATTTTGAGTTTTAGCTTGGATTTTGTAAAAATTTTTTGCATCTATGCCGATCTTACCCCTGCATGTCTAAAACTCTGACTTTTTAACTAGTTAACCAATTAAAATTAGTAAAAAATGGTAAGAAAATGAACAAGTTGATCAACTAACATAGGAATTTGCAAATACATTAAATAATTCACTGGGAAATGAAACCGAAAAAATGACCGGATGATCATAGTCCGAACTTCACCTATTGAAATTTCCGAGGCTAAAGATCGGATCTCTGTTTACAAACGTCTTAGACGTGAATGTATAATATTAATCAATAAATTTAACTACACTCATAGTGATAAAGCCGCGAAACTTCAAAAATCATGAAAACTACTTACCAAATTGCTTGTTGAAAGTTTGAAGTGAAAGATCGGATCGTCTCCTTTTTCATTTTTTTCCCATCTTTTGCTAGAACGATGATTACTCGCGTTCGGCTGGGCCTAGCGTCAGTCGCAGGATGTAGGGGGGTGCATAACAAAATGGCACAAAAGGCAATGTTGCCATAATTGTAAAATATCGCCAAATTTAGTAGTTATGCGACTTGTACGGACTTACCCCTTGTCCGATCTTACCCTAAGACACCTTACCTAAAAAAGCTATGAACTTTCAAGTAGGTAGACCTACGTTCACCTAACAAGGACAACATTGTCCTTGGTAGGAACCTCCTAACCTACCCTACCCACTACCATCCTTATTCTGTGCTATGCTAGGTAGGTACCTACCTACCTACTAGTTAATCCAAGGATAAAGAAACGTTTTCTTGGCTAGGTTAGTGGACACCTACCTACCTACCTACAGTGCGAAAGTGAAAGCCCACCTGAAACTCAAAAGTTGCAGAACTCGGAAACTCTACAAAGTAGACTCTCTATAATTATAATCAGCTCTATTCTTTCTTTTCTGTTAAACAAAATAGTGCTGCCATCTATGAGCACGAAATGAAACTCTATGTCGGTAATGCAGACGGAGAGAAAGTCAAGTCACAGTCAGCGACGCCATTGCTCTGTTTTACCGACACAGCATTAATAATCTGTCATGGCGTGAAGTGTATACATTTTTGTGTACAATAAAACAAAAATAATGTTTTTCGTACGTAATTTACCATGTTGGTGCTATAGAAATTGTTGTAAAAACTCGAAAATATCATGATAAACGAACATCAGTTATAAACAAGTGCTATTTGGTTTAAAATGGACAAGAAAAATGCCATTCGGAGAGCCAAGAGGCCGTCCAAAGTGCTTGAAGAAAATTATTGGGATTGTAGCGTTTGTACATACAGAAATAACGCAGAAGCCTTCAAATGTTCGATGTGCGATGTCAGAAAAGGTATTTATAATTCTATTAACCTTTAAACCACTGCAAAACCTAATGTTCAATCATAGTCTAGTAGGCCACGTACCTAAGTTCAGCTAAATAGCTTACACCATGGCTTCTTATCACTCTACTTAGTAGGTAACGAGCTAGTTAAAAAACCGGTCTACATTACGATTCAAATGGAAATTCCAATAAGTTTCTCTCATTTATCTAACATAACCTCTAAAGTACGAAAATATTGATTTATCAAACGTCTGGACAGCACTGCCAGCCAGACTATATCGATTAGGTCTCTGCTACATTCGCCAATCCACAAGTTTCGTTAGTTACTAGTAACAGGACTACATAGGTACCTACTCTACTTACCTAGTAGGTAGGTAGGTACCTTACCTACCTACCTAGTTGTAGTTTATTGGAAGGACGAGCTTGAACAACTGAGTAATAGGTACCTACCTATATGTGGTAATATCTAAATTATTGCTGTTTCTTTTTAACTAACGTACTTATTTAGGAACCTACCTAAGCAATGCTTAATTAATTGAGTCAATTTGGCGCATTCAATGTTTTCCGCGATAGCTAATAGTATTCGCGTAAATAACTACGCTGTAACCCGACCAAATAAAAGTGACATTTGTCACGTAGACGACTACTTTTTAAACAGCTTCCGTAATTTCGCCGGATAAGACACATTGACCTTTCAATTTATAGGTAAGTAGGTAGGTACTTCGTTTCGCACCTAGTAGGTAGGTACCCACCTAGTTAGGTACTGCCTAAGCCAGATATTCTCAAGGCAAGATAAAACAAGCACCTACCTACTTTACTAGGCTTTTTTTTTTTAAATAGAAAAATCTTTATTTTGTCAAATTACACATACCTACACATTATAACAATTGAACAATAGGTGCCTATAAAACAATACCCTACCTATATAGATATGTACTTAGGTAAGGTAGGTACCTAGATAGGTATGATTACATTGTTGATGGAAGTGCGCTCACGGGGTCATTGACCCAATTATTCTCGGATGGGAATAGTGAGCGCAGCGAAATTAATTTATAAATAACGTGGACAGAATTAATCCGGATATATGGGTATAAACCACCTATGTGGAAAATTCATTAAAATTGTTTTATCAGAAAGGCGTGTTGGCCAAGTGGATTAATACCTCGACTTTCAATCCTAAGAGCCTGTCCAGAAAGCGCGATTTACGCGGGTCTCTGGACGGGATGTAGGTATGTAGCTCTAGTATCTCGAGAACGCGCGAGTGCTTACGCGCGAGTTGACACGCGCGTAAATCGCGCTTTCTGGACAGACTCTAAAGAAGATCCTTTCATCATAAAGAAGACCACTTTGACATCCGGTCGTGCATCAATGAACGTTTCGTATCGAAAAATGTATAATTAAACTGACCTTGTCGGTAGTATTTGTCATTTGTATGCAAGTAATGACAAATATCTATCCACCATAAGCAAATCTGAAGATAGGTGAGACAGAGTCAAGCTGATTCGTAAACTCTGTTTTATATCGCAGATGGTTGCGTGACACCACTCAAGTGAGTCGTTGTGTCACGCGATGACATCTGTCATCTGCCACCTTGCGTTCCCTAGGTTACTGAGAATAGTGAGAATAAACGGGTTGAAGTTTTTGTTTGGTACCTAGCTTTCACTCACCCTATCTATCTTTACTAATATAAAAAAAAGAGGTAATGTTGCTTTGTTTGTTTGCTTGACGGAGGTAATCTTCGTAACTACTCAGTCAATTTCAAAAATTATTCTACCGATGTGTAGAATGGACTGTCGGGATGGTTATAGGCTATTTTATCCTAGTGTATAATAAGTACACCCGGGCAAAGCCGGGACGTGCTTGCAAAAGATTTGTCAAATCGAATGGTTCCAATTAAATCATTCTATATCTTATATTGGCATAACGCAGTTCAAGGCATCTTGTAAAATATAAGTAGGTGCTTAGATAAAAAGTCTGGAATTTTTGAACAACTCAAAAACCAAAGAAAGCCACTAGGTTCGCTACGAAATAGCTATTCCATTAAACTTTTCTCATTCAACTGTTTTGGAATGTATTTCGATCAAAATAACTAAGTAGGTACCTTAAATAGTTTCGCTTTGTTTGAAAGTAAAGTACAGCCATGAAGAAAATTGAGGTTCATTTCGGTAGAGTTTAGGTTCAAAGTTGTTTGGTCAGTTAGATTAGAATCCTGATATTAAATTCACTTAAACGGAGTAAGGAAACTTTGAGAATTCTTGCCTGAGTTTGAGTTAATAATTTATTCAACTAAATAATAATAGGCAAAGAAGTAATAATAAGGGAGTTTATTAAAAAACTAAATGGTCAAGAAACTTCAAATAAGTTAATTAAACTTACAAGTAGGTAAGTAGTTCGCTTCGAAAGTAATTCCTCGTAACACTGTCATATAAAAAAAAATCATTGTTATTCGGTTTTAGTTGTACCTAACTAAGTTTACTTTAGTTTAACGGGAACGTTCGTTAGGCTACATAAATAAATGTAGGTATACCAAAGAATGATATGTAAAACATAAGGCTTAGTCAAATCAACACTTCTGACATCACATACTACATCAGAATTGGCATTTCAAAATCTTAAGTTATTTTGAATAGGCACTCTGGCCAAAATAAACATTCATTAGTAGGCACCCCTAGTAGGAAACTACTATTATTTCCATGTAAGTACCTATACATCGATGGCACTAGTCTGGTACACTCAACTCAGTGGTGCCACGCCACTTATTTTGGGGGATAATAAATAATAATGATGCCTAAACACAACTGCCCATGTCCATTGGCTTTCCTTATTTCCTATGGATATCTCCAGCTAAGCTTAGAGGATAGTTAGGTGCTGGTCTAGCCACTAAAACGCCTAAAACTGCGCATAGCTTCTTATATTCGTAGGTCAGAGGTTAATGATAGTGTTTTTAACCCAAGTCGACTGTACGAACCGAGGTTCGCCGTTGGGAGGTATAGACTACGATTTCGCAGCCCCCTGGGCCGAATGCATGGCTTTGTTCTAACAAAAGGTTTGAGAGAGGTACCGTTTGCTGGCAACTGGAGATATTTGGAAAGCTGTCTGGGATAGTATTTTCTACTTCACTCGGATTTTGAAACCCTGTGTAGCTGTGACGTTCTTGATAGATCATTGAAATTACATTCTGAGTCTGATTGTGTGCCTGTTAAAGCTTTTCCCTACATTTTTATCTTCTGAAAGAGACAGATAAAGAATAATTTGAACACAATACAACCAAAAGCAAATTCTTCTTAGCTTACGAGTATTTCCTAGAATTAAATCACCTATTGTTCGTTTCCGAGGCACTTCCTCTCGTAAGCCCCGCTTCAACCCAGCGTTGTTCACAGGCCGCTGACAGTGCCAGCCTGGCAGTGGCACAAAAACAGTTGTTATTCGTGTTACAACCAATGCTCCTTCCTCAGTAACGTCCACTCGCAAACCTCACCTCAACGCAGCGTTGGTCACACAGCGCAGGCGACTTTCACAGTCACTGTTATTATTTGTGTAACAAAACAACCAATGCTCTTTCCCCAGGAACGTCCACTCGCAAGCCGCGTCTCAACCCAGCGTTGGTCGCGGCACAGGCCGCTGGCACCGGCTCCAGCTCTCAGAAGCGGCCCCGGTCCGCCAACTCCCTCAAGAAGAAGAGACACGCTCCGAGGCTACGGAATGTTGATAGAAGCTCCGCTCAGACTAGAGAGGTAAGTACCATGAGGGATGTTCCAAAAATGCATGAAGAATCACAGTAAATACGCAGAAAATACATACATCAATTAGTAAGTATGTGGACGTGTAATAGAGACCAATTTTTGTGACGAAGTTTTGAGACCGCCTAAAAGCCTTTGACGTTGCTGAAGAACTTGAAAAGCCAGGACTGGTGATTAGGTACTGATGTCACACTGTGACAGGATCTGATTAGAGTCACTGGGTTCCTATGGAATATGTTGCAGACCAGCATCTGAACCAATCGCTCAGCTTGGATATATCCATAAAAATACAGTGGCCAATTATACGCGTGGTGCTTAGATTTAGCCTTTAGTAAGCCTGTTTCCCCTGCAAAATATCTCAGGCTCTAGTGTCCTGTTAAGTATAATAATTTGCCGTCTGAAACTACATTTGCATACAATTTCAAAGGTCGACGTACGAAACTTATTACAGTAAAGGCTATTTACAGCAATGATGCAGCTACAGTCTCTATGATTGCCCTTAATAAGTGTGCTCGTTGAGCCTATTTAGAATTTGCACTAAAGTAAGTTCGTAAATGAGCAAATCGCCAGACCAGAAAATTTTTAGACACCTAAACTTGGCTTCGTCATGACTTAACGACATTTAAAAGTCGGGATCGACTATTTACCGTGTTGAGGACACTAACGCGCTTAGTTCATGATGCTACTTGCGGTCACCCATCCAAATTGGTACTGTTGTCGTTTTATGGTGATCTTTTATGGATCTTCAAAGTTATGAATACATATGCACCTCGTGCCTCATGCATAAAAGTGCAGGGAATGGCTCACTTTTCACAAAATTGGAGTAGTTTTGATAAAAATTTTAGTTTTTCCACTTGTTTTATTTTTATAAGTAAGTTGTTCCCAACAGGTAACAGTAAGTGGTGTGACAGTAGTCATAACAGAGTACAAGCCTAAGAAGTCAGTGTCGAGCAGTTCAAGCGACGTGGAGTCTTCCAACGACGCGCGGGTATGATGATCTCTTGGTTACTTTTACTATCCTTTGTTTCGATCTATGATTCAAGATCAGTTATGACTGTGTCATTAGCAAGTACATATTTGAATAAGCTACTTGTGGTTTTGAAAAGTTTCGTGAGCATCATATTTTAGACAAACAATTTTTGCATTTATTTAGATTGATAAAACTTTTAAACCTAAAATATGTTCAGCAAGTATAATTTGCTTCACTTGTTCACTTATTTTATTCAAAAGTAATGTAGAACTTATTCGTACATTGTGAAACAGACCCTTAAAATAGTACGCAATAAATGCAAAATTACTTAAAATCTTACACAATAAACTGAAGAGTTGCATTATTCTGCGTCTGAAGTATTAATTTGTTAATTTTGAAAAGTAAGCAAAGCAGTAGATAAAATACTAGTGAAAGAGTTTTAACTGATCTTGTACCATCTAAATTATTAATTCCTAAGGTTTTTATTACGTTTTTAAGTGACAATTTGAATGAAACACGATGTTTATATTTCCTAGAATCATAAATGTCTGCATATTAAAATTAAACTTTAGTGTTGTTAGTTTGTCATGATATTCGAAGTTTTTACATATTTGTTAAACTAAAACTAGGGCATGTTTTTAAAATAAGTCTTATTTATGCGGCAACTTGAAATATTCTTGAACAAAAACAAAAATCTTGTATCAAAATTGAAACATTCTGACTTATAATTCGGTATCAAAATGTCCATGTTCAATAACAATTAAAAGTGTCTCTTTCGCCTCGATCATTCTCATTACATTTTTTATTAATTACCAAATAAAGGACTCACTATACCGGAACGTAAGTTTAGAGACGAAATTTTCTCGTAGAACACCTACGGCTAGCACCATCACGGTAATTCCGTTATGTGTAAGGCCTTAGTTTTTTATTTGCAAGAAAAACTTGGAGAACTAGATGAAATTATTTCATAAGCCTATGTCACTTTGAATTTTATTTTAACACGCTACACTACAAGCCATCAACATGTCAACGAGATAATGTATCAGAAATGTTACATTTAAAATGTCCCGATGAAAGTATAACAACATTTTTAATTTATTAAATGAAACGGTTACAAATAAACACATCATCACACAATGTGATTAAATGTTTTATAATTTATGACTACTTTTATTTATTTCTCAATTTCAAAAAGCTTTATGTAATGCCATTTTTTTTAAATAACTTATTTTAGGTGTAGGTATTTGGATGGGATAGGTTTTTTTTTAATGTAAATAGAAAGACCAGCGGGTCACTGCCAAAATGATTGCAATGTATATATTAATTGGAATGCATAATATTTTTATTTTTTTTAATTAAGTACCTAGGTAGGATATAATTGTTATGTTCAAAAACCGACTTCAATTTTTTTGTTTTTTTTTTTATTGTAAGTACCTAAATGTGATCCTGTAAGCACAACCGTTTCGGAATTGACTCAGAAACGAGCTTAATGTTAGTGGTGCACAACTATGACATTGGTGGCGATTCCGTGCCTCCAAAACTAAAACTAAACTAAACTAATTAAAAATGATGGCATCCTATTTATTAAGATCGTTATGAAAGGGACGGCAACATCTTTATCTTAGTTTCAGTTTTAGCGACATCTGAATAGCTGTCATTATGTGACGTTTGTTACACATATAAGAGGTAATAACATCTCAAATGGTTAATTCGCTCCCAAATATTTAAGTTGCGTCAGTGTTCAGAGTCCGAATGTAAGAAATAGGAGGTACTTATACTTACAGTAATTGGAACCCTGAAAATGTGTTAAAAGTTGTTTGAAGGTATAAATTTATTAATTCAATGAAATGTGCTTGATGAAGTTGGAATGTAGGAAAAATGATACAAACAATGATAATAATGACAAGGTTTCAATATCTTTGTAATGGCAAAATAACTTTTAAAGTGTATATTTTTTAATTAAATTTGTTGAGTTGTTGAAAGTACCTACACTCTTTAATTTATATTTATTTTGTCAAATGTCAGCGTAGGACGTCCAAATATAATAATGGATAGATGAGTTGGTAAAAGTTGAACACTTGTTTAAATACGAACGAATGAACGAATTCAGTAAGACATAAGTTTCCAGCTTTTCCCCTCAGCGTTCTTTTTACGTGACGCTACCTATACATAAGGGATTGACTATGTCCAGCAGTGGACGTCTTAGGCTGATATTATGATGATTTTGTCATAATAAAATGATTCATTTTGAATCAAACACAACGCACAAGGAATCTTTATGATGTATAGATTTTGTTAGGATTTATCAGTTATTTATCATTTAGGCCTAAATTAACATCCATTTAGATGCCTATTCAGGTAAGTAATCGTCAGTAAAATTGGTATATTTTTCTATTCTGTACTATTTTTGAAACAATTTATCTCTGTTTCTATCATTTCGATCAGTATGACAGAGATAGCAATATATTTAGCACTTTCCATTTTATTTTAGTAAGTATAAGTAGAATTGACACCATCTTCGAGTAAGTTTATTTAGGTCAGTTTTTTGTGTTCCATGCATCTTTTAAGTATTTATTTTAGATTTAAGTTTCAAATGTGTGTTTTTATTTTTAAGTGATACGTTTTAGATGTCTTTGTATTTGTGTATGTAATGAAATAAGTATTATTTTTATTGTAAATTGCTTAATAAATTGTTATTTATGCCTTTAGTGCTGAAACATATTAGATGTAATTAGAAAAATTATAGTTCTTGAATCTGGAGTATAAATTAACTATTAGCGTCAATTCACACCAAGATGGAAGGAAAAGCAGCGCGTAGTTTTGTTGCCATGTGATTTTAAACTTTATAAACATTACTATAATGCACAGTATTAAAGCGCTTTGAAAAGTGCTCTTGACGCCGCTTACGGTCGCTCGTGGTCGCCTGTGTTTCAAGTTTCTCAAGCGATACCATGTATTAGGGTGATGAAGATAAAGTTTAAAATAATATCACAATAAATTTGCGCGCCGCTTCCCTGCAGTCTTGGTGTGAGTTGAGCCTTAGGATTGCGTTTTCATTGCATTGGAGCCTATTGAGTGAAGTAATGATAAAACAAGAAGAACCAGTATTAAGTATGTATGTTTGTAAGAGCTACTAGGCTTACTCTGATAACAGTGTTTTAGACTACCTTAAATCCTCCGTAATGTCATAACGTCGGTATTTTCCAAAGCACAGAAATATCGAAGCACGGAAGCGCTTGTGGCGAAGCTTGCTAACAGCAAGTCTCAATAACCTATCTATCTTTAGTTTTGCTTGTTGTGGTTAAATATTTGTAACTTTTTTTCTTACAAAAAATGGTAAATAGGTACCTAGCTACCTACCTACTAAGAATAAGAAAAAACCGAAGTTAATACGCTGTGTAATGTGTATTAGACCAGTAATTCACATTTCGTTTAATTTAAGCTCTACTTTAATGAAAACGCAACCTTAAAGTTTAATTCATCAGCCATACTCTACAAATCGATATATCGGGAGGTTTTGCGGTTTCTCTTGTATTGGTGTAAGTTGAGGGCTTAAAGCGCGTTGGTATTCACTAAACAATTTACTATGAAGCGCTTGAAGCGTTCTTGATAGCTCGTTGAAGTTATGCAACAGTTCTGAGCGGTTTTGTATCTAAATTGTGACCGAACGCTCTCTGGGGGGCTAAAAAGGCCGTTTCGAGCATTTCCGCTAAAAATTCATAAAATGCATTATTTTTCATGAGTTTATCTAATTTTAATTTAAATAATTAATTTTTTTTAGCCCCCCTAAACTCAAAACATTAAAAATAGCGAAACTACGAAAGTTAGTTCGATATATCGTTTTTTGTTTCAAGAGTAGGGAATTCTGAAAGTCTTGCAGAAACTTGCGCTATATTTGAAGAGTAGGAATGTGATCTAAACCTAAAAATAAATAGAAAAAACACTAGAAAATAGAAGCTAGATAGATGAAATAGTTGAGCAGGTAATGCGTTTGAATATTATAATAACGGTTTTGTATTCTTCTATAGTTTATATACAAAATGTTATACTTACCCTGTGTCTTTATGTTATTGTAGAATGGTTTTGTCTATGAAAGATTAAAAAAATATAAATCTCTCTCTAAATTCTGGAGTTTTAGCAATTACTTTGTCTTTAAAACCGTCTTCTGTAGACAAAATTGTTCAAACAATATCAAAGTAAAGACAATGTAGTAATAGTATAACGAAGTTTTTTCACATAATAGCAAGTTAACGGTAACTCGATTAAAATAAACATTTAATTTGCATATAAAAATAATGGAAAACAAAGCTAATGTTTTGCGAAATTAATTATTTTTATACGCCATAAAAGTACTACAAAAATCAAATAAACAACAATTTTTATACCTTTTAAAAAGCTAGTGTGGGTAATATTTTGTAATGGTGTTTTTAACGTATTTTGTACTCAAATGTTTGAATAATAAAATTGACAGAAAGCAATAATCGTAAAAACATTACTGGATTAGGAGTTCAATGATTTAATTATTTATACATGATTACAACGGGAAATCACTCAATTAAAAATATTGCCGATTTAGATACTGACAATGTTTCGATTCTTCCGGAGAATCTTCATCTGGGTATGAGCATAACCTTGCAGATACGTTAAATGTGCCTAATCGATGATGTTTTTTGACAAATTCAAAACCAAAACGCAGCAAGTTTTCTTATGCTTCATACGCATAACTATAAGCCGCGCAGATAGAGAATAGATCTGAAAATGGCGGCGGGTTCGAATGGTACGGTTGGCAAAACAAGTTCTCAAACATCGATTTTTATTGACTTTTTTGTTGTTGCTGGTTTTTGAACAAGACAGGCGGTATCTGCCTAGCTAAATGGTTATTAGTTCATACCCACTCACATAATATTGTTGTAGAAAAAAGTGTCACACGATAATGGCAAACATGGTTACGGTATGGAACGTTGTTTTGGGCGCACTTAGTTCTTTATTAAAAAAATATTGTCAAATGCGCCACATTGCCATTTTCTATCCCTACGGCTACGCCGTTAAGGCCATTCTCAATAACCAATCTTTCTCTGCTTTTGCTAACTATCTGTAGCGATTTGATCCATTTTGTATGGAAGTTATGTCAAATATCTACCAGCAGTAAGCATGAAAGGATAGTTAGGTTATTGAGACTGGAGATTAGTTGATGCATCAAAAGTATTTTTGTACGAAATTTGCGCGGTCTCGCTTCTATTCGGTAGAATGTTAACTTAATTTTAAATGTAGCGCTAAATGTTAATTATTTTTAAGTCATTTATCTTTCTGTACTGTATATAAAGGATGTGGAAAGTATTTTGTATTTCATTTCAATTCCTCGAAATCGTGTGTTTACCTTACTAGGAAGAGTTATTATGCTTGCTTTTACTTTGGAATATAACTAGGGTACCTGATACCTTAACTGAGGCTTTTAACTATTGCTTTGTCATTATAAGAATTACAAATTAAAAGCTTAAATTAATTATTGTGTACCCATACGATATAAAAAAACTAACCAAAATTATTTAAGTCATTACAAGAATCAGAGAATCTTTAGTATCAGTTCCTTTAATGAGTCTAATATGAATATTCAATAGTGCAAAGGTTATTTTTAAAAGCTGCATTTCAAAATATGGCAGTAGCAATTCTACAAGCTTGTACGAGGTGTTTCTCCGTAGGTGTCAGAAGGTACATCAAACCAGGTAAAGCTATAAAATACTTATTTTGACCGGAAATTCCTATAATCCGCGAACCGAAATGAGAGCTTGTAAAAATAATCACGAATTTAAGATATCGTTCCGATCCATGGAATGAGTCATGTAGTGACTGTTGGTTTGTCTGTGGTGGAGCGAATAGCCAAAGAGTAGATTTACGTTACGTAGAGACGGCTGTGTTCCATACATGATACCATAGACGAAAGAAGATTTCTCTGTTGTCTGTGGTGATACGGACACGACAAGAATAGTTGTCCTTCCCTTTCTTCATAGGCAAGACTGAAAAACACCGTCTAGTTTCACAACCAGACACTGCTGAGCTCAGCCCCTCCAAACCTCTACAAACCGAAATCGATGCTCGTTTCCTTGAGAATTCCTCGACTCTACCTACCTAGGTAGAGTCGAGGAATTCTCAAGGAAACGTGCTAAGGCTAAGGTTATTTAAGAAATAATCTGCTTAGTAATGATACCTACATATACCACTCCGTAGGTAGGTATGCATGTTTTCCATATTCATAAAAAAATCATGCCAATATCTAAACATGAAGGAAAGGAAACTCACGAATTTTTAAGGAAACGTCATAAGAATGTGGTTGAATCTTAGGTAAATATTTTCTAAATTAAAGCTAAATTGTTTCTCGAAGAAGTGTGTTGGTCCTTTGGAGACAGCTGAAGGCATTCAGTAATGAAGAAGCATGGCGTCGGTCGCAGTTGCATCTATAAGTATCATTTTTTTACGAATCTGATGTAACCATCTTGAGCTTCGTCTCCACGATCAGCAATAAATGATTCTTTACCCTATGGCTCATCTGAGAGCAAATCGTAAACGGGACATAAAAACACTCCAGTTTAGGGCCCAGTTAACTGTGCAGGTAAGTCTGTAAATAATTTTATGTCCAAGTTTATGCATTTTGCGGGCGCTGCCGTAACTCTGTTTTTAAGACATTTTCTTTTAATCGCTCTTTTCGTGGATTAAATGTGGTTACTTTATATTGTGGGTACTTTTCGATCCTATATAGTACTAGCAGTACGTCCCGGGTTTTGCATGGGTGTACAATGAAACTTCCGGAATAAAATAAATCGGCTTCAAAATAATACTACCGGATTCTTTTAATTTGAAGTATTAATTTGATTATTTACTTTATTTATCTTAAGATAGATAACGTCCACCGGTATGAAATACAGTCGGTAATTTTTTATATTTCTAAAATATAATAACCTATAAATTCACGCGAACATCGTAGCAATTTAATATTTATGCGCGTAGTTATAAATTAAATGGGACAGCCGTGATGGGGTGGCGACAAACCCAGTGCGTGTCATAGTCGTCTTAGAATAATTTATTGGATAAAGGTGCCAAGAGAGCCGTGGTAAGAAATATTAGTTTTGTAGATTGGTCAGTAGATACCTACCCTACAATATTTCTTGATATTGTTTCTTGACATTTTGTAATATATTCCTGGGTATAAAATGTAACCTATTGTAAACAGAATACCCTGGGAAGCAGGAATTTTGTAGTTTTTAATAAATTCCCAGTGCTCGCTGCGCGCGGCTATTTTTCATTCTTCTCATTACTTGCAACCCTTTGCAGTTCCACCCCTGTACCGATTGCAAAATACTAACTGATTAAAATCGACCTTATTAAAACTATTAGGTCTTGTTCTAAAGATTTGTGAATTTAATATAGGTTTATGAATGTTTTTTTCTTTTCCCTCCTATTGCTACGAAAAGAGATAGCAACTGATTTAATACCTGTATCAGCTGGAATTATTAATTATCATCAAGGAATGAAAAACTTTTTAAATGTTTAAAGGTTATATTATTATATACTATTTTTTTTTCTTTTTCTCTGTTTTGTTACTGTTAGCTTTACCGTTTTGTTTTGTATACTTCTTCCTTGTTTAAATAAGCATGCTGTGTTAACCTGTAAGTGGTTGTGCAATTAGCATTAATTGTCAGTACGTCATTGTACATTTATACTTTGTATACCTTGTAAAAGTATTGTTGTTACAATTGTTGGTAAACCTAAATAAATAAATAAATGTTTTTTGTACAAAATATTTGCTCAATGGCTATTTTGGAGACCACAATATTCGATTTCGTGTTAAGTAGGTAAGTAATCGTTTTTTGATTTTTTTAGGAATAAAAATAGGTAAGTAAGTACCTAAGAGTTAAACAGTTTCGTGCAGTGCTTGTCTCCCCCAAACTCCGCCCACCTACCTAATAAGTAGGTACTTATACCTTCTTTAAAGATAAAAAAAACTTCAGACTGGTAAAGTAAATAAATAAATAAATAAATATCCTTGGACATTCCACACAGCGTCATCCAGTCCCAAGCTAAGCAACTTAATGCTTGTGTTATGGTTACCGCCACAGAGGTCGTCGAAAAGTAGGTCTACACTAGAACAAAAGTCGCGAGCCTATTCACTATATAAAAATATTTGTTTATTTTGCCATCCCTACATCATAGCTCACCCCGCACGATCCCGCGGGCATTTTTCATTCCGACTTGATTAAATCCTCCCGCTAATATATGGATCCGTATTGCAACTATTGTCCGCTGTCAACCGTTTATATTCCGTGTTTTCATTTCCTTACCTCCTGTGTATCATAACGCCCTGGTAGATTTCATTGGGATTTGGATAGTTTTTTTACCTAGGTACTTATTTCAATAATTTCTACATCTGCAGATGAAAATTGGATTCTATTCTTTACAATAGAATCACCTAGCTCTAAAAGCTTTAAGAGCTTTACAATGAGATCCTAAAGGTGCTATAAAAATTATAAGTTTTTTTAAATATGATGTTTTAAAAACCTTATCCAAAAGCTTGAATAAATAACATTTGTATAATTTTTTACTTCTTTTTATAAGGCAGCCAAAGTAGGTAAGTAGGTGTTCTCACGCCAACAAAATATGGAGTAAAATTTAATTGAACCTGCAATTTTAACGTATTTTGCCAATGAATCATAGATAGCTATCACGAAAAATATAATTTCTCAAACCCTTTCCATTTTCATGGATAATTTTCGACCTATCAGCAAATCGGTAGCGCTAAAACTCGACCACTGTAAGTAGAGCTTGCCACGTTTGATATTTTGAGAGGAGACTGGGTTAAATAAAACTCCTGGGTATTTATGTATCCCGCTACGGGACACACTGAACACCAAGCTCCATGATGCGCTCCACGATGCCAAAGACAGGAACAAATGGCGCAGCATTGTCAAAAGTGCTTATGTGGGTAATCTGTGCTACTACCAATAAAGTTAGATATGTCTATGTCTCTACACAGTTATTTTTAATATTCCAACATAACGTTCTCCTCGACTCGAGGGGTCAGATTACATCGGTTTTCGGTAGCGTGCCGCGATCGACCGATAGCGACATATTATAAATTACGCTGTCCGTCTGTCTGTCTGTCACGACTCTAGAAGCACGCGATGCAAAAAAGTATGGGGCGTCGAGTCAGGTTATACGTAAAATTGGAAGTGTTAATTTCTATGTGAGTGTGCATAGTGAAAGATCTAATAGTTACATTTTTAGTGTACCTACCTATAGGAGTGTGAAGGTGTGCCTCAGTGGGAGAAAGCCCGCCTGAGACGTAGAGGTTGCGGGTTCGATCATTTTTTTCTGTAATCTGCAAAAGTGTCTCCTCTTTTAATACCTACCAATGTATAAAAAAATCCGTAAGGCTCAAAACACAAAATAGCGCATCCAAAATATATTATAGGTATGATTCCTCGTTAATTCCCTACTACACAAGTCACGTCAGCGTTTTTAACTTTAACTTTGTCTATTGAATTGAAGGTGGGAAAATTATAAAATATCTCCATACTACTGAAAGAACTATTATGGCACTTTTTAATCTACTTTTGCTGCAAACTGTACCTAGGTATATAAGTACTTTTATTAGTGTAGGTACCGAGGTACCTTTAGTTGTTTTAGGCATACCTAATTCATATTCGCAATGGCCTAAAGCAGTTTGTCTGAAACAAACACACCTACCTACTTACCTATTAATGTATGCGGTAGTGTGTCGGGGGAATGGCTGATTCAATTTTGTTCGCGATTGTACGATGGAAGGAGAATTCAAATGTATTTTTGTTTCGTGTATAGTAATTATGAACGGGTATGTTTTGTTACGAAATTTTTAAATACTTACATAGGTAGTTTAACCTTACTTATCCTACACGTGAACATTGAAATCACTCCTATTTTTCTTCCGGCTCTTTTTTGGTGTTTGATTTTTGCGTTGTTTGTCTAATTGTTTTGAATTTGTTAAGTCTGTAGGATCATAATAAATAAGTAGGCAAGTAAACCTATTTATCGCAATAGATAATATCTGTAGCGTGCCGTGAATAATTAAAAACAAAATACTTACAAAATAAATTTCTAAAAGTTGAAAAGTTAGAAAACTGGCACTCGCATGACCTAAAACCATAAACTAGATTTACCTACATTACAATGCACGAAGTTTAACTTTACCCTATGAAAAATGTGGGTGGATCTATAAACTCGTTAGTCATCCCTGAATTTTCCTAAATCGTTGCAAACAGTAGCTAAATAAATAAAAAATTAAATATTCAATATTGTTATTTGCACTAAATTCCTAATGGACTACATTTTAAACATGGGAACTAAGAAACACAATAAATTCAATATTTCGCAGACATTTTTAAGACCACACGCATCTCAAAGTGCCGCCAAAGATTTCCCGCCATTCCACCAATCAACGATGTGACAGTGACATTCCAAAACAAAATGGCGAATTCAAAATTGAATTAGTGTTGGGTATTCGAATAAGTTTTAAAAATACAAGATCGTTTATAAAATAATTTGATATTATTTAAAAGTTAAAACTACATATTATGTAGGTAGGGGAAGTAGGGTAACAGTAGAACACCAATTTTTGTAGGCCCCATATCTCTGGTTGTATCCTAGCCGGTTGTTTATTGTTATAACCTACACCTAGATTTTCTGGCTACTAATTGTTTACTGTGATTTTTGCTCTATTTATTAACTACCTACCTACCTTCCTTTAATACAAAGACTAAAAATTTAGGTTGCTACGTACCAAAGCCTAGAACAAACAATGTAGGTATTCGTTCTGACTTCTAACAGATTTCATATCGACGAGGATAATAAATTTCAAGAACCACTCATCCCATCACTATCAACAATAACGTCCATCCGCGATATGCAAAAAGCGAAAATTCAACGAAAATAAAACACGAAATAAGAGCGAATAAATAAAATAATAAAAATATAAATATAAATCCCGCCTTTTTGTTTTCCGTTCTTCGGATGGGCTCGGAAAAAGCGCCCGTTTCTAGACAGGCGTCACGAGGACGGGAAAGGAGGAGACGCACTTTTTATACATTTTCGGTGCAACTTTTGTGCAACGCACTTTTTAGTTTTTAATTATCTGTTTTGAATTAAGAATTTATTAAAATGGAGCAAAGAAACATCCTAGGTAGGTATCCTAGGTACTTTGGGCAGGACGATGATGTATATAATTTATGTTTATTAGTTTAATTAAGTTGTTAAAATGTATTGTGCGGTACCTCCTATAATATTAATCAAAACTCAAACAAAATTCTGCAGGCTTAATAGGAATTATGATTACTGCTTTACTAACATTAAAATAATTTTAAAAATTAAAATCAAAAATAATTATTATAAAAATAATTATTCTCAAAAAACGAGCGAGATTTCAGATCCAGATAGGTACCTTTACCGCGGAAATCGCACGCAATAATATTTTTCATCACACAGTTACGCAAGTTACGTCCTTGTGTACGACGGCCGCTATATTTCAAAGTGGGCAAAAGTACATTCGCGCCATAACTACGTAGGCGCGCACCGAACGGGACGACCGACGCGGGCTTAACGCAGCACGACCACTGCAAGATGTTTTAAAGATATAATTTAAAAAAAATTTAACACCCTGGCACAAAAGCGAATTAACAACAGTTTGACATAATCTGTCAGTGGTTTTCTTGAACGAATATCATCTTCAAAATAAACTAATCAACTACTTACTTACAAATTTCTTCCTAATTTAACTTCTGTCGCGTGATTTGACCATGATTGTAGTAAAAACATCAGACATCTGGTTATAATAACACACGCATTAAGTTGCTTAGCTTGGGACTAGTCTAGATCACGCTGTGTAAAATATTCAAAGAGCTTTAATTGTTATTGTTGCTAGCCTGGAGTGTCCCACTGCTGGGCAAAAGCCTCTCCTCAAGTTTTCCAATTGTTTCAGTTGCACGCCATTAGCTGCCACTGGTTTCCCTGAAGATCTGCAGCGCCGTCTCACTGTCTCAGGGCTCCAGTCGGTGGTAACTTAGGCCCACAGTTTGTCCGGCATGCGGCAGACGTGCCCTGCCCAGTTCCACTTAAGCTTTTCAGCTTTTTGAGCTACGTCGGCGACTTTCATTTTGGAGCGGAGCGAATGGTGGTATTCCTAATCGGGGCGGTCTGTCAGCTTTACGCCGAGGATGCTTTGCTCCATCGCTCTTTGACAAACCTTGAGTTTGGACTTCTGAACTTCGCCCAGCGCTTTCAGTCCGTCTTGCGACTTTCTTAACCTGCCTGTCTAGGTAAGAAACTAATTGGTCGAGATAAACGTACTCCTGAACGTTTATTCGAATTATGATTACTGTTTTATTTAACTTTGAAAGCAGGTGTCTAGCGGTGGTTTTGGAATGTCCCAGGATATTTATATTGTTATAATAGCATATTATGCGAAACTGAGCTGGCCAAGTGAGGATTGTGTCGCAGCCTTCAGTGGCGGAATTCTTGAAATTATTTTATAAAATATTTAAAGCTACAAACTATCATGTAGAGGAACACAAATCCAACACGTAGAGCAGCGCAGTCGACCGTCGCAAGACAAGGACGGAGAATAAGACGAAGGGTTGCTCCGAGACCGATCAAGTACCAAAATTCCATCCTCAACTCTGCCGCGGTAGAAATACGGTTCAACATGAACGCGCGCGTCCATAAAGTACCGCATTGAAATTCCACGCCAGAGAGATAAGGAATTTATTTTAGAACCTCTATTTACGTCTTAAACTTAATCAGATTTTAGTTCAATTTTATACCGAAAAATTGCATTTTTTTTACTCTTTAAAACAGTGTTTGAACATCTTTGTATAATCCAGTGGATTAGGAGAAATAAGTGATTGAAATATAGACCAGAGATGGAAATATTCTCTACCTCAAATACGGCACTTTATGGGAGGTTCGTAACAATAGCAGCGAGGGGGGAGCGGCGCGCGCATCAAGAACCGAATACCGTTGTTCGTGAACGTTGAGATAATAAACTGGGTACTTTATGTGCATTTCGCCTAGAGAGGATATGCCAAGATAACAGTAACTTTCGTGCGGCCCTACGCGTTATACAGTAGGTAGGTATGTGTTTTTTTTTCAGACGTCCGTCTTGGTCCTAAATCTAAAATTAAAAAGTAATAACGGTGTTTGAAATTAGAACAGACGTTCGTTGTGGCGCTAAATCTAAAAGTAATTACCTAATGGATTATTTTTTAATTTTACGTTTAGAATGGGATAAGAATTTGAGTTTTAGAATTCTTGTTAGCTTTATATTATGTTCCATCTGTGTTCTGTGGTACAGTAATATATACAATGTACCTAGGTATTTTATGTTTTGATAATTTGCATTTGCTGCGTTATGCGTGTTAGCTGTAAAAAAACTGTTATGACGTTAATAGAAGAATAATTTTTAATTTGTTTTGATTAGTATAAATAATCAATAAATTCAAAAATACCTAGGTTTATTTTTGAATTTATTGATTGCAGCTCATTTTTTCAGCTTTGTACTTAGTAGGTAAGTACCTACTCTTAACCAAACATTCCCATACATTTTAGACAAATTAAAGCCCATACTAACTATTAATTATTCTACTCGCGCCCCATCAAAATGCGGGCGACGTATCTATGCACTTTGCATATCTATCGGTAAATATACGTATCTATAGATATAAGTAGGTATAAGTATGTATATGTAGGTATGTACAGTGCACGCGTGCGTGTCGCGTTGGACCGTTATTGAGATGAAGGTGTTTTGATACTTTTTTTCTAGACTATAAATATAACGTTATAATATTAAGAGCCTGAATTAATCCTACTAATATTATAAATGTGAAAGTTTGTGAGAATGTTTGTTATTCTTTCACGCAAAAACGGCTGGACCGATTTGGTTGAAATTTGGTATGTAGACAGGTGATACCCTGGATTAACACATGGGCTACTTTTTATCCCGATATTCCGCGGGAAAGGGACTTACGCGGGTGAAACCGCGTGGCACAGCTAGTTTTTAATAATTAAATTATTTATATTTAATTTTTTTAAAACAAAACAACTGGTGCAATTCGAACATAGAATCTTGGTATTTATTAGTTGAGCCACATCGTTCATTTTTAAACGATAAAATTATAGCTTGCATGCAGGCAGCTTGCTTGGTCATCGAAGCCCCAATTAGACGGAAGAGTGCCTAATTTATAATATAGAGTTCTCAAACCTTTGTTTTGTTATAAAATGGTTATCTTCGTTGTAGTGCTTTTTTTTGTAAATGTTACCATGTTTCCGAAATATAAGAAATGCAAAATTAAATAGAAGAACCTTTCTTACGGGTGTAGTCAGAGCTTTATAGGTTTTTAATTTTCATTATTTCATAAAACCGATAATACTAATAAGGCTGTAACGGATTAATTATATCGAATATCAAGACACATCAGCCATACTCTACATCGGTCGTGTCCACTCTCCACGCTCCGGCTGGCCACATATATTATATTATACATAGGTACTTATCTATAAACTTTTCACCACAGTTAGGTAGGTATAGGTACATTCGCTAAATGCAGATTAACTTGCAGGAAATAATTAACAATTGTATTACCTACTCTACAAGGTGTTAGTTATTATATTGGCAATAGTACCTAAGTGCCTATTATTTAACAGGGTGTGTAAAAAAAACTCGTGAATGATAACGAAAATTATCTAAAGCACATCATAATAAAATAAAATAAATGAATAAATACTTAAAAAAAAGTAATGAATACCTAATAAAGTTACCTATTATATGTAGGTACCTATAACTATAATCTAAAAATTTGGTAAGAAGGTACACTTCGGTAATGTCAAACCACAATTTTCTGGTACCCATAGGTATTTCGAGGTGTAGTAGTATTTTCTGGTACCCCCACTTTTTATAAGTAGGTAGGTAGGTAAGTACTTACGATATTATTCAAAATTCCACTGTGACAAGGCCGGGACTTGATCCCACGACCTCCAGAGAAGTGAAGGCACCTACCGAGGTCGTTAGGTATAAAAGTTTACTGGTATCTTACAAAGAAAAACTAGCAAGAAGCTTGCGTCATAAAATTTTACTTAGCTATTTTACGAGCAGGCACTAAGAATAGTGAACAACTTCACTTTCGTTTTGTTTATTTCCTCACTACACACTGTAAAGTATAAGCTACGGAAGAAAAAGCCTTAGGAACCTACTTTGAGAAAACCTAATGCGAAAGTTTGTCGATAAGTATGGATAAGTGTTGATTGATATTGTATGGATGGATGTTTGTCACTTCTTTACGCGAAAGCTAGACTTGTTCGGGAAAGCGGAGAAATACTTTTTAAAAAAGATACGAAAATAATTAAAGTTGAATTATTTAATGTAACGTTTTTAAGGTCTTTAACAAACAGTGGCTTAAAACAGAATGAATATAATCTAGAGCGGAGCTCTGAGAGCGACGGCGCTACATCAGCAAAACTCACGTTTCTCAGTAACAGCATGCGTGTGGGCGCTTACTGGTTAGTTTGGGTGGCCGATCCTTAGAATGCATGATCAGCGGTATGAGCGAATACTGCTGTGTGAGTGCTAGATGTGGGCAACGTAACTCCTCCCTCCATAAGTTCGGGATTATCCTAAGGATGAGGATTATCTCGAATTTTTTTCCCCAATACATAATTTTCTTAGTTTAGACTTAAATACTAACAATAGAAGACATAATAGTACGATTACACAAAGCACGATGCTTACTATACTAACACTTTTATATTCTAGAGCACTATGATCATTTTCACTATCACTAATAATGTCACTTCCACCTTTCTGCAATAAATCGTTCAGGAACTGGACATCAGCTAGATCGATTCCGTTGAGATTGACAGGTCTTCTTGAAACGTCAGATGGAGTTATTTGTATTTTAGGCAGGTTGATTACTGGAAACTTTTTGTAGACTATTTCCTTTCCAAAATTTTGATGTTTCTTTAAATTCAAATCTTTTATCTTAACTTGACAATCATCGTTTATAGTTAACAGGTAAGTTCCACTAATTGTTTCTTGTGTTATCTCGTCTTCACAATGTTTTGTTAGTAGCGTTTCGGTTTTTGAATAAATGATCCAACGATTTGGCTGTATAAGGTTGACTTTAACATCATTGATGGTAACAGGAACTGGGTGACAACTCGAGATATTTGTGGAAAATTTCATAAGTTCAGTGATACAATCGTCTTCGATTAGCAGTGAGAAATCTCTTTCGTAGCACAGGAAACGAGCTTCGTCGATCTCGCGGCATGACTGGGAGAGCGGCCTAGCTTTCAACCCTTTCACAAGGACGTATGGATATTTAGGAAGGATAAAAGAGGTAAGGTCATTGACTTTGTTGTAAACAGGTAAGGGAATTAATTTAAGGTAGTTAAAAACTTCATTTATAATCAAAGGAAATGCATAATGAATTTTATCTGATTTTATTTTACATACGCATTTATCTCTATAAATTGTTCTATTTTAACTAAATATCCACTATTGATTGATGTAACAATTTAACTCTAGCAAAAGTAATAGTCGTTTCAATTTCATTTAGTCTAATGTAAAGTATTTGAAAGGTTTGTAAGTGAACATGTTATATAAATGTTTTATTTTATTACTAATGTAAAAGACTTAAATCTAAGTAATCTTAATCTAAATGACAGTCCACGTGTCATGATTAATAAGAGCTTGACCTAACTTGCTGAAGGCGTGTACTATTCTAAGGCAGTGTTTTTTTTCAAAAATGTATTTTAGTATAAAAACTTCTTGGAATGGTCTAATTTGTGTTTGACAAATTAATGTAGGTTTGTTTAGACGTCTATAATATTATATCACCAATAGAAAAACGTTACTTTTGAGGGACCAAATGGACTGGGGCACTTCATAGTGAGTGAGAGTCTGTGATTACGCTATCTGCCAAAAGTTTATCTCTAAATTTATATCTATAAGGTCGGATGTAAATCTGGTCTTCGTGTGTTGTTTTGATGTTATGTTTCACCTGGTAAGTGAAAGACAAAGGTTCTTCGTTATTCATAAGATTTAATCGCAATTTGTTTAAATTTGGTTTCAGTTCATCATTCATGCAATCGTCTGTCACAAAATTCACCTTGCATTCTGAATTATCAAATTTCATAACTTCTAATGGTTCAAAATAGTTTTTACACGATTTATGAGGGGTAGGCATGTGAACGCCTTTCTCAAACTGTCTTGTTTCAGCTCGTGGCGGTACATCATTCTCGTATGGCGGTTGGTCAATGATTGGAATCGTCGCATTGTCTGTCAGTAATAGTTGATTACGCATGTCAACAGTAGCTCCTAATTTCGTATTACATAAAGGTAGCTGAACCTCTAATTGATTTGGCTTGGTGTCTATAGCCTCCTGTAATATGTGTATACCGTCGGCGCATGGTGTAAAAACGCGAGATACGTTCTGATCTTTTTCGTCTATGTTCACTTTCATTGACACGTCATCATCTTTAGTCATATTTAATCTGATTTGTGGTAGAGCATCAGCATTAAATTTTTGTTTTAATAACTCATCATTTATCTGATAAGAGGTTTCTTCTATATAGAAAAGATCACTCCACTTCTTAGATTTTGTAGTGGACACTTCGACCCGAGGGCTGAGTAAGGGGTGGGTTGAGTTGACCACTATTTTGTTTTGTCTAATCGGGGTTGTTACCATGGTAATATCAGAATCTTGCAAGCTAGGTTTTTGGCGCTGGACGCTAAAGTTATGTTGATTGTTATTTTGTGGTTGATTCTGCATACCGAATTTAAAATCTTGCTGTTGAGGGATACTAAACTTGTAACCGTCGTGTTGGAATGGCGCGCGTTGTGTGGTTGTCTGACCAAAAGTATCGTCACCTTGCGTGGGTGGCGCGAATTGCATTTGTTGAACAAAATTTGGACGGAACCCACTTTGATTGTGTTGCGGAACCCCAAATTTAAAGTTGTTAAAGCTATTTGGTTGTCTAAAACCGTAATTGGGCGCCGAATTAAAGACTGGTTTAAAACCTTGAGATGTTGGGTTTTGAAATTTCATTGGGTTTTGGAAATTTTGTTGTTGCGATAACGTTTGTTCTAAATGTTTATTTTTCGAATCATACTGAAATTTAAAGTTTTCTTCTTCCGTCACAATGCTTAAGGCATTTTCCAGAGATGTTGAACCTTTTAGACGCACAATTCGTAACATGTCTTCGGGTAAATTATACAAAAACACATTTAGCGCGGTGTTACCGTAAACAATCATTTTCGCTGCCTTGATTCCTTCATCAGTAATTCTATTCACTTTCGAAAACAAAGAACTCCTAACATTCTGAATTCTATGACAAAACTGTGTGTACGTTTCGTTTTGATTTAATTTCAAAGTCTCGAGTTGAATAGCAATACATTCCTCCGATCGAGGGTCACCGAAATGCTGTGTAAGAAGATCTTTTAACCCTTCATACGTCGTAATATTCGGGTAATCACTTAATAGAGCAGCGGCTCTACCCGTTAGTCGGCTTGATACGGCATGAAATAAATAAGTATTTTGTGCCGTATTTCCTATTATCTTACTACCATTAACTACATATTCACACTTAGATATGAAAAAATTTAATAATTTTTCTTCTCCGTCATATTTAGGAATGAGTGTTAAAGTTTCTTTTGGAATGGCTTTAAATTCCATTTTAAATTCACTTATTATTATTTTATACACTTAAATAATTGAATTACCGATGTAGTGTAAAACAATTTTAAATTTAACTAAAATTATACAAATTAATTAACGCTTTCATAATACCTGTAAATGTAATACAAATACTTTTGTTTGAAATTTTTGGCAAACAAAATCAGATAAAACGCAATTAATAGGTTCGACAATGTAAGTTCGAAAAATGATGGAAAAGACACAGGAATATGAAAAACAGGAAGTGAAAAGGTTTACTCACAAGCTGCTCGATCCCATGTCCTCCAGGTGATTCTGCCACTAAACTTGTCACTGATTTCTCACGCTTTTCCAGAGACGAAGAGTCGTATTTATTTGGTTCGTTAATTTTCCACATCCGCTAGTTAGTCGGTTTCGTACGAATTTCTATGTCCGTGATACCAATGTGAGGGTTTCACGACCGTAGATTTCCGGGAAATCGTGGAAAATCTGTACGGCTGCGCCAGACTTGTTCGGGAAAGCGGAGAAATACTTTTTAAAAAAGATACGAAAATAATTAAAGTTGAATTATTTAATGTAACGTTTTTAAGGTCTTTAACAAACAGTGGCTTAAAACAGAATGAATATAATCTAGAGCGGAGCTCTGAGAGCGACGGCGCTACATCAGCAAAACTCACGTTTCTCAGTAACAGCATGCGTGTGGGCGCTTACTGGTTAGTTTGGGTGGCCGATCCTTAGAATGCATGATCAGCGGTATGAGCGAATACTGCTGTGTGAGTGCTAGATGTGGGCAACGTAACTAGCTACTAAACAGATTTGGCTGTATCTTGAAATACTTACACCACATCTATATCTATATCTATACTAATCTATACTAATATTATAAAGAGGTAAAATTTTTTTGTTTGTTTGTTTGACGGAAGTAATCTCCGAACCGATGAAGTAGGTACCAACTACCACGCGAGGAAATACTTTTTTCAAAGTTTTTTTTATGTAGGTAGTTATGCAAAATCTGAGACACGTTTCTTTCCTAGGTACGAGCGTCGGGGAGGGAACACAGCGTCGTGCGTGATATTACTTATTTTATCTGTGCTTTTACTAAGGTTTTTATTTTTACCTAAGTACTTAGGTAAAACCTACTCTACTTTTCCCTTTTTTATGTAACAAATAGAAAACTAGATCTGTGGTATATGTAGGTAATTCACTTTATCAAGCAGTATCGAACAGCTGTATCCGTCGGAAGTGCGTCCGCGCCGGAAGCAGGTGCGCGCGCATGCGTGAAATAAAACAAGTGACAGGGAAACTACAAGCACTTTTATTTAGGACTAAATTTTAAAGAGGTAAAGTTTGTTTGTTTGACGGAGGTAATCTCCGAAACTTCTCAGCAAATTTTAATTTTTTTTCACCAATGTGTAGAATGGTCTGGTCTTATAGGCTATATTTTATCCCGGTAGTTTCATTAATACAGCCGTGCAAAGCCGGGACGTGCTGCTAGTTTAGGATAGTTTTAATGGGTAAGATATTTTAAAATTTTGTCTTGAGAAGGAAATTTAATATTTTTTTAAATAATTTGACTACTAAACTTCTTAAATTATTTATGATTTGATTTTGAGTTTCAGTTTTTAGGTGCCTTAGAAGTTATTTTTCTTAGTTGTTTATAAATAAAACTTACGTTATGTTATTTCCTAATTTTGTAGCAACTAATAATGGCATCTATGCTTAAAAGTGTATGAACGGAATCGAAAAAGTGGTTTTTGCAACGTGACGTTATGCAGCTGAACTGAAAAAAATATTTAATTATTTTAAGAATGAAATTTTTGAACGAGACTAAAATTTATCAAATGAGGTCCAAAGACTCGTTTACTCAAATATAGAATACCTACTACCTACATAAGTACTTACCTATTAAAAAAATGGAATTCTAATTCTACCTACAATCCTAATAATACGTTTGCAAATAATATTAACAGGCATTTCATTGTAATTTATGCATCGCAACCATTCATTATACAATTTAAGTACAAAACGACAATCCATCAAAATGTTCAACAAAAAATACTTTAATAGCCACTTGATCCACTATAACTTAGGGAGGATACCGTCTGTCTTTTTTGATTTAGCCGGAAGAAATTTTAACATTTTACCAAATAACATACTACATAATGTAATATTTGTTAGATCTAATCTAACTTAAGAGCTTTTGTATGGCTGCCCGCCCACGTCAGACAATCGGTGACCATTTTGTTGTATAAGAAAAATAGAACGTTTCCACTCTTTGGAGGGCACGTAGGTAGCTTTTACACAGGCTTATAGGCGGCTTAAAATCTCTAGTACTAGCGTTGGCCTCTTAAATACGAACTTGAGTAACTTAAGTACCTACTACCTACGGAAAAATCTTGATTCATAGTCTGTAATTGCTCAACCAGCACCTAATTTTGTGATTTCGATTGAATGTGAGTACCTAATGCGAACAATTTATCAGTATCCGACCTTTTTCAGCAACACAGTCCCAACTCTACAAAACAATACTTTGATCAACTGCTTCTGTACTGACTACATCATATTCTATGACGCTTAAAACTTTTATGTTTTTCTTTAAAGACGTCGTATTCAACGCTCTTGGTTTTAACGATGTGAAAATATTGATTCCATGAAGCAATGTTTTATGGGAATATAAACATCTTTAAGTAATTACATACTACTTACCTAAGTAAGTTCTTGGCATAAAGTAGGTAGGTAATGTAACCTACCTATCTATTTACCTACAATTATTAAATTAGATAAATTAATGGTTATGTAAGTCAACGAAACCTTTAAAAAAAATTGTAGGTACCTACAAAATTAGGTAGCGATTCTGATGTAGCTAAATCTAAAACTAAACGAATTAAAGATGATGCCATCTTCTTTATTTCTATTGTTTTGAAAGGGACATCATCTTAAGCTAATTTAGTTTTAGTGAAATCTCAATAACCATTGAAGTCAGTTCAATATTTTTAATTTTATTTTGTCATTTGTTCCGATATCAAATAAGATGTTTTCAATACGAATATCTAGAACTAGAACAAATATTCTAAATAGGTAAAGTTGGTTTGTTTGTTTGTCCTAATCTCAAAAACTCCTCATCTGTTTTTTAAAAATTATTTCACTGATGTATAGAATGGACTTTCCGAATGAAAATAAGGATGCATTTTATTTTTATTTTATTTTTATTTTGTTTTATTTATTCAACAAAATCCACAGCCCTTAAAGTATAATAATAAATCTAAATTTAGACTAAGCTTACGGCCAATGACGGACTTACATTATACGAGTATAGCTAGTGCTTCTAAACAGACAGCAAAGTAAATAAAATCCCGGTAAAACCTCGAGTTTCAAATACACCCGTGCAAAGCCAGGATGGACTGCTAGTTTACAAAATATTCGGTTCCTCGCCACAGGCGCCACTGTAGCCTGCCATTAAACAATTAGGATAAACATAGGTGAGGAATTCCGATCAAAATGTTATTTTTCTAATTAAATTGGAACCGTTTTGGGGCTTGTTTTATTATTTTTTTATTTTAAACTATTTTTGAATTGATAAGTAGATGAAATGTCGTTTGAACAAAAACCAATTATTATTTAATTAAGTAGGTAGAGCCCCGTTTTAATTTGGATGGGTGACCGTAATTGATATCAAAGCTGAACGTTCCTGAAGGACCTTCATACAGGCTTTACCTAGGTACACACCTACCTAACCTATTTAAGGACCCAACTTTTTGTTGTTAGGACTCTATTTTTGTATCAATATTTATAGATAAAATCCTCTGTCAATACTACAACAGTTAATACCTACATACCTACGTGGTAGGTAGGTTGGTACATGCATAAAAATACCAATAATTAAATATATTTTGAATAACTATCTAGGTACCTACTTGACAACTTTTAGGTAGGTACCTAATTACTTATTTGGTATACTGCCTTACTTTACTCTCATGCGCCGAACTTGAAAATATAAAATGTTTGTCTGAGACTACGATTGCCATCTAGCGGCGAGTAGCGGAACTAAATAAATTTAAAAATTAGTATCCCTTAAGTGAGGCAGATGGTGCCTATTTCAGTTTAAAGAAAAGCTCAATGTGTAGAGCTTTTTCCTTCTAATCTTAAGTAGGTATGCTTTGAGTAAGTATTATAAATAATTATTTTATGGGTAGATATTTTATTAGTTGTATTAATTCTGACATAGGTATTATTACTAGACTGTTAGAGGGATTACCTACTTAGTTTGTCATAGGTACTCGGGAGGTAGTTTATTCCAGCTCAAAAACATTCGAGTCTTATTATAAAATACTAAAAAGTCCAACAAAAATCCAAATAACGTTGGTTTTGAATAAAACAAAAACTACTGTTCCGTAATGAAGATATTATATTTCAAAGAACATGTATTTTTTTTATCTCAGCATAACTTTTGTCAATACAACTTGAGAAACAATACCATTTACTGTTTATTTATATCATAACAAGTATGTAACTAATATTAATATAATTATTGTGATTCCATACAATTCTACACACTTTAAAACATTACAAAACTGCTGCAACGCCCCGTGAAACGAAACGTAAATAGAATTTGAAAATTCAAACTGGAAGGATTCAAGTGGAAAAAATAGTATATTTTTAGAATACGACACATTGCAGCTTCCTATACATTCTGCCTATAACATACACATACATACTACAACCCGGCATCCAAAGCGCTTATCATTGTGATACAGAAGAGGTATAAAAACTAGGACAATAGTTACAAAAATAATTAAAACCTATTGCCTTTTGTTTGAACAATATTGTGTAAAAAGTAATTATAATATTGTCCTTAGCGAAGAATCTTAGAGAAAAGTACCTAATATTGAGAAGAATGAATTTTGATGTTCATCAGAGAGAAATGTGTTTAATTTGTAAAAACAATTGCTTATAACAGCAATAAGCGTCATTTTAATCTTAATTTTACTTAACTATGTAAGTACTGTGTAACTGTTAGAGGATAACAATTTGAGGTAAAAACAAAACAACGTTTCACTCAATATTATTTTGAATCAGTATTTTTTTATCACATAACAATACTGTTTGTAAATGCTTATTATAAAAAGCTCACAATATAAAATTTACAAGAATGTGGGTACTTTAACATTAGCTGCCTGAATCGATGTTAAGGCGCGTCATTTCCATTTTCCTCATTCGCACGTTAACAGCCGACGAGAGCGGACGTCTACGCAGCGCGAGTTAAAACGCATAACAAAAAATAATTTACTTAGAATGTAAGGCAGTGCTTTGACTTGTACAAGCTTCATTTCACAAAATATTTCTATATTTCTATCAGGTTCATGAAGGCGAAGCTAGTTATTTTTAAATAATATTTTAATGATATGCCGTCTGTCTGTTGTGCATGATATGTTTCAAATTCAAATCAAACGGCGAATGCAAATTATTCTTCTAATTTAACAATAAAACGTTTTAAATATCTAATACAATCAGTGTCTAAGTTTTCCTAAAAAGAGGTCTATAAAGAAATGCCTTAGGTCCAATGCCGATGGCATTAAGGTTTCAACGTAGGCCTTCAAGGTACTATCTACGTGACAATCCTAGCGGAACAGGTATTTATTAAGCTACTGATATATTGCACCATAAAAATCAACAGAATGCCCTTTAAACTTAACAAAGAGAAGAATATTTAATCCAAAGAGCATTCTGCTTAAAATTACTCAATAACATGTTACAATATAAATTTAGGTATAAATAATTTGAAAGCATTAAAATCTTTTATATTTGACTAGGTTTACGTTAAAAATATACATAACTGTTTATATAATTGATTATTGCTTAATTATTAACATTAAAAATGATTGGTTCCGTTAAAAATGAAACTCATATTATAAAAAAATAATTTATTTACAAATCATAATAAATGGAGATTTGGTCGTGGCGAAGCGGGCGAGGGGATTCGAGTTTTGGCATTTGATAGTTGTGAGAAGCAATGGTTAGGTAGCGAGTGATGACAAGTGCGTTACGCTAATCACAAACAATTTGGACTTAGCTTTCGTTGCTAGAGCACCGTTGCTGGGAAGTCCTCCTCCTGTTGGCCACAATTCTATTAGAGACATAAAACACAAGAAATAACATTCGCTCGGACTAGCTTGCTCAAAGTGACTTAGATATCGATATAACTCGTTGCTGTATCGAGAAAATTTCTAACGTTGAGCATGCTAGAACTTCTGATCAATAAAATACTTTGAATATTTTTCTTCATGCGACTCAGTAGTATAAGTATATTATTTAAATCATAATCAAAGTAGATATGTATACAAAATAGAGGTGTAGCGGTTTTTGACGGCATCATAAGTTATGGTTAGTCCATGTTGTTTTTCTTCATTATTTCTCATACCAAAAAATACATTGGTGTATGAATGAATATAGTTTTGTCAAAAAACTTAATTTAACTGTCTTCGTAGTTTTTTCGAGATTAAAATTCGGATATTTCTTGAGCGATATTTCGCGAGGATAGATTTAGGCTCCCGTCATCATCGAATCCAGTCATTAGTAGAACCAGTGCACCACGTCGTAACATCTATGATCTTTCGGTGTAAAGATACTGTTAGTGTCGTGTGTTGTGGTGTAAATTCAGCCGATCCAATTTCTGAAGATTAGTGAGGGTAGTTCTACGGAGTGGTGCAAGATTACCCCTCGCTTCACAACGAAACTCAGATGCATACCTACTCCTATAAAACATGTGTCTATAATATTTCAAAAATAAAATTTTTTGAAGTCTTTTAAATAAAAGCGTCACTCCTCAAAACACGTTAAAACATCACTCCATTCTAATAACAAAAAATGGTACAATTAATATAATGAAATTGTTATGACAAATTTGATACTTGTCTCGTGATTTGACTATTGATTAGTAAGCTTGGACACAGATAAAATAATACTATTATTTTATCTGTGGCTTGGAGGAAATCCGCGTTCGATAAATCGGCTAGGCAAAAACCAATGTTTGAAGATTGAATGAATGAAATCGAAAGCATCACTCTCGAACCATTAACATTCATAAACACAACAATCTAACATAACACTCCATTCTAATAAGACGAAACCCTTATAATTATCACGAAGAATCAATGCTTGAAGATTGAATTAATGAAAAAGCATCACTCTTGAAACATAACACTCCATTCTAATAGTAAGACACGATACCCATATAATTACATTGTCGTCGCATACGTCCAGCAGCTGGTCAGCCAGGGTCAAGTCCGGCTCGACTGGCTCTGGATCTAATGGCTCCTCCATCTGAAGCTCTAGGAGACGCGAGTTCTGGGGAACAATCAAATAAACTAAGTCTCATGTCAAGCAACTAAATGTTTAATGACTGTTAAACTAGCTCAAAAGTCAAAAGTCAAAATATTTTATTCAATAAGATCATAAAAAAGACCACTTTGACATGTCACGTTCTTAAAACTAGGGGATTCTACTGCCTGTTCCAACGCGATTCCCTAGCTACTTAGATATTTTTTTAAAATATTTGTACATAGAATTTTAGGCTCTAGAGTAAATATTTTCTCGGTCGTCTCTGGTGTCTACCTAGACGGGATGCCCGAGCAATTTGCTCATAGGCTAAGCCAGCACTGAGTCGAGACAAATATTTGCAGATTATGCAAACATTTGTCCAGCAGGGGGAATCAAACCTGCATCATTTGCTTTCGCCCACTGCGCCAGAGAGATCGTCAGTAATGCTAGTAACCCACGTTGACTATCAAGTTTCCAGCGGGCTTGATGTAAATGCGTGGCAACATCGCTACATACTTCGGATCAAAAGGTTTTGGTACCTACTATCCTACTCACCCAACACGTTATGGTATCCAAAACAGCTTACCTCGTTCTTAAGCCTATTGAGCAGTTTGTCTCTTTCGCTCTTGAGAGAGTCACGTCTTGCCGTTTCGCTCTCATCCAGCACTCCCTTTATTTCCATTTCTGCTATAAGAGAGTCTTTCTCACTAATTGCTCCTTCTAAGACATCTTGTCTGAAATGTAAGAAATGCCATAAGTATTTTAGACAAGTCGATACTTAACGGGACACTGTAGTGCTTGGGAAATTGCTAAGATGGAATAGGCTTGCCCAGCACCTAAACCATCCTCTCAGATTAGCTGGCCATATCCATATGCAAGGCAATGGTCAATACGTGTGGGGCTGACTAGCTGCAGGTTTCTTTCACAGTTTAGAGCTAAAGTAAAGTGTAAAAGTAAAAGTGCATTGTTTTCCGTAATTAAATCCATGACTATACTTACATCACATTCGATAATTGACGCAGCGCCTCATTCCGTTTGCTTTCAGCCGCGCACAATGTCGCCTCCATTTGCTTCAAGCGCTTTAGAGCCGCTGTGCATGTCGGACAGTTCAGCGCTGAAGCGTTCTGAAGGGAGCGTATGCGTTGCTCTAGCTTTCTCATCTGAAACATATTTCAAGAAGTTAAAACGAGCAACTTTGTCAAAAGTTGGTTGTTGTAACTAGTTTAAGAATTCACATTTTATGACGTGAAAATCTTTTTAACGAAATATAGGTGAGTTTTATCACAGTGCATAATATGTGATCGTACGTATAACTGGTTTAGACATTTCAAAATTACTAACATTAAATTTTTGTAAGTGTTTTTGTCTTGATTGTCAATATAAACGTAGGTACTTAATGTGTTTTGAGTCAATGTCAGAAAAGGTTATTAAAAATTTGAAAATTATGTCCTTACCTTATGCAAAGTTTCGATTCGCCTCTGCTCTTCCTCATAGAAAACCTTTTCTCTCTCTGCTGCGACCATAAAAGATTCCTTCAGGGCTTCCTCTAGTTCCAATATCCTTTTTCCTTTACAATCTGTGCTCGCCCCTGATTTCTTATTCACACCCTTTTCTAGTTCGTTGATTCTTTCGTCTTTACTTCTTACTACTGCTAATAGTTGTTCAAACTCCGCTATATTATTGTTTTCTCTTAAAGCTTCCTCCAATATTGATATACATCTTTGTTGTTCCATTATCTTTGAATTCTTAATGGCCATTTCTTTGGTCAGTTGAGAGATCTTTCGAGTTAGCTTACAAATATTAGGGGGTTCCTTCTCAAATATCATAGTGTCTAGTTCGTTGTCACTTCTACTATGTCGGCATTTGTCCAATCTATTCGCTACCTTACCACTCTTTTGAAGTTCAAAGAAACTTTTGCTTCTTTTTATGTTGCATAGCTCTCTGCTTTCTGATATTTTAAGCAACTCAGATAATATAAGGGATGATTCGTTCAGCTCTATTTCTAAATCAATAACTTTCATCTTCTTATCTTCAAGTCGTGCTTTCAAATCGTCCTTCTCAGCCAAAGTTTTAGTCAGATCGTCTATCGCTGCCAATTCGTTATGCCTTGCGCGGGATATCTCCTAACAGAATGGGGTCAAAATAATGAAAATAACATAAATATAAAATCAATATAAAAATGAAAGTTTTACTTCAATAACAAAATTCAACAATATAAAACGAAAATTTAAGATCAACATAGACTTTAGATTTATTTATATGATATTTCGCATAACAAGTTAGAAAGCCGGATAACATGACTAGTGGACATCTTACTTCTTCTATCTAGATACATGATTACTTAACAGTTTTACAATATTGTATTTTTTATGAATACTTAAAAAATAATTTCCACTGAACACGATTATTCTTTTAAACACTTAAAAATTATCGCTAAACTAATAATTATCTTATTGTGTGCAGGTTACAATGTACTGAGGAAAGTTGTTAATGGAAATATCAACAAGAATATTATTATCTGAACACTTTCATTATACAAAATGCTTAATACGAAACTGCACAATGCTTAGAGAGACGTGGAGAATGGATTCGTTCGCGGAATCAAAACGACAGTTAAATAAAGAGAATTGAAAGTAAAAAGAGCAAAGGAATTAAAGACAGTCTTGGTGCGAAGGACTAGGTAACTTAGAAAAAGCTTTTGAGGAAGCCTGCGGGTCCGGCCTGTTAGCATGGAACAAGAAAGGTTAGTCAGTATTAGTAAAACAACACAAAGCGGCATATATTATAAAATAAAGACTAAATAAAATTGATTAAATCAGACCTGTTGCGCATTAGAATTTTTTCTATAGATTGCTAATTTGGTCGTGCTCTTGATCAAACCGATCGATGTACGCAAGAGTGCACAAAAGAATGATTCAGTTAGTCATGTTTGGCGTATCAGTCTTTATTTTATAATAATGTTAAATAAGCCAAATTATTTAGTAGTTATATTATCGAGAATAATTATTTCATCAAACTGATCAAAAATTTAATTGGGTGTTTTCTTTATTGTGTGTAAGTTACTGAGCAAGTTTATCAACACAGTTTAGTAATAATTAGTACGATTTATCTTTAGTTAAAAGCATAATCATTGAAATAAAACGTACCTCTTCTTTTTGTGCTTGTGCTTGTTGCTGACTCTTCATTTTGGCTTGGAGGTTTCTCAAAGATCTGAAAAGTATTTGCATAAAAATGATAAAACTTACCTATACATTTTCGTCAGTCAGTTTGATTTCATCATCATTCTGCATTATTACGACTATAAAATGTTTATATTTGTCTTAACAATTTGACGAGTAAAAAAGAAAAACAATATTTCATTTCGAAAGGAACTCGCTTTCTATAACTAATGTCCATAGGTCCAACACCATAGTAACTTTATTTTTACAACACACAATTTATGTAACTTTATGACAGATAACAACGTTGCTATGGCGAAAGTCCTACGACCATCCGTAGGTTGGTTATAGGAACTGGGGGTTATACTATACAAGTACATAAAGACGTGCAAACTTTTAGTATTTATTCGTAGGATACTTACTGTGTCAAATCCATGATCTGCTTCTCTTTCTGCGCCTGTTCCTCCTGCGACATCTGTACAAGCTGCAGCAGGCGCTCCGTCTCAGCCGTGAGTCGCTTCGCCTCTTCTTTGCTTTGATCCATCTGTTGTTTCAGTTGGTCAGCCTCCTTCTGTGACTCTGTCAGCTTGCGGTTCAGTTCGCCTACCGCGGCTGTGCTACCACCGGCCTGGAATTTAAGTTAAAAATGTCTTTTTTAATGATAGTGTCTTGATTTCGTTATATTGGCCTCTAAAATGCGATATGTGTAATTTATCAAATGCCAAAAATGATTTGGAATGATCCTCTTTGAAAACAAAGCATGAGAAAGCGTAAACATTCTTTAATTTTGAGGACTACAATTTTATTTTAGCAAGCTAAATAATTCTCGTGTACATAACATTGTGGTATTATTTAGTACCTGACTGTAAAACTATATGTACCTACTGAAAATTATAGGTTTAAATTATAAATTGAATTCAAATTCACGAATATCCAATTCATGACTGCAATATAATCGTTCTCACCTTCCGCAAAGATGCTTCCATTTGGTCCATTTGCTCTTTTCTCTTCTTCAACTGTCGATCTAATTCCGCCAACGCTTTCTCCCTCTCCTCCACGTCTTTCCTCTTGTTCTCCACTGTTCTCCTCTGCTCATCGAATTGTTTTCTCGCGTCTTCTAGTTTCTTGAATTCTTCTTGGATCTGCCTCCTAGCTTGGGCTGAATCCTCTCCAACTTTGGCGTTCTGTGCGCCAGCTGCTTGTAGTTTCTTGTTCGCTTCGCGTAGATCGAGCTGTATGGGAATATTGAGTTTAAAATCTGAGTAAATTTTTTCTTGAATGAGATCACACACTTCCTATGTTTAACGTTTATAGTTATTTACAATTGAAACAAGCCGAACGAGACTTATGCAAAAGTTTATAAAAATGTTACCTACTCTATTAGATATAAGATAAAATGATTTTTACTGCAAAAGTACTACTCTAAATTGTATTCTGAACAGTATAATGCAACTATTAAATGATTTAAAAATCATAATATGGCGAAAAGATAGTGTGTAATCTCTATTCATATCTAAAACTAACATGAGTCATAAATGTTGGAAAAGCTAGACGAATAAAAACGCTTATTCATTTCACAGAAGCTATAACTTTTTACAACATGGCAAATTATCCTTGATCGCAGCAAAGAATGACAAAATGGTTTATATTTTCATGAACATTGCAAATATACACAAAACAATAGCTTCGCTGAAAAAAGAACATGAAATTAAAATGTAGACAAAAACACTTAAAGCTGATTTTTAAATGCACCGAATATTCATTTTCTGATCTGAAAGTTCACTCTATAAGATTTTGGGGACATACGTACATTTCAGAAAGCATAGCAAAGGTCTTTCACTGAAGGAACATCTAAGGGCGAGAAAAGTTTTGAATGAAGTTAATATTGAAATTCAGATCAGACAAGACACTGACCATAAAAGAGGTGCCGATATGAATCTTACAGCTATCACAATACAGTCTATAGGCACTTCACGGTAGGTTGCAATTGGTGCGAGTGAAATATAAAGTGGCGAGCACATTCCGGTACCACGTCCAATGAAATATATAAATAAATAATGAGGGGTTGGAGGATGCCTAGCTGGCCGTAGTGACATGCTACTATCTAATTATTGTTGAGTGATTGTGCTTTCGATATTTTAAAGGGGTTGGAAAAAAATTCAAGCGTAGCCGATAACAAATATTAAACTTTTGGTTTTTAATAGTGTGAAAAATTTAGTGGACATCAACTTAGTGTTGTTTTTTAATTTAGGTAGTTAAATTAATCAAGATGAATTACATAAAAATTAAAAGAAAAGTAATAATTTAATGTCATAGAATGACATTGACGAAACTTTTTGAGAGATAGTAATGATCACGTAGTGAGCAAATATAACCATTTTAATTAATCTGAATATTCTTCTTTAATATCTAATTCTGAATTTAGTTGGGGCAAATAATGTCAAAGATCTTTGTCAAAAGCATAATCACTGAACGACATAATATGACCGGCAATGGTGACCAACAAAAAACGATGAACATCAAAAACATCTACGCGACACCGGTGCAATGATAAGCTTACGAGAATTTACTGAGATTCAATCGAGTTCCAATAGTTTAATTTTGTCTTAAATTTCAACATTTATGTAGCTAGTATATTGCTCGGTTTTATAAAAACTGGCAAGAATATTGCTGTCAATAAATCTAATTCAGTTATAGGTACTAGAATAAAATAGATAGCAATTTTATAGGATACGGCCTTGGAAATGATCAGTTGAAGAAGATTATATGGCTTATAAATGATTCAATATGAAGCCTTGACGCCAATTCTACTGAAAAATTTCTTAAAATTAAGAAAAAATTAAATTAATATTATTGTCGACGTCTTAAAATTAGTATTATAGGTAGTTCATTCTACTACTTTCTGTACAGAACAATAACTAGCTACAACACAAAAACAAACCGAACTCAATTGATTCGCGCTATGTCACACCGACCATCCGCTGCCGGGCGATCCTCCAACTGACCTGGCTCTTCTCCAACTCCTGAACAAGCATCTCCAGTTGGGACTGGCATCGCTCCCTCTCCGTGGCCAGCGACCGTGACTCCGCTTGAGCCGCTTCAAGCTGCTTCTGCATTTCCCGCACGTCTGATCCTCCTCGCGCTTGAAGTTGCTGTAACTGCTGATTTTGCTGTTGCATGTGTTTCTCCAAACTTTGTAACCGTTGCTGGCATTCTGAAAGCGCTTTTTCAGCTGCAATTGCTTTTGTCTTCTCTTGTTCAACTGCAGCCCGCCATTTGTCGATTTCACCGACCCTTTGCGCGTCTTTTTCTGCTTTTTCTGCTCGTTGTCGTATTGTGTCCCTTTCTTTGACAACGTTTTGAACTTGTTGCTGTAGTTTAGCAATTTCACGCTCTCTATTTTCAATGACGGCTTTAGCACCTCGCTCTGAGTCTTGTGTCATCTTTCCTTGCTCTTGTTTCAGTCTACGCACTTCTTCTCGCTGCTTTTGCAGTTCCGTTTCTGAGGCATTCAGTTCTCGTTGGAAGTTCACTAACATATCTTGAGATTTTTCTAATTGGGCTACTAGTTGGTCGCGTTCTATCGTCAATTGCTTTGTATCAGCCTCAAGCTTGACTATTTGCTTTTCTATTGCATCTGCTTGTTTGTCTCTCTGCTCTAAGATCGACGCCATCTTTTCTCTATCTCTTACTGATTGTGCCAGCTCTTGTTGCAGCTTCACTAATGTTTCTTGCGTTCTATGGTCTAGAGTTCTCTGCTGTTGCTCAATATTGCGTCTCGTATTTTGTATTTCAGCTCGTAAAGCATCTCTTTCTTGTTCAATCTGTCTACTTTCCAGTATAGTTCGTTCAAGGCGCTCGTGCATTCGACCTAACTCATTAGTCATTCTATCATATTCTACGCGAGTTGTTTCGTTCGTTTCTTGATACTTAGATAGGTGCATCTGTGACTTTTCTAGTTCCTTCGCTAACCGACCTGCTTCCATTTCGGTGCTATCTCGTGCTTGTATAGCCTTTTCTAGTTTATCACGTAAACGTTCAATTTCAAGTCTATCTTCCGTACGGGCTTTATCGCCAGCGACCGCCTGTAGTTTCATCCTTTCAATCTGCTGTAGCTCACCTTTGAGCCTCTCGTTATCTTTATCTAGCTGCTCCGATCGGAGTTTCATCTTCTCGCATCGGTCTCGGAACTTCTCACATTCGATGTGAGCCCGCTCCAACTCTGATCGTTGCTTTTCAAGCGCTGCACTGAGTTTTGTAACTTCACTCTTCGATATTTCAAGCTGAATGTTCATTTCATGCAATTTAGTTTCAGCCGCGTCTTTTTCGGCTACCAACCGTTGCACATCACCCTGAGTAGCTTCATAACGCTCGCGATGCTTGTCAATTTCCGCCTGAAGTCTTGCAACTTCAGTAGTCCACTTATCCTGTTCGAATTGATATTTACCTCGGACGCTCTCGACGCGTTCGAGTTCGGATCGAAGACGAGTGACTTCCTCTTCGGCCTTGCGCGCTCGCTCCAGGTCGATTGTCATCTTTTCTAGCCGCGCTCGCAGTCTTTCCACCTCCAGCTTAGTTCGTTCGTGCTCTTCTTTCGTATCGTGGTACTTTCCGTATCTTGCTGCGTATCTTTCTGCTTCTTCTCTGGCACCTGAAGCATCTTGTTTAACTTTATCCAGCTCTGCTTGGACCCTTCTGAGTTCTGCTGATACTTTGTCATGCTTATCGTACATCTTTTCAAGCTCAACTTGCACTCTGGCCATTTCTTCTTGCGTCTTTTCGTTGGAAGCTTGTGCTTTGCCGCACTGTGTCATCGCTCGGTCGTACTCAAACTGTAATCTCTCACTGTCAGCAACTAACTTTTCTTTCTCAGCTTGTAGCCTTCTCAGTTCAATCTGGCTCTTCTCGTATCTATCTCTGACCATTTCGATATCCACACAAAGTCTATCCATTTCTTCCTTTGCCTTTTCTTCTTGTTCTTTAGTCCTGCCTAGCTGTAAAGAAGCTCTGTCATACATTTCTTGTAATCGTGCCATTTCGTCTTGCAACTTTCTTTGTTCATCTCTCGACTTTGTTGACACGTGCAAATGCTTTTCTAATTCTAACTCGAGACGATCTTTATCCGCTTCTAGAATTTCTATCTTGTTTTGCAATCTGTATATTTCGTTCTGGGCCCTGTAACAGAAAAAAATAAGTTGTTTAAGTATTTTGGGATAAGGTTTAGTTTAGTTAGCACATCGTCACCAACACAAGACGAGACGACACCAATGATAAACTACCTATCATACTTTTCAAGCATCTTCTCATATTCTTTGTGCGCGGTCTCCTTTTCTTCGACGCTCTTTTGTGAAGTGTATATTGCTTTGTCGAGTTTTTCTTTCACTATCTCCAGTTCTGTGATAGCGTCATCTCTCTCCATCTGAAATTTCAATTAAATGATTTACGGAAATGTACATGGTCAATATTTTCAGTCAGTAAACTTTTTTGAGACCTTTTGTAAATCCATAAATTATTTTAACTACGCAAACAAATCAACTCGTACAAGCTAAATCTCGGAAACAGCTTTTACGATTTACATGAAATTCAGTATGTAAGGTTATATTAAGGTTATAAATCGATCTAGCTAGGATAATTTTACAAAAATGTTGTTTCATTATGTATTTTCTGGTAAGTTATGCAAAAAAGTAGTCATCCAGGTGATTAGTGTATGCTTGATCACCAACCGTGAGTTTCTGATGCTGCTGATGCGCTTTGTCCCACCGTTCTCTGAGTACATCCAGCTCTGTCACCGCACTCTCTCTGTCCCTCGCAGCTCGATTAGCAGCCGCTGCAGCAGCTTCCACTCTTTCTCGGCAGCTAGCAGCCTCGGCTAGAGCGCTGTCTCGCTCTTTCTGTATGCGCGCCACTTGAGCCTGAAAGAGATAGGTATAGTTGGTAAGAAAAGAGACATAGAAAGACATAGTTACTTAATTAGGATTAATAATTACCATCACCATAATTAAAATATTACATAAACTTTTTTAAACAAAAGAAACTCCCCGTTCTCATCATTCATAGGCCACTTGCTCATAAGAAAGAACGAACAAACGTACACACGTACAACATAATCGAGTGGTCGGCTACTACGGAAGCCTTCATGGGGCGTGGCCCGACACGTACTTAGATAAAGTAGTTTAAAATTCGAGGGAAATCCATTGCTAATATCCAATCAATACAAAATTTATAGCTATTTATTGCAATTGGGTCACTCGAGTATAATTTCGAGTAAATTATTTGTCTATCAGATTGTTCTACGTCCATAAATATTTATACTGTCAGCTCAGCCTAAGACCCCATACTGTTTGGCAGAAGTCCAAAGGACTATACAGTATGGATTTATTTGCCAAGATATATTATTGCTTGGATAGGGAAGTTCTTATAAGGCTCAATAATATTATTGATTGAGAAAATGGTAAAAGAGTTTAAATGGATGTCATATCTTGCTTATATTCTCATTTGACGACCTCTGTGGCGCAGTTGGGCGAACGCCCGGCTGAGATGCGGAGGTTGCGGGTTCGATCCCCGCTACGGGACGAATGTTTGTATGTTCTGCAGATATTTGTTCCGTGTCTGGGTGTATTCTATCTATAATGTGTATGAATTTACAAAAAAAATATATTATCTAAGTATTATATCAGTCATCTGGTTACCATAACACTTGGGACTAGATGACGCTGTGTGAAATGTCCAAGGATATTTATGTTATTTATTTATTTATTGTCCATACAAAATCGACCAATCACCTCTAATTTAGTACAGGATCTATCGATTCAGTTCCAAAATAGTTCAGTGAACTACAAATTCACGCTGTGCCAAGAATAGGCGATCGAAAATGGTTCGTTCCGAGTGACAGGCGAAGTGTTCGATATTAGGTACCGGTCATCTATTTTAGTGGAAGCTTGAAGACTGAATAATTTATAAGACCTAATTGGTACTATGGTTCGGCATTTTGTACACGATTTTTAATTATAGAATAGAAGTGAAGGAATTCTATACGATTATTCTAACAGATTATGTTCGTTTGCTACGCTATGATATTTTATGATATGATATTGAAGTAGAGAAATAGATAGCATATGTCAGTACTAGTGCTTAGTCGAAAACTTCTTTTCGTTCGTATGAGCAAGCGGCCAACTCTGGTGACGGAGTATTTAGGCCGCCTAAATGCCGTCGTCATGGCTTGACGACTTAAAAGCCAAGACCGAACTTAACTTTCCATACGTGACAAGTTGCAAGCCCATCGACGCTGTTAGAAAGCTAACTGGTTTTCTCACGATGTTTTTCTTTACTGTTTGAAACTCGTGTTATAGCGCATATAAATCGTTCGACACAAAAAGTTAAGATTAAGATTTTTCAGTAAATTTTTCTGACAAAAAGTTCATTGATGCACAGCCAGATTCGCTCCCAAGACTTTCGTATTGATAGTTGAGGCTGTGGTCGAGGTATTAATCCACTTGGCCAACACGGAATTTTTTTATGTTGGTAAAAAAATAATTAATAACCTCGTAGACCCTCTACGTCGTAGAGGTTATAACTTGTTCATTTATTACAGAAACTAAACTACTACATCCATACATGGAGTGATTTATAAAAAAAAAGTCTTTTTATAATGTTATAGTGATGTGAAATTGATATTGGAATATTTATCGTCACGTGGACTTTACGGATCATTCTTCTAGAAAATCCATATTTATGTTGAGCAATACATCCTAACTCGAGCTTCTAGAACGCGCACAGAATATAAAACTAGATATTCTAAAGTGGGTCAAATAATACAACTTTGGTGCAAGTCGACATTTTAGAACTTGAAGAAAAACCTTATGAACCACTCAAGATAAAATGAATTAAAAATACTAGGGTTTCGTTAGTTAAGTCGGTGTTGAAGCTTTATTAAATACACGCAGCACGTCCGTGCTTTGCACGGGTGTACTAATGAAACTACCGTGATAAAATATAGCCTATAACCATCCCGACAGTTCATTTTACACATCAGTGAAATAATTTTTAAAATCGGCTGACTAGTTTCGTAGATTACCTCCGGCAAACAAACAAACTCAGCCCGGTTGCACCCACTGCTGGGTATATGCCTCCTCTCTATACGCCACTCAGTTCGGTCCTGTCCTTTATAATATTAGTATAGAAAATTCAAAACAGCCTAAAACTGATGGAACCCTATTGACACGTAGAACCGTCGACTCATAAAATCGATACGAAAAATAATTTCTATTCGGCGATAACGCTATTGTTGATATATGACCTACTTATATACGCATTTACTGTCACGCAAGGGCAATAGGTTGGAATTGGGCTTACTGTTTTAGGAATTTTAATTAGTTTTTAAGGGTTACGTAATTAGGGGAAAATATAAAACCAACCGTAATACATAATATTTTTATGCAAACAGAAGGGTAAGTGAACGGAAGGCGGCGTCGGGGTCGGCAGAGAAAATAAATAAATAAATATCCTTGGACATTCCACACAGCCATGTCGATCGGATTGCAGTCATTGTCGCGGAAAGATATATTTAGATCCCGAAAGTTTAAAAAAAGAGCACTGAATTCCTATAGTTTGCAGCTCACTCATTGGTGGAAGTTCAACTTACATTGGCCTTGTCATGCTTGTCCCTGAAGCGGTCGCAGTCCAGCTGAGCCGTGTCCCTCTCCTTCTGAAGACGCGCTGTTTGTCCCAGCGCCTTGTCCAGTTGTGATTGTAGGGATTCGAAGTCGTACGCTTGCTTCTCACGGTCCACTTGGAGCTGGAGATAAGGATTTGTTGAATAAAAGAGAAAAATAATTTTGTTATCCTATTTGGAAACAGGAGGCTTACCATGAAGCATTATTAAACAATTCAGTTTAGGTTCTAACCTGTTCTAACTGTCCAAACTTTACGTCAGTGCCTCAGCTTACGTCAAAAGCAGTTCATTATAGGACCTAATCTCTGTTAATGGTCATAATAGTAAGCCGGCAGGAATTACAACTGTCAGCTAACTCGCTACAGATTGCGTAAAAACGATGTCACGTGTACGAGACCAATCGCTATTGCTCTTTAAAAAAGATCTCAAAGTAGTAGTAGTAGCTAGTAGCTTCTAAGTAGTAAAAAAATAAAGAGGATTTGAGTAAGTATCTACTCTAGATTCACGACAAAAACAGAAATCTTTTACAAAGGTCGAACAATTTCGTAAACTGAAAATATCCAGTAAATCCTAATCCGATAAAAGACATTTTAGTCCTCCCTAAAATAACTCGAGAGCACTAAAGCTGATGTCTCGAGTTGTACACTCAGCTATTTATAGAAAATAATTGAATATCGTAGCGTTTCTAGATACTATTCGCAACAAAAACCGGGAAAAGATGAGAAATACTGAACCATTTTAACACTTTTCTGCGAAAAATGAACACGTTCTGTTACGAAATTCGGGCATGTACTTTCCAAATATGTTTTTGGACTGATGAAAATGTCTAAGATTAGATTTCATCATTTTCATAGGATTACGATGTGATTGCAAGATGATCTTAAGATCGTAAGATGCCATAAGGTCTGATAGAATTTGTCTACCGCATCTTAGGAATACAATCGTGATATATGCTTTTTTAAATTTTCATATGTATTACCTTTCTATATTATGCAAAGTCGCGGGCAAAAGATGGATCGGATTGGCACAGGACCGTGGTGGATGGCACAAACTGAGGGAGGCCTATACCCAGCAGTGGGTGAAGTCGGGCTATGGATGATGATGATGATGATTACCTTTCTAACTTCAGTAGCTGCCTTATCAAGCTTCTCTTGCAACTTGTCAATCTCAGAATGTGCCGCGTCCAGTGCCGCCTGCAATTTATCTTGTTGCAGCTGAGCCTTGCCGAGGGTAGCCTGAGTCCTTTCCAGTTCTTCTCTGGACTTGTCGAGCTCAGCCATGGCCTTGTCTCGCTCGGAGTGGAGACGACTGATGGAAGACTGCAACCTGTTGACGGAATTTTGTTATGATAATGACACTGTTCTTTGAATTGCCTGCAAATTTCAGACTAATATTTAAAAAAAATTATTAATTAGAGAAAAAATTTGAATGACATGTGTTAAAAAATATTATTAAAAATACTGACCTATCGTACTCTTCTTTTAAGCTGTCCTGTTCTGTTTGTGCATTCTCAAGCTTGGCCTTCAGACGGTACACCTCTCCCTGACTCTTCTCCAACTTCTCTTGCAATGCTCCAGCTTCAACTCTAGCTCTCTCAGCATCGGCCTGTGTGACTCTCAACTCTGCCTGAGTACGTCTCAAATCTTGCGCGGTCTTATCTGCTTTCTCCTGCACTCTGTCTAACTCTTGCGAAGTTGTCATTGTACTTCTGCCGAATGTTGTTTGAGAGCGTTCGATTTCGTGTTTCAGTCGTTCGTTCTCAAGTTCTAGTCGAGCTAAGCGTTGTTTAGCCGCTTCCCAGTCAGCACCAGATCTGCCTACTTCACTTGCAGCTTTGTCTAATTCCGCTTTAGATTTACCAAGCTCAGATTGCGAACTTTCTAGCTTAGCTTCAAGACGATCTTTCTCTGCCTGTGCTCTTTCAAGTCTGGCTCCGAGTTTTTCAACTTCACTCTCCAGTGCGTGTAGTTTCATTTTGTATTCTGCTATTTCTCTTTCGTGAAGCTCTCTTTCTTCGTTCTTTTCATGTTCAGCTCTATCTCTTTGTTCTCGCAGTTGCTGGATTTGCTTTTCTTTGTCGCCTATAACCTCTTCAAGGGAAGATAGAGCACCTTCAGAAGAACAATGGTGAGCTTGCATTGCGTTCAGCCTTGCGCGAGCCATATCTACTTGATTGTCCTTTTCTTTGAGTAGATCTTCAAGATTTTCAATCTGAAAACGTTTTGAGCTAAAACATTTTGCGGGATATTGTAGACAAAAATAAAAATGAAAAAAAATATAAGCAAATAAAGGCATAATAATGAATCTAGCTTAATAAATAAATATTAAACAAAATTATAAAATAATACAAATAAAATATAAAATACTTACGATAAAAACATAATAATGATGAACCAAGCTAAAATTCTACGCTTCCTGTAACACAAACTTTACTCTGACCTAATTTCGAGCACGTAGTCCATACCAAGATATTTAAGCGCAAAATTGCTTCGGGAGCCAAACATTAAACAGATAATTTTAGCTCTAACGATGACTCAGTTGATATATTGAGCACTTTATTTTAAAACATTTAATATTTTATTGAGTCCAAAATTAAAGTGCCGAACATTATTGAATCATTTTAGTAAGTAGTTCATTCAGTAAAATAAATAACTAAAAGTAGATTAATTTAAACAGGCTATATTTGATTTTTATCGTTTTCATTCAAAACGTTATTTTTTTCTATTCAAATTTAAGTTATTTAATACCTCTTAAATTTTTTAAGAAATTTAATTATAAACGACACTAATCAAGGTACACAAGTTTTATAATTTTAACATTGAACACGATTGCTCCGTCACCTATATGCTCATTCTTCTGTAAGTTTTTGTATCAATGAGCATTTCATTATGTTTTCATAAGCATTATTTGCTTATACTACCTTCATACTTTTATGATCATCTAGCATTGATCGTAATATGACATTTATCGAACGTTTTTAGACTTTGACTTCACAATTACTTGAACTTTGTAATTTAAAATACTTTTATTTATATTTTGAGAATACTGCATATAAATATACATATAACTTATAAAACAAGTACAGGACACTATTAACATAATACAAAACTAAATAAAATAAAGCTAAAAGGAATGAATAGTTAATTAAAAAGCTAATTATAAATTGGCTTCAAAGGGCACACATCAAAAGGGAGTCAAGCTAAAGAACTATATTTTAGGACAAATTGGAGCTTTTCATAGTTTAATGGCGGCTCTCATCAAAAATAATTTGACATAAATACTAAAGATTGTTTCTTTGGGAACGGTGTTGGCACATAATTATGATACTCGTAATTAAAAGCTATGTCACTTTAAACACAAGAGTATTCTCTTAGCTACTAAAATATGAGTAGTTTACTATATGAAAATAAATAGGTAAAAATATAATATGAGATTGCGATTCCTTATTTGATTCACATTACGGTTCGATTATAAATTTATAAAAAGCGACTGTTTGAAATTAATACATAAGGGTAAACAGCCAATTTCGCAATTTTATTATTTACATAAGTAAGTAAACGTAATAGAGAGGATTTAACAATAAACGAATATTTACTTTGAAATAATATCATTTTCGATTATATCAATGTTTGATTAGAGTAATCCGAAGAATGTTCATCGGACTCTCGGTTCAAAATGTTTTTCAAAATTAGTCATTAAGTCTAAAACATATTATGCATATATCACATTTTTTTTTTGAAAAACATGTACCTATCTAACGTCATATTTAATGTCCAGCAGGTACAACTTAACGTTCTAAAAGACTAATGACCAATACTCAAACGCCAATTAAATATATAAACCATTAAGGATGTTTTTTTCACATATTTGTATGGACAAATGTCAAATTATGTCATAGATCAGGACCACTTGCATGAAACTAGCGTTTCAGTATTTGGGCGTACTTATGCCATCCTTTTTATTTCGATGGTTATAAAAGGGATGACAACATCTTTAGTTAGTTCGGTTTTTAAGTTTTGGTGGCGTCAAAATCGCTACTATAATCTACCAACAACAGGACTTGCAATTTTTCCCGCGTACCTTTCGTTGCAGAACATTTATCTTCCGATCTTTGATCTCGGAGTGGTCTCTGAGTTCTGCCAACTCGTGTGCTGCTCCTAACGCTGATGCTGTCTTCTTGTCCAACATTCTACTCTTCTCATCCAACCTGGCTTTTAGCTCTTCCACCTAGAACGGAGATGACACATCAGCTTCTGCACAGCAAAATTGTCCAACAACCTAGGAATAAATCGTATCAACGTTTTGGTGATCCTACGTTCAGATTCATACGAGTAGTAAGACCATTCAAGAATATCTTTAGCATACAATAAGTTGCAGACCTTTTGTTCATAGCAGTTATTATGAGTATTCCTATTTAGTGATTTCTTGATCACTATATCTACTTAATATAGACTTCTTGGAATTATAATCATAAATCATAAGACTAAATTCTTAATTCGTATTATAAGTTTAAATATATTTATCTAATGAAGCAAAGCTAAGTTAAATCTTGAATTAAGTATATAAACATCAGCCGTAAAGTTGTGTGACCTTTCTATAAATTCCCTTTTAATGGAAAAGGGTACTTGAATTAAGACATGAAGAGTCAACCTTTTAAGCTTACGACCCACACTGCTGTTTTAGATTTTCAATAAAATATCAGACTATAGATTTTACCTTCGTATTGAATGTTTGACGTTCTTGGACCTTTTATATTTGAGCAGTTTCTCTACCTTAATACCATCGTATAGGCTACTCTACTCAAAATTCTACCCAATAATTTTCTACTTCATCTACATTGAATTCAATAAGTTCTAGTTTAAATTTGGCTTCATGGAAGGCAAAGTGAACACAATGTTCCGATGGCATACGATCTCTCGCTATTATGTTCTTATTCTTATACTTCGTTGTCATACTACGAGTAGACATACCTATGTTACAACTTACGTCTGTCTGAAGCATACTGTAATGTTCTTCTTTCGCACACAGCGACTCCTTGAGCACTGCTATATGCCGCTGGTAGTCCTGGTGCTGCTCTTCCAAAGCCTTCATCTTCGCCGCCATCGCCAAGATCTCCTGATCTCGTCTCTGAATCTCCAGGCGAAACTCATCCAACTGCTCATCATTCCACCATCCGAATATAAAATTAGACAAAACCCAAAACGGTTAGTAGAATGGTAATGGAAGACTCTCAAATATCAAAGAAATCTATCTACTAGGCAAAAGTGATGGAAATGAATTATCGATTATCAAAAACCACAATCTACTCAATAATACTGGTTCATGACTTATAGTAATGTTAGTACCGCGGGATGAGCGAGAAGCTTATGTTAGTAAGGAAATGTTCCCAGCACTTTGTTGAACACGAATACGGTGCCATGGAAGACATTTCAACAACTCATTCTCACACGTTCTCATGCGTCAATCATAAAACTTCTTAAATTTAATTAAAATTATGGAAAAAACCTTCCTGGAAAACTTTCTTTTACTATACACTAGAATGTGAAAAATCAGAAGCTTCGATGAGAGAAAGCTTTCCAGTGATCTATGTCGGGTGTGGTCGGACAGAGAACATCGACGATGCACGGGCGCCTACGTTGTGATACATTTATCTACCGTAGTGTGAGACAGACTGATGACATGACCACTAATGAGAGAGGTCGGGCCGGTGATGCGCTAGTCTAGTTGATGTCATGGCGGTTGCGGTAGTTGCGGTGGCGCGGGACCAAGCTGTACGGACGATGACTGGCGATCAACATCGAAAGCACAACATGATCAAACCAAAACGGATCGACGACTCCACACAAACATACGCTAACATTACGTTCGACTCGTTCGCCCTCGACAGTCTTTATTCTAACAGTCTATCTCTAATCGTCGGTCTCGGTGGCGACCCTCGGATCTCACATATCCACATCTAACCGTACAGTTACATCTAAATTCATATCTTAACCGCTCTCTCTAAGGCCCTAGTTAACAAAAATATTTAAATCGACATCTTTCAAGAATATAATTTCTCTTATATCAATAAAAATAGCTTTAACAACGAACAAGTTTACATAAAAATACGTCTCAACACATTCGGCGATTTCGGCTAATTACGGACTTAAAGCGATAAATTGACACGGTAGCGTTCGCCGGGCGCGGGGTCGCACGGCTGACACGGCGGCGTCACAGCGTGGTGGCGCTATAGCAGTGCACGGAAGAGGGCGCGAGGCGCGCGGGCCGCGGCGGAGGCAGGGGCGGCGGCGGCGCGCTCGTGCGCCCGTCCTTCATGACGCGCACGTCGTTCAGCAGGAAACTTACTTGTCGCTTGAACGGCGGCTCGGTCTTGTCGTAGAGCGAGGCGTGGCTGAGCGCGAGCGGCAGCGAGGGCGGCGGAGGACTGCCCAGCAGCGCCAGCTCGCCCTCGAGCAGCGCCACCTGCCGCTCCAGCGTGGCGATGCGAGCCTCCTTGGTCTCCAGCACGGCAGTGAGCGTGGCGCCCGCCGACCCGCCCGGCAGCCCCGCCGCGGCCAGTGCGCGCTCCAGCTGCGCCTGCAGCGCACGCAGCGTGTCGGCCGTCGCCTTGAGCTCCTGCAGGGGGAGCCGCGTCAGCCGGCCGCCGGCCGCCGGCTGCGTCGCGCTAAGCGCCGCTCGGGAGGGACGAGCCCTTACCTCGCGGCCGACGCTGACGCTCGGCGCGACGTAGCCCCGACCGCCGGCGACGTTCGCAAACTTGCCTTCTAAGGACCGATGGCTCGACCGAGAGTCGGCCGGCGCGAGACGTCCTCTCTAGGGTTATGTGATCGGGGATGAGCCGCTAAACATGCAATGTCGTGATCGGTTGTGTGTGTCTTCTTAAATTTTGGTGTTTTGGCCGAATTGGGTCACGCTCGGTTCGCGAGTTGGGTCTGATTGATTCTGTTTGTATTGTTGTGAGTGGCGGATCGGGATAAAGAAAACGATGGTGCTCTGGGATCAAGCTGACGGTGTCACAGATAGGTATTGAAAGAACGTGGGAGAGTGGAAAGCGAGAGTGGGACAAAGAGTTATGAAGCTATTGAGTGTGGTCGATCTTGAACATAAAAAGGCTCGCGACAGACACATTCGGCTCAAGAGTCAAGAGATGAATGAAATGAGATCTATCAAGAGCAACTCTAACAGAAACAGTGACGATGATAAAGGTATCACAAAATAAAACGCCCATGTGGTCAACAGTTCTAATCACAAGAAAAGCAGAAATGACGTGCAGACAGCTAAAACAAAGTGTAGGACACATAAACAGGATAGCAAAATTTCTAACGCCTGGTTAAAAGTTTTGCTATACAACAAACTCATGCAGCACATAACACGTAACACAAGGGTGCAATAATCACCTGCTTCTGTGCCATTGCCTGCATTTGTTGGAACATTTGTCGCTCTTCCTCTTTGCCTGAAAGTTATATCATACTGTACACCTGCTATAACTCCTATATTAAAATTGTTAGGTAAAGTTACGTACCCATGCCCTTGTTTTGAAGCATCTCCAGTAATTTTTTGATGCTTTCATCTCTCGCTTGTAATGTTTGCTTTTGTGTTTCGATCCGTAGCTCCAGTTCCTGTTGTGAATAGAAATTGAAAGATTTATATTTATCTTCAAAGCTTAGAGCACTTACTGTTTGTTGTTGTAACCTTTTGTTTCCTTCAAGATATTTTTTTGTGTTCAGCCTGATTCAAAAATATCTAGATTCAAGTGATTTTTGTAACCAATTTTTGTTTGTATAGATTTGATTATTATATTTAGGATTATACTCTATTATAAGGTACAGAACAAATGTATATTCATCACAGATCGCACGGGTGTACTAATGAAACTACCGAGATAAAATGTAGTCTATAACCATCCCAATAATCCATTCTACACATCGGTGAAAGAATTTTTAAACTCGGCTGAGTAGTTACGAAGATTACCTCCGTTAAACAAACAAAGAAACTTTCCCACTTTATAATATTAGTATAGATATTAGATGTACAGATAATGTATGGATTGGTTGTCTACATTACAACAGTTTTACCTTGATAGTATCCCTTAGTATCGCTATCTCCCTTTGCAGGTGTTCGTTCTCGGCGAAGAGTGCCTCCAGCTGACCTTGTAGCTCGGGCGCGGGCTGGCGCAGCCTGAGTCGAAGCTCTTCTTCCAGCTGACGGACTAGCATCGCTTGTTTCTGGAACAACAAAACAATCATTCATTTAAAAAAGTTAGAAGCTCACCCTGTTCTTCAAAAAGATTCGTCATTTGAATAAGGGTTTTATCTAATCCTATCCTATCCTACTATCCTACTTCCTTCCTACTAATATTATAAATGTGAAAGTTTGTGAGAATGTATGTTTGTTATTCTTTCACGCAAAAACGGCTGGACCGATTTGGTTGAATATGTAGTTACGTAATACCCTGGATTAACACATAGGCTACCTTTTATCCTGATATTCCCGCGGGAACGGGACTTACGCGGGTGAAACCGCGGGGCGCAGCTAGTAGTAAATAATAGACAGAAAATAATGTAATGTGTATAGAATACTTATATAAAATCTTTTATTTTATATACGTATCACGTCCCGGCTTTGTAGAAGAAGCATAGCAACTTTGTTTTACCAACATGAAATGTATGAAACTTTTGACAGATAACAACGTTGCTATGGCGAAAGTCCTACAGCCATCCGTAAGTTGGTTATAGGAACCGTAAGTGAAAATCCCTATACTTATTACATTAAACTATTTTGGCACCAACATTCTCTTAAATAAGTTTCACAACTCAAAAAACAAAACATTGGAAAAACAAATGAGATATTTTTAACTGCAACACTTTACCGCACAGTTTCGGTTTATTATTTCGTTGTTTAATTACTGTGAAAATGTTACAGAAGTTTTAATGAATCGTCCTAAAATGGAACGTAACCCTATATACTCGTACATGAGATGCTGTAATAAAAACTGTAATTGTTGTGGTACCAGTGGTTGTTCTAGGTAGCCAAAATACTGTGTATTATCTAACTTTTTAATCTACTTCAAAATAGGAATAATAATATACAAATACAAAATACAAATACAAATACATTTATTTACCGAAAACACAATATGTTTCATTACATCATCATCATCCGCAGCCTGATCTCTCCCACTGCTGGGAATAGGCCTCCCTTTGTTTCAGCCATTTCTCACGGTCCATTACAATAATTTTTATTTTATATGTAACCAAATATGTATTCGCTATTTATCTCGTAGGATAAACAATGAATAGAGTTCCATATAAAAAAGGATTTTTAATTATCGGTTTAGTATCAGTATTCAAAATTCTACCTTAGATAATCATTTTCGCCTTGCTTTGAATAAGTGTAAAGAAAAATTAAAACGTATCAATAAAGTAGATTTAAAATCGTGTTTGCTCTTTAAAATAAATGACCGATCTCAAAACTTTAAATACTTGTTTATCTTTTAAAAACTTAAATGCGTTTGTTTTAAATTCATCAGAATTCATTTTCATAAATAAATGGAAAATGCAGTGCGCCCATTAGTTTGACAAAAATCAACATACATTACAATTTTCGAGAGTCATAAAATAACGTAAAAACTAGCAGATTCGCCAATCTATCAGGATCCTACTTTTGGATCGCACGAAGTGTGGGTTTTATTGAACTTATAAATCGTAATGAATGGTACGTTGGAAATTTCGGACGAAAAGTACTTTTTACTACAGTGCAACAGATTTTTCGCATTTTTTTATCACTAGATTTATAAACTACCAAAGTAAATTAAAAACTGACTGAGTAAATTAAAACATCTTAACTTTACTAGGTTTATATTTTATGAACTAAAAATATAATTATACAACGACCCAACTTAATATACTTACTCATGATGTATTTCTTCACTACTTAGAATCTATCTCGTGATGCGCTTTTTTCGAAATTAAAAATCGATTAAGTACCAAAAGTCGAGGCACTAACCCACTCGGCGATCACGGTTCTATGATAGGTACCTACATGATGTTATACTGTGGGTTCATTCTAACATAATTAAATATTGCCATGTTCGAGATACGTTGGTAGGAATTTTGGATTGCGTTCAGCGCGCCCGACTCACGTACGAACACCCGTTTTATTAGTTTCGTCCGTACCTCCATGTATTATTGAACTATTTTATATTTCAACGGGGTATTCGTGAAGTTTTTCAACAGATTTTCGGGCAATAAAGTTGGCATTTTGAATGTATGTATAAAAATGTGAGAACTTTTCTAGAGCTTAATACTTTGCCACACCTCGTACACGATGACGATAGAGGAAAATTGAAATGAAATAAAAATATACTGTGCTTGCGCTTTTGCACTCAAACAATATAATCCTTGCAATGGTTGAAATAAAAACAATATTTGGTGCTAAAGTTAGAAGTAGACTAGTTTTTAGTACTTGCTACGTGCTAACTTAGCATTCAAGCCTACACATTGAATTAATTTATAATGAAAAAGGCACATACGCTTTGCATTGGCTACTTTTAGGTTAGATTTTTACTATCCTACGTTCTTTTATATATTTAAATCAATTCATTATTCATAATGACGATCTCTGTGGCGCAGTGGGTGAACGCCCGCTTGGGACTGAAGCTTTACTAAATTGTCTACTCTATACTTAAGACTCTTATTCATAAAAAATGACATTTTAATATAAGTTTAAGGAATGTTTTTTTCTTGTTACTCATATGGCAACAAAAAGAGATAGCAACAGATTTAATCTGTTTTAACTAATATGGGGTTACTGGTTGAATAACGTCTCATTTACACGATACAATATTCTTGCAAAATATTTGACTTTGGTTTGTTGAAACAATGCTCAGACTATTTAAGTGATGATGATGACAGTCAATTAAATTGTATAGGTACAAGATGCTAGAAAGCTGCTTTGCGTAATGGGACTTTACTATAAGTATCTACTCGTAGAATATAATCAATCAACTTTGATTGGAAATGATAAAACAAGTCCTAAAACTATTCTAACACACTCGTACATACGACAAATAAAAGCTACGAATCCTGGAAACTACCATTAACAAACAAAGATTTGCAGAGTACATAAATCGGAAGCGATTGGACAATGTAAACATACATACATACACATTACACACAATGACAAAATATTTGCTTTTGTTGCCTACAGTTGGATGATTCAGCTATAATGCAGGTTGGGAAATGTGAGTACATAATATAATTCATTAATGATAATGAAAAAAAATAGTTATTAAAGGTAGGGACGCACCTTGGAAACACAGTCGTGCTTTATTTTTGCTCACTTTTTAAACCTAATTTTTTTGTTTTAATTTATGTAATTCTTAGTGAGTAGCTCATCAGTTTCTATCATTTCTCACTTATAAAGATGACCATGTAAACATTATCATAAACGACATAGTAATATCAAGGTTTTCTAAGACCCACAAGGGCGACCCTTCCTGTCCCAATTTCTTCCTTAATTCCGCCCGAATCGATACTACCAAGGCTTACAATGGCTTGCCATCAAACATTTATGTGCGTGTGTTTTGATGCTGTTTTCTCTGTTTTAGAAAGGAAACATGATCATGAGTATTTGTAAACTGGATTCTGTTAGACTTTTACGTCCAGTGTCAATAAGGAGAATCTAGTACTAATCTAGTACTTACTATCTATGTAAGATTTAGAGCATTAGGCATTTGATTGCCGATCGCTTAAGATATTTGTTCTATGGAGTAGGTAGAGCTTATGAGGTTTAGAGGTATTTACAATTACAAACAGAAACAAAACTCATTTGTGCACCGTGGGGCTTCGAACCTACAATATTCAGATCGAAAGTATAGTGATAATTCATACAATTTGCCTTTTAAAACACAATCAGTACTTATAGGTAACAATAAAATAGTCTTTGTTACAAATAGACTAATTGCTTGCCAAAAAATCTTTTATGTTTACCTTTTCAGCTCACTTACGATTAAAGAATTGTGAAATATAATTATTCTACAAATGCCTCGATTAAAGACCAGTTTACTTTCAAAACAAACAAATGAGAAAAAGAAAGCCCCAGCTCTAAACTTAAACAAAACAATTTAACTCCCATTAGGCTGTGCATGTCAGATTACGTGAGTGACGTTAGATTATATTCATATGACACGCAAACCCCCTACCTACCCCTTAAATTCACCCCTTTTTACTACTCGCACTATGCAATGACCACAGCATTTTAATAACAAATTAAAAATACTAATTTTAAGCTGAATTTACTGGTACTAATTTTCAGGTTTCGTATGAGCTGAGCAAGTGGCCTATATTTAGTACAAGTTTCAACTTAAAACTTACCTACAATACAAACCTACCGAGACCAACTATAGCAAAGAAAATATCTATAGCTCGTTTCGTATCAGGATATATAATTGCCTATGTGTAATTCCTGATCATGAACTACCTATACCTATACATTTTAGTTTCAGCGAAATCCATATCTTTTGAGGGAAAGAGTAACAAAATCTATACATTCATACAACTTTCAGTTTTTTTTATAGTTTCGTAAAGTGCAAATAAATATTCAATAGACACACCACACAGTATATCTAATAGCTCATAACCCAAATCTTATTTTTGGATACGCTGAAGATTGTACAATTTTAACAAACAATCATGGTAAAAAATGGTCACTTTAATATCACATAGACGACTTAAAATAACACCCTCTAACATGTTATAAACTAGCTACACAAAAACGCATAAATTCATCCCCCAAACGACAGCTGATTGCGACCCCCGCCCCCACCCCTCGTAGCTGTGATCGTAGCGTATCGATTTTACGAGAGGTAGTTGAGCTTAAAAGCCTTTTTAGACAGCCTGCTTCAAGTTTGGCGATACCTTTATTCTGAGAAACATACTCGTATGTAGGAAAACGTACCGGAATAGTTTTTACTTGATTTTTTTTAAGATCAAAAGTATCATAATCGGTTCAGCTTTTCTCGAGTTTTAGTAAAACAAACGCACAGCAATTCAAATTCATAATATCAATTTCATATAATATACGTGAAATTTCTAAATATGAAATAGAAAAAGAAAGAAAAGCTAATGTAGGTAATAGTTCAGAATAACCCTATGTTAATTTAAGTAGGTAGTATAATAACATTTATCTATACAGTCCAATTTATTTGTTTGTTACGCTTTTACGCCTTAATCATTTGCTCATGCGTTGTCAGGGGTGCCTTCCTGAAAATAATATAAGCTGTTACCCAGAAGAGTTTGATGAGCTAGAAAAATCTAGTGAAAAAGTATAAAATACTAAATAAAAAGCGTTCAATGCTCAACACGAGTGCATTGAACCTTCGAGTATATTCAATCAACGTTCGATTATTTAAAAATCGAATACATGAACACTGGAAATTAGCACTCGATTCTAGGAAAAAAGTTACCAAGGAGTTTATTACATCCACTTATACATAAATGCGTGCGTTTCGCTCCTTCTAATTTTGAACCAAGAAAGTAATCTTGATAATAAAAATTACTTCAATGGTGGTATTGATACCATCATTACCATCCACTCATCCACAGAACCCTTAAGGTTCTGTGAATGAGTGGAAAAGGCATTTCATCTTAAGCCGGATTATGCAAGCTACAAACGATCGTCCTTAAGCGATCTTCGAATCGAATCGAAACTTTTAGTAAGATTTTTCTTATGAGGCCAAGTAGTCAGTTACAGACTTGGTATTTGATTGTTTATGTATTCTGTAATAAATAAGTAATAGAATTGACTGACTGTGTACCCAGAAACGGCTAAAAATATAGGTAGGTACTTACATAAAGTTTATCGTAAAACTAAAGACACAGTTTTTCTTGTTTTAATATTTACCGGACAGAAACTAAAAACTGCTTTATTAAACCCAGCTACATTTTACATCTTCCAAACTTCTCAAGGAAAACTTAAACATTTTCAAGTTTCTAGGACGAAGTTTGTTTGCGTCTTTTTAATAAAGTCCTACCTACGTGTATAGCATACTTTATTTAGCAAATATGTCTCTCCTTTGACTAAGACTTTGACTAGACATATTGAATTAAGAAGAATTTTTTTTCACAAATAAATGGGTGACTAACAACTGAGCGCTTGCGTGATTCAAAGTGCAAAATAGAACGTTAAATGTTTTGATTAAAAGCTATAAAGTTTATTACTAAATCATGGCAGGACTTCAGGCGAACTAAAAACTCGCCATTAAATTTTACGAAGCACAATAGTCGGATTCACACAATACGATTATGGATCGTTGTTAGCAAATAGCCAATCACAGTTCGATATTTGTAGTTTGGATCGCGATCCTGCCGCAATAGGAGCGTGGTGTAATCAATTACACCGAGTTTACTCATGAAAGATCAATGAGTAAATCGGAGGTAAAAAAGAAAAAAATATATTGAAGTAGGACCTCAATCACTTTGACTCCGTCTTTCATAATCTATGCATCTATTTTACGTAACAGGTTGCATTGCACGTTTAGCAATATTGGAATACTATGGGTTCTCTCACGATGTTTACCGATTGTCTGACCAATCTGACCTAACACTCACATGATTCATTGGATGCCACTGGATGCTCTATTGGCCTATTTGATGAGTAACTTTAATATTGGCCCAGACCTTTGACTAGAGTGTTGCATTGAAATTATTTTGGACTTTTAGCACAGAACAAAGATTTTAGTTATCTTTCAAGTCGTGAATCGAATTCACTACAAATTCGTGTCAATATTTTTTGTAATAAACCAATAGTATGTGGTTTAGCATTCTCTACCGCTATGTCTTCCGTTATAAGTCTTAATTACGAAAAATTATTATAAAAAAACAATATTTAGGGATAAAAATTCATACATTTTTCTACATTTAAATAATCTTGTACAGACCTACCGAATATTAATGTAAAAATAGTATTGATAACAAACTTATTTCAAATATCAAAGTAGCTCTGGAAACTGCCTGCTGTACTAGGAGTACATAAATCAGCAGGAGTTCACCAAGTTCACTTTTGCAGTCACGAGAGAAGCGCGGGGCACGTCATATTCACCTACTAAACCATTTCAACTTAATTTTGAGACTATGAAAGTTAGAAAGTCATAATTTTTATTTTACGATTTTCTTCAACTTTCTTTTGCCAACTTTTACTGAAAGTTAAACATGTTTGAAATTTTAATAATGATCGGTTGGAACTCTTTATTTTGATGATAAGATACCTACTGTTATTTTAATAAACGAGTTTTTTTAAACTTTGTTTTTCTAAAAATTTGCAATGATTAAAACCAATCGATTTGATAGTTAAAATAGTGTAAACGTTTTGTATGGGAAAATGTTTTCGCTTTTATTTTATTGTTTAAGTAACTTTCCAATGTTTCCTATAGATTACGAAGGGTAATTATTATTACTTATGAAGTGTTCTATAGAAAATAATAAGAAAATCGGTCTAGCCATTCTCAAAACATATTGAGTTATTAAACCACCCCGACTATGTTTTATATATTTAGAATAGGATGGTTTAAAAAGGTTTTAAGCGACGTTTAAGAAAGACTTATCAAAACTTCTGAGATGGAACAAGAGAGAGCGAACAATGAATCAATGTTGCAGTCTCGCCCGTCTATTTTTAACTAAGGTCATCGCCACCCGATAGATGGCGGCACCGCGCCTTTCATTGATCGCTTACGTAACCACCCATTCAGAGCGGCCGGAATTATTCCAAACTTGAATGGTTGGTTTTTTCACCAATTAGAGTTTACCGGTTATTGGTCTTTAGAATTTTTGAAAATGGAATTTTATTTTTAAAGGAATGGAAAGCACAATAGAGTTACTTTGCAATCTTCACAATTTAGCACATGAAGGCATTCTAAAAGGCAAACCTACAAACTTATCGACAAATTGAAATGAAGAAAAAATCCTATATTTCTTAAAAATACAAAAATCCGTTCCTAAGGTGTCATTCGCCCCATCGATCTCGAGAAAACTCTTATGAGCTAACTTTAAATCTAAATTAAAACCGTAGAAATGAAAATATTTATTAAAATTACAAGAACTCATTCTTACGAAAGCATTCATTTCAAAGTCCAGTTTTCTTGTGTAAAACCAAAAGAACACCGGAAATGTTCATAGTAAAATGTATTAAGTGCCATAATTTTATTATACGACTTGTCTTGTGACAAGAAAAACTTTTGATAATAAAGATAATTTTAGCACTGCGACTTTTTAGTTAAAGAATTTGCTGAAATATTTCGTTTTTAACAGATTTCAAATAAAGGAGAAGGAGGGGAGAAGAAAAAAGGAGGAGGTGTTATGCTCCACTGTTTATTTTTAGCTTCTATCGCGGGCCTTGAGCGTGGAGACCGAATCCAGAAATTCTAATAATAAAAAAAATAATAAAATTTGACGGAGGTAATCTCCGAAACTACTGAACCAATTTCAAAAATTCTTTCACTGAGTGTAGAATGGACTGTCTGGATGGTTATAGGCTACATTTTATCCTGGTAGTTTCATTAGTTCACTCGTCCAAAGCCGGGACGTGATGCTTGTAGTTGATAAAGACCTTTCCCAAGTGTGGTGTAACAATTATTGTTCCTAATCATTTCTATGAAACATGATACCCTAAGGTCCTGACCCATCTACTCAGCCGTGAAGGATAGAGGGAGCTCCGCTAAGAATTAATAGATCGGAACCAAGTGTATGAGCAACAAAATCGTTCGTTCGTATGTTCGTCCAACTCTGGTTACGGAGTTTTTAGGCCGCCTAAATGTCTCCATCTTTATTGGGACCGGTATGGTCGAATATCGACCAAGATCTTAAAATCAAAATAAATAATAAAAAAATAATGACATAGCATTCTTTAACTTGTCCTAAAAAGGTAGAGGCATTTTATATAGACAATTTTAAGCATCTTTACAAAAATTATGTTAGAATACCTGATTTCATTTTTTTTTGAACTGTTTGGACTGCCGGGATGGTTATAGGCTATATTTTATCCCGGGAGTTTCATTAGTACACATGCGCAAAGCCGGGCCGTGCTGCTACTATGATTATAAAAATAATACGCCAAAAGCCGCGACTTTGTTTTGTATCGTGTGTCCAAATAGTAATTGTATTTATCTACGAAGAAAATAGCACTTTATAGGGCAATGAAACTGTCTTCTCATTTTATAGAACAGTCAATTTTATTGGAATAATAAAATATAATGTCGTAACCGGCTATTTTAGCGGTTTATTGTTTCTGACCGACTTTTCTGAGCTTATCCTATTTTTGTGGGTTTTAATACTTAGCACTATTATACACAAGCCCAGTTCATGTATTTAAAGTGTGTGTGTATTTAGTGTCAAAATCCTCTTTTTGAGATTCAAGGAAAATTGAGCTGAAAGTGTTTGAACACTCAAATTTAATTATGTTATTACCTACTCGTACTAGAATTGTTATTGTTTCGGTAAATAATACAAAAAGGTAGAAATATTTGCCTAAAACGTATTTGAAATTTTTTAAAATGAGGTGATAAATTATATTTTGTGTATTTAGATCATCAAGTAGCTATGCTTCTTTTTATAAAAAAATACTTCCATATTTTTCAGTCATTTGTCTGTCCGTAGAGGATTACTAGATAACGATTATTTACATTGTATATCTGGGTATCAACGGATTCTTGTGTACAAAGGCACCTTAAAACAACAATGAAAATATTTGTAGGTAAATAAACCTTCAAATAATATAAACAAATCTGAATACATAAAAATGTTTCCCTTAAAACAAAGTACTTATCTGTATTTAAAGTCTATTATTCACAAAACAAAAAATACATTAAAAGCTTGTTTTAACTGAGCAAACCGCCGAAAACCTTGGATCCCACATTCATCCTACTAATATTATAAATGTGAAAGTTTGTGAGAATGTTTGTTATTCTTTCACGCAAAAACGGCTGGAAGATTTGGTTGAAATTTGGGATGTAGATAGGTGATACCCTGGATTAACACATAGGCTACTTTTTATCCCGATATTCCCGCGGGAACGGGACTTACGCGGGTGAAACCGTGGGGCGCAGCTAGTCTTACATAAACTTTCAAGAGTTTTCAAGTAGAAAATACAAGTTTGTTCAAACAAAGTCTTGTAGGTACTCTTGAGTATTGAACATTAAATCATACATTGTAATTATTATCTGAGATAAACTTTAGCGTAGGTAATAGTTAGTTTGTATATGAGTTCGTAAAGTCGGAAAGTTTTATTGCTCGTTTAATCAAAGTTGCGTGGGTTTGAGACAATGTTGCATATTGCTAGGTACGGTCTTATAATAGCCTAGTTTTTGATCAAGCCTATAATACTGCCAATATTGTTCTTTGAGGCTTAACATTCTGTGGCTTAACGTCCGAATACTGACCAATTGAATTTGAAGTACTTTAACATTTGAGACGTTTTACTTGTAAGACGTGGTCTCTCCTCAATAATTTTACTACAAACTTTATCAGTAAATATTTGTAAGAACTATTTCATGAGCTTGCAAATGAACTTGACGATAATCATAACAAATACTTACACACTATTGGTGACCCATACAAAAAACATCCCTATCTCTACACACCAGAGCTTTATTTCCTGTACTCAACATAAATTGTTACAACCTCTATTTCCAAGAAAACAAGGTGCAATCCTACAGGATTCTTAGTCTGAAGAGTGCAACTAAAACGGTTCCTTATGTCCTAGGATATAGGGGAGTGTTTGGTCTGAACGTGCTATCTTAGGTAGAACATTTCAATTAGGGCCTGTAGAAGCAGCTTGTGGGTATACAGGATGGTCTAAGTGATAAATGGATGAGTGAGTACTAAGTCTTTGAGAACTTGATACAACTTTTCTTTTGCAAAGAACTTTATTTAGCGAGCATCTTTTTGATCCGCAGCCATTAGCAATAAAGTTTGTGGCTTTTTAGATTGCATAGGTCATCATAGTTAACTTTGACCACAGCTTTGACCCATAATTATATTTGCCTAAACTAATAGAAAGCGGAGAGAATAAGAAATATATTTTCCTAAAATCATCATCATGGTCAATCATCAGTGGACGAGACTCGCGAGGGATGAAACCGCGGGGCGCAGCTAGTAAATAATAGTTACTAGTTGACGATAGTGCTATTATTCAGCTAAGCTTTCCTTATTATAGCTCACACTTAGTAATGATAGTTTTAAATTATAGCTATTTAATGCCTCATTATAGCTCAAAGACCTCCTCGGCGCTCAACGATTAATTGCTTTTAATATGAATGTTCAATTCTAATCAATAACATACACATAGTTGTACGAGTATGCAGAAACCGCATCGCAACAGGGCGGTGGACACAACTGTTTCTAATCCCACTAGAGAGGTTGGTCGCGAGATAGTTCAAGCTCTAGAGAGAGACAATAGTGTGAAGGATCGTCCTTGATCCCTTTAATCCTATTACGGCCTGCTACTTAGAACAATCGGGTGATTCAACTACAAAGAAATAGAAAAAGGAATAAAACTGGGCATAAACGAATAGTCACTTTTTAAGTAATTACTAGGGTTTCAAGAATGACATTTATCAACTATTTATTTGAAAACAAGCTGCGCTCGCGGTATTACCCACTGTGAATAGTTTTCACTCCTGTGTGAATACTCGGATCAAAAGTAGCCTATGTGTCCAGGACAAGCTATCCTGTTATTCTGGTTTCATTCAATTTGACCCAGCCGTTTGAAAGAGTAGTAACAAACATGCAGACTTTTACGCTTATTCAAACCAACTCAAGTTAAATAGGTTACTATATTTCTTAACATTTCATTTCATTTTCATTTCATTTATTTCAGGAACAATATTTACATTGTATTTGAAATTACATAGGTGCTAGAATAGAAATATTACAAATTACAAACATAAATAAAAACAAGGTAATACGTACACAAATAAAAGAATATAAAAAAAAAACACACAAAAAATCATAATAATGACAAGAAAATACCTAAACTAACTATCTCTAATCTAATCTAATAATCTCTTTCTCACAGCTATATTTGAACGGCATATTTCCATAAAAGAATTTCCGTGTGCTACTGTAATATCCAGAAATTATTTCATGAAAGTTTTAAATGTGAAATAGTATAATTAGATTTTCGCTTCTATCCCAGACCACAAATGCTAGGGCAAAGTTAACCGACGGAATTAACTTTGAATCCTCGACGAGTTTGGACGCCATTTTAACTAGATGAGTGCTGTGTCCTATTTCAAAGGCATAGTTTTATTTACATACTATTAAAGAGACCACAAAGTAAACGGATTATGATTAAATAAAACCGTTGGGTATTTTTTAGTAAATATTTGATAATAGATTTTTACTACTATTTTCTACAATCGTTCAATAATTTGAAAAGGTCACATAAATAAATAAATAGAAATAAGAGCTCACAATTATTTAAAATAAAATGTAATAATTTTGATGTAAGTACATACAATAATGTAGAAATTCTATTACACACTAAGAAATCTAGAGGACGTCTTGCAAATTTCTAAAAAAACCTCATCAATACCTCAAAGATACAAATAATGACTCTGCTCTTCAGTCAATCTACCTAAGTATAGAACAAAGACGGATTTGTTTTGAAAGACAAACTAAAGTTATTTATCCATCAAAATTACACATCAAGTGAACAATCCAATTATTTGATTCATTTTGAATAAATAGCAAACGCCTCGGTTCATCTCTAATTGAATGAGGTCTGAATGGAGGCGCCACGGGAAGTCGTTAACGACACCTGCAGGGGGCTTATTGTACGGGAAAATGAGAAAACCTTAATAATTGGGTGTAAAAATTGACACTGCTTGTCGGTTCAGTATAACTTTGGAGGCGAAATACTTTGGACCACTGGTTTCATCTAATTAATTTACTAAAAACTAAAAAGTTGTTTGGTTTTTACCACCTTTATTATTGTTATTATTACGAGCCTGTAGCGTCCCACTGCAGGGCAAAGGCCTCCCATGCTTCCTTCCACTCGTTTCTATTGAGAGCTAGTGTGGTCCAATGTGGGCAGAATGAGTCGAGTTCATCCCTTTTTACCACCTTTACTGAGGAACAACTGTACAAGGGAATGGGTGGAATATTATGGTAGTACGATGTAGTTAATACTACATCGTCCTTTGTAGTACCTGTAGTAGTACTATGTATGTATCAGAGAGTATTTTAATTATTTGTTTTTGTGTTTATCAGTTAACTTTATAGTGCTTTTATATCACTTGATAGTGGTGGCTAAATTCACAATCACCAGCCGTGCGAAGTCAAATAGAGAAGAAAACAAAATAAAATAAAATAAAAAATATCTTTTGGACATTCCACACAGAGTCATCTAGTCCCAAGCTAAGCAACTTAATGCTTGTGTTGTGGTAACCAGATGACTAATATAATACTTAGATACATTTTTTTTTGTAAATACATACATATTATAGATAATTGCTCATTATGACGTAAAAGCCTGTCTCATGTTGTTCAAAAATATCATTTAGTATCTTTTCATTTAACTACAATTTTATAACTTCAGGAAAAGTAAGTTCTCTCCGGGGTTCATTCTATTATGAGTTTTTTCTATTGTGTTTTCCTCAAGTTGGTGAACTCGAAGAATTTCTATAGGTTTATCAGTTTCGTTTCGGAACCCGGGACAGATGCCACATTTCTTCTGAAGTCACGTAGGTTTCTGGGATCCGAAACTCGACAATGAACCTTTATTTGTAGGAATTTTACAGAACATTGATTTCGAGGTAAATTCGACTGTGAATTAATGTCTTTATTTTCAGCACATACCTAAATCTTCTGAGCTGGTAAAGTGGCTAAACCTGCTAAAGTGATTGGACAATGTAATAGCAGTTTTTCGAATTGACTTGACTTTTATCTCTAAGATTTAATACTAAAACACATTTTTTAAAAACATACACATTATAAATAGGAAACACTCAGACACGGAATAAATATCTGTAGAACATACAAACATCTTTCACATAGCGGGAATCGAACCAGCAACCTCCGGCGCCACAGAGATCGTCAATCACTTGAATTGTGTGACTTTGTCTTCGCAGCTTGAGTAATCAGTCCAGCATCAACCCACTAACTAAACATAATCAATGTTAAATCAATCATGTTTCCAGACCCTTGAAACAGAACAGACATAGAAGACCCTTCTAATAATTACATTCGAGGCGCCGTCATGGCTATAGCTGGCAACCCGCCAGACGTGACAGGTGGCGAACCTGTTGACTGACTTCCTAGTTTGTAGCTAGTAAAGATTTACTAGTTTGTATGATTTAGGTTTTAGGCCATCGATGTCCGTCATATGTCAAAAGGAACAACTACCTGCGCCCTATGAAGCAGGGAAGCACTCAGCTGTACTAGTTGTGATTCAAATGTGGGTCTCATTGGGCTCAGCGTAACTAAAATACTTATATAGTAAGTAAAGCACTACTAAAATATTTTATATACGATGTACATCCATTAAAAAACATACAGTGGAAAATAGAACTTAATTTATGAAGTCGTTTAGAACTAGTTTTAGAATTATTTAGTCGAAAACTAAAAGAGAAGTAATTCATGGACAAAAATTGCACGTCGGGATTCAGAACAGTGATGACAAATAGCATTACTAATATTCGTATCGAGACGATGTGTTTAATGTATTGGCACCGAACCAACGGCCTAGCCCACTTGTGTTTGTTTACAACTAAAATAGATTTTCTTACGACAAAAAATTGCCTAATTATAACGTTGATCATGTTTTGCTGTTGACAGACGCTACATAACGTAGCGTTCCGATTTCATAAGGATTCTTTTAAAGGATGTTTCAACGCTATAGGAATAAAATACGACACTTAAAGGAATAATTCGTCCCACAGCGGGGATCGAACCCACAATCTCTACATCCCAGGTAGACCACCACTGCGCCACAGAGGTCATATTACTCATTACTATTATATTCACGCTAAAGCTCAATCAGATAAGCCCACAAACAACACTAACACTTGAGTAAAGTTCTTGAATGAAGTGTCTTATAGCGCTGTTATAAGTGCTTGAGCAGTTCTGAAGATCTAACGATTGAAGCACTAGTGTTTATAATATGTTTTTTTTGTTGGTTGAGAAATAGCCAAAGATTGGGATAAACCCTATCACTGGAGAATGTTGGATGAGACGCATCAATGTAAATAAAAACAATGATAAGTAACCTCATTCGGAACGGACAATAATAGGGAAATACATTAATACCTAGTACTTTAAGATAATTAATACTTTTTCTAATAGTTAGACTAAGCGCTTAGTGGAGCGCTTCCGTCGACAGTCACATTAAATTAACGACCCCTCTTTTAAGTTGCAAGGAAGCTTTGAGACAAATCAACAGTCGAGCAAATAATTCGAAGTAACCGCGTTAAAAATAGATGTATGCAAACCAAGTATATGGCAATTTCCCTATCAAATAAACTCCTCCATTTTTCACAGCCCAAATTACAACAGTTGGCAAACTGACAAAGCTGATATTTAAATTATGATTCTTGCCCTATTTTATTTGGCGTCCGGATGGATCCTTGTGCCCATTCGGACTACAGCCTTTTGGCAGTCGCCTGTCTGTCTATGGAAATCTCTATGGATGCTTTATTGGCTCTCCACTTGAACCCAGATAGATAAATTACTAAAAAAAAACGTTTGGCAGTCGGGGACTGCCGTGGTAAAGCTATTGCATGCCACCTAGAGGCGAGTTGCTGAACTAAAGAGACAAGCGTTAGGTTTTTTCGTTACGGAATTTCTGGATTCGGTCTCCACGCTTAAAGCCCGCGGTAGAATCTATGCAATAGCTTAAAAAAATCAAAACTAGTTTAACTTTGAATTTTACGACACGGAAGTTCTACGATCTACCATTTTTAATACGTTTTGGCTTGTTACATATAATTTGGTAGTTGCTACAGAGGCTCTACGGAAACTCTACGAAGGTTACGAAAGGTCTACGAACTGAATAATTTCATTAACTGAACGCTTATTGGTCTCGAACCTATTTGGTAGACGCCAACTTGGCGGCTACAGAAATACGTCACCTATATTATCATCCTTAGCAATATTTATCTGTTACTATGTATACTTAATATGTATGTATTTACAAAAAAAAATATCTGTGTGGTGAATCTGTCATCCGGTTACCATAACACAAGCAATTAATTGCTTAGCTTGGGACTAGATGACGCTGTGTGGAATTTCCAAGAATATTTATTTATTATCTTTGTCTCATATTTTCATACTTTTAGACCTACTTGCATAGTAACATCATTGGCAGACGCCGACCTGTCTGGCTACGTATCTCTACGAAAGCTCTACCGCAGCTCTACGAAGGCTACAGAAAGGTCAACGACCTGATTTTCATAATCTTTATGCCTATTTGGAATGTAAACTCATTGGCAGACGCCAACTTGTCTGGCTACAGAGGCTCTACGTATGTTCTACGAAGGCTACGAGAAGAAGAAAAAGAATTACTTCTAATATGATCCTTCTAAAACAATTTGGGTTTTCATTTAAACACTATAATAATAAATGCTATTGAATGTTTTTACTGAACAAAGTTTTGAGAGATCCTTTTTGAAGTAAAACATTACATTTCTTCACGTATTTCTCTTGGGCAGAAGCTTAATGTACATGAAAGGCCCCGCGAGATATTATCTCGGGTTATGAGAACAAGATATCTCGTTTGGACTATAAAGATCTGAAAAATTGGAGTTTTATGTAAATGTTACAGCCATTTTGGTTTCATATGGAAATATGATTGGACTTGGTCTTATGTTAAGAATTTATAAAGAAGATTTTTTCAAGAAAATAAATTACTACCTTACCTTATTTTATTCATTTCCCGACGTTTCGAAAGCGTTACAGCTTCATAATTTAATATTACTGATCGCAAAAGTTTAAAATGTACTAATTCAAATAAATTAAAATACAGCAAACTCTCAGAATTAAATTTTACTAATACCGGAAAAGCTTGATTTTAATATTTTTGAATATTGTCTAATTATCTGAATGCTTTAATAGGTATTACCAGGACACTTTACTCGTCCCAACTATAAAGTTGTTAGGCCACGATAAAGGACATTAAGACCCAAGTACTTCATCAAGTTTACCACTAACCCATACTTTACCAAAAATGTTTTCTATCACACTAGTAACATGGTATAAATCAGTTAAAACGTACAACATTTATTCGACTAAATGGGAATCAATCGAACAAAATCGATAGCACTTATCTAAAATCAGATCGGCTTGTCTATCTGGGTTGTACAGAACTTTAAATGGTTCGTTGTTGGAGTTGGTCGATACTTTGATACACAGTCAACCACAGTTTGTAATTTCATTTAATTTTATAACTAACTAGTTGGTGCGTTTTATAACTAACTAGCCCATCCCAGCTTTTCACGGGGTGGTACTGAAATTTATGAGGATCAAAATAGAGCCTATGAGAGTAAAAAAGTCCGTTCCACACATCGGTAAAAGAATTTTTGAAATCGAATGATTTGTTTCGGAGATTCCCCTTTACAAACCTTTATAAACCTATGTTAACTCGATCTTGTTTGAAATTATTTTAGTTACTTAATATTAATAATATTCAAAGAATGTAACTTAAAACAGTTTAACTAATACCAAGTATGCGCTGAATCTTCATCATTTAACATCAAGGAATTTTAATTGCGAAAGTTCGACGTTTGCCTACAGAAATGGATTGAATTCACGTCTACCTTGGGATTTATCTTTGATATTAGGGTAGGTAAATGTTGTAAGCTTTCAGACGATCAAATATTTGTCAAACTTGCTTGACGTAATGATCTATTAAAATCACTAATGCCACCTTTTGAAGAACATACAATTATTGAGATGATGCTAATTGTTGAGATGGCGAGTTGAACTCGACTCTTTTAATAAGGAAGCTACTTTTTCAATTTAAGTCATTAGCATAATGGTCCCTCCATTAAACAGAGAAATGTAAATAGAAAGAAGAAAGAAGGCCTAAATCACGTAGCATTATGCTTTTAATCATAATAATAATAATAGTAAACTGTAGTGACGAAGTTTTAGAATTATTTATTTTGTTTTTTCAGCCAGTCGCGTGCTTGATAAAATAAATGATCGTCTAAAAAGGCCTTATAACTTCAAGTATAAATGTAACATCTTATCTCAGTCATGCTGCGGCTTAGAAATTACATCATTTGAAGCTGTGTGTACATTGAGTGAGAGGAATATTTCCTACTTACTTTTGATTGCTCTGAAATGCCTTACGTTGTTTGTCTGGCTTCTTACTGAAGCTTGACTATTGCCTGCACTAGGTTCTTGCCTGATTCTTTGCCTGTTTTTTTTTATTTGTATGGCGTACCTGTAAATAATGTGTCTTACTCTCTACTTCTGTTGTTAATGTAATGTGTGCTCTGTTTCCAAATAAATATATTTTTATATTCTATTCCATGAAACGAGTATATGAATGTGTGCGTACAGTTAACCATAAAAGTGAACTTTTAGATCTCTATAAATCAAAATCGATATCCTCTAATTGATACCTTCATAAAAGTGAAAAATCTTCAAAGTCAAGTTATAGTCTCATCTGAAAGTGACCGAACTGACATTAGAGTAATTCAGAAAATGTGATTTTCACTCCTTGTTCTATTTTATGTCGTCAATGAAATGATAAATAATGAATTTCTTTACTTATAATAATTTATAGTTTAATAAGTATGCCATGCCTAAGGATTATAGCATTGGTGTGCAAGTAGGCCAATGCAAGCAAGAAGAAAATGGCTCCTTTCATTGACCTATCACCTCAATGAGAGGTCCCAGGCATGCGTATTGCGTATGACGTAAGACCACTTCGGGCGATTTCGGCGGTTTCCGTCCGAACTCGGGTCGAACACGATTGGTCTGTTGATCGCGTGCGATGATTTGTTTGGGACGGTATTTTAAAACTTGATTGCTGATTCGATTTTAGTATTGACATTTTCGAGGCGATTGTACCAATTTACTCTGCAAACATTTAGAGATACTTAGTACTTATTTTGTAGCGAGTAAAACGAACAGAATATTTTTTACTGTTGAAAAATAGAAAAATTAAGTTAACAAGACACAAAAAAGTATTCTACATAGTAAAAGTTGTAACTGAAAGTTACGTCTCTTTCTATTTCATCGCCCTTTGGGGGTGAGAAAGAGACGCCGAATAAACTATACTACTGCAGTTACAGAATACCTACAATTTGACTCACCTGGTTCTCCTGATTGAGCAGCTTCAACTGGTCATTGATAAGGCTGTACTTAGCACTCTCCTCCTTCCTCAGCGCTCGTTCCTTCTTCAGCTCCGGGCTCCAAAAGGTCTTGATGCTGTGCATGCTGGAGCCGAGCTTCTGATTGGTCAGTTCCAGTTCCTTCTTGAGGTTCCCCAGCTCCCGCTGCAGATCGGAATTCTGAGATTGCAGCTCTCCAAGGAAGAGAGGGGGTGGTTCCCGTCTGTAGTACTCATCTTCTGGGTGGTGGGTGGGCGGGGGAGGGTAGGAGCGGTCGTAGTCTCGCTCGAGGGACTGGTAGCGCATGGGGCGAGTGCGCGCGCGGTGGTGGGCCCCGGCGGAGGCGCTGCGGCCGCGCTCCTCGGGCGCCGGCGAGGGCTCGTCCTCCCGCGCGAGGTAGGGGCTCCGCCGAGAGGGGCTCCGGTCCTGCGGGAGGCGGGTGCGCGCGCCGCCTGCCCACTCGCGGCCGCGCCATTCGGCCTCCCGCCGGTCCTCATCGGCCGCGTACTCCCGGAGATACAGCTTGGCAGCTTGCCTCACTCGGGACACATGACTCCGCGACGGTCGCGCGACGACTGAGCCCTCGCGGCCGCATCGATCGACAGCAGCGCGCTTGCGCGGACCCGCTACAACTCAGCGCGCACAGCGATTGATTCCCGCCACAGAACTGCTAGCACGCTGTGATATAGAAACATCACTGCCCAGTTTCTTCCTTGATTACCTGAGCACTCGTAAATTCAAAGTGTTTACGTTTTATGCCTGCGTATCTTTTTATAATCTCTTAATTTTACAAGATGTTTTTGTTTCAGGAATTTACTGAATCACAGCATATTTTTAGAATGGAATTTTGTATCCAGACATAACGTCAAACAAAATATCAAACTCCTAAATCATAGCATTTAGCTAACATTTCTCAATATTTTCTAGAGTAAACAGCTTATACCACAACATTTTATATCTAAAGCCGAATCTGTAACGTTCATTTTACATTGCGAAGTGTACAAAGTGTCACAGGTCAGTCGTAGTGTTGAGTAGGAAACGGGGGCGCTACCCACTACTCCAATACCGGGGAGTAAATTAAACTGGAGAGCAAAATGTGCACTTTTTATACGTTTCCCAACGTACACTTACACACGTTCAGTCAACATGGCATGCATTTTATTTCAGCGCTGTATGACGTAGGCTAATGGTTTGACTCTAAAATTGTAGGTTTTAGCTGGTAAGCGGTTATAGCCTTGTGGAATGTAATATCGACATTCGATCTGACGATTGTTGTAAAAAAAAAAATTCTAATTTTTTCTGTAATCAGTCTTCTGACTATAAGCAAGTTTGTAGAGAAGTTGTAAGATTAATAACATACTTATAATCACGCCTTTTTCCATAGAGGTAGGCAGAGACCACAGACTTCCTTCCAGCTAGCTATAATCTTGACACTTTCGCCTCATTAACTAACATTACAATCTTCATACACACTCGCCTTATGACAAAATTTTGACGAATGTATTTAAATATTTTTAGATCGAACTTATGTGATATTGTTTTTTTATTTCATTTTTAGTAAAACAATGAACCATAAGGTCCATACATAACTGGTTTATTTATGATCCATTCTTACAACCTCCTTGTGCTGTTCAGTCACATATTCGGAATCACAAGTAGATGTTTCATTGAGCTTATAATAAATTAATGAGCGCTTACGCCCAATTGATTTTATGGATCATTGAAGCTTGTTGTCCATTGGCACTGTATATATACTTTAATGATGATTAGATAGAGAAAAATACTAATAACGAGGGTTACCTCTAGACTTATCAACATCTGCTGAAAATATTAAATATGGCTGAAATAATGTTAGTTGAATATATCATTGGATAAGATTTTGACCTCTGTGGCACAGTGGGTGAGACGTGGAGGTTGCGGGTTCGGCACCCGTCGCAAGACAAATATTTGAATGATTTGCGCACAGCTAGGTCTCGAAATTGAGCGTTTTTCATGCAAAACTTCAATAGAATAGAATATAGCTTTATTTTACAGCATAACCAATAAAATAAACCAAGTACAATGAAACAAGTGTAACGATGGGCGAACCTTATCGCTGAAAGCAATCACCCAGGCAACCTTTGGATGGACAACAATACCTACTTCATAATTAATATTTTTTACAATTTTAATTAATAGGCAAAATTCGAATGTTATAGGAGTCCGTCCGCGACAAATTGGTATTTTTAAGTGGTAGTGATAGTTGAAGGGATGGAGAGTGACGTAGGTTACTTTTTATCCCGATATTCCCGCGGGAACGAGACTTACGTGGGCGAAACCGCGGGGCAAAGCTAGCAGGTAGTATTTGGTTCAACTCCTAGTATTTTATCAACGAAAAATGTTAAAAACCCGAAGCTGATAGGTAGGTACCTACTACGAGTATATTAGCTTTACTAGCTTTGGTTTTTCTAAGACGTAAAAAATACAAATCTTAGCTCAAGCTAAACAGTTTACCAGAAGAAATAACATTTTACTTGAAAGAATTCATACCAAAAAATATACTCCATTCTTGAATCACAATTTGAATATGGAATTCCTTTTTCTTTTCTCAGCGGTTTCAGCGCTGCAAATACATTTTCTCCTGACCTACTTAGATGTTGTGTCTCTTTCGCTCGTGCGAGTTGCGTGTGTATGTGTCTCGCTCATAGAGTAAGGTCGTCTTATGTCGGTCAGACGTTGGTAGTGATCGGGAAGAAAAAAAGTGCTGGGCAGTATCGGTGATAAATAAATAATTGAATAGTTTTATTTAAGACGCAATTAATGTTAAATTAAGGTTAAAAAATAGATTTTATTATTATTGAAGTATTTTTACAGATGGATTATTGTAGCAACGTCTACGCCGTAGAACGCGCTACGCGTTGAGATCTTTTCTATGGATAAAATATTTTTTCATTACTCATACACGGAAAGTACGCACGAAGTTGCCTGATTATAGGGTTCAAAGTAGCATGTTCTGTCCCTAGGGAAAACAAGTACTTTCCTGCCCTAGGGCAGGAAAGTAAATAACTGTCAAATGTCAACTTCATTTTTGACATTTCTTTTGTGGCATGTCGATGCATGCTAAGTGTTCAAGTTCTTCTAACTCAATCAGATGCTAGATATTATGTCTCTCTGGCACGAATTTGTGCTTCTCTAGCACTAATTATATTATATTTATTTATTATATCATCAAAAAAAACTACTGGTAGAATGCCTACTACTTTTATAGCCATTCTACTACCAGTCAGTATTTTTTTTAAATCTGGAACGCAGCTATGCCATGCCATCGTTAGCTGCTTTTAGTCAATATTAAACTAGATTTTAAAAAAAAAGCGAGACAGCTAATTTTTGTGTGAAATTTAAATTTTACATCAATATTTTTGGTAATTTCCTCATATTCGTAATGAAAAGTAGAGTACATACCTACCTCGGAAGAAAGGCCCCTCGATGCACTCGAACTATTATCGCACTCGCTGACGCTCGCGCGATAAACCATCTCGTGCATCGGAATCTGTGCCTTTCTTCCTCGTGTAGTAATCTACTATTTTATGAAAGTAATCTTACAGCTAAACTTCTGCATTATTTTGTCGAGGAATGGGATACTCTTATAATTTATCATAATCATATTAACATAGGCTCGATTATCCCTTTCGATTTCCCCCTCGATATAGAAGGTTCAAGGTTTGTTTAATATTTTTTTTATGTTATGGCATTTTTATTATAATTATCATCATAGTAAAAAGTTATTAAACTCCTTTCGATAGATTTTCTAGCACACCCCTATTTTCAGCGTACGATGAATGAAAAGCGTGGTTCGCACTATAAAATGACACCGCGCGGTCGTTAGTGGGCGCCACCGTTGCAATAGTGGATTGCGTTTGCGGAACACTCCTCTGTCTGTATGCTGCCCTGGTACTTCGGATGCTGGGTTCGATGAAACAATGGATGGGGTGATTTTATCTGTAGGGGTTTTTTATTTTTGGATTGCAAATCTATGGATGGACTTTTTTAACACTAAGTACCTACATTTGTAGTCAACTATCTACAGAGATATATAGCTGCAGAAATAAATAAAATTTAGTTATTTTTCCAGGATTCCGTGACTAAAAAATAAGTTAATTTATTTTCTTCACTCTGTCGAACATTGTCGTCGTATTCGTTGTAATTAAAAAATATTGAAGACTGCAGACTGGTTTATCATAACAAGCCCCGGTTCAAATTACTGTGTCTGACTATCCACAGTGTCCTCCCTCCCTCTATGAAAAGCAAAAAAATATTTTAACAACTTGAAACTGACTCCAATGCATAAAAATTACCATTGTAATTGATTTTAGCGCCATCTAGTGTCGAGTAGAATAAACAATAAATTTCGTTCAGAAGCCAAGGACCAGCTCTAAGTTTTTTTGACATGTTTAACTGACAGTGACAGGGCGAAAGATACTGCAAAAATTTTGAACGAAACTTGTCTTGAAGAGAAGAGGTTATTTTGTTTTCTTCTAGATTTTTAAAAGATTTCCTGGTAAATCGTCTCCATAATGTCGATTGCGCTACCTCCTGCCAGTGGAACTGGCAAATATTTCGTTAGAGCAGCAAAATCTATACGTCTAATACGCCAAGGATGCACAAATAGACCATTTTTCCACATTTCTGTTACACACGTAAGCTGACGAATCTAGTTCTTATTTTTTGTTTTGAAACCGCAGACAATGCACACATGAGTTATATTTAGCAGACCATAGGCGGTACAATCTTTTTGTCGTTCAGTTTAGCTCAATCTAGATTGCTTATTAGAGGTTACATTTCAGAATCCAAATTACACTAGCTGAACCTTATTATTATTGATTTGGCTACTGAATGTACATCATTTTCTAAACGTACCTCCTTGGACACCCCACATACAACCTTAAGTCATGATACCTTAACTTTTTTCAGCGCAAAAGACCCAACCACCTGCCTGTAATTGAACAACTAGGTTCTTATGATCCTATGTCAAATATTAACAATGAGAAACTAGTGGCGCTTAATTTGGAGAGGATGAAGTATTGGCTCGGCAAAGGTGCTCACGTCACAACCCCTGTCGCTGAAATACTAGGTTAGTTGCAATAGACTAAAATAAATTTTTACCTAATGTTTCTCTAAACACTGCTGGGCAAAGGTCTCTACCTTTGCCCAGCAGTGGGACAACATAGGTTAACTAAAAAAAGAAAAAAAAACTTTAGCAATCAACAGTTCACAGTTGTTTTTATAGATTAGGTACTGTTACATATTTTTGATTTGCAACAATTTGATACAAGTTAGACTATCCCCCGTACAGACCACTTTCAATTATCATCATTCACCACCCATCCCTAATATTATATTCATAGTTAAATTTATCATAAGACTTATCTATACTTAAATGTTTGTCTTCAGGTCTTTCCGGTTTCTTCCCAATCCATCCTCGCTCTTACATGACAGCTTGGCGGAACAGAGCGACAGAACGAGAGACTGCCGCTAAACAAGCAGAAGAAGAAGCCAAGGCTGCTACCTCATAAATATTAGAATAGATTGTAGTTTATTAGTTGTAAAAATAAATTAAGTTTCAGTTCTCATTTTGCTATTTCATTGGTTTTGTAGCATAGAACAATTCAATTTATTATGAGCAAAGTAGTGTTGCCAATCAATAGACGAATATGGATAGTCACAAGAAATAAAAAGGAAAGCATTTTTATACTTACCTACAACTGAAACTTCTTAGACAAACTAGATATAAAAATAGAATACTATTTCATCTCTTGTGGTCTTATAAGCAAAAATTTTATTGTTCATAATTTATATTTGATCACTATATACTTATTTATTATCTGGTACTGCCTACCCTTTCATATCACCAAATAATTGATTGAAGTTGTGCGGTGAACTGGTGATGTAATCACACTACCTAATTAACAATCCATTTTGTATGTTCATTAAAAGTGGGTTAATTACTCATACTTTACTTAATAATTTTCCAAAAGAAGTACCCACATGTTTTAGGGGAAATTTAAAAAGCAAGCAGGATGGTTTGCACTGTGTTTTAATATAGTCATGGGTATGACTATATTAAAATGTGACTACTTCTAGAAATGGAGTTGGTAAGGCTGATGGCATTAAAACTCGCTAGTACACAATGAATTCCTTTTATTGAAAGTGAAAAATACAATATACAATATCCGAATAAGTTGGCAGCAAACTGTCAAGGCACACAAATTTGCTTCACAAGCTAACTTTCAAAAACATGATTTTATTAATGACAAAACATGGTGCTACATTCAACAATCATACAAGCCTACAAGGACTTTAACAATTTCTAACGCTTAAATGCCAAATAACAACAGATTTTAATAATGGCAACAATTGAGGCAATATTTTTTATGGGCAACACTTGCTAAATAAAATAGAATAAAATCTTAATTACAACATTCCTTGAGCATTCCATTAAGGTACTTCAGAATTCATTGTTTCAGAAGAGATCTTACATTAGAGGGAATAAAAAAAACACGACCTATTCTTACAACGCTAAGAATGTCATTCCTAAGGCCGCGTCCACATTAATAGGTCAATTCGGCAAATTGTCATAAGTTTTTGTTCTGCGAAAATTTCTAACGTCAAAATCTATTAATGCGAACGCCGCCGGTAACTGATTTAACTAATAATTTATCTATAAGGATAAAAATCGTCAGGATATACAAAAACAACTTAATACCTACTATGATGCAAGTCTACGATTTAATACAAGTCCAAAAATGCCCGTCAAATTTCAATCAGCGACAAAGACTTGGAATACTTTATTTTGGAAAGAGATAGTTACAGCTAACACAATGTACACCATCCAATACACACACTTCAAATACTGTCTTTCAGCCGATATTTTATTTGAATTCAATTTAAATCACAAGTAAAATTAGCGACATCTTGAAATTCAAAGACTTCTTGACATCATAAAGCTGAGATTACATGAGCGTTTTGACCGCACAAAATCGCTCACGTTCTCAAAATTCCAAGTCATAGTCGTGTCATTTAATAAAACTGTCAGTGCGCGCGAAGCTGTTTTAAAAGCCGGTGCTATTTTGTACTTCCACTCGCTAGTGCAAACCGCGCCTTATTTATCCTTGTTGACGACGTCGCTCACCAAACGAGTAGCTGAAATTAAATATATTAGTATAATAATTTATATTAGAAATTCTATTATTATAATGATTATCTTTCACGGTGATTAAATTGGTAGCCTTGTACACTCACATGACATGTGGTACTTACTATAACTTAATTGCCAAAACAGTTTACGAAATGGTTAATGTCTTAGTTTTGGCCTAGTTTTACATAATTCAGACTCATCTCCTTGATTGAGAAAGCAGTCTTTCTCATAAAGACAAGTGTACAAGGCTATTTAATGATCAAGGTAAAAGCTAATTTATAAAGTATTTCTGTGTTACTATTTTACTTATTTATAGCCAGTGATTTGTTACTACATTACGGTACATTTAAGCAATGCAAGAGAGTAAGTTCTAGTAGATAACGAATAGCCAAGATAGATAAGATTATAAAAAGCAGTACAGACAGAATCAAGAACATGGTGATAATCTACAACTCTTTTCTAGAATCATTTTAGAATTTTTTAAATTGCGGTTAACCAAGTACTTAGCCATATTGCACTACTAAAAACAGTTCTTTAAATAAAGTTTTTGAAAATCGTAATTACTATGATTCCAGAACTCCCAGAATTATTATCATGTTTTTATCAAACATTTAATAAATTCTACGTAAATAGGTAACTACAGTGGAAACAATATACTTTCTACACTCAATATACCTAGACTCATAACAATAAAGCAGATGATACAAAAGCTACCAACGATATTGCTAACTACAAAATACACGAGAAAGCAGAAAATTCAGACATCGCTATTCGGCTAACAAGTCTAACAACTTAATCGACTATGACTCTTATTTATTACTTTTGGCAACAATATAGACAAAAAACAAATACGTGCGGATTATAAGCAAAATCTAAGCAAAGTGCTTTGTCAATTACGTAAAAGAAATAATAAAACAACTGAGAACTTTTAAAAGTGGTATGAAAAATGTAGTGTATTATGGTGAATGGTAAGTATGTAGACTAGACACAATGCCGTTAAGAAATGTTATTTTTTTGTAAATTAAGATAATTATTGTGGCAAAATTTCGAATCAATTTTATGTTGTACGAGTTATGTTTTAGATTAACCCAGAAATTTAGCAGTAGTAAATTTATAACATTTTCCGAAACAAGGAAAAAAATGACAAGTGTTCTATGCACTGTAGTCTTGAATCTTCAGATATCAAGACACTTTGAAGATTATAACGACGAATACAAAAGTCCAAGCACACAAAGGAACACCATTGAAAAATCAGAAATCAACACTACGAAAATCCCTTTGAATTCAAACTTGCAAGCTTTTATTCGGTTAGTACCAAGCAGTTTTGCATAACTGTTTACTTACTTACCATTGTGTTTGATTTCTACTGCTTAATCCTTTTTACCTATAATGATTAAAAAACGTGAGTGCAGTAAGGGACAATGGACACCTATTTTTTATAGGTTTGTGAAAAGGGGAAACACATCAAATTGATATAAAATAAAGGTCTATCTACAACGGTGGGTCTACCTACATACCATATTGTGATTAATTACTAAGAACTAAAACAAATGATTTCTAAACAATTTTTTTGGGACTTCAAAATAACACCTAATATGGCGCAATTAATGATACCTAATTAGTGAATGTTGAATCTATCCGGACACTAAGATCCTTAACAGTACCTACCTATCTACGTACTTTATTTGCCATTTCTATCTAATATTATCTAACCAATGTAAACTAGTTTAATATCTATTTAATTGACTTTTTGTACTTTGATTTAATGATTGAATTATCTAAATTATACAAAAGTAAATAACATACGTTGCCAGGCTTGAGTACATAGACTTGTGACTGTTCAATATTCACTCGCTCAATTTTTTCATGGACCTTTCTATATTTCTATTCGCGCCTTGGACCAGCTGCTGTACATTTACTGCATTTTTAGAAAATAAACTAAAATAATAAAATAGTTGTGAATATGAAAAAAATCTATTCATCTTTGGCCTTATCACCAGATAAGACAGGTATTGTTAAGCTTTGAACACGTTTGACTGTTTTGTTCGAAATACCTGGATGGGGGATAAAATTATAAGATAAATTAGGATTAGGATAAATTGAAGATCTACCGAAAATAACTATGAAGCTAACTAATCGCTATTTGCTTATTTATTACCCTGTCTGTCTATGAAACAATAAGAATTTTATGATGATTAGAACTACGAATATCAATCAAATTGGTTTTATGTTTTTTGTTTTCATTTTGATTAGTCTAGACCCTCATATACATTTGACGCTGACTGTTCCTTTTAGTTTATTGAATGTTTTTGTTTAAATATATTGCAACATTTTAATAAAATCGCACCAAAACCCGAAGTCCATACACATAAAATAATTGTCCGATTGAGTAAAAAACTTGTGCTATCATATATAACGCCACACAAATAAATGTTTTCATACCATTCCCATACGCTGCTTGTACAAGGAAACATTACATATTAATTAGTCTTCGTTAATTAAGGGACATTACAAACATAAACCCATAATAACACAGTCCATTACCATATTATTTACATAAAACCCTAAATACTGCAAATACTACGAAGAAACCGCTACCAAAACAATAGTGCTCTCGTATTAACTAAGACCCAAAATTGAATAAAGTTAGCTTTGATTATCATCCTTTAAAAGTAAGCAAAGCCATGCAAAGCTCGCTCAATTATGTACCTTATGTACCTTTTATAAAATTTAATCTTTGTGCAACTCCTTAAGAGTACTGCTAACTTTCTTAACTGTTTTGTCAATGGACTTTTCGATTCCCTTGACGAAGTGTTTCAGATCTAGAAATTAGAGTACTCATAAAAACAAACATTAGAATATTGTAACTGAAACTTTAACTTCTATGAAATTCTTATAATTATGTGCATACATCTGTTTTATATTAAGCAAGCGATATTTATGTTAAGAAAGTTCAATGACAATAAATAAACATTGGCACAATTTGCCGAATATTCGGCTAGTAAAACTAGTGTGTATGAGGCATTATTCACTAGAGTCGGTACATCGGTCATAAATTCAGAAAATTGATAAGTGATATGTACAAAAACCTATTCAAACGAATCATAAATCATCATAATCTCTAGATACCGCTATCTAGATTCACCAGAAAAATATATGTAACTAAATTCAATAGTTTTCCCTAAATTCCGCGAAATTGGCGTGTGTGCCTGGTCCAGGTTTTCATACATGTGCGTCCAACGCAAACTATGCCAGCTAAGTTTTCTTGTTCCCATTTTAGCTTAGCTTAGTAAACCGAGCTTAATTCTTTAATAATTTAGCTGGCGATGGACGTTCTGCTTAGGTGATCTGGCACACTAGACGACCACAATCACGACCTTGGTCACAGAACCTATAGCCAAGGTTGCGGTTCAAACTACACATATTAAGTTAGGTAGTCACAATGACCAGTCTTGACGGGTAACTGCCAATTTCAATAACCTTTCTATCTCCGATTTCGCTTACTGTCGGTAGATAATTGACACATTTTGTATGGAAGTAATGTCAAATATCTATCCGCAGTAGGCAAAATCGGAGATAGAAAGGTTATTGAAATTGGCAGTAAGAGGCCAGTTGGCCATTACGGCCAAAAACGCGATGTTTAAGTATAATAATTTGAATTCTGTAGATAGGTCTAGTCGTTGCGTCCAACATTCGTAATAGGGACCGGCTAGTGCGCGAGGTTCCTAAACAACAGGTCTACTCTGCACAGCGAAACACAAAATTTCAGTATCAAATCGCAGGTCAGCTTAAGTTGGTGGAAACTGAATTCGGAAGGATAAGCAACATGGCTGACCTGCGATGATTGTCACTATGCGTTTTCGATTAAGAAGAGGGGCAGGTGCCGTACTGAGGATCAACAAAACAAAGTTTTTGAATTGATTATGAGTTTGAATGTGATTTACCTGCGTTGGCGATATCGTCAATGCGTCCATGGTGCTTCTGGTAGTAAGGACGGATGACGCGGTTGTAGATGATCAGAGAGCCGTTGAAGTCGGTCGGCATGTAGCACCACATTACGAAGATGCACTGTTGACAAATATTTATTTTGAGTTCAGAGTTTATGAGATCCGAAAGGCACAACACCGCCAAGGGTGGCGTTATAAAGAGGCCATTAAACCCAGCAGTAGGTGTTACCGGCTGAGTAGATAGATTATTCTGTGATTGGCTAGATTGTCAAATCAATTGTAAATTGTCAAGTCAAGCCAATCCAATTATTTTCGACGACCAATCGACGTTTATTTTTTTTCCTATTAACTCGCTTCAAGAAATGAAGTATAGGTAGGTTTCTTTAAGCATCAAGTGAAGGGCATTTTCCAAACATTTTAAAATCTATTGAGATTGGTACGTAAATATTTGCTATATTGATAAAATTATTTAACGAGAGTGAATGTGACCTTTTAGTGAAAACATTTTGTTATCTAGAAAAGTACGAACACAGTTATCAGTAGATAGATAAATAAAATATATAACTAACATGTTACCTACTATGTCAGTCTGCAAAATATTATTTTAACCTTAGAACACAATTAATACAATAAACACAAGATTTGTCCACCGCACCTAGAGAACAGTTATAATTATAATGTAATGGATAACTTTGCAAGAAGTATGTTTTGACAATAAGCCCAAGGTGCTTGCTTTGTTCCATTGTTATACAAGTTTAAATGAATATTTTCAAAGTGAAGGGACAAACTCCCCAAATTCAGTGCCAACTGGACTATTCTAGCACAGGAAAGGGTTAGATGGAAAGAGTGGGGGGAGGCCTTTGCCCAGCAGTGGGACATTGAGGACTGACAGTAATAATTTCCAAAGTGGTCTTCTGTAGGTACCTACTTCTATTTAATCTATGATAAAGCTCAATATTTTAAAGGGACAACAAATAATACACATTTCACTTATCAGAGAGTCAAAAGTATGAAAGAATTAGTCAATAACCATCCGGATTTGTTTAATCAAGATAAGTGATGATATCATTGATAAAGTTTTACATGAAAATGTTATATGTATTTAAGATAAAGGTGGGAGTATGTCTAGACTCTAGTTCATAGATATATATTTAAGTTCAAATCTGTATTAAAAACCTTTTGTAACGTAAAATAATCTGTACTATGTACGGAAATATCTTATGCCTAGCTGTTTTCCTAAAATTGTTCAAAAAAAAAGTTAACTTCTGTAAAATGTGGGTATCAAATATTTATTTGGACATACCTCTGACACACACCACACACATATTTAGAAGGATTTAAAGAATTACATAGAGATCTGAAAGAAATGTCTACCGCTCCCTGGGATGGTCGTGATCATAATTATTTCTTTCATTCCATAGAGTGAAGTTATATATTTTTGTAAGTCACAAATAAATTTCTTGATTAATTTCAATGATAGTGTAGTATAATTTAGAGTTCAGGGTCTAAAGGTGGGTACGTAACAATGATATTGAATGAATGACTATTTAATGGAAGTTACCTACATTATATACCTAGGTATTCAACAGATTCTTATTGTGCTATTTTCGCTACATTACCACACACACGGCGTAATGACAGTAGGTATGTAATTGAAGTGCAAAAACTGAATGACCTTGTTTTACTGACCTTTATCAACCAGTACAGGGGGAACCAGCCCACAATGAAGTCAGAGAAGTATTCCACGATTGAGAAGCAAGCGAAGACCACCCAGTACGTCAGCCATTTCGTATCATCCTCCTTGTTGGACGACTCCAAAGCTTTCATTGACATATACGCCGGATATACGAAGCCAATACAGTTGCATATCAACTCAGCTCCGAATCCAAACACTAAATATAAACCGGTGAACGCCACGAGACCTGCACAAGCAAAATGAACGTCAAAACCAGCTAAGGTTATAAATAAACGCGGAATAAGCCCAAAACTTACCGACGAATAGGTACACCCGATTGACACCGGTCTTCTGCTCCGCCATTTCGAAGTATTTCGTCCATGGTTTGGTATTGTTGTGGAGGTTGCGGTCTATGGTTTCTTTCAGCTCGAGCAATTTGGCAGACATGGTGGCTGTTTTTGAGGATTTTGAGGAGATAAAATGGATTGGCAGCCTGACGGCAAATCTAGATGCACAGCACTGCAGCTGACTGACAAGACAATGACAGCAAACATGGCGGCTGGCGGCTGCCATAAAGGCCGGTGATTTTTTCTTTTAAATTTTTGGTGGGTTGGACACAGAGTTCTTAGCCCAATTATTTGTGTAGCGCCATCTAGCGATGAGTAGCTTTCCGACATGATATTGAATAATGTTTTATTTTAGCTACCGACTACTGATTAACAAAATTTTACACACCTACGTTTTTTGGGAAATAAGTTAGTACTCTCTGTTCCTTTTCTATATTAGGTCTAGGTAATTAGAAAAGGAACGGAGAGTTCTTTATAGAAATATAAAAACGAAGAGAAGATGCAGCTCTATGCATGCAAGGGATACGAACGTTCACGGTTCAATAAATAAAACAAAGACATTTAAAAGGTTTTATAGAATTTTTATTAATTTCTTTTAAAATATGAAAGCATTTAACATTCTTTAACTTTGTGCATACAATAATAGTCATAATAATAAAATGCTCTTGGATCGGATGATTTAGTTATAAAATGCAATTCTCTCTCCGTCTTCTCAAACATATTAAAAATTATTTTAACTACCCTAGGGACCGGTTTGAGGGAAAGACAAAAGTACCAAAGTGATAACATATTATTCAACATTCGAATAAGTAAGATAAAAGTACAAAGATTGTGCAAGTGCATAGCATATTCTGAAAGTGCTCGGTTGTGCTTCAAAATCCTACTTTACAAAATAAACTTTAGGTTTTCTGAAGCATTGACTAGAAAATGTTTAGGCTAAGATACAATGTTGTAATGCGAGCTCGAAATAGAAGTAAATACATTAGGTACACATATTTTACATTAGTTTGATGGAAAGTGAAACTTGTATGTACGACAATAATTAGATAGGTAGGTATTTATGAAAAATAGTTTTTCCTTTGCTCTAGAATTATTTTTATGTGATTATGGAAAATAATTGAAAATTATGGTTTCAGTCTTATTCTAACTTCCTTAAACATTTTAAAGGAACCTAATAAATTTAGTTATCAACTAAAATTATTGAATGACATCGTTAAAATTATAGCTAACGCCATCTAGTATGCATTCGAGAACTATTCCATACAGATGTCCATCCTCATAACAATTTGATAAACGTTTAACAAAAATGTAACAATTTTATACAAAACGGCATTAAAAATCCTATCTACCGATAATTTTGATAATTTGCTTTATAATTTGATACTCAATAAATGCATTATTTTCTGTAGGTCCACTACACACTAGCTAGGTAAGTATCTAACATAGCCTACCCACAATAAAGTTTAGGAAAGCCTTCTAGGTAGGTACTTTATACGCTTCGGTTTTGTCTCTTAAGTACCTACTACTTTATGTACCTACAATCATAAATATAAAAGACTTAAGTACCTACTTATTAATAAAACAGCGAAGATTAAAATACTTTTTTTCACTTCACATTTTACTGACAAAATTTTATTATCTTTAAAAAAAAATGCTTGCAATACCTAAAAAAATAAAAATAAAGAAATAATTTATTGGATTGAGGATTACTTACTTAGCCAAGTACAACCACAGGTAGGTACCTCATCTCGAACATTGAATTCTCTGCTTTTTTCTTCAACAAGCAGTAAAATAGCCCCAAGAAAAGATAACAATGTTTGAGATGAGGTCTGACTTATGTAGGTAATCTGTGGTACAATAAAACTCAGATCTCAGGTTTGTGGTAGGAACCGAACCTGTAAAAGTACGGTCCGGAGTCTTCCGGAGTAGTCGTTGAACTATAATAATTTCTATGATATTTTTACGCACAACGACGCCGGAAAGAAATAGGATGACGGACTTGTAAAGCGCGATAGATGGCAGTGTTAAAATATTTGAAACAACGCCATATAGATCCATAATTTTAAGTGAATGTAGGTTGGTAAGGATCAGACCTGTCTATCAGTAGGTAGTTTGGTCTCTGACTAGGTAGGTACCTATATCATATTTTTGTAATTTTACAGTTTATTATTCAGTTTTGTTCTTAGTAGTTTGAGATTCAGTTTCACTTATTTCTACCATGTTTAATCATTCATTCATCAATAAAATAAATAATCTACCACGACTTCGCTCTGGTGCCAAAATATTAAGTAAAGCCCAATTGATATTTTAGTAGGTAGGTACCTACCACTTGGCGACAGTGTGGCAACGTCGTCGTAATAATGAAATTGTTTGTATACGTAGCTGGCGACATCGCCATGGCATCTCGGTGAGGTATTGGCTTTAATGAGATGCGCGATTTTTATAAACACAAACTGAACTACTCACAAATCCTTAGAGTTAGAAATAGTAAAGATACCAAATGTAAAGGTACAGAATGACACAGTAGGTATATCTAGAAGTCCCATTGATGATGATTTTTTAAAATATCTATTTTTATACTGTTGCCTCCTGTTTCGGCAGCTTACATTGTACCTATGTCATGACTTAGACGGCACTAGACTGCTTCAAAATTATTGCTAGCAAATGGAAGTCAGATGAGATTTAAAAATCTATCTATTTATGTACACTATCACGAACGGGAATTGATCGTGACCTCTAGGTCACCGTAGCTTGATGGTAGAGATTACGAGGCCCTTATTCACAAACTGTACTTTAGTTAGATTTGACCGTATTCACAAACTGCATTCAATTTGTTCTCTATTTTATATTCCCTCCAAACAACGGAAATTATTTGTGTGAAAAAAAGAGATACTTATAGGTTCTCTATTTTTAATCGTGCTGCTGCTGCCTTTGTTGTTGGAATAAAAATGACAACCTAGTGGAACTGCGATTTTTTTATCTTTCTTTCCTTATTTTTTTCTGTAGCTTCTTCAAGCAGTCTTATTTTGTGTTTACTGTTTCTGAGCAAACTTCACTGCTTAGAACATTATCCCTTTCATGTGAACTAGAGGTCTATAGATTTCTAAGTCTCAAGTACAGTTTGAAAATACTAAGGGTGTAGTCACACCGTTCATTTATTGCTAAACTTGCTGAGGTACTTCTTGATCCGAGCTCGGATGCTTGGAGTTGTGTGTTACGATGTTTTGTGCTTTTTCTTCGCATCGCGACGATCGTTTGGTGAATGCGGCTTTAGTTCTCTGCAGTCGAGCTGAAAGAAAAGTGCGTAGGTAAGTTTCTAAGATCTTAAAACAAATATGTACTTAGGTATAGGTATTAGTATTATAGTAGATTTAGACTGAGTAAAGCCCAGTGTTTCCGAATACCTATACTACTGCCGTTACAAAAGTAAAAAAAAAAATACGCGTACCAGAATTTCATCATCGGGCACTCTCGATAGCAAGTCCAGTACTTCGTTGTTTGGTATCGTGTGCGGTCGAAGTATCTTCCTTGTGAACTTGTTCACTCCTGAAATATTTACAAAAGTTTTAATTTCCTCATGAAAAATGTGAAAAATAAGGTGACACATAGATAGATAGATAGAAGATAGAAAATACTTTATTGCACACCATATTTACAAATTAACAGAAAGAGCTGCAAACTAAAAATACCTTAACTATATGACATACAATTGGCGGTCTTATCGCTAAGAAGCGATCTCTACCAGACATCCTATATATGGACATACACATAGCGTGACATGTACTTAAGTGTATATAAGTAGGTATATATATATAACGGCAAAAAACCGCTAACAGGAAGTTGAGATAAGAGTATAAGCTTTTTTTTTCTTGGCTTCGCACTAATTGTGCATTTGGCATGTACCTACAAGTAAGTTATTAAATATAATCTTACCCCATGCCATCAGAAGATATCTCAAAGGAATCACGTATAGCACCATGAGGGCACCAATCAGCATTATTATCGCCAAGTAGCTGAGGTATGGCACCGTGAAATTCATTAAACTGAAACAAAATAGGTAAGTACCTATTATATTATCCATTAGAATTTTCATTTTTATATGTTTACCGATTATTCCGTTCTGAATTTGTTTGTTTGAAAGTTTACTAATGAGGATCTTCGGAGTTTTGAAAAGTAATGTAGGTACATCGAGATTGCAGAAAATTTCTGTCTTATAAAATCAAGTTTATTTTTTTCATTTTTGAAATAAATCGTAAAACATAATCTTACTTTTTGACAGCCTCTCCAAGCGAAGCCACATAACCAATAGCATTTTGTACTATTTGTGTTACATCTTGTATCGCCTGGAGTCTTTCCTTTAGAGATTTCTTTTCCTCCTGAAATATTAAAAGTATTTAGTTATTTAATTAAAAGTAACCTTATGCGAACGGGAGTTATTCACAATTTATAATAGTAGCTGTGGTGGACGAGTACTAAGCTAAGCAAGTCTTTTTCCATTACATTACATTTCACATCAGACAAAACTTGCTCCCTCACATTGCAAACACTATATTAAATACCTACATTTGTTGAAGTTAGATTTAGGTAAATATACTGTAAATTATTTTGCTCAATAAAGTTATTCTTATTTATAATTGAAATGAACATTAACCTTATCACCCTCTCCATCTTCATCATCTTCTTCAGCCAACAAGTCTTCATCATCAACTGGAGCTAGTAATGGATTTCCTCCTGCAGATTTTTTTTTTCAAACTTTAGTCTTATAGCTAACGTTGAATAATAACATAGAATTGTACGACCACTCAAACGATAAACTCAGTGATGAAGTTTAAAAGAAGCCAAATTTTACAAAGCCCTAACAAATAAAATTAGAAGAATTTATAATAGGTAGAAGTTTTGATAATACACAGATTGTAGGTATAACCCGCGCAGATAGAGAATAGATCTGAAAATGGTGTCCGCTCGCATGCGTTCTCGCTCACTCTCTATCGCTGTCTATACTCACACAGTGAAGTACGCGCTACAAAAAAATAGTCAGTCAGGATTCGCTTTCCACGCTACTTGACGCATTCCGAGTTATCGTTAAATTCGTTCCGTTATTTTGTTGTTTTCGTTGATATTCATTGTTGTTTTTGTTGAGTTTAATTGTTATTTATTTGCGTTACGTTTGATTGTTATTTATTTTCATTAAGTTTTTGTTACGAACGTTTGTTTGAAAAAAATTTACTTCAAATTCTCTGTCTGATTCGTACATTTTTAAGCTAAATCCTTTTCTTGTGTCTTGTAGAGAACTAATAATCATTTAGCTAGGCAGGTACCGCCTGTCTTGTTCAAAAACCATCAACAACAAAAAAAGTCAATAAAAATCGATGTTTGAGAACTTGTTTTGCCAACCGTACCATGCGTACCTGCCGCCATTTTCAGATCTATTCTATAACTGCGCGGCTTATAGTTACTTTTATTTAAAGATAAACAAAAACAAACTAGGTAATTCAATTTAGAGTTTAACATAAAGTTCACCACGTACATCAGTGATATCTAAAAATATTCAGATAACTTTAATTAAACATGTCAATGCAATAATTAACAAATAGTTTTAGAAAAAGTCGAATATAAGATTAATTAAAGTGACTTTAAAGACAATAATATAAGTGAACAAAACAAATCATGCAGACAACAAAACGATTGTAAACTTACTAGTGAACAACTTAGAAATGAACTCCCTTGGGCTACCATTGCAAATTCTTTTAATGACTTTCAACCGTACTATAAAAGAAACAAAAATAATGAACAAAAACATAATAGGAGGGTATAAAAAAGTACCGATTATTGAACATAGGTTTTGGATATTGTTGAAAAGAAACATGGCATATTAAAGACCCAAAATGTATGTCAAAATTCTAATTTACTTAATGGTTTTAAGCAATTACCTACTAAGCCATAAAAAGCGTAGGTATCTTGGTAAGAATCGGCAAAGAAGTAAGTATTTGATATTGTCAAAGGAAAAGAAGTGATGAGTAAGCCTAAGCATTAAAAATAAAAAAAAAATATGAAACAGTGAAATCAAAGATAATCAAAACTAAATAAGATACGATTATAATCTTACCAGTGAGTCTATAGATGAGCCAGTTCCGAAAGAAGAAAACTAGAAGAATCAACGGCATCATCCACATCTCGTAGTAGTAGCAGAAGACGAGCCAGATCATAACGCCAAATGCTGATAATAATCTAGACTCCCACTCGAAACAGTCTCTAAAATATAAGAGAAAATGAAGTTTTATAATACCTACAGGTAGATAATTTGTTACGATCCTAAAACAAATCTCTCGAGCTACTAATTCTTATCATTTTCATCATTCTTCTTCTTCATTCATTCATTCATCAATTTCACTTAAACTCGTCTAGAATCTATACTTTTCTCTTTCTTCTTTGCCACTTACTCTAGTTCAACAACTTTCATCTTTCCTCTACTCATCATGCCCATTTCAATTCCCATCACTAGGTACATCTTTATCTTCACATTGTTTCTTAATCATTTCAAAGAAACTAGGTATTGTATGTACTTACTGTAAAATTTTCCCCACTTCAATAAACCACATGATGATTGCCTTCAGTCGCACCACGTTCCTTATAAACCGGTGTCTCTTGAACTTCGCTTCTTGGTGCGTGTACTTCGGCTCTGCTGGGTTCACAGCTCGGATTGCCGCTTTCAACTGAATTAAAAAAAAAAATCTGCACCTATATGGTTTTGGGAATGCTTAGGGTTTTGATTTTTTTGAAAATTCTCATTCTATGGCATACTTGTTTATATCTATCACTTACCGGGTTCCATATCGCCGTCATCTCTAACAATATCTGCGGAAAGTTCCCCTTCGCCCGCGCCCTCATCTTCTTATCCTTCAGGGCGTACCATCTCTTCTCTCCATTACGTATCGACAGGAGAGGTAGCGCGAGCTTCCCTAGAAACTCTACCTTATGGTCGCTGTCTTCATCGTAGACTGTGATCTCTAAGATGGAAGTTATGTCTTTGATTGTACTGAAATAATGAACAAGTTATATGAATTTCAATTCGATGTTTTATAAGGTTAAGGATTCTCGATTACTTTCAAAACATGACGCGGTAAGAGATTGCACGTTATCTAGCTCATGTTTTCTGAAATACATCGCATTTTTATTATAAACTTACAATGTAAATATCTTCATCCAATTTGGCGTGAGAGTCTTATACTCTGTATGGGTCTGCAGTCGTGCGTTTCCCAGTTCAAGAACACAGAACGGGTCAGACTTCCCTCCGAGGTCTAAAGCAGCCAATCCTTTAGCACCGTACACTTTTACACATAACCAGCCCACGCCGGCTGACTGCTCGTTCAAGTGGTACCACGTCTAGAGATGAGAGAATAGTACGAGTATATTAGGAACAATGATAGTTTTAGTGCAAATTAAGGTCAAAATCTTTTTGAGTAGTGATTAAAAACAAGAAAAGCTCAGATAACTCATTCTTTCAGATCTTTATGTAACTATTTAGACTCTTGAAGATGTCTAAAGGGTTCGCATAAAGCTTGTGACATTTCTTGCACATATTTTATTAAACTTACGTATCTCCTCTCAATGATTTCAATATCTCTCTTATTCTCTCTATAACTAGTGAGGTCGGTGATGGTTTCACTCTGTGTTGTTCCACTGATGGTTAGAAGTAGGAATATAGAACCGTTCCCGTCTTCTAGATCCTTCCATATGTTATGTGTTTTCTCTCTTTCTAGCGTGGTCAGATCTATTGTACACCTGGAAAAGAATTGGCTTCTCAAAACTCTTGCATGATAGTGAATATCACACTTAACACTACTGTTACAAAGACGATGGACTCCAGTATTTCCACGCTAACAGGAACTAAAAGCGCGCGCGGGTAACTATAGGGGACTAAATTTGTACATCATATTTACTTACATATCTTTAAATTTGTAATGCACATAATATTTTAAACATAAAAGTTTGTAGGTATGGATGTTTGTTACTCTTTCAGGCGCAAACTACAAAACAGATTCGGCTATGAAATTGAAAAATCTTTATAAAAGTTACGACTCCGGCAGAATTCGAACCTGCGTTGAAACTTGGATTTATGTTGGTACGACTAGGAAGCTAAGCCGATGCCAGTTGTTCGTTTAGTTTGCGTTAGTTTATGTTAGTGTGTAGGTATGTTTGTTAGTTTTAAATGTAAATAGCCCATCTATTAGTAAACCAGCAATCCGATTGATATGTGTCTAAAAGCATCCACACATTTTGATGTTATGACAGAAGTACCAGAAGTGCTAAAAGTAGACTGCTTACTGCCCGTCTAATCCACTCTACACGTAGGTTTGTTTACTAAACACATCATTACTTAACAAGGCATTTTGAGTCACGTTTACTCACTATTGTTTACCTTTGCCTAAAATAAGACTTTAGTTATCTATAATATATCACAAAATGATTACTGTCCATAATTTCGAAGATTTCCATAAAATCAAGTTTTTTCTATAATGACCACTCTTGAAATATCTCCTTTAGAAATTAAAAAGATCGATGCATAAACGACGAAGCTACTACAAACACAAACAATAAAAATGGTCGAATTTAAAAATTTCTTCTTTTGAAATCGTTATAAAGCACAAAAGCCTGACTACGCGAAAACATTAGTTTATATAGCGACTTTTAGTACAACAATAGCGACTTTTACACAAAACGGTGCAATTCGATTGCACAAGCACTTAGTTCCTGAACTAACATGTTGCCTAAACTTGAAAAACACAGCGTTACTCACTTTCCTAAAAAGTCGTCCTTCGTCTGTTTGTCCTTATCCCACACGGTGACCTCGAGGACCTGTTCCTGGTCATCATAGAGGTGTAGGTCGAACTGCTCCTGCCACGACGGATGCAGTGACTTCCACACCACCTTGCTTTTGTACTTCTCATTACCTAATCTGGAATAGACTAATATTTTACTAAGACAAAATATAGACTACAGTACTAGATGGCACTAGTGAAAATGACCCGATTCTAGATCGTGCTGACGAAAACGCACGGCGCGGAACGACCTCCCCATACAATCAAACCAACTCTTTATAATATTAGTAGAGATAAAATAAAAGAAAATTACAACGTAACCGTATACTGTTGTTAGCTCACACACACTTATAACTCACCTAAACTTACAGTAAGGATCACTGGAGCGGGTGTCCAGGTCCATTGCAGGCAGGTTCTTGGCCTGCACCAGCACGATGGTGACCACGGAACTCCATATCTGAGCTTTTAGTCGCTTGTTCACGTCGCTCAGTCTGGTGTTCTTTAGTAAATACTGAAAATAACTTAAGATTTAATAAAATTAAAATTAAACTAAGGATAGAAAAGCTTGAAAAAGGGAGGCCTTTGCCCTGCAGTTTCGGAGATTACCTCCGTCAAACAAATAAACCGACATTACCTCTTTATAATATTAGTACGGACCCATAAATAACTTGTAAAGATCAACCATCATGAAATTTTTCTTCTTGTTCGTTATCCTACTTTCAGTAAAACCGCAGACGAAATAATATAATATAGAATTGACAAGTTCATGTGAGCTTAATTTGTCAGGGGAATAGCTGGGTTTCAGTACGTGTATCAAATAATATTATAATACATGTAGGATTGTACAGTTGTAGCTTTGAGAAATTTGCTTTGATTTCACAGTTTCACTAGAGTCTAACAGTTAATAATAAAACAATAATATAATGTGTTGCAGGTAGGCAAAAATGTGCTCTTTCTATATTTTCCTGTCTTCATAAATCATTTTAGCCTTTTGTATTTAAATAAAAACGATCTGAACATTCCTTGATCATCATGTCCAATGTCAATATGTCAATGAACTGACCTTACTCTTTACATATTATATTCATGCACATAAATCTACAATCATCCGCCAATAATATAAGGAAAAATACTTCCGAAACACAAGGTTTAAGCGGCCTACAAATTTGTTACTTCCTGAAATCAACCAGATGATTTACACTGCGAGAGGCAATATTTACCTATAACAGGCCATAGTAGTGCCTATGGGATATTATTAACTTACATCTCTCTTAGTCAATAAGGAGTATATTGTTCTGCACACACATAACACTAAAACACAGGAAAGATTACATAAACACGTAAGACATTATCTCTTAGCGTCAGTAAATGAAAAAAAGTAGAAAACTTATTTACAATCATTAGTACATAAGTGTAAGCTTATCTAAGGATGCAAAGTCAGTCGAAATAAATATTGTAAGTATCTCATTAATAATTAACTCTTACACAATTTTTTTATCTCTCGCCCAAAAAAAATACATGCGGTTAGTAACACAAGACTCATAAATAGATAAAACAGATCACATTTAACTTAGTTCCATTTCAAATACTCATGCCGTTAGTGACACCAAACATTCCTCAATATAACACAAAGCTTTATGTACAAAGTCCTGTAACTTCCACATTTCCATCTTAAAGATTAGGTTAGTAGATAACACCAGACTTTAGTCACTCAAATACCCTATGCAACTTGTTCCCTTCGCTCTTCAGCCGTGGGAACCTATTTCCGATCTTTTCAATGATGTCCGTGCAAGTGGGGATGGCTGCAGGCTTGTCCAGCTGTGGTCCTGGGAGACTGCCGGCTCTGGGTCTGAAGTCTGTTCTGGATCAGTAAAGATTATCAAGGTTTGAACACATGTCGTTTAGAACAGGCAGTAGAGACTCCCTTTAAAGTTTCAAGGACGTGACAATGTGGTTCTATAATTAGCAACGTTATCTATGAAGACCTAAACCTTGGAGGCTCTAAAAAATAGGGTTGTTTGCTCTTTAATACTACACGGCATGTTTGCTCTTTAATATAAGTCTGTTATTTTTACATGTTTGGTTTCTTCAATGTTACAGAACAAACTTTTTACTGCGAACACGCGATTTACAAAAAAAAACTCATTTAGGAAGAGGAACGTTTTTTTTAAACAACAATTTGATTTGAGAGGGCGTTTGAAATAACTAACTATTCAGAATAAATAGCAAGCTCTATCATTATAACACTAAATCAACCCACTTAGATATTCATAAATGATTCGAGTCATGTTATTCTTACGTTCAAAGTTGAAACGCAGAGATTCAAATTTCTCTGGAAAGAGCAATCAATTGAAAGGCTGAGAAAATAAACAATTGCTTTTAGTTTCATGATAAACTCATGTAAACTATGCTAATTCTGAGAACAATTGATGTTATTTTACGATTCTGTTGATAACAATGTAATAACAGAGTTGCGTATTGGCACTTGCAAAGTCATAAAATGACAAAAATAACAATAATGTGATTTTTAGATAGTGCAAGTAAATTACGAAATAAGGGAAATGAAAGCCATTTTTCAGATGGAGTAGGCTTGTTAAACACCTAAAATTCACAACCAAGCAGAAAACTCGGCTTGGGCCTCGAAATTTAAAATTATTATAGTGTAGTTAGAAAAAATAGGTACGTAAAAGATTTACTCTGTTGTAAAAAAGTATAAAGAATCCCTTTGATCCATTAGGGGTTATGATGGCAATAAACAATATTTGATTACTATAAATGTTCGGTATGAAAGATATTTAACAAAAATAATGTAGGTATAGAGATTTGATCATTGATGCAAATACTACAGCCAAATTCCTAAGAATTAGTCCGTAAGTAATAAGCAGTATGTAATTAATTACTTACGGCTTTCTATAATCTCTCGGCTCTCTCTAATATCTTAAATCAGGTCAAGTGGTCAACCTGTATGAGCCATATCCATAGCTCTTTTTTGGATAAACTTTTCCATTTATAACCAAAACTAGCTAGTTTTGTTTATATAAAACTTAAAACAAATTTCGCACTATCGAAAAGCTACGAAACAGCCGTCAAAGTTATTTTTAGTTAAAGAAAAAGATATACCTTTCATCACTCGAAGATAAACAAGAAATGCACGATTCGCTTGAACTCCGATCACCATCATCATCATACGCCAAGTTTGTTGCCGACAAACATCTTCTATATATCACATTGTTCTTCTCAATATTTATAAAGTCTTGGGATATTTCTTTAGCGTCTTTCGCGTCTGGTTCATTGATTGTAAAAGAAGGGATAGGATTATCAATTCTTAAGCTATCAACAGAAGTATTGTCATCGATAGAGTTGTTGTTGTCTTCGGAACTTCTTTCATCAGATAGATGGGAGATGAAACGTTTAGATTTCTGGAATTCTTCTTTGAATTTCGATTGGACTTGGTCTTGGATGTCCTCCATTCGGTCTTGGATTTTCTCTTGCATTTTCATAAACCGGTTCTTCAATTTATCCATCTTATTATCCTTTTCTGACATTTTGGATGTATTTATCAACGTATAGTCAGCTTAATTCGTATGTTTTATTGCACTTTAAAATGTCTTCCGGTTAGTTAGACTTTAGCATTTTATTACCAACCACAAATCAGTCACTTTGTCTTTAATTTATTTTGATCCTTATTCTTAAAACACATAAATATTAAATTGAATGAAGCAATCTTTGTAACTGTTATTCACAAGTATACTTCAGTTTAAAAATAATAAAACATCTGTTTCAAAGAGCCAAGATACGTCTTTCACTATCGATAGCGTGTTCAAAACTAATAGCGGGTTCTTAATTGAATTTCTACCTAAACTTTTCCTGCTATAGAAATACTTTTCAATGTTTTAAACAATACGTTCCGAGAACGACGGTTTATTTTACTGCAGATTGAAACCATTCGGTACAAGAATTTAGAGTAGATTTTCAATTGTATTCTTTGAAATTTTCTCGATTTGTGGAGCAAAATGTTGTATAACTACGTACATCAGTGAGGATATTTTTGGAAATAACAATCTGTACAGTGAACTTGAGCTGTCCAATCAATTCCTAATTTTATGGCCTCCTGATACGACCCAGAAAAGCTTGATCAACATGGATGTTTTGGAAAAACTTTTTGGTCTGTTTTCGATCTTATATTTATTGTACTAGAGTTCTTTCGACCACAGTTGGTTTTATGGAAAAGGCTGTGTTTACTTCTCGTGCCTTGATCCAGTTTAGTATAAGAAAATATTCTATGTCACAGATTATAATAATTATGAACAGTTCTGCAAACGTATGTCTAGCTTGGTCTTACTTAGATGTGCAAAAAGCTTAGTCTGATTTTTTACAGAGTTCTGTAAGTATCAAAATTTTTGATATAAGTAGGTATGTTACCTTCAAGATTAATAATTTGTCTTTCGAGTCACTTTAAAAATAGTAATGGTAACTAAGTCCTTGAACATAATGAAATTTTGTAATAAGACAGAATACTGATGTAGACTTTGCAAGACTTATCAATTAACAAATTTAAAAAGCAAATTAAACGTCATCTTTTAAACAAAGCTTATTATAAAATATCAGATTATTTAGATGACAAAAACGCTTGGGACTGAACATGCTCCAACTCAGTTATTGGACCACTGAAAAAAATGCTAGGCCCGCATCACCAGGTTCTTGCCTGCTTCTTTCCCTGGTGTAGGGAATCGCGTTGGAACAGGCAATAGAATCCCCTAGTTTTAAGAACGTGACATGTCAAAGTGGTCTTATGATCTTATTGAATAAAATATTTTGACTTGACTTTTGACTTTTTGACTACAGAAATTTTATCTATAACTTCTGCATGAGAGCACAAAAATAGGTAGGTAGCTATTATTGTTCAAACATTTGTCTAACACATGACCATTCACCACAACCATTCTTTACTTTGTATGGTGACATAGTTAATTCCGGTCATTTTGTCATTAGACACGCCAAGAGAGATAACGACCACTCACTAGTACGTACATAACCTTCCTTGTTTTTACGTAAATTTAAGATCAAATCTGTGTCCAATAAAAGCACTGTTTTTTACATCCTACTATGGTATTAATTAGATCCTATTTATATTTAGTAAAACTACAGTCCGATGAAGTTACGCGGTCCTGCGTAATGTTTTTAATGGATTTTTATGTTAACTGGTGTTAACATAAAAATCCATTAAAAACATTGTTATAAGAATAACAATTTTGTAAGGATGAGATCACGACATACTAACACGGCTTACCAAAGTAGACAGGAACTATTATATAGCTATTATATTTTTCAAGCAAACTATTTTCATTTGATTTGTAATGTAATTTAAGCTAAGCATTAAGTTGCTTAGCTTGGGACTAGATGACGCTGTGTGGAATGTCCAAGGATATTTATTTTATTTATTTATTAAAGGACTAATATTATATGTGTATTAATTTAATGCGTGATGACGGTGAACTCAGGTAGTTCATATTGTATGTCTTTCACTATAATACGCGATTAATTTAAGATACCTACACTACATTATGGTAGAGAAAAAGAAATGATATAATGGTTAAGTATCACTAAAGAGTTCTAACTACGTCGGCCTTGAGGTACAATAGTGTTCTAGATAGTGTTCACGGTTCTGTAATTAGTTAGCATTACTCAGGGGATTCATAAACTAGGTATGAGCTTAGAGCATCATTATCTATCATCCATCATTAACAATTGTAGTCCAGCACTATGGCTACGGTTCTATTTCGCGGGACAAATGTATTGTGTAAATATCTTTTGGGTTTTTTAGATTATAAAGATACCATTAGTTTTGGTTAAATTAAATAATATTGTCTGTGTATAATATTAATTTCCATTGTTCTACAGCGTTTTATAATGTAACTGAACCACATTTTTAACCACATCCGCACATACACAACTCTGTATGAATAAAAGTTACTACACTAATTGTCGAGGCTTAAATCCAGGGTCGTCAATAAAAAGTGCATTCCAAAACACTGAAGTGCTCAACTGTTAATGCCATTTGCGGTCACTATCCAAGTTGTGACCACTCAGAATGTTTTAGCACAGAATAAAGATGGAAAAAAACACAGAATAAAGATGGTTTTAGGGACTTCAATGATCTAACAAGGACGTTTAACTTCGCCACGAGCGCTTCCGAAAGCCATATCGTCAACTTGACCTTGGTCAATGTGTAAATGTGGGACTAAATTAATGATTTATGTCTGTGGATGAGCCTTGTTCCATTCCTGAGGTCATCGACCTTTATAACATCATTGTGGTAGATACTTTAATCAATCAGCTGTTAATCTGTGATACTGGTACAATATTTAAAAATAAAAACAGTTGATAAGAGATCATAAGTTCAGAGTTACAATTATTATCGGTATTGTTTTCGTGATTTATAAAGTAAAAATTTTTTTTGTCACAAGGTAGGTACCTAGGAAGGTTTAGATTAGAATCACAAATTCAGTCGATTAGTTTGTCAAAATAAAATAATAGGTAAGCATAAAATACTAACTAACAATGCAAATTTAATCAATACACCCAAATGAAGTAAAGGTGCCAATTCTTCACTCGCATTTTGTGTTAGCTAAGAAAAAGCAGCAGGTGCCTAAAATTTAAATTTTAAGAATTCAATCGACTCCTCGTCATATACTTTTCAATACACTCACAAATATTGCTCACATTCAATTCACTTCACAACATTTTATTTTACTCAATTTAACACTTGCAAAAACTTGCTCCGTTCTGAACAGGTTTTATCTTTGTTTATTTTATTTACGCGATGCGCGTGCGCAATACCACGGTCTGCGCCGAACTGGAGCATTCGAGGTTAGTCTTCGCATTAACTGGTTTGTACATGCTATCAGATATTGCACTTGAATGCATTATTTTTAGTAGTACCTTTTTTATTTTATACTGGCACGTCTCGACTTTAAATGGGTGCAATGAAACTACCGGGATAAAATATTACAAGCCTGTCTGCAAATTAGGATGGAAACTAACTACTATTTCTCGAAACGATGTTTTCTTTCACCACTTTGAGCTTCTGATTTTTCGGATAAATTATAAATTTTCGTAACTCTACATAACTGCCTTTATCCCATTACAAATGCAAGTACAAATCATTAACGTTAAGATTTGTTTTAAGATAATGCATGTGGCGAGAATTGTAAATTCCAATCAACTCTATTGGACACTCAAATGGTTTTAACAGACCATTAAAAGAACATAAAATGTAAATCTAATTTAGCACGAACACGACATAGCATGACAATGCTATTGCAACATTATGGGTGTGGTGTCTACATGCTATGTTAACATTATTACTTATGGTAATGGGTGGATGCACACATTGTGTTCCAAAAAGGACCGAAAAAACTGTAGGTATGTTCAGTCAAAAATAGACAGAGCTAGGTACTTAGTTGATGAAATAGAAAATCATTTTTGTTTAAAATGTTGTTTGACCATTTTTTACCCACTTTAGTTTTGTCATCATTACTTATTTTACTAGCCACAATGTCAAGCATAAGTTATCAAACCACAGAAATATAAAACTCAAAGTAAAAGACTTATGTAAGTCCACTATCGTTGGAAAAACTTGTGCCCTTTCTTTCTGAACTAGATACAAGGAAGAAGTCGCAAAGTGATAACCTCACGTCCGAAATACCAGGCGACCATAACTCAGACGGCAGGACATTACACGTAGACACTTAAGAAAATTGGATCGAAAATGAACCCTAAACTTACGCTGTCTTCACACCTAAAGTACTAGGCAAACTTACATTATGAAGAGGTGAAACTTACCTGATCTTTGTCTTCTTGTGACTTCGGCCAAAGCGTGAGGGTCATTACAATCTCGCCCATATCTTGTGTTGGTTTTTTGGGATCTTGTAAGCAGAGCACCAGGTCCTGGGTCCTACCCAGCTCGAGAGCGGTAAGATCCAGTTGACAGGATCCCATGAAGTCATCTTGGAGACCCCAATCATAATCAAATACCTAAAAAGGTAATAAGATTAAGGGACAGTTAAAATCATACTGCTGCTATCTTTGGTAGTCTTGCTCAACGGATACAAAGCTGAACAAAGACAAAATAATATTATCTTGAGCTAAGTAATATCATTTTTAGTCGTATAATTTATTATACTAGCTACGTCTCGCGGTGAACAGTTCTCGTTCCCGTGAAAATACCGGCCTAATAAAAGGCTAGGATATAAGCTACTCTTATACCAAATTTCATTAAAATACGTCAGCTGTTTGAGCGTGAAGAAGTAACAAACATTAACACTTGCAGTTACACACACAAAGTCTGTTATGTTATAGTTATATGATTACTTTAAAAAATTGGGCAAATCTTAAATATTTACCGATATCTTCACAGGCACAAAAGGATCTTCAATCGGCACAGTGAAACTCTCATCCCAGACTGGATTCAGGTCCCGATACACAATCCTCGATTTGTGCAGCAGGCGACCACCAGACTTGAACTTCACGTATGGATCACTGGTCCCTGACAACAGACCTGATAATCGAACCGAAGACAGGGCAGTTAGAAGAAGCGAAATCATAAAAAAGGGATGAGGAAGGTTTGTTCTAATTTCTAGAAGTAACTGAGGTTACCCGACTGCATGTAGGTTTTAGGGTGAACATTTTTTGCATGTAGGTATTTAAGTTTGTTTGAACTGTGTCTAATTTATATTTTTACCTATAAATGTTTTCTAAATAACTAAATCTAAACGGTTGGATAGATATTTACAAAATTTAAATGAAATGTCATTAGATTCGTCATTCTTCATGGTGTTATAGTATATTGCATGTTAGTACCTATGTTTTCGATTTTCTAAATGGCATTTTCTACATAAGAGGTATGTGTATTTATAATTAAAACAGGCGAGTATGAAACGAATTTAAATTTATTTTCGTCGACAAGTCTAAGCTACATTTTTGCAGTCGGGCTTAGTTCAAAGATCTATAATTACTTTTCTACTCTAGACTATTTCTGATAGATTAGGTGAGGATTCTACTCGGATAAAGCATATAGGAGTCGACTAATGCATGACCTTTAGACCTTAGCTAATGTAAATAAGAAATTTCGCGTATAAATCCTACTTAGTTAAAATGGAAAATACCTAATCTACTTGATATAAATGTTTGTTGTTACCACTTCTCTTTGTTGCTTTGAAAGTATACCTGCAGATACAATGAAAGAATATCAGCTTATTTGAAAAAAAAAAAAAAACAAACTCCATCAATAACGAATTAATAACCGCGCTCATTCAGATACATTGTTTTATTGTAACGCTTGGTAATAATTAATGCTAATAATATGAATACTCCCACACGTTGACATAACTTTGTTAAAATTGTTAAAAAGTATCCACAATAGAGAAAATATTTTTTAAAATCACTCCAGTTGTTTTTGAGTTTATTCGTTACCATGCTAAAACTACAAATATTTTCCAGTTAAGACAATTAGTTAGTACCTATAGTTTTAATAACATGCTACTTAATAGCAGATTAAATATTGTAGATGGACCTAATAATGTATTATTTATTTACATTAATTAAGTGTAGAATAGTTATGAAGTTAACAGCGTCTTCCTTTCATCTCTATAGAATTCTCACTATTTTGAGAATTCAATCTACGAGCTACCTACGCCACACAGACGTTCAATTTTCTTACTGTCTGCTTTCAATGCTGGGTGGGATGTACTTAGGATAAATATTAATTTATATTCCAGTTTGAAGATCATAGCACTTGTTCCACAGAGAGGGTGGAAAACAAGTAGAGATAGAAATTATAGAGGCGTATTTACCTACAACGCGTTGTGTTAACCGAGGTGAATAGTTCCCGTTCCCGTGGGTATACCGGAATCAAAAGTAGCCAGTGAGTGAATTCAGAATATTAACTATCTTAATACAAAATTTTATTGGAATACGAGTACGTCCGAGCGTGAAGGAGTAACAAACATTCAAACATAAACTTTTACCTATAGAATATTACTGAAAAAACAATGTGATAAGAATGTGATGAATATAGAAAAGTTGTGGCTTCATATTATTTGCTTAGAGATGAGAGACTGACACAAAATATTCTAATATCATAAGAAGTAACTACTATACCTAATCACTAACTACTTTCATAGAACTTTTTATTTTCTATGATAATTTTTTTTTCGTTCATTTAACCCCCCTTTCATTTCTGAATCAGTCCCTGAGAGATGAGATAGACACAATGCAAGCCACGTTTAGCTCCGAACGAGTGTAATATTTATCTTAAAATATGGAATACCTACTCTAGAAATTTCTCTCTCGCATGGCGATGGGAGCTTGCAATTTTAATGGCGTTGCTTGAGCGTGGGTTTGACAGCTCTGTGTCGCTGTGCATTCGAACTTTTCTTTTTTAGAATACTTCAAAAAAGGTTTTATATTCCACTGTAGATATTTTTCAGACTCGACAGATCTAGACTAGTCTGGGGCATTGCCGTGGCTCCAGAGTTTTACCGATTATACCTACCGCTAATGGCAAACATTTTAGAAATATTTGTGAAAATTTAACTATAGTAAATTGTAAAAAATGTATTGTATTTTAAATAATTATATTGTTTAAGTTAGGATCAGAAATGCATCTCGAGACAGCATGAAATTGCTTTCATTTTACGAAATTGAAGTCCATAAGAAAGTAGATATTGCTACTTTTATTTACGATTTTATATTTGAATGTGACTTGATTGTATGAATAGATTCTATACGTATCTAATACCTGCAACTAACGACTCCTGGCTTCGTACGGGTTTTCAATGCCATATGAAATTATGTAAAACCACCTAGCTTTATTATTTGTTAAATCACTTATATAGGTAATAGTATTTATAATATATAATGTGTATTCTTTTTAGGCGTGTGTTTCAGTTTTATAAATGCTAAAACTAGTTAGGTGTTTAAATGTAAAGGGTGAAGCAAGGCATGGGTGAAACAAAAAATAACATGCAAAATATGTGAAAATATCTACTTACTAAATAATAATATGATTGTTACCTAGTGTAAGTGTTCCGTGTAAGCATATAAAATTGTGTTCAATATTAGTCTTTAGTACTATTGAGTTAATAAAATAAACAAAACAAAACAATGATAATAATGTAGGTACGTATATTACTAACAAAATTATCATTAAAACCACAGGTGTTCTTAATTTAATCTCGCTAATGACTCGATATTTTTAGATTAGTTTACTTAAATTTATTAGTTAAGTACAAATAATGACTTGTTTTTCATAATGGCGGAAAAACATGTCTTGTGTACTAATTCCTCAGATTATTTGACAGTAAATTCAGTAAATTCATTTATTTTAACCATGGTGTTACATCTCATAACATTGGCAAGTCAAAAATTTACAATACATTCATAGAAATACATAGAAGTCAATTTATTATCAATAACAGTAATAATCATACAATAACATTATAACGAATAACAATAAATACTAAAGTGGTTACGATAGGGATAATAATACAATAAACTGAGTCAATAAATGGCAATGTCAGAAAAGGAGGAACATAGGTATTCATCAACGGTATAGTATGGATGTGATTCAAAAAAAGATTTTAATTTAATTTTAAATGTTTTAAGCGGAAGACAGTTAGTTACTTAAGGCTAGGTACTTGGAAGATGTGAAATAAGTTTGGAACAAGTTTTATGATAGTACCTACTTAAGTATTCTAATCAAGTATCTTCTTTCAGTGACATTACCTCTCATTAAATTGATAATTCAATCTAAGTTCTACTTTAGAGATAAGAGAATTGAATAATTTCTTAATCCTAATAACTAAATTTGTCCTTTGTCTTATTAAAAACGAATGCCACGCTTTATTTTGTTACAGAAATTTTCATTTGAATGTGTTGGTTGATTAAGTGATATGTATCTATATCTTATTATTTATATTTCCAGTGACACCCAGGACCTACAAAATGGAACAGAAATATTTTCATTTTGTTAAAATGTGAGAGGTGTCGAAATGAAGTAGAGTGTGATATAATATTCACGAGATGAGATGTTGTTTTGTCGCTACCGAGATGCAGAGTCGTATATGAAACTTTGAACACGAATTTATTTTATGATACTTCTGTTTCCTGTTTAAAAACATCTGGCAAAATAGTATGTCACTCTGGTATTAGGAGCATATTTTGTGATTTTAGGCTTGTGTTTGAGTACCTATTTACAAGCGGTGAATTATTGTTTTAAAAGGACCGTGCGATAGACGTGAAGAGTTTCACATCGTTTTAAATACGTTTATTATATATAAACGAAGAAAAATTAAGAGTAATTTCATCATAAAACTTGTGCGTGTTAGGTACGTGTGAATAAGTGTGCCTACAGTGCATAGTTTTCTTGTCAAATGAACTCACCGTTTTTATCCATCGCCACGAGGTTCTGTCCTCGTTTCAAATGAATCTTCAATTGGAAGAATGCGTGTTGTCTGAGTTGCTGTTCCCTGAACCTTTGACCTTCATCTGGCTCCTGGAATATTCTTTGAAATTAGTTCAAATAGCACTTGGTTTTATATTTGAAATTGTCAGAAGAGAAGAATGTTCAGTTGTTAAAACCAGTAACCACAGTAAAACTTATAAAATTAATAAGCAATTCAGAATAACGTTGCTATGATAGTTTGAGTAGGAGAATAGTTTTCTTTGTTTGAAACATTGCAGAAGGAAAGTCTAATTCTACTATTCTTTGTTGAACTCTAAGCTATCGATTGTTTCCAGACACTTTGATTTATTGGATAGGTACATAAAGAAAATGGTTTTGGACAGGCCAAAGTTCAAACTACTTATGTACATTTTATTAAACATAATTATACATACGTACTATTAAGCCAATCTATGAGCAAACTTACTAAAGTCAATGTATCCACAGGCGGGCCGCGTGGGTAATGCGCAGGAGTCCCAGAAGTGGATGGCGCAGGCTCGTTGGACGACTGGCGAGTCATTGATAAATCTGTTCAACAAGAAAATACTAAAATTAACAAAAAATATACCGCAATAAATTGATTTCTGTGAAACATTATAAATAAATTGTACCTATAATACAAACTTAATTTTCGTAAGTGCGAACAATTTTCAGCACATTTCAGGTACATTTCTGTTTAAATGAATTCGAGGATCCATAGGAATTATTTATGAGATACCTACTAAAAAAACATAGTAGAACATAAAACCTACTCCTTTTACTATAAACAATGTACTACACTACCTATACCTACTGAATTAAGTGCACCTTAAACGAGTGCGATATGAGGAATACATAGGAGCATGCTACCTATCATTTGTACAGTCATTCAGCAAATAAACATCGGGAATGTGCGAAATCATTCATTATACTAAACGATCGTAAAAAATACGAAGGTTCGAATGCGTGTGGGGCGTAAAGGTTAAAGCTGAAACGTGATTAGCAATTTCATTGACGACTCATCATTATCTATGAATGGGAAGGGAGATGGATTTGCCATTCCCCCCCTTGCCGATAAATGTTGGTCTTTAAGGTTCCATATCCAAAAGGTACCAGAGAAAGCCAATTATTTCCTAAAGTAATTATATTTTCTCGAATACCCTTGTTTATGGTTATAATAGTATATAGTATAATAGTCGAGGCTCTAGCCTGCACCCAATGGGCCTGGCTAGCGTAGGGTAGATTGCATTTTTTTTAATTTCTTTAGATTATTGGAATAAGCCAACTTTTCGAAAATGTCCCGACTCATGCCATCCGGGCCCTTCCGTTTTCACTCTACTTTCAGAAATATATCTCACTATGTAAAAACAAGGAATCACCCATTAAAACTTAATTATTAGTCAAATTTAATAAAGCACTTAATTAGTAATACCTAATAGTGATAGCAAAGTTTACATGATAAAATAAAAGAGCTAAGCCCAAAGTCGGGAAAGTCGTAGTCGTATCTCGAGCCTCAGGAGATTCGATTCAAAAGTTTCCTAGATCAAATGGCTTCTCATGTAGATAATGATAAAGTTGCGTTAACAAATGGCTACGGAACCCTTCAGAGTTCATCCGAAACGGACTTGTTCGGTTTTCCGGTTCAAGAATTTATCCTCTCAATGTTTTCTCCTCATCGCCATATGTCTCGTTCGCAGGGAAGATTTTATTTAAACAGAATGAGGCTAAAGAGTAAAAAAACAGTGCTTAGTGAAAAAAAGTAGACGGGTTATTGGAGCCTAAAAAGTGGCATCAGAAAACTAGGTTAATGAACGCAGCACGTTGACGTGTGTTTCAGTCAGAAAAGTATACGTGCGCCTTGGATAATTTTTCACTTTGCATTAGTACCTACTGACATTACCAGTTAAGTATAATCTTTTTCAATATAATTGGTTACAGCTAAGTATAATCTTTTGCAATAAATCTTTAGGTTTAAATGGCAAAGTTTTAAGGCTAATTAAACTGTACACAGTTTAATAACTTATTTTGTTATATAAAACAAACCAACAGTGATCAATGTGAGTGTTTACCAAATTTATAAGTTTAAAGCTTCAAAGCTTCAGCTTAGATTATCGTCTATCAAATAGAGTCATGTGCTCCAAAGGCACTCATTCAAGTGAAAAGGGTACAAAGACATAGCTCGTTACTTGGTTGGATGGCTAAAGAAAACGTTGTTAGCGACAAGGTATTTACTGAAATCGCCGTAAAAATGTACTAGACACATTTGGCACACGTGAAAAGGGTGGCTTGGTTCAACGAAAACCAAACTTTTGCTGTTTCTCAGTTTTATATTATTCTATCAGTAAAACCTTGTACTGATAAAATAATTTATAACTTTGAGCACATGACTGATTGGCAAATATTTATTTATAAATATTAACGGGACTTAATCGCGTATTGAAATCATATTATTTACCTCGACGCCCGCGATTAAATCCCGTTAATATTTATAAATATGTTTCCAAGTCGCGATAGTTTAAATAGTATTTTGGCAAATATTTGTCTCGAGTCTGGGTGTTTCTATGTGCAATATGCATGTATATACAAAAAAATATCTATGTAGTATATTAGGTCATCTGGTTACCATAACACAAGCATTAAATTGCTTAGCTTGGGACTAGACGATGTTTTGTGGCATGTCCAATGATTAATTATGTTTATTTTTATTTTTATTAAATTTTACCGTCTTTCTTTCGGAAGAGGCGCATACTTCGCCACTTCCTAACAGCAGCCTTCAGCCTCTTCATCAGCCATCAGATCAACTGACGTCATCCGCGTCACACTTCACTGCACACTTCACAACACACTTCACGAGGTCACGTGACTTTGTCCATGGTGATGTCATTATGCATGACTATTGAAGAGCTTCGTTGAGTGGAGCTTAAACCTTGTTAATTATTGGTAGACAAACACGTAAATTGTGAGAACATGAACGTATGAGAACAACATCAATTTTTGGGTATTATTTGACAAGGACGAGCCTAGCGTAATAAGGAATCATTAATAAGGCCTACATTTGTAACAGGCAATAGAATCACCTAGCATGTAACACGATTTGAAGTGATCCTTGAGGGTCCTACGGAAATAGGTTTTTTTTCTTTCTTTCTTTAATAATTCTCAAAAAATTAAAATTGTTTATTGGAAAACAAATGCAAACGGGTAATTATCGCAAATTATTTACTTTCAATATTATCCCGATGTTTGACTGCGATATACCCGTTGACATAGTTTTAATAATGTGTTCTGATCGTGAAAGTTTAAAAAAACCAACTGATTTTATTTAAATAACGTCGTAAAATTCAAGCTTAAAAGTTTAGCGACTAAATTAAGGCTAGTCTTTTTTCTGCAATTAAAAAAATCTAATTAAAACTTAGCTCAAACAACTGCCTTGGGAACGAGCAGAAACAAAAGCATCCCAGCTGTATTCTAAATTAGAGTAAATTAACAAAAATGTTCATTAAATCTCCTCCGTACAAGTTGGAATTAAGGTCATAGCCCACGACTCTGCTCCAACACCGCCCTAAATTAAAGTCTACTGAGCGTCAACTACCGAGCAATCTGACGGAAGTAAGCTCTGACAGCGAGCTGTCTATTAATTTATGTCACCAATACGCCCTGAATGTTCGTTCATTAGTTCGTTTGTATGAGCAAGTGGCTAACTTTGGTACAGCTCTCTCTGACTTCTCTGAATGAAACTCGTATTTGAATTATATTTTCTTCGGCGGGTGGGAGGAGTTGTAAAAGTGGGCTTTTCACTTGAGTAGAATGATAAATAAAGGATTTTTCAAATTTCGAATTCGACAAATTCAGCTTATGTCTTTATTTTATTGTGGACAAAGAAGTATTTGGCGTCTGCGAAATCCACAGAAGTCTTACTAAATAAATACTTTTTGGACTGACAAAACCACAGAGAAAAGTCCTACAAAGTTGGTAAATGTTTCAAAAGAACTAATTGCGAGCAAACAAAAAGTTAAAGCTAACTGCGTAAATACTAATTAGCATTATTTTTATTTGGGCTTTTGTGTGTTGGTAATTAATTTTTCATTTCTTTCAACCTCTAGAACATACCTATTAAGCTTTGGTTGAAAAAATGAATCATTATAATAAAAATGTGCAACGTCAAAATAATTATATGGATTGCATAATTTACTTTCTGCATCATGACTTATAGGTACTTCATGATATTCGAAAAATATTCAGTGATGCGTGGCTTTGAGCATTTTTATATCCTTTTAGCCCGCAAATTCCAAAGATCCTTGGTAATTAAGTATCATTGGAATGTGATAACTTGATTTATCAATGTTTTGTATTTTTCAAAGTAAAAATCTTCAGAGGGATCATGACATTGAAATACATGTTGCAGAATTTCAACACCTACCTAAAACCTCTACGATGCTCTACGTATATGCTACGAAGCTACAGTGGTGTAGCACCTGTGTAGCACCGTAGCACTTATAGGAATTCGCACTAACTTGCACTATTGTGCATTGTAATTTTAAATTTTCTAGAAACAAAGATTTCATATTTCAATCTCTAAATTTCACTTTAAGTTTTTGAAAGTGATAATGATCATTAACTATTTTATCACTAAAGTAAAGTGAATTAGGTACTTTAATTTATCACTTAAGTAAGTGGTTTAAAAATCGACAAGCTCTAGATAATATTTTGATTTTTTTTGCTTTAGTAAAATGTAAATATTACCGTAACTCATCTTTATTTAGGTACATCATTTTTTAGAACAATTTCCTAAATATCAGTATTATCATTGTGACCTTCGAGTTGCTACTTTGGAAATGTAACTTTATGACAGATGTAATTTGGACCTTAATTTAATCAACCTAAAGCTCATTCAGCATTTAAGCGTAGATATAACTTATCATATCAGTTCATATCCCGGATATATCTTTGTACAAGCTGATTAGCCGTTCGTTCTATGAATAATTTATAAATGTGTTCATAATATTTCATAATATTTTTCCATTCGGAGTATTACGTGACTTGAGTATGAAAATGTCATTCGTAGTTATGTCTCTTTGTAACATTCTTCGTAAGTTTTCTCGTGACCTCGGTGACCGTAACATCATCGAAACGTCGTGGTACAATGATTTCAATGAGGTATTAAGTCCCGATAATATTTATAAAGATTTTATTATACTTTTAGTTTTAACTATGTCAAAAAACGTCATAAAAAAGCAGCAAGAACGTAGAACAGAGAGGTACGATCGGCCTAAGCCACAATGCCTTCTTATGGCGTCATCAACGGCCTAGGCCTTGTAAAATTATTGTCCTTAAACAGACTACACAGACAACCATTTTTTTGGACTACATACTGCTTAATTTAATACAGCTATTTGCCCCATTCTGACGACGTCAAAAGAAACCTAACCATGAAAATAGCTGGAAAAATAGCCATTTTATTTATTTAGTTAAACGGTTAATATAGTAAATGTATGTTGTGGACTATAGCCTTGAAGCTTCGCCAAAGATGTCAAGGGTAACCATAAAGTAAAATAATAATTTAATAGATATACAACTTATTTTTTTAGTAAAATAAGAAAAAGTTTTGGTTAAGTAAGCTTAGTTGCAGGGTAACTATGTTTGAAAGAAATTTTTGAAATCGGCTGAGTAGTTTCGGAGATTACCTCCGTCAAACAAACAAACTTTACCTCGTTATAATTTAGTATAGAAGGTACTTTTAAATTAGCAATTCAACAGTTCTTTTGTTTATACTTAAATGAATTTCATCCCCATCTCACTCAAAAGCCCAGATTTAATATTGTCCCATTACGAAATAGGACAGCTGTATTTGACTTCCCTCTACACGAGGACATTGTATTTATTGTGGAACTAAATAACAGCTTTTGGCAAAACAAATAAACGACGTTCTGTTGTGTTCAAGTAAACCCAGACAGACCAAATGCATTGTTTCCGTACTCACATTAGGTATGTTAAATAGTGAATGTTTTGGAGTAATCTGATTGTATTGACAGTTATTTATCGAATAATTATTGTCAGTGTCATGTTTTTGAAAGATAAGTAAGTTTTTTTGTCTCCTTCAAATAGAAAAATATCTTTGCAACTTTATAAATAAATAAATATCCTTGGACATTTCACACAGCGTGTCTCTTCTTTCATTTGACTTTGACATTGATACCCTAAGCACCTTCCACTCGACATACCCTGCCATCTATTAAGATTTAGGGAGCCAATTTGTTTCTTTTTTAGAATGCAAATTGAAAACCCTCATTATCAACCCAGACCCTAATTAATCTACATTTGAAACAATCTGTCAAAAGTTAATTTCAAACCAAAACCTAATCCCTTTTGACAGTAGAATCTAATCAAAACTTGCTGAGCGACCTCAATGTTTGTTAAGTTTCAGAAACAGATGGTCTATTGATAGTTGGAAGTATAAGTTAAATTGAATCAATCGTTAGTGGAATAAGTATTAAGTTAAATGTATAGAGTTGTTTCAGATCTAATCCAATCATAAGAAATCTTTTGTGCTCAAACATCAGAAGCATTCAGTCTTTAGTAGCATAGATACCTAATACCGACCTAATGTTTTTTTCATGTATGTAAGTAGTATATCAGTCGTCTTTTGTTTATTCAAAACCTAAAAGCCATCGAAGCACCTAATTTCGTACGGCCCGTAATTTAAATTTCGAATTTCAAATGTGAGAAGAAAATAAAAAATCTGTCAAGGGCTAAAATAAATAGCTTATGTTACTTACATATTTATTTTTCACACTGGGCCTAGCACGAGTTTAAGAGCATATAAAATATAGACATTCGCAATCACAATTACCATAAGCCTAATACATACACTTTAGGTCAATTTAAAAAGAAAATGTAATGAGAAATACCAGTACTGAGAAAATACGTAAGATTAGGTTATTCTGATAGAAGCCAATTTCTCTAAAAGGCTTTGGAATCTGGATCCATTTCTATAAGCAAAGAATGCTTTCTATACATGTTATTGTTTACAAGTCCGTCTAAAACACGCTGTGAATGTGTGAGTGAAATAATAACGAATTAATAATAAAATAAAATAAAATAATTACGTCTAATAACTATAACAATTTATTCATAAACTGGATTTTATTGGTTCGACAGAATCGAACCAATAAAACTCGCAAAAGACCCTCACCTGTTATACATTTAGCAGGTCCGATGTATTTCAGTTGACCCTCTGACCTAGACCTTGGTTAGAAATGGCCACCAATTCCGCTTTGCCACAAGTTTGTCTGTTCTTTTATTGATTGATAGAACGTCGAATTGAAAAAACCTTGTTTTGTTTAATACCTACTACGCTTTGCACGGTACTAACGGGATAAAATATAGCCTATAACCTTCCTAACAGTCAATTCTACACTTCGGTGGAAGAATTCTTGAAATCGGCTGAATAGTTTCGGTGATTACCTCCGTTATTATCTCATTATTATCAGTCAGAACCCCAAAATGGGCCATCATCCTGTCAGTCTAAAGTGAAATTCCATATTTTCGAACAGAAAACCTCATGCGATATAAAGTTTTGCCATTTTAAACTTCCATCTTAAGACGATCTCTACCACACCAACGAGATCGATCTCAGGTTAATGCCCTTGGGTACCTAAGGTGAGGAATAGGTCCCTACGCTGGGTCACATTTCCTGCAAACAACTTTACGATACCATAAAGAGATTTAGGATGGACTTGGAGTTACTAAGGTCGTAAAATACAAAAATAGAAAATATCAAGCTAAGCCAGTCTCTACGTGTTTTTTTCTACATCTTTTTTGTAGATAAATATAATTTCAGTTGGTAAAGTATTTACACTATTACTAGATGTATTTACTGTATTTACAGGATAGACCGGACCAGAAAAACCGGTGATAGAACAGAGTGGAGAAAGATTGTAGAGGCATACGCCCTGCAGTTTGCAAATATATGCCGAAGAAGAAGAAGAGAAGAAGGAAGTGTTTACAACCAAACTTTAAATGTAATTTTGTGGGTTATACTATATTCCGTTGCGGAATGCCAATGATTCATCCCTTTATAAAGCCCCGTGAAGTGCTTTAGATTGTGCCTTTATATGGAAGTGTCTGTTCGACTGCCCCTTTGTGGTTCCACTTGATTGCCCTCAGCCTTGACATTTACACGATCCACTATTGTGGTTTTAAAATATGAGGTTTTAGGTTTATAGATCAATCGACTGCATCACTCTGAGCAGTGGGGAAGATGCGATCAACGGACTTAGATTCTACTTTACAAATATAACTGCTTTAAACTTTTATCATGTTGATCCTGTTTCTCCAAGGACGCTCTGCGCTCAACTTTAGGAATAAAATATAACTTGCTCTTGCTGCATACTTGAGTATATTTACAGTCTTGGGAAAACCCGACGAAAAGTGTGTAGAGTCGAGCTTTTGATTGTCAATATTTAGGTAACCTTCGACGAAAAAAGGGGTGTATTCGTGTCTCTGTATGTGCGTAATGATTGGATGAACCGATTTTGTTATAATTTATGAAAATCTCTTCAAGAGTATTGACATTGTAGTATTTTCAGACCTAATTATACCTCCTGAATGAAGCGCACCTAAGATGGTACGCTATGTGGAAGTACTTTGGTGCACTTCAAAAGTGTGCGCTACGAGGAACACTTCGATTTTATGGCGATATTATTACCTATATGTAATACTTATTTTGTGCAGACAAATACTTCAGTTCGAGTTGGGACTATTTTATATTTACTTTGGAAATAAATCTGAAACTTTAATCTAGATTCGTCATAACTCAAAAAATATCCTTAGAACATAAAAAGTTTGTCGGTAAAAATATTAATTTTGCATGAAGCTTACAGCATCCATATTTATGAGCTGTTTGATTACCAGACGGAGCATTTGACCGCTATAAAAAGGCCTCTATCAAAACCACCCGTTTTTTTACAATATATGGATATGTCTATGCTTTGAAACATTTATTTAGAGAATAAGAAAAAAGTACTATTTATAGCATGAAAACGAAGACGAAACTGTTGTTGGTAACAAGACACTGACATCAGCTAATGTAATGATACGATGTTACGAACAGTGACTATAATTTATACTGATAGAATTCTAAGTAGGCGTTGAACTTTGACCGTGAATGGCGTATAGTACCGGTTGAGACAAGGTCGTGATATTTGAGCAATTAACTGAAGAAGTCACTGTAATATCATTAGGCTTATCTTCTGCAGATTTCTAAACTATGAAATACTAATGAGGTAGGATAAGAAATCATTTTTACCATTGAAAACGCTTGCGAACAAGTATGCTGCGGTTCATTTTCTGAAACCTTAAAACCTAGTCACAATAATACACTGTTTGCATACTAGTAACACTATTTTATATGTGTAGTTGCATAATCCATGACCTTCAGTAACTGGAATTTGGTTGGGAATAGTTGAGATGCCCACTCCAAGTTGGTTATGATAAGGAAATCCGTGATGGTGCATAAATTTTAACATTTGTTGAGTAGCCTTAGGTCATACTGTTTTTTCTTCCAGACCATTGTTGTTAAATACGTTTGTTAAATACGATATAAGTGATGTTAGCACAAGTTGAGTAGATAATAACACTCAAAGAGATGTAAATTACATTGCAATCGATCGCAGCTTCAATCAATTTTAATGGGTTTGACTTTGAATCGTCTAGAACGTCCTGAACATTACGGCCGAAGTTTTCAGGTAAATTATGTCTAAGAAAAAATTCAATATTACAGCCAATAATTAAGAAAAACGTTACGCAAAAATAAACTAAATTTTTCTTCTGTTAATCTTTGTATAATAATTGCATACCTACTATTAAGGGAACTGCAGGTACAAGTCAACTGGTTTTTATAAAGAGATTCTAATAATTCACGATCTAAAGTTTAATTACTCTGGATTGTAATTAGCTTAGTAACTCGCGCCCTCGACACCGACTACTGTTGGTAAATTAGCTTTGCTCAGTCGTTACGAAACTCTGAGATTGAATCAATTGGGCGTGTTGCAGTTGAAAAGGAGCACAAATAATCCATCTTGGTATTTGGAAACAGATTGGTAGGCTTATTACGTACTTATTTTGCAACAGCAAAGTGACAGTATTCGTTCGTTCGTATGAGCAAGTGGCCAACTTGGATCGCTGTCGCATAACTGTACAGTTATAACTGTAGCTTGAGTAAAAGCTCACAAGTCCACATAGTCATAAAAGAAGTTTCCATTCACACTTCAGTAAATAGCAATAATACTCACATAACCTCCTTTACCACAATCTTATAACAAATTCAGTTCTACATAGCTCGAATCCTGGTAACACTAGTAGGTACAGTCGGACACAAATTTTAATACAAAGATTAAATTCAAGCTCACAATGTAAAGAGAAAAGATATAAGAGGCTTTGTTTGATAAATAAAATCACTATTTCCGTAATTATAATCACTTGATATTGTCACGATGATAAAGAAAAACTTAACTTAGGTAGGTGCTATTTTAGGGCCTGAAATATTAGCTAAGTTAAAATATTAGCACCAATAAATGAAAAATATAACAGTTTTTCTCAATATATACGTATATGGAATAGATTAAGATTTCGGAAACTACTTATTTATTAGTAATACTTTGCAATTTTTTTATTGTATTAATTAAAATGATAAAAGACTTTGTGAGACAGATCCTTAAAATCTAAGCCTAGTAATCATGTGAAAATCCTATTATCGCCACTTTCCGTCATTAAGTGTCAATTCCTATATAGCCTTTTTGATTATATTCCAAATATGTCGAAAACCATTGGCGACACAACTTTTCTACTTTTGTCGTTGACAGTATCCACGTAGTGGTTGGAAGTAGGACACGATCTCTATTCTCTTATTGTACGGATGGTTTGATGAAATTCTTTATTACACATACGCTTTCATGGTAATACTACCATATAATAACATGATAAATTACACTTTGAGACTGGACGTGCTCCAATTCCGTTTATTATTAAGATTGAATCACTGAAAAAAAAATGCTAGGCACCATTATTAAGTAATGTAAATGGTTCCGTAGCCTAGTGGTCAGGCAGCCCGGCTAAAGAGCGATCGCTACGAAGGTTCGAATAATGTCGGAGTTAGCTTTAGTAAGTTTTCTTTCATTTGAAATACCTATAAAATATAAACTATCACACCATCAGGACTTTCCCTGAAGCTTTGAATGATGTGACGCGATTGAAACAGGCAATAAAATCCACCGAAGTCAAGTCTTGACTTGTGAAAGAGGTCTAAAAACGTTCATCTTCTTTTTAAGTAAATCTAGACAAATTACAGTACATCTAACTCAATTTACGAAAATGTCTAAAAACAAAGCCCCGTAGAGACAGATTTGTCCGGACATATTGTCCAACTTGACCCATTTAATGAAACTACCTAAACGATACTCCACTATCTCCACAAAACTGCTTTGGGCAAGGATTTGTTTACAGAAAAACAAAGAAACGTACATATTCAGCATTCTTTTAGATATAAGTTTTTTTTTTGTAAATACATACATATTATGGATAGAAAACACCCAGACACGGAACAAATATCTGCAGAACATACAAACATTTGTCCCGTAGCGGCGATTGAACCCGCAACCTCCTCATCTCAGCCGAGCCTTCGCCCACTGCGCCACAGAGGTCGTCTTGGTACGACTTACTTCTTAATTTGAATTCTTCAGTCGTGAAATTGAATTCCTGCACTCTATATTAATTAGGGATACAAATTGTTTACGAAGTATAACAATTAATAATTTATGACGTGTGAACAAGTTGACGTACTGTTTATCATTTGATCACTTATCTATATAGGTCAAACCAAACATTATTAGGCTTTCAGCCCACTGATATTATAAACGCAAAATTTTGTAAGGATGTTTGGATGTTTGTTGCTCGTTTACGAAAAAAGTAACCGAACTGATGTGACTGAAACTATAAAAAAATTGTCACTTGGAGATTACCACAAATTTGGTCAAAGACTTTATATACGAACATTAGCATTTTGTTTAAGAAGCAGAAAACAATAGTAATATATAAAATAAGACCAACACCGCTAATAGCTGGATTTTTTTAATACCATCGCTTATTTTTCGAGAAAATAAGTCAAAAGCTCCACTCAAAAGGCTCTTTTTCCTCTCTTTCACAGTTACACTACTTCAATACTGATTATTTCAACAAAGCATGTATCACATCACTACACAAACTCGTATAAAAAACAATCGCAATATTTCATCCGTTTTTTACGTAAAATAAAAACGATGAATAGAAACACAATTTTGAAATTGAATTTGGAACACGACCGCCTTTGTCGCGGTGCCGGCGAAAACTGACTGAATAGGGATGGGACGGGTCGATGTTCCACGAGATATTTTTATCAATGAAACCACAAATTTCGAATTTACTCTCATACATAATTTAAATCATTTACCACAGGGGTAGAGAAAGACCAATGATGTATTTTTGTTTGTTACATCTTTTATCAGAAAATTTAAATTGCCTATATTTGCCCATACTGAGCGAGGCAACTTCCGCACCGAAATTTCAGCACTGCATGCGCCATGATCATGGTCCCTACTCGAAAACATACGAATCTTGGTAAATATCCCGTTTTTTTGTTTTTTGTACTCCCATGATATTTTAATAGGTGTAATTAACATTGCAATAATGAAGATATCGAACAGAAAACGCTACTAATCGCTCATAATGAACTTTTCTAACTCTAGTCATTGATAGATCGGCGAAGTTAAGCAAAGTTTTGGCACCGTTCATAATGGATTACCTCAACTGGTATTAACATGTAATGGGTTCCGTACCCCTAAGGGCGAATGTCAGTCCCGTCTATAAAGTTCATAAGCCAGATCTTAAAGGCCATCAAACCTAATCAACATTTGTCATTAAGTTAGCTGTAGGTACTGACATTAGCTAATCAATCTAATCCAGGCTTAAAAGCCTCTCCTGTTTTCAGTCAGGCGGGTGTAGAAGGGTTATAACGGTAGTTATTTGACAAATAACGTACTAAAACTGTAGGAAACTACTATATGCCCGTGTAGATAAACAAGTTATAGTAATGACATTGTTTTAACACTAATGGAAAAGAAAGCTCATATCTATTTATAAAAAATGAGTAGGTTTAATTTAATATCGTGGACAACCCAGTATTCTAATTGGGTTAACCATTTCTTTACAAATTGGATGGGTGGGACAGAATACAAATAACAAAGAAATGTCTGAAAATTAATCAAGAATCCGACAATTAAGATTTGGGCTCTCTTCCGTTTAGACTGACAATCAATCGTGATAGAAATGTAAACATTATTAAACCTAAGGACAATATCTTTTTTCGACTTCAAAGAGAAGGTTGTTAATTAAGCTACACTGTTTGCATTTTTTGAAATTAATTCTTTATGTTTTCCGGTCATACCATTAATGGATACATTTTGAGGATCAGAGATGATCTTAGATCTTTGAAATTATTCATTATCATCATCACGTGCAGCTCCTCTCATCCCACTGCTGGGCATGGGGCCTCTCTTCGCTTGTGCCAACCATCCTATCTTGTGCCAATCCGACCCATGTACGACCTGCTGTTTTGACTATGTCGTCGGCCCATTTAGCAGGCGGAAAATTGTTACACAAAAAATAAATTATGAAACGTAAGTTACCTCCGTTTTAAGTCGGTTCAAAAACTATCAACCGTGTTAAAATGATAAGGATACTAGACAAATGTATGATCGATATTGTTATCGCTAATGTAAATCTTTATGGCATTAACTCTCAAGGCTGTATTTGCATATAAAATGTTGATCAACGAAGATTGCATGCATTAGAAGTAAATGATTAATGCATGAACTCAAATATAGCGGCCGTGGAGTAAACAAAAGGTACTTACTAAAGTTTAGACCATAATACCTATGAACACAGATTACACAAGTATAATCTGTAGTATGAACCAAGCTTCCTAGATCGTTTTAAAAATGTATATGCTCATTATAACGAGCTTTAAACGGTAAAGGAAAAAATCATGAGCAAACCAATAAGCTCGATGGGCTTGCATTGCAACCTGACACGTAAGCAACGTTGCTTAACTTTAACGATCTATCAAGAACGTCTTTTGCCTGAATTCTATAATCTACGTACGTCCGTAGGCCTATCACCATAGCAACTTTGTTTTAACAACATAAAATGTGTGAAACTTTTTGACAGATAACAAAGTTGCTATGGCAAAAGTCCTAGACTTTCGGTGGTTATACTCGTAGGAACCGGGGGTTAGCAAGTTTCGCTTCGAGCGATTCCATAGCTTATCTATATTGACTCCGCGGTAAGTCTAAACACCATAATTTCTTATAAACACACTGACGAGCTGATAGCATTTAATGAGTATAATGTGACATGACATGACCTTTATACCGGTTTATTTAGCCTAGGTATTTTTTATTATAGGCAATGGTTGGAAATGGCCTTTAATTAAATATGGTTATTATAAGCCATAATAGAACGTTTCGGCAAAATGTGTCGTCACTCAAATAAACTACTGAAATTATTTTTATTTAATCTGAGAGTAACATTACAGGTACTTACTCGTACTATGGAGTCAATAGACTTTATACTATAGAGTCTCTACTCTACATATAGATACTGTTCTATAGACTCTATACTATAGTCTCTACATAATGCTGTACTATAGAGGGAAACCTACAGCTCGGTGATTGCAAGTGCTTCGACCTCGGTAAATCCTATTCCACGGTAACCTCACTGCATTTCAGGTAAGTGGCTCTAGTTCGTTTAGAACTGAGAATATGGTTCGTGGTTTTGAAAATCAGATTCATTCAAAATTCGATATGTGCAGTAGAAATGGAATGACCAACCTCTGACTACATCTCCACCTAATTGCCCTACTGTTTGATGCAATTTTTTACTCATACTCTAACCTACCATACCCTACATTATCACGAATTGTAAACTGTAACACTACTTGACGAGAACCTGATGTTACACTAAATAATATTAACTAAGCATGTGTAATAATTAGTGTTAGTACATTTAAGTTACTATCTTGCCATAAATTGTTTTCATTCTACGCCCAATAAATAATTCAAGGTACGTCCCACAGGGCAAAAGGTTCATTCTTGTACCATAAAATCTGCAAATGGCCTATTTACGACCCCATAAATCTCGTAATTACACCTAAGCCACACCACGTAAGTCCATTAATGACAGACAACATTTTACTAACATGGTGGAAAAACTTTGTTCTTAAATAATAATAAATAAATAAATAAATAAATAAATATTTTGGACATTCCACACAGCGTCATCTAGTCCCAAGCTAAGCAACTTAATGCTTGTGTTATGGTAACCAGATGACTGATATAATACTTAGATACATTTTTTTTTTGCAAATACATACATATTAGAGATAGAAAACACCCAGACACGGAACAAATATCTGCAGAACATACAAACATTTGTCCCGTAGCGGGTATCGAACCCGCGACCTCCGCATCTCAGCCGGGCGTTCACCCAACTGCGCCACAGTGGTCGTATAATAATAATAAATATCCTTAGACATTTTCACAAAGCGTCATCTAGTCCCAAAATAAACAATTTAATGCTTGTGTTATGGTAACCAGATGACTAATTATAATAATTAGATATGAAATAAAATAAAAAAAATCTACACATCACGTCAAACATTATGCTATACTTTCTGTAATGATTAATGCTTGACCGTGGCACGGGACCCGGACCTGGCACGGACGAGGCACGGCACGGCCCGTTACGGCACGGTGTAGTGTGAATCATGCTTTAGTGCTTCAAAGAACGAATTTCCTTTTTCCTCAAAGCTAATGCTAATGAAAATTGGATGAAATCTTGCCCTTTGAAACAATATCACCATAATAACAAGATATTACTTCGAATTTTGGTATCAAATATAAACGAAGCAGAAAATTGTGTCGTTAGCGAGGCATAACCACGGCAGTATATCGATCGCATCTTAGCTCTGGTTTCCGAAGCAAGCGTGAACTATTTCATAGACCACTTTTGAATAATTCAGCGATAGCAAAAGATTAAAGGTCTTTGGCGACTACACATAGACCATGACCACGATCATGCCATGGTTGTAGAAGCGAAAAAATAAAATAAATACTACTACCTATATTTTTTTCTATCTAACGATTACTTTCGGTGTTATGATAGAAATGCATCTCGAAAGTGCGGAACATAGCGCTCTTCTAACAACATTTTAGTCAGTTCAATAAAATTTAAATTTTGCTACTTGTTGAAAGGAAAAGTTACTGATGGACTGCTGAGAATTGAGTTCTAGACGAAAATTATAGTTCCGAATACATTTGACTCATAAATCGTCGCCATTAAGGGACAAGTCATCAACTCGCTATTTGGCTAAAATTGAGTTAATTACGTCATATAAAGGTACACGGCTCTACATTTTATAAAGCTATATACTTATAATTTGATTTGTTATGTGAAGGGTCCTCTAAGTATTGGCTTCTGAGAATCATTATTTTTAACGAGGGTTTACTTGTTAATGAGATTCACCAATTTTCCTCGTGTTCCTTCGATATACATTTTATTCGGAACTTATATTTTTAACCAACTTCAAAACAGGGAAGGTCCTGTATTCTACTGTAGGTTTGCATTTATTTGAAAGAATTTATACGCACGAGGTGGTCTCAAAAAATGAGTATCTAATGAGGATCTCAGAAATAAATCATGAGTGCAGGAAATTGTCCTTTTTTACGAAATTGGAAGTGTATTCTGTCAAACGTGTGTCAAACAAACAAATAATTATCAAAATCGGTTCCCTATTGACTGAGTAATCGGTGAAAATATAAAACAAACAAATAGTGGATTATGAATCTCCTCCTTTTCAAAGTCGATTAAAAAGGAAATCCTTATAGGCACATTTGAAGCGTATTTCATCCCGACAGAGCACACTGTGTGTTGTTTTTTTTTTGTTAAAGCACTTAAAAAAAAATAGGTACACAAAAATTTTCAGTATGATGACGGAAAGAGTTCATGGCCAGAGTTCATTCCTAGATTTACTCCAATAGTTACTACAAGGCCTTGGGAAGATAGCTTTGTTTGTTCAGACGATGCAATAAAATCGTTGATTACAAACATTCATTTCTGTAACCTACTGCTTTTATTTTCTGAAGGTATCTGATAAAATTATGTCTGTGGCATATGAATTTTTAAATTGTAAATGAGCCGATTTTCTGTTTACTGATTTTTAACTTACTTACGTTCGTTTAAGCAAGTGGCCAAATCTGGGGACGGAGTTTTTAGGCTGCCTAAAGCCCTTATTAGCTAAATAGATAGGTACTTACATACTTTTAATTTTGCACAAAATACCAAACATCATTTTTTCTAAAATAACAAAGAACATAAACAAAGGCAATATAATGTCAAAGTAAAGTTTACGGCTTCATCCCTCTTATCCACAGAATTTATTTTGTGCTTTGACCTTTTGAAGTTTTAATGACTCTTTGTTAGATAAAAGTAAAAGCGGTATGGTAAAAAACAGTGTCTAAAACTGATACTAAGGTAGGTACTTATCCTGTAAGTAGGTAAGTACCTACCTAATTAATGATAGAGCGGTAACCTTTACAAAGTTCATGATAATTAACATGTGCCCATGATGCCCACAATGACCGATTTTTCTTGAAACATGTTAAGTAAAACAAACCTACATCATCCTTGGTAAAACGAAGGAACTAAATCGTAACGAATTCGAATCCAGCTACCACAAGAATGGCGGAAACCACAACCTTCGCATGAGAGCGGGAGAAAAGCGCTTTACAATTTCAAGTCTGATCGAAAAGTGCCAAGTCCTACTCACAGGTGGCGCTGTTCTAAATTGCACTGATTGCTTAACCCTGCCAGAGATGGCGCCACGAGCACGATTAACAGGTGTGATTTGCCGCGTTATTTATTTCAGGCTCTTTAGACGCAAATTATATAAAATTGTACTTTCGTGCAAAATGTAAATGCGTGCAACAATTTGTCGTATCGCTAAGGTCATCGAACCCTTGTCACGCTTGATATCGCAAACGTGACAAGGGTTTTACAAACAATGTAAGCCAACTTGGGAATAAGTTTGTATTTGAGCGCATACAGTTTTTGTTACGTTTTTCCTGGCAACACGAAGGTTACATTCCAGTCGACGTCTCTGTAAAAAACGTTCGCTAAACAGCTTGCAGAGTTTGTTAGAAGAACAGAAGAGAATGACGTTCAGATGACGTAATGACGATAGTCGTCTACTCATAAAAAAGTTAACAAATAACCAACGAGACCAACCTACTAGGTGGTTTTACTTCAGTTTTTGGGTTGGTCTCGTTGGTTTTAATTTGTTATCTTTTTTATGAGTAAACGACTAGTAGTCGTGTAATTGAAAAGTTGTAACATGATAATCATGTAACATGTCTAAAAAACTATGTCATTAGGGCCAACCGACACTAAAAGTACTTGCCTTGTCCATTTCCTACGTCTAACTAAAGCATTGTGCTAGCTTAATTACCTATTGCAAACTTCCCAAAACTCCAAAAGAGATCTTCGAAAACCTTACCTAAACCTATTGATTCAACGCTGACTCGGCGAATTCATTAGAGTCTCGAAACTCAAAGCCACCATTACTACATTTAGTAATTACTGGTCGGTGAGAATACCTTAGTTAGAGTTAAACATTTTAATGCATTTTCCAGAGATAGGAAGGTACGTGTTGGTTGACGTTTCATTTCATTCTGTTCAGGAGTTCCATGGCCGAGTGGTATAGCTTTACGATCACTTATATCATCGCAGGTCCAAATCGCGGCACCTAATCCGCCAAGACTCCATCTTGACAGGAAGAAACTATCTCCGTCTTTATAATTAGGTATTACTAAAGTTCAGTTTTCCATCTGCAATGTGCCAGAACTAAGGTAGTATACTGTAAAGATAATTCCTCATACAAACTTCCTGATTTCACGAATGCTCGACTAACTTTTGTATAAATTCGAAATTGCCTCAGAATAATAAAGTTCCAGATTTAAACCTGTTAGCTGCCGAGCTGAATGAATAGCGCACACGGAATTTAAGTTTATTTTCGTGAAATTACTGGAAAATAATATCAAAATTGTTATAATAAGGCATAGAACAATATTATAGAGAGATTCGTTGGTTTATATTATGACCGAGACCGAGACCCATGAATTAGTTTTTTCTTCGACTTAGAAGATTCGTAATGAAAATAATGAGCTCACTTACTAGTACCCCTCCGGACGCGGTGCCGCGGCGAGTTGGCCGGCGTGCTGTGCTCCGAGCTCTGGTACTCGGTGCCGCTGCTGTCTGCTACCGCCGTCGCCAGTGAGAACTGGTTGCCATGACAACGCTCTCGACTTCGACTGCGCTGCCATCGACTCTGGAAAAAAGAGATCTCATATTTGCTTAGCTTGCGACTAGATGAACATGTGGAATTCTATTTGTTCATTTCTCAGATATGTTTCCTAATATTTGTATTTTTTATAGGTATACTAAATACCAAATTAACAAAGAATAAACTGTAAGTAACTAATTATGGACAGCACTTTAAGCCGCAAAGGTTTATCTTGTGCTATCGTGACCCAATTGGTTTTGTTTTTGCTTTCTAAGCAGAATGTGATGTTAGCGGACCTTGGCCTCGAGCATAAAAGTGGTCCTTTCACAAATTAAAAGGTCTTACTTACCTTGAGGTTTGTGAAGAAGTGTTGAGTCCGATGCACGACGCTAAGCGGCGTGTGGTGATGAGCGGACCTCGCCCGCGGCGGCGGCGACGTCGGCGCCGTGCAGGATAGCTCCGACGCCGACTTGGACAGGCGGCCGCTGAGTGCATCCGACCGCTCTGCAACAAACGTCCGCTTAGTGTGTATACAAGAAGCCTACGTAAATGGATAAAATAAATCATTAAAAAAATATATATTGATGCCTGCATCACAAAGCCGGTAGTACATATTCACTTAAAAGATCAAAATACATAATATTATTTTGGTAGAGATATGACCACATTTTTTCTAATTCCAACAGCACTATCTTAAAGCACACGCGTCATAGGCACTGAACGCGTTAATACCTAAATACATTATTAGTTTCAAAACCACTACCTTAATCAAGCCACTATCCCATGTAAAAAATAAATTGAAAAAAAAAACATAACACGGTTGTTTTATCAAACCGTAAAAACTCTGTTATGTTGAAAAACTCTAGTTTCAAGCCAGTCGCAATTTTGTGCTAGATGACTATGGTAATTGTGTGTCGGCTCATGTAATTCATTTGAGCTGAACCCTGTGTAGAGACTAAAAGGCGCTAGAGTATTTTAATAAAGCAACCGTACCCAACTTTGTTACATTTGGACGTGGTCGTAATAGTACAACAACCTTTAAAATGAAGCTGTTTATGGTTTTTAAAGATCATTTGGGGATAATTGAACGATAAAGGTACTTAAATGTTATTTCTAAATCACTTAATGGGTAAATGTGAATGTTTGTTATTCTTTCACGCTCAAACAGCTGGACGGATTTTATTAGGCTACATTGCTCTTAATCGGACTGCCTTTACCACTCGGCAACGGACTGTAAAGTTTATAATTATGACTAGTTAAGTTACCAGAAGCTAGCATTTTTTATTTAAGTAAATGTCACCAACGAAGCTAGGGAAAATACATTTTGTTTCATGTGTACCAATAATGTAATCTACATATATTATTTATTATTATAATAATATAAAAAAGTAAACGTTAGTTTGTTTGACGAAAGTAATCTCCAAAACTACTCAGCCGATTTCAATAATTCTTTCAACGATGTGTAGAATGAACTATCAGGGTGGTTATTTGGTCTATTTTATCTCGGTAGTACGTACACCCGTGCAAAGCCGGGTACGTGCGGAACGTAATATCTATAAAGGCTGCTAAATAGGCCATCAGCTGATAAAGAGGCATAGCACGGTATAATGAGTGTAATCATCCAAAATTAGACAATTTACACCATGAATAATGCGACATATCGCATGTGTAAGCTCACGCGAGCAAGCTTCGCTCGAAATTCATCATTCTGGTTTCCAAATGTTCACAGAGAAGAGAGAAAAAATAAAGTCTCTACTAGAAAAAAAAGAAAGAAAAGTAATTAGAATAAAAATTATGTGTTTTCGATTTTGCCAATGATGCCATATTTTTCTTTTGAAACTCTCTAATTAAATGTGTCATAAAATATTTCGATACCTCGATTTGCTTGATTATTAAATTGAATGCAAAATTCATTAAGAAAATACCTATATGGTTTTTATAAAAATAAGCTCATTTAGCAAAAATTCTCGGATCACACTTTTAAATCCAAGCTTACACACTATTTGAATGAATATCGTACAGCTCAATATGTATTTTAAAATTTATTTTATTTTAAAAAGCCTTTCATCGTTCTGGATGCTTAATGTAATTCCCCTCTCTTGGGACGTCGTTAACGAAATTGGATATTTGATCAGCAAACGTTCAGTTGATGTCGCTTTTAGAATTTATTTTCTTCACAGAAAGACGGAAAGAGACAAATGTTACCGACTTACCGAGAGGAAGAATTCTATGTTTTTTGTATCAATGTATTTATTTCTTGTACACTGATTATTCCACTGTTAATGGAACGATCTTTAAATTTTTTTGTTTGACTCATATCATGAAGTGTTTATTAAAAAAAAAATGAAATTTCTGTCCCGTAGCGGAGATCGAACCCGCAACCTCCGCGTTTCAGCCGAGCCTTCGCCCACTGCTCCCCAAAGAGGTCATCAAAAACGATGTAGTTTTCTATTTAAAATATTACTTTCAAGCACATTTCAACAAATAAGTGTTTTACAACTTTAAGTAAGTAATTAATCTTCCAAGTTCAGAACAAACATTTATCTACCAAACAATGAAAATAAAACTTTCTCAATCTTTATACAGTTTATGATTGTTTATTCTTTTCACAAGACAGAGAATAGGCAAGTTTTTATATGTTCCGTTTTACGTGCTTGTCAGAGGTCAAACGTGACCACAACTAATCACATTTTGCACGCACAACCTCAATAAAAAAGTTAAGCTGTTTTCAGAAAAGTTTTGTTAGTGACTAGTACGAAAATTAAGTAAATATAAAACAAAATTGAATTAGTAACATCATTTGCAAGTCAAGAATGACTATAATTTTTTATAATCATTTATTAGTTTCACGTCCGAAAAGTTCACTAAAAATGTTTAAACTAATTCAATTTCCCGTATATTATTGCCCATATTTTTAAAAGAACGCCTTGTTTAAAATAAATATTTTTTTTATTCTAATTTCTGAGTGTTTTAATACAATCTGCTAAACCAATCTGAAAATGTAATTAACTTGAGGTAAATTCTGAAATGTTAATAAGATTTGTGTAACAGAATATCAAACGAAAACTTAGTTAATTAAAGCAGTCATATTAACTCAATCAAAACATTACTTGATTACTCAAATGTTGTGATTTCAATAAATATTTTCATTTGATTTCAGTCACGCGTTAATTAGGTACATGACGTGTCTAAATACGTAATAGGCAATCTTTAGCTCCTCGGCCGCGCCTTTGCCTCCGTTATTTTGGATAAAAAGTACCCTATGTGTTATTCCAGGTCATAACTATATTTAAAGTTTCAGCCCAATTGCTTTCCACACACCTATAAATTTGTATAATCCACGTACCTATATAATATAGGATTGTTCGACTATGATGCCTAAACCCCTGGTGTATGGTATATATTTATTGTTTTAGTCAGCTTAGTTTAGTAATTAGTTTACAAGTTTTGTTTTAAACTCTCATTCTAGAATACTAAACAAGCTAAAATGCTTTGAACTTATGTAAAATATAGCATTACAAAACACAATATTTTTTAAACATGTTTTTTCCGCACGCCATGTTGCGTGTAGTAAAAGTAGTAAACTTTTAAATGTTTTAAAGGATGAAAAAAAAGGATTGGTCAGACAAAGCAGTTTTTTACGTAATTGTAAAAAACTGCTGTTGTGTGTTAATCTACCATGTGAAAACAACTGAACGGATTTTGAGAAAACTTTGAATAGAGAGAGGTACGCTACTTTTCATAATATAGTAAGTAGGCATGCAAGCGAAACCGTCGGCAAATAAGCCACCAACTCAACTCACTGCCAGTCTCAATTACATAATTATCTATCTTTGAATTTGCTTACTGCTGGTATTTGACATTACTTCCATACAAAATGTGTCAAATACCTACCGAGAGTAAGCAAAACCAGAGATGGATTGGTTTTTGAGACTGGCCGTTGGAAAAAACTCTATTTCAAAACTGCGTCACTATTTGTTTCATTGAAAAGCACTTCAACAACTTAAATTTTGAATATGCAAGCATATACATTTAATCTGCAACCATAGTAAACAAATTTTCGGCTTACAAAAATATTTTCCGCTTTTGATTAAAAGGAAAAATGCCATATAAATTCTGAGCAAAATCTGAAGCATTTTAACCTGCTTACACAGCTTTAACAAGTATACCTCCAAGCTAAGAATAATACAATTATAATATACTTTCATAAATTCCTTCATGCCCTGTTATTATGGGATGATCCACGAATCTTATTTATAACATTCCAGGTCTCTTTGTTTACTGATGTGAATAAAACATGAGTATTTTTGTCTCTTTCTTTCACTTTGAAACCTTTTTATTTATAGCATGAGAATCTCTTTGAGATAGATTACGTAGGCCAGTATTCAGAGACCTGACTCAAGCATTGAATTATGCTTGAGAGTCGACTCGAGTAACGTTTCTTATTCAAGATTGCTTGAGTCTTGAAAAATATAGGTAGTAAAAATTATTGAAGAAAAAACACAGTAGCGAAACAAATCAAAGATAGCATTTGCGTGTGTTTGCTTAGTTTTGTCTATTGATTGGTTCATTTATTTTCGTGCACATTTTTTTGGTTAGATTTAATTATTTATCACTACATTTTATTTCTGTATTTTCTGAAAATTTTATTTCAGCTACACTGTTGAAGAAAAAACAATAAAGAACGCATGCTCATTCGGAAAGACGTCTTTTTCTAATAAAAGGAAACGACATTTTTCACTTGAACAACGGTTCTAACACGGTTTTCTAAGTAACAACACAAGCTGAAGCAATAAACGCCATGTACTTATCAGAATCCGGCTGAGAAGTTAAGAGATATGGAGTTCTTTGTCTTGTTAGTCTTGACAAGAAAATGTTAGATTTAAATTAGGTTATATTAAATTATGGGTGTTATTAAGTCGTTAAGCCATGACGGAGGCCTTTAGGCGGCCTAAAAACTCCGTCACCAGAGTTGGCCACTTGCTCACACGAAAGAAGAAGAAGAATGGGTGTTATTCATAAAAACCGACAAAGACCGACGTTTCTATAGTTCTGGCGTTTTACTAAGTAGTTGATCGAATGTAGCTTTAAAAAAATCGAATTGACTCTCCGAACGTTGCTATACATTTTTTTGGTCAGCACTTTGGCTTTTACGTCCAAACAAACACAAAACCTTTGAGTTTCAAATGGGAGTAGATCAAAGCTCTTTTCAAATTGAAAACCACAACTTCTAATTAGTCAATTGGAAACTCTAATTTATTCCGTTTGAGTGCACAGGGAATCTGGTTGTATTCGATATTAAATTCAATTAATTTAAAAGAGGGCAAGTTGACAATAAATCACAGCTATGATTAATGATTTTGCAATCAATATATGTCCATTAGTTTGATTGAACCTACGTAAACAAATGAAGATTAAAATTAATTAATATTTTATTGTACACAAAAAAACATACAAATTACGACTTAGCATGTGGCAGAATTAAAATTTAATGAAAACTGACTTCAAATCGTAAAGTGAGATTTTTTTTCCAAACGTTCGAGGTGCCTGACATAAAAAAAAGGAAATAATGATCACGACTGTATCCCAGGAGCAGTAGACCTTTCTTACAGATCTTTATGTAATTCTTTAGATCCTTTGAAGATGTCTAATGGGGTAGTTTGAGGTATGTCAAATGTTCGAGGTGCCTTTCTATAAATAACTCCGAAGATCCTTATTAGATCCTCAATTTTATGAAACTACCTCGAGAGTGTATTCTTTCAACCAAAAATAATTTTCAAAATCGGTCTACTATCAACAGAATAGTGGGATATATTATTATCAAATTCATTCATTTTTCGAGTACGTTATCGACCGGTTGCATCAACTTTTAACTAAAACACTAGAGTTTTGAACCTGCTACCTTTATTAGGATATAACACGATAACTTGCGTGCGGGAAGCAATTAGATACAAGTACTTACAATCATCTACTCAGAGTAATGACAACAGAGGTAAACTTAAAACTATGAACATGGTGAATATTTTAAACTATCATGGTTTTGAACAATAAAAACACTTGAAACGAGATTTTACCATAACTGAGAATGAGACTGAGAATCTTTCTCAGACCGTTTCGTCTGCCAGTGACTACCTACATACTCGCAAGAACTTTAGTTTAACCGAGATGATGGCGCATGCAACTGTGCCGAAATATCGGGAAACACATAAATCTACAAATCATGGTAAATATCTCGTTTCAAGTGTTTTTAATGGTGAATTTTGACTAACAAAGCGTGTTACGCCGCGGAAGTCTTCAGAGTTTTAATCACTAACATAAACTTCACTACAGAAATAACGAACACTAAAGAGAAACTTAAATATTCATAAATGCTAACAAGTTTTTATTTTATGCTAAACGTGGTCTGACTTCATTATAAACCCTGATGCAGGAAAGAAAAAATATATTAAGCTGTAAAATGCATTATAATATAATTTACGCCGTGTATTTGATGTAAAATAAAATTTTATACTCTGATTCATTCACTGAAACCCAACACAAACACATGAAAGCAGTTTGAAACGTCATGCGATATTTCTGTAAATATTTGAAGGACAGTAGAACCATCACATTATTCTCTTGTTTCCCATGAGTCTTGACACAGTAAAAGTAGTCACAGACGATCGAACTTGGTGCGGAGCGCACCACGAACCGCACGGTGCGATCTATACAACAGACGATCGCACCAGACTTCGAACCGTCCAGTCGTATCGTGCTAGCGTTGCGTGAACACGTCTCCTCGAATGCCGCCCATTCTATCAAAACAAGCCAAAATTGCTTTAGTTGCGGCAGCTATCGTTACTACATTCTAAAAGTATTTCAAATGCTTGATTGCGTGCATCTTTATTACAATAAAGGCTGAGTGGTATTCCACAAACATGGAAAGTCTTTATACAACTCCAACAGCTCTATAATCGCTCTTTTCTCGTTACTAACGATGTGTTCTTGGCGTCGCTCCGAATCCATTTTTGTGAACGCGCAGCGACGTGTTGCGCGTACGATAGCACAATAGCGACTAAACCGACATGTGGTTCGGTGCGCCGTCCACACGATCGAATCGGTGCGGTACGCACCGCGTTCGATGTGCAAGCGCTCCGAACCAGCCGTACCGATATTAATAATAATAATGTCCGCCGGACCGTGCGCCACACGATCGTATTTGGTGCGGAGCACACCATGTTCGTGGTGCGCTCCGCACCAAGTTCGATCGTCTGTGACTACTTTAATGTTGGAAAAGTGCTTCTATTTGCAGTAACATATTCTGTTTGATTCAATGTAAAGTTTTTTGAAGACAACAAGCATTATACGAGTATTTTAAACTGTTACTAATCGGTAACCGTTTTACTGTTAGCTAACAGCGATTAAGCAAGTTACATTTCGACAATTTTGGACGATTTTGCTTTGCATAGTTGTTTGAGTTTTACGAAGTATTGAAAAGTAGTCCACGTGAGTCAACAGATTGAGTAGGTGCCTATTTTCCTATTATAATCAACAACGGACTGCATATTACCTAATTAACATTTTATTTTAACAATGCGAGTACAAAAAGATAAACACACAATAATTATATTTAGATTACCTTCAAAAGTTGAAAAGCTTCGTTGTATTAAAATAACACAATTCGTCGACAGTAAAAGCTCGTGTATAATTACATTTTCAGAATAAATAAGTTAATCTTGTGAATGAAAGGTCTTACCTTCATGAATATTTACAGCAAAAAGTCAACGGCTGCTTCTAAGCTTTTTTTAATAACTAAGGAATATTCTGAATTATATCGTCGACCCATCGTGCTGCTGGTCGTCCGACGCTTCTCTTGCCAGTCCTCGGCCACCATTCTGTCAACGCCTTACACCAACTTACGTACTTACTTACGTGGGCCGGCAGTGGATCAGGCAAGCGCAGGACCGTGAGAAATGGCAGAAACAAAGGGAGGCTTATTCCCAGCAGTGGGAGAAATCAGGCTGCGGATGATGATGATGATGATTCTGAATTAAAGTACTTCAAAGAAGGCTAATGGATTTTTAGTCAAACTACAACTTAGTTTAACTGCAAAATAAATCTTAGCAAATCTACAATGTAATTTTTCTTATAAACAGTTTTAACTTTTAAAAGTTTTTTTTGTTGTAAAATATTAAAAAAGATTATTATCCTAGCACAATAGACTTTCTTTCAAATCTTGATAGTGATTCGGAGATATTATCTCGGAAGGGTAATAAATGTCAATGTTACATTTATTAAGTTATTCGCCAACAAACATTTAAAAAAGATCGAATTGAGAAACGCTTCCTTCTTTGAACTCGTTTAAAAAGTAAATGACTTACTATTTTTCGGCTGTGGCGAGTGCTTCTTGGTGGACATGACGTGGTTCAGCTCATGTCAGCTATCGCAGCGCACACAGGATATCATTGAGGAGCGCGGCAGCCTCCGCTTGTGCACTCAGCCTTATTCTAACTCAGCTTTGTACCTGAAAATAAGTACATGCTAATATTATAAATAGAAAAGTGATGGCTACCATTTTACTTGTAGATTGTATTCGAAGAAACCCATAGAAATAAAATAGTTATGAACGACAGTGGTCACCCATCCATTTTATGGCCACATAGAACGCTTTATATCGGCCATCATAAAATCTTCAAGGCAAGCCTATAAAATACAGACTCGACCGAAGGTTCTATTCACAAACTCTCACTTTCAAAAGGCTGTTCAAGCCCGTCGTTGCCGTTACGTCGTTAGATCCGTAACGCCGCTAGCCTTTGATAGATGCCGATAAAAAGTTTCGATTGAATAACGGTCTGCAAATTTCTAAGTTGAGGAACTTTATAGACCTAGCTCCTTCTAAGGTTTAATAGTTTGAAATGGTTTTCAAAGGAATCTAAATTACTTCCTTATTTTTTCGAAGCTGAAATAAATTACTAATTTGTAATTTTTTCTATATTTGTTATAAGATTTTTTTTCATTTTTTTTGAAAATGTCTTTGTTTCATTCATCAGTTAATTTTGGAGATAATCTGAGTTCGAGAAAAGGTTTGTCTGTTTTTTTTAATTTGATTGTTTAATGTCCAAGGTTGTACTTGTTCATGTAGGTACTCAATCTCCCAAACATCTGCGTTTCCTCTAATTTCCGAGTTTGGGTTCTGGTTTCAATCAGCGATACCTACACTGACCCCGGATTGAACTCGCGATCTCTCGGTCAAAGGGCGGGTCGATCCTTACCGAACAATCAATCCAAGACACGTGATGATTCATCGCCTTTTTCGTTGAAATTATTTGACGTTGGTCTATGAAAAATGGAATGGAAAACCACAAAAAAGCGCTCGTATTCGCTCAAACCGCTCTTTTCGTGTCCATAGGAATAACAAGAAATAAACGTATGTGAAACAAGAAATAAACGTGTGTTAAGTAATTCAATAAATTAAATCACAATTTAATTAAATAAATGCCTCTGGTAGCACAAGCTGATGTCACACAAGTCAGATTTTTTCCCTTTATTGTTTACTAACTTGTTTTTTCCTTGCGTCGTTTCAATGACCGGAAGATAAACAACCTATATCATTGTTAATAAAATGCACATGGAGTCAAATTCACTGAACACGATAGATACTTCCCTAGAGTCTGGACAACGCAGAGCTTATCTGGCAGATATCAGGCACTGTTGTCCACTGCTCGGCATAATATTATAACTAGGGCAAGCTATAACCTAGTTTATATTATAGTACAACTAGAAGCTCTTAGAATATCAGTATAGTACCTGCTCTTCATTCAACCAACGGGAAATTACTCACGTAAATATTTCGTCAATTTGGATACTGGCAGTGTATTGATATTAAAATAATTTGTTTTAGTTAATGTATAGTACCTATAATACAACTGAAATAGTTTTGAAAGAAAAAAATTACCAACAATGAACAGTACAAAAAATTAGTTAACAATTTAATGAAACCTATTTTACTAATAAATGTATAATAATGATATTCTTTGTAACCCTCATCAATCAAAATTCACCATTTCATTTCAATGTGATGTTATCAAACTCATAAATTCATTCATTCCTGGACTTAGCCGTCCATCATGTTGGAAGGATAACTTAGATTACGGCATAACTTTTTGTATAAGGTTTTGCGTTGATAAGTTCAGAAAGTCGTTTTTACATCGAGATATGAACAGATGGGACAGATATATAAAGAAATAGAAATATTTATAGAAATAGAAATAGAAAAAACGTTTATTTTCCAAAAACACACATTCATTTCAGTTTATGACATAGATTACATAGATTGGATTGCTTTGTTAGCTCTACGAGAATTCATTCATTCATCTACATACGTAATGTACTGACCTAGATATTAAAGTGCCTGAGGCTAATGCTGAGTGGATGGAGACTGGCCCAGAACCTATATTTACCAATCTCTTAGTTTAATATAACTCATGGTAGAGATGTTTGCAGGATAAGACGACTACTGCAGCGCAGTACGGCTATTTATGTGTGATGATTTCAGATGCTATGCTGGGAAAAATAATTTTGGTGACAGTAAAAATCTTGCACACTTTTAGTGTGCAAGTACCTGGTGTAATTGTAACTGACCTGACTGGAAGACACAGAACATTGAACTGATCTGCATTTTAAGCTGTATTGTCTTTAATTGAACCCGCAACCTCTGCGTCTCAGACTGGCTTTAACCCACTACACCACAAAAATCGTCAGTTAAGTACGTCCCACTTAGCCCTCAGCTCAAACCTTTTCAGATATTCCACGAGAGATCTAAAAATAACGCAGATTGACGTACCCTACATGCGCTATGAAGTGTGGATAAGTACGTACCTACATATTTTATTTTTCCCGCGTTTATTATGAAAATATTCTGATTTCGTCAACCTTTATCCCCGGCACAAATGGGGGACAAATTGGGGCAATTTCACAAAATGTGTCCCGATTGGAACCATTCGCGCGCAAAACCGATGTGATGTCATGTCAAAATATAAATAAAATCGCGTCAATTTCATGAATAAAATCGATGGTGGTGGTTGTTTGCTGGCGAGATTTAACAGGTTAATTAATAAATCGCAAATACAAATGGTACAACTGGATCTAGACAATGATTTTCAATGGCAATTTGATTAAGTATTTTTACCAACAAAGCCGCGCTAACCGAGTGTTTTCGACCCTTATCTTGTTGTAGCCTATCCAAACACGTCTGCGGAACACACGCGAAGCCGTGAACAACCCGCGAGACAAGAGTTGGTAGGTATCTATAAATTCCAGTCGTATATTCTTCGCGGCTTCATGCTCAATCCACGCCTCATTCCAATTTATTCCTGGGTTCGAATTTCCAATTTTTGTAACGTTCCAATTTCAAAATGATTCCGTTCGAAAAAAGAAAAGAAAACTTCTTTGATCGTCCTAACCTTTTATTTTGCCAACAATCGCACTAAAGCAATAGCTAACAATAAGGTTTTATATCAATAGCTTTGTACTCTGATTGTATCGGCTATAATAGCGGCTATTGAAATGGCTGGATGTAAGCGTTTACTTAGGTAATGAAAATGGGTACTGCAATGTTATGGCTTACAACTTTACTCTTGCTTGTTTTCCGTAAGTGTATGTTATGTCAAAATAATAAATAATATCCTAGCCACACTTTAAGCGTCAACATTCTACACTCACAGAGATAATAGAGTAATTCTGCATGTGTCTAGGAATATGGAGATTTGAATAGGAATACCAGCCCAGGAATTTTCGTACAAAAAAGTTATTTGTAAATGGCACGGCAAATATGGTTAAAAGTAAAATCTTAATGCTTGCGCCAATAACTATACTTCCGTGCGTGTGAAAGGCATGTTAAAGTGTTGGGCTATAAAACCATTAGCAGAGGTCAATGACCCGCAGGTGGTTTAAAATCCACTTCAGTAATTTACAAATATTTGAAAAGAATTTACTACACTTTTTAACAATATCAGCTACGTATGTAGAAACTTTTACAAAACTCGGTTCGGTTTTTTGTACAAGCTAAGGATTGTATTCGGTTGGTGTGTTACGTTCAGATGTGATGAAACTTTAAGTACTTCTAAGACTAAGCTTAAGTGCATCAAAGCACTGGGATTTTTAAAGAAACGGCTACCGTCTTGGAATACCTACCGATTATACTAAAATTTATAGACAACCTGAGTTATCAATTGAGCTATATATAAAAAACTTAGGTTTGATGACTGTTGAAACATCATTTTTAATCTAAATAAGTACCTATTAGTCTAGAACTTCGGAACCCTACATTAGCGTGGCCCAACACGTGCTTGTCCATTTATTTATTAATATCTCCAATGTACAGACATTGATGATTATATTTATAAATATTAACGGGCCTTAATCGCGTATTTACCTCAACGTTTCGGTGGCTTATTAATGATTATGTACCTATAAATAATACGGTCGGCACATGCCGGTATGGTATTGTACAGAACCAAACAAAACTTACTAATTAAAGTTTGTGCCGGTGAAGTTCTAAGTGAGAACTACCAAGTTTTGCAATTCCTGGGTGCCTAATAAGATGTTATTGTATTATGTGTAGCATTTATATGTAGGCAATTTCTTTGTTGTTACAGAAAACATCTCGGTTATAGTGACTGGCCTACAATGTCGGCAGTTACAAAGTTTTGAATAACTTAGTGTTAAAAGTCTTATTTTGTAATTTAAAAATAAACTTATGAAACATCATGATCACGCCAAGGTGAAGTAGATGTTTCCTCAGAGTGTAAACATTTTTAATTTACTTCCATGGAAGATGTCTTGGGATGAATTAGGTCATTCGAATAAGCGAATTATACTTATCACACATTGTTTCATTAGCATATAGATAGCTAGCAAATAAGGAATAAAATTTCAAACTAATATTCAACATTTATTCAAAATGAAAACCCAAAAACTCTAAACAGAAGAACCGCTGAACTCAGAAACAATAACGATAACACTGGAGTAATAGCAGCTATAAAAAGTTCGCAAAAACACAAAAATTCGGCAATCGTTAAAAAGTTTTTTACTTTTCAGGGCTAAATCAGTACCAAGCATTCTTGGGTTTCGTCACGAATTAAAACAATGAAAGGCCAACATGCATCTTTTTGTAACGACCACAAGTACTGAGATGGAAAGAGGTCGGCTTTATTTTTAGGTTTAGTACACAGTAGATGGGAAAAAGGGTTCCCTGAACAGTTTTTGTGACTTTTAGATAAACATGGGCAAGTGCAAGAGAGACTCTAATCCTTTATCTCTTTTGAAATAAATACCTTTTTTCATTTATTTATCCCTGCGGGTTCGGGTTTGTTAACCATTGAACAATCTTCTTCAATTTATTTATATCTATCATCTTTGCTCAGCAACATGAAAGACTTGAACATGAAAATAAATAAACAAAAGTGAAGCGCATGATCTATTGATAAGTCTTGAGAGCTATATCTTGTAACAAAAACCTTGTTTTGAGGAAGTAGCTATAGTTTCACCTGTAGGTTACAGCTTACAGCTACAATTTGTGCTAAAGTTCTCGATTAATTTGCTTAATTCCAGCTTAAGGCTGTAAGCCGGGCTCACAGTTTTAATTAATGGCACTTGCCGTTTGTAAAGTCCAGATTGCAAAGTTTTTATGACAATGAAGTGATATAATGAAGCATCGATTTTTTTTAAAAAAACGTTTTAAATACATATTATATAACTAGGATTTAACATAAAGTTCGTTAAAAAATATAACTTGGATCTTAACACGACCATAATGTGAGCAAAGCTAAAAAATAAGAGTAACGTGCCGAAACTACTCAGCCGAATTAAAAAATTCTTACACTTATGTGTAGAATGGACTGTTGGGATTGTTATAGGCTATATTTTATCCCGGTAGTTTCATTAGTACACTCGTGCGAAGCCGGAACGTGCTGCTAGTGACAACTAAAGTGCAATCAATTTAAGTCACTTTACTACAGTACTTTATTCTCGGTTTAACTCTCAAGAGAAACATGGAATAGTGGAATCACTATTCCATGTTTCTCTTGAGAGTTAAACCGAGAATAATTAGTTCAATTGCAGGTCATTTATTATTTGAAAAGGCTGGCTAAATATCGGAAGGCTGATTGTCAGTTACATGAAAGCCGTAGGGACCGGTAAATACCGGTTATGACCAGCTACTCAAACTAGTACTAAACGTAGAAATAAATAAATAAATATCCTTGGACATTCCACACAGCGTCATCTAGTCCCAAGTTAAGCAACTTAATGCTTGTGTTTTGTTATATATTAAATATTATGTTATATGTTAAATATATACAGGATGGGGCACAAATTACTTCATTAAAATGAACACCAAGCTAGAACAAAAATTATTAATAAATAGAAAGTTTGATACCTACTTTTACTTCATCTGCCCTTTTCTCACTAAATTTTCTCGTATTCATAGTTCATACTCAAGTGTGAATTGGTGAGCGTTGATTTATCTTATCACTCAGTTTCCAAAGAGTCCAGTTTAGTCTCAAAAACGGCAAAGACTCAAGCAGACTATAAATACGAGCCTAGTGGAGTCCGCACAAGATTTTTTTTAAATTCTTACCTAACTACTTAATACCATTTAAGTACAAAGGACATAGAATAAATGTGCATTCAATTCAATTTACTTTATCCATCTCTGCATCTCTTGGGAGTACAATACATACTAATCAGTTCAATTTGTCAATGAATATTTGAATAGTCGGGCTTAGTACCTTACCTGACCTCCGACAGTTACATGAAGGCCTTTGGGACCGGTAAACACCGGTTATGACCATTCAAGCGAATAAATGTCTGTACTGATATCCAAGGGATGCTTGAAACGAAGTACTTTAGATATTGCTAATCTTCGATAGACAAACATATTATGTGTGAAGAAATTAGTTTTATTATTCGGTGTAGAAAACTCATTAAACGCAAGAAAATGATAAAACTGTATAAAATACTTCAGAAAATACGGATTTCTTCATTGTTTGTTTCGTTTAAGAAAACTGATTTCCGACTAGGTAAGTATTTATGGCCCAGGTTATTAAATAAACATTTTAGACAACACCTTTTTTTCTTCCTTTTTAAACTAACAAATATTTCCAACTATTAGTCGATTAACTCTACAAAAACATTAAAACCTCGTTTACAAATTCTATGAAAATGGTGTTTCAGTTGCCAGAAGCAATAATATTAAACATTTGGCGACTGACGGACTGGGACTATGAGTCCTAAGAATTTTGTGTCGTTCATTATGTTTAGGTCTTCTATAATACGAGCGAACGGCCGTCAGGCGACCTAGTAACATTAAAAATACTTGTGATTGTTAAGTAAAAACTATGTTTTTTTTTTCAATGGAACAAATCGTAGAATGGAGCAAAACTTTCAGTTTCGAACAAAGATTTTTGAAAAGAGATGGCGTAACACACTCAATTTGGCTAATTATAAGGCCATAAATACCAGGCCTAGAATATTTATCTCACAAAGAACTTAGAATACGGTCGTTTGCTGACGGCCGACTATGAGACCTTTTGTCGAATTTCGTTGTAACTCTATACAGAAACACATAATTGGTTGTTGGAACATGACTTGATAAATAAATTATTCGATTTAGACTCGGTAGCTAATTCGGGGTACAAATTAACATCTATTACTATGAGTTGGATACAAATAAGGTTTACGCTATTAAAGAGTTGAGGATTTGTAACAACTTCTAAGAATTTTCTCGACACAGTAAATAACTGAAGTAGTACATGAGACCAACTTCGCTAAAACATTCATTTTAAAAGATACTTTTAATACGACGCGACAAAATGCTATTCAGTTTGCACAAGTGCCTCATGCTTTTTGCCATAAACCTGCCATTTCATTCTTAAAAAGTCGAAAACTAAAGCAACTTACCCAGCAAAACCACTTAGATCACTATAAAACGTCTCAGAGTAATCTCTAGGACCCATTACCAAGATCTTTTAGCTGCACTTGCATCATCAATTTAAATAAGAAATAAATAATATGATATTTCTTTAGCAAGAAAGTTCTAGAAGACATCTCACAACGATCGAAGTTGAAAGTCATTTAATTATTTTTGCTCTTGGTGGCGCTGTAGAGCTATTCCTTCCAAACGTGACTGAGCTAAATCCGCGCGAGAGCTGGATTACATAGGCTACTTGTAATGCCGGTATTCCCACGGAAACGGGGGCAATTTACCGCGAATAACACCGCGACGCAGTCAGTTTTAGAATAGGCCTTGACACCCCTGACCGAGACCTTCAAGTGGCATAGAAATGTTGAAACCAAGCCAAATTACGATGCTATATTATTGTTGTCTTAGAAAAACCCACAAGTATGGTTGGGATTTTATATTACCTATTACACCGTCGTTGATAAAAAACGAAGAATATAATAAGCAAAACAACCAAAATTGTTTTAAATTATGTTATTTTTTGTTAACAACAACATTTATCTATCTTTAAGCATACTACGCATACATTTGTATTAATAAAAATTTGTTATAATAAAAACCTACAAACTTTACACTCATACACAATCGAGCGACTTAATCGAAAAGTTTAAGTCCTCTTTTCATAAAAGCCCCATTTAAAATCACCTGCACATAATTGAAAACCTCAGAAGTTATTAAAACAAGAACAATCGCCCCCGGGCTCAAAGCATCTCATGTGAAAAGATTATCCTGAAACCCTGGGCAAAGGTTTCTCACTCCAAAGGCAGGTCGAAAGGGTTTAGAAATTTTAAAGAATAATCCGGCTTGTAACCGGCCATTTATTTATCCGGCTATTTTTGATGTCCGTTTCAGACTTTTTATTTTGGTCTATCGCCATTTTTAATATTTTATTTAAAGATGGATATATTATACGAGTACAGAGCGTCCCAGAACCATGGCACATGGAGGGGAAGTACCTTAAATAATAGGGCATTTTACTGAAAGATGACTTCATTTTGTTTTCAAAAACAATTTTGATTGCAGTACAAATTGTTTTTAAAAATAAAATGAAGTCTTTTTATACGGTTTTTACTTTGTAACCGGTTATTCTAAATCCGGACTCCGGTCATAAGATTACATCACTACTTGATTGACTTCATCCCTTTTACTTGTACAAATTCTGAGAGATAATACAGCTTCAGAGTAAATTCAAAGTAACTCAAACAACTTGCTTGAATAAATACTTTGAGATAAGTACCACTTTGAAACGTCTTCGTTCTTTGGTAATTACAAAACAATAAATTATCACGTTGCTTTCTTTATTAACATTCAGTAATTAAGTTTGATCATTCTTTCTGTACGTATCATTTAGAATTTTAAAGTGGCGTTTTAAAGTGGCGAAAAGTATAAAGCTAAGGCCAAACCTGCGCGACCAAAGCGACTGCGAAGCGGGAGCGTCTACCGCGCGACGGTACCTGTATGCGAGATGCGGTCGCGTAGGTATGCAAAGCGCCATAGATGTATATGGGTAGCGTCCGCCGCGCGGTAGACTCTCCCGCTTCGCAGTCGCTTTGGTCGCGCAGGTTTGGCCTTAGCTTAAGTGCCGAAACTTAGTCTAAAAATGTAAAATTGTGAATGTAAATGTGTGGTAATGTAACGAGTGTGAGTTTTGTTAGGTACTTACGAATCAGGTTTAATTACTAAGACGACTATGGACTCTGGATCCATTTTCAAAATAAAAATTATAACTAACATCATTATTTTACTGAAATTCATCAACTAAGAGAAGCTGCAAAGATCTCATTACCTAATCCACTCGCCTCATTTAACTCCCGAGCCGTGAGACCCACATTTCCCCTTAATACTCTTGTCTCTTTCTATCATACCCTACCTACATCCCTCTCCCTCTAACAACTGTTTATTGCTTTATCTAACAGGACAGTTGCCAAAATAATTCGGGCCAACAAACTGAAATGCCTACGTAATGCTACGAGTTCTACGACCGCTACGACCGCTACGAACTACATAGGTTTATGATTTTATATACTTTATTTTAGAACTAGGTCAAAAAAAAATGTTGTCTGAATAAATTAAGCGTTGTATGAAATTCCAAGAAGAAATTGTATCATCTATACTTCATTTATTGAAACGAGCTAATAGGAAGAGAAATAAACACACGTGATTGGTCGTCGAAAATAATTATCTTTCTTGTGATTGACTAGATTGTCAAATCAATTGTCAATTGTCAAATCTAGCCAATCCAATTATTTTCGACGACCAATCACGTGTGTTTATTTCTCTTCCTATTAGCTCGTTTCGATAAATGAAGTAAAGATAGTCTATTAAACTCATTTTAAGTGCAGTTCGTTTGAGTTCTTAAAATGTCGAAGTCCGAGAAAGCCAGTAACACTAAAGGAATAATTAAAATTTCCTTCCTGCATTTCCTTACGACGTTGCTTTGAATAAATCGCACATAGAGCTCAAGAAAGTTTGTCTTGAAAATTGAATTTTGTTTTATATTAAATTTAAAGCAGCTCATGAAAACAGACAACAATTTTTAAATGATTGAGTGCCAACATCCATCCATCCAGTTTTTGCAATAAAAATATTTCTGATTCTGATTCTGATTCTAATAAATATTTCTAATGCCAAAAAATCTCTCCACTGCAAAAAATTGTCGGTCTCGCCTAGATTGTGTTACTATCTCCTAGACATCACTATGAACAAGTTTTTCTAGATTAACTATGTCGTTTTGAAATTAATTTGCTAAATATTAATAACCTTTGGCGATATATAAAATGGATGCTTTTTGCTACCGACATACGGGATGCTTACTGGCCCTGTGGTTGCCGTGTGTGGTTTTCGAGGCGCTAACAAGGGTTTTACGGGTAGGTAGGTTTGTGTTGGTAATAAAAAACATTTTGCACAGAGCCTAAGGCAACAATTACTACAAAAGTAAAAGGGTTTTATTGAAAAATAAAGACTGTTTATTTTCAAATTAAATGCAAGATCATTTTAAGAACAACAATTCGATCTGAAACTGCTTCAATTCCAACTTCTTCGTCTAGAATCTAGACTCTAGATTATTCGATTTAATCAACCCGTCCTGCTTTTGGACGACCCTAGCTTTCTATGAATCTCCAATTAAAATATTCCAATTCAAGATGCCAAAAGATTAAAGATATTTAATTTACTTGTGATTATAAAATTGTGTACTATAAAGTGAAATTATTCTTAGTAAGTATATTGCTTTTTTCGCACCCGCATTGGTTTTATTAAAATAGCTTTTAAAAACTAGGTTAATACCTCAGAGTGGTGTAAAGAAATAGTATAACATTACTATAAACGCTGTAATACAAATTATTTTGCAGCATTTTTCTTTGAGTGGAAACATATGAGCCAGAGTACTAAAAAGTCGAATATAATTTCAGATTCCATTTTCGCTGAGGTTTTGTTCAATACTGCGAGTGTGCCCTATTTTCGATAGATTCAATTGTTATATAGTGTTGATATTTTGTTATGAATACCAGTTTTTACAGCAAAAAATGTTGTAGGTTTTTAATAAAGCATTTACTTATTTATTAAAAACTATTGTTAGGTTCGCAACAAAAAAATATTAAATTACAGGTTTTCTGTGACGTCACAATATAATTAATAATGATTCTACCATTTCAACAAACGGTTTACTTAAAATTTGTAAAATGCTATAAAAATTTTCTATTTTATATTTATTTTACAAACAACCGCCAGTGAAAGCTATTTAAAAACAAAATGAATAAACAAAGTAAAAATTCTTTCTCAACATCATAAAATATCATACAAATCTCAAAGTATAAAAGTTGGAATTTCAAAGCATTTCTTCAAATAAACTAATTAAAAAGCTGCTTGTTTATTTTATCTACGTAATTGCTGACTTTGTACAAGAAGGTAATTACAAAAGCTGTCTTGAAAAGTTTGTTGTGAAAAGATAAAATACAACTTAAATATGAATTGTAAAACGTGAGGAACCTATTTAGCATTCTAACATCATTGATGGACTTTCCACGCAATGCTTCTTATGCAAAGTAAGTGTAGAATAGAATAGAATACGTTTATTGACAACACACACAAGACATAAAAGAAAATACAAAAACAGAGCTGAAGCAATAAAAGTAAAAGAAAGTACTTATATATACTAGGTAAGTAAGTAGGTTAAGTAGGTGTCAGAACAAAGGGTAGGTAGGTATTAAAATATTGCAATTGTTGCTCTGACTTTAGAGTCAGGTCTTTAGCCTAGACTAGGCCTATGCCTATGTTAGTTGTCCAAAGGTCCAGGCTCTAAGTGTACCAAAACACATGATGTACTTGCACTTACTTCTTACTACCCCTAAAGGAGCCGTGATCATCTCCACTCGAATAATTTTCCAAAAATATTTCGTGCGGAAAGAAATTCAATTTCATTGTTATTCATGTCTGCTCTGTCATCAGAATTTTCCATTCAGTACGCAAAGGGTTGCTGCCCACATATAAACCACGGGACAAAGTAATACAATTAGATCATTTAAGAATAATGCCATGCTCACTCAACGAAAAAAAGCCAACAATAAAGGGTAAACTTCCTTTGTCATATTTTAGGATTTTTCGTTTGACCTAGTAGCCAAAATGTGTAAAGAATCAGTACTAAAATATTAAAAACGCGTTGTGTAGTTTTTTGTCTGATTTTGATTTGCAATTTTTTCTTTTTTTTATTAGAAGAAACAGAAGCAGATGTATAGTCTGTCTATAAAGTCGTGACAATAAATGAGGGCGCTGCTAAAATGTATATAGCAACCCTATAGTGTGACTACTGATTTTGATACTTGCAGTTCGTTCCATGTAAAAGTTCCTACCAGCTTTTTGGCGGGAATTTGAGAAGGCATGTTTTATTTTTTAAATCTTGTGCTTATCGGTGTAATAATGTTGGATTAAAAGGTTAAACTGTTGAGTGTTCATACATACATAGGTGAAGGCAAATGAAACAAAATTGGATTTCATTGTCATTTTTATAAGAATTTTATTTTTTGCCGTAGTGCACAAATATTAAAATTGTCCATTGCTTTCTTGGCCGACCCTACTGTTTCACAGGAGTTTCAAACTTCCCATCATTCTTGAATTCGCCTAACCGTAGGTACTTTCTGATTTACCTGAAAATTAAAAAAAAAATATTACTGAAAGTAATCAAAAGCATTTTAAACTTATAGCAATTAGTTAAAATTTTAAATACTTAGGTAGGCAGAAAACGTAGCCAGACTGTGTGCCATTTTAATGTATCAAGATTAGATGGTACTCCTACAACATGACTTACTGTGATGTTCAATCTGACGTAAAAATGTGCAATGTAAACAATGCCTTTTTTGGTCTCCAAATCGTAATTTAGGTCAATTTGTTACTTCAGGCAGATTAGAAACAAACAATAAAACGATTACATACCCGTTATAGATGCTGTTCGCCCATTTAAATCATCCAAATCCCACAAAATATGTCCAACTTGGTATTCCGCTAAACATTGCTGGAAAACTTTAAAAATCACTTCCCGCGTGTCACTCTCATTTACTTTACTTATTTGTGATACTTTTGTGCGTAGTTCGGTTTCATTTCATTGCAGTTTAACTAAGAAAACAACAAAAAATAGAGGAAAATATGTTCTTGAACTCACTCGATGACAGCTGACGACAGCTGTTATACCTTTGTTTGGTGCTGCCAGATACACGAATAATTTTAGTTCCTCAAACATTCATGTCACGACTATATAGACAGACTATAGATGCTAGTAAGTATATCAAACTCTATGTGATGAAAACCTCTATAGAATTTTTAAGTGTCTTTCAGATTTTATTTCGAATGTTCAATTTTATTGATAGCGTAAATTAAATGAAGAATTAATTGCCTCCGAACACTAATGATTGCTCTGCAAAAATCCCGTATTTTGTTTAAAATTCTATTCTAACATTTTATGTGCAGAGCAATATCGTAAAATCGTAATCGTCGTTATCCGAAACGGTATTTTCCGTAAATTAATGTTCCATGTAATAGCAAACCAATATTTTGCAGGTTTTATATTTTGTGAATACAAATAGTCTTGAGGGTGGGTCGCCTAGCACCCAAAATGTGCGAACATAGTAGGTAATAACTATTTAAGTATTTAATAAATGTTTGTATGATATTAAGATGGTCTATTTGTCTTCTATTTGAGTATTTATCGGCCAATAGGTGTTTAAAATATTGCTGTGCCCAAACAGGGTTTATGTTTGATACTTACAATATCGTGACCATCTTTACGTAACAATATCTATTATTTGCAAAAAATACCTATGTATTTCTAATTGCATTTTAATACCAGCAAGTTTGTTGCTAATTGTATACAATTCAAAGAATAGAAATAATAGAAAATAACGAATATACAATTTTAGTGATTACCTACACTATCCAATTAGTATTCGGATCATCGTCGTAACAGTGAATGGACGAATTCTCCCGGGAAATTCAATTCTGTCTGACAAACACCGAACAAACAGGTTCACGGAAAACTCATGGTATAAACCATGCTTACACAGACTACTGTAGATAAATCTAGATAGCTTTATATCAGAAAAATTTAAAAATCTTAATAAAAGTTACGACTCCGACAGGATTCGAACCTGCGATGATACAAGCGATCGTTCTAAGCGTGGACTGCTATAGACCACTCAGCCACGAAGCCCTAGTTACCGGTCGTAATTATCAGTAAGATCAATTAGCTTTTTATCATTGTTAGAGAAAAATTATTATAGCCGAAACAAGGTTTTCAGTTTATATTCGAAAGAGATTAAATCTCTTTCGAATAATTTGGCGAGTCCTTTTTTCAACGCTAAATTATTGAAAAACATCGCTGAGGTCTTACCAGCTCTATTAAAGTAGAAATAAGATTATACTTACAAAAAAGCAAGTAGTTCTCAATAAACTAACCTAGCCAATAACTATTTGTCCTGTGACCAAACTTAAACAAGTTAACTGCTCTCAAAAGAATCATTGAAAAGGGCCAGCGGTGAAAGCAAATAGGCTATTTAGAATGAGATAGATATATGATTCGATCCTTGGTTCGAGCGAGACGAAATATTACGGTACCAGGTGCAGAAAGAGGATTGTTTTGTTTTTCCGCTGATTTATGTTACAAGGGGTTTGGTAAAAACAACTCTAGGCTTAAAATGTATAAACCTGGAACGATATATTATTAAAATGTTCCTCATAGAACATTTTGTGTGGAAAAATTGCATTTATTTTATATTAGCTAAACAAGCAACAAGATTAAACAAGCTCTCTTTTCGTTGCCATAGGAGTAACCAGAAAACAACACATTTAAAACTTATATTATATTGTCGATTTTTTATTAATAAGGCCATAAGTGTTTGAACAAATGCGACTAAGTAGTATTTACCTACCAGTCGAGCAATGTAGATCGTTAATAATTTCTATTATATCTAGTGGCGTGTTGTGTTGATTATAGTTTTTATCCTTGAGTTATTTATTGTCACACGATAAGCGATAATAACAAATGACAACGAATGTGAATGGATCTATCATCGAAGGCAAGAAAAGATGAAAAGAACAAGTATAATTTATTACACAAAATACTGTTATAGAAAAAATACTTGTAAAACCAACTTTCACACAAACCATCTTTTTCAGAACCTATTTCTTGTTCGCCTTACTTCTTTCTACAAACTACATCTTTAAAATTGTTGCAATTAATTCGTCTATCCTTTGAATTTAGAATGAAAACATTATTATGTAGGGTCTCACTTAAAAGACAGAATCCTCAAAATTAAGGCATTTACTGGCCAAATAACTCTTACTGCCGGACATTGTTAATTTAAGGGGACGGGTCATACTCAGAAGTATTTTGTAACAAAATGACTGACCCATAACATGATTTACATTAAAACTCAGGTATTTTTCTGCAAAGCATTTTAAACATTTCATAATGTGAAAATTATGAAAAATCCCGCTCTTCCAATACAATTTTATAAAACATTTTTTTCTAAAGTATTTTAATCAAAGGTCAGTAAGCTCTGAAGAACATTTTCAAGTGTGCATTCGTTCATTCGTACAAGCAAGTGGCCAACTCTGGTGACGGAGGTTTTAGGCCGCCTAAAGGCCTCCATCATCATAATTATATGATTTTGATATAACTTCAACAAACTTGGACTCCTTTGTCGCGAACTCAATTTCATGGCTCCATCTGATTAGATTAAAGTTTACAAACGAGACCGGATATTTGAGTTTCCGTCTGTTTACAAACCCCAACTTAATTATGACATTTTGAGCTTTGAAGGTCTGCAGTAAGTACATCATTTCTATAGGAATAAGTCCTATAGACTAATATTATAAAGAGGTAAAGTTTGTTTGTTTGACGGAGGTAATCTCCGAAACCAATCTGATTTCAAACATTCTTTCACGGATGTGTAGAGATAGACAGTCAGGATGGTCATAGGCTATATTTTATCCCGGTAGTTTTATCAGTACACCCGTGCGAAGCCAGGATGTGCTCCTAGCTAATCATAAAATCAATAGAGATGAAAAGGCTTAACTAGCTAACGATGATGCAAACAGTTTACACTATACACTATTATCTATATACCTATCCACCCTACTATTGTACAATAGGTAACAGTCGGCACAGTGACCTTGTAGAATTTACAATGTAACTTGGATATGAATTCTATAGTTTCCTTGTTCAGCGTTTGTGTTACTAATTAGACATTGTTTAAGATCTTTAAGTAGTCTTTTGAAAGCTAAAGAGGTCAGAAGCATGTTTTAGTATAAGTATGCTAAGATTTTGTATAATATATACCCTATTACTCAAAGGACCGTTAAAGAGAGTTATTTTTTAACAGATTTCTATAACCAAATGTCAAATTATGTCATTAATAGGTAAAGTCACGCTTTTATCCTATGGAAGTAGGCAAAGACCACTTAACTCCACTTGCTACGATCCTGAATTTCTGAAATATCTCTTTGCGTTCATTTATTCTCATAATCTTCATTATGCATAATTAGCATGGTGCTCGCCGATAAAATCTATTTTACAGAAGTTTCGCTTGTGCTACTTTACTTACTTACTATTCATTCTACTTTACTTACTTACTATTCATTCATCTTTTCTTAGAAAATTTTACATTTTAATATTTTGCTATTTGCTAGTTAATTAATGATTTGGTTTCCTTTAAAAAATTATGTAGGTATTTAATGAGACAAGAAAAAGAAAGGCTTATACAAAAAAACTCCTAAACCTATGTATGTAAGCTCTAACATGAAAAAACTAACTGACTTTTTAACATGAACATCTGAATGTTTTTTTTAATTAACTTAAGTCAAAAGCTGTAAAGGTTTTAAAGGACCTAAAACCTAACCCAATTAAATATATGTTGCACAAATAATTTTATATGAATCAAATTCAGGTTAACCTATATATTTTATACTAAAACATGTTAGACTTTAAATATGACAATCTAGTGATTAAAGGCATACTCACTCATGACTGCATTTCCATTGCAGCTCAAAAGCTCATGACAAATTCACACACAAAAACATACGTACTCGAATAAAACTTGATCTCACACGAATTAGCTCAGACCACGACAACACCTCAATTCACACTAAAATATTCCACTTTTACACACAAATATTCATCCAAAATTGTCACTAAATTGTTATTTATAGGTTTGTGAAGAAAAAAGCGACAGTTTCATAAAGAAAATAGGATGAAATTCAACAAAAGATTAGAAGAGGAAAATTCGTAGAGGCAGCCTCTTGCTACGAAAACCGCTACGGACTGACGTAGGCGCGTAGCCGGGCTACGGCATTCAATATGTGGATGTAACGGAGATGGATGTGAAACTCGTACTTACGAAGGAATAGTTTTCTCTTGATAAGATCAATCTTACATATATGTCTCTCCATGGCTAGAATTAAAGGACTTGGAAAATAAATTGCTTTAGCATAAGCGGATCGTTTTTACTTCAACTTTGCGCAAAACTTCTGATATTGAAGAATAATTCTACAACAAACCAACGCCGTTTCTTCTTTTTCTTCCTGCCCTTATCCCACTATGTGGGGTCGGCACAACATGGTTCTTCTTCTTTTTCCCTCTATCAGACGTCATGTTAGCACTCACACCTTTCTTACTCATGTCAATCATGAGAAACTTCTGTTACTGGAATAATAATTGGTACTACAAACCAACACCGTAAATGTCAAAAAATTATTTTTTTAACTCTCCGAATATTTTGAATATCGCGAGGGTGAAACGAGTTGCTCATCTACACGACAATATCAATAAGTATTTATTAAGGCAAGGGAAGCGGCGCGGCGCAGTTCAACGGATTTTCGGCGCGGGATAAAAATGAGATATTTCTCTTATGTAAAACAATATTATTAGATAGGTAAAATAAAATAGTGGTAAATGTATGTAGTTTTGATCAAGACCATTTTTGCTCCTGACTAAAACTACATTCATCTCAATTTTACTAAAATTAGGTAATTTTTAGAGATGTCACTTAGACTATTTTTTTAACTTTATTGGGAACGGAATAAGAGGTTCCTTTCGAATTTAGCACACGAAATCGTGGCTGTAAATGTGTTAAGTGCCCTTAACGCACTTGGTATATTTTTTTATTTTGTAAGCAAAATTGACCCAGAAACCTCATTATTAATCTGAATAATTATATTTAAAAATGCTCGCATAAAAAGTACAGCCAACAACAAAATCAGATGATTGCAAAATTTAGACAAAATGATAAAACACTGACGAATCAATTATCAAAATTGATAGAAATAGGCACTTTAGTAAAGCAATATAAGCAATTTTTTAGATTTTTGTAGGCATTTTTAAGTTCTATGGAGAAGTTTAAGAGGGTAGTAAGAGGTATGTCCAAATACATGTTATTTATTGGCACATTACCTGTAGCAGTTGTATAATAAATAATTATATTTTCTTTATTTATTCAAATAATAACTAATTTGCGTGGCTGACTGTAATAAAAAGCAATTTAAAACAGTTGTCACGAAACATTGTTCGAGCTACGAGAAGTTCCGTAGTCACGTAGACGTTCTACGGTGTAGCAACGTACTACGCCGTAGACTCGCACCCGAAAATAAATTCAGAAAGTAGATTATTAAGACTTCATTTAGCTTGTTATGGTTTCGGAGAATTGCATTTTTCGCGAATTAACTTATTGTTAGATTGTGGACGAGTAAAAGTTTTTATAACAAAACAATGGTAGTGATTCTGTGAAGCACTGATTAGTTAAAAATTCCTAAATACGATAGCTCTTATTTCGTTCACAATAAAGTAAAAAAAAGACGTGTGGCACTCGGGGACTGCCGCGGTAAAGTTGTATGCCACTTAGAGGCGAGTTGCTGAACTAAAGTGACAAGCGTTAGGTAATTTTCGTTACGGAATTTCTGGATTCGGTCTCCACGCTCAAGGCCCGCGATAGAAGCTATGCAATAGCTTAAAAGTTTATTTAGAACGATATATGTACGAGCTTTCGAATTTAATTTGTAATTTGCCACACAAAACAACATAATACAAATCAGTTGTTTAACCTTTCGACTACATTAATGAAAATAGGCTGTACGTAACTTACTTTAAGTCCAATATCAATCGTCAGTTCTCTGATTGGTTTAATTTGAAAAACTATGGATTGATTTCCCGCTTCCCCATGTCAATGGATAATGGGGCCTATTAAGTTAGTTATACGAATCACGTTGGTGCAGCACATATATAAATTCCCTTAGAAATTGTTAATTATACTGTGGTCTAAAGGGTAACAGGCACGTAATTGGTTAATGAAGGTATTCGAGAGAAAATGTGTTCACAGCTCTATATTATGGTAATTTGTTATGTAAGCCTTGTATAAAAGGTAGAGGAAAATGAGTTAATTGCAAAATGACAATGGGTTTTAAATCTTTACGAAAAATAAATAAATAAAGGCACTTTTAACACCCGACCCCAAAAAGATGGGTGTTATAAGTGTCTGTTTGTGGCATCGTAGCTCGTGGACCGATTTGAATGCAAGCTGCACGGGGTCCAGAATAAGAACCCGTGATTGAGTGGTGAGGCGTTCGCTTGTATCGACGGAGGTTCGAATCCTGCCGGTCATAACTTATATTAAGAGTAAGTATCAAATGTAAGGAAATGCAGTAAAATGCTAAACTGAGAGTGGGATGAATAAATCTTATTACATATTTTGATGCCCTGTGTTAGCCGTGTAAGTACGCAATGGTGATTAGATTGATTAAATACAACTTTATACTGAAAGACACTGGTTTATTCGCGGTAATTAGGTACAGTTTCGACAGCAAGAGGAGCGTGCGGGCTACCTGAGGCTCGCTGCAGTGACCGACTGACCTCTAAACAAAATGCATTTTTCTACGAGCCTACCCCGCTCCCCTCTGGGTGCCCCCACGCTCGTTCCATTACACGCAAATAAAATTTTAAATTAAGTTTCGTCGCTAACACACCCCACCCCAGTGCTGCTAGCAGCACTCATCAGCCAAAGGAATCCGAGCGACGCGTGCGGCTGAACGAGTAAGAGTACCACTCATGGTTTTTATTCGAACCGTTCTTACTCGCTTGTCCTTTCCTGGGCACACCTCCTCTATGACGCCCTTCGGCCATCGGTTTCTGGGTCCATTAGGGTCTACAACGTAGACTAGATCACCCACTTCTAAGGGTCTTTGATCAGATTTCCATTTTCTCCGTGGTATTAGATCAGGAAGGACTTCTTTCACCCATCTATTCCAGAACATATCCGCGAGTCGCTGAGACGTTCTCCATTGCTTTCTCAGGTACAGGTCTGAATCGTCGAATTTGCCCATCTGTGGCGAATTCAGAGACGTTCCAAGCAAGAAGTGTTTCGGTGTCAGGGTTTCATTGCTTCCAGGCTCCACAGATACATGTGTCAATGGTCGGCTGTTCACGATGTTCTCGACTTCAGCCATCAGTGTGCTCAGCACCTCGTCTCGTGGTGCCCTCTCTTTGAGTATCACCTTCAGCGACGTCTTAACGCTCCGGATGAGTCGTTCCCAAGCCCCACCCCAGTGTGGGCTTGCAGGCGGTATGAATGTCCATTTAGTGCCATGGTTTATGGCTTCGTTTTTCATATCGTCTTCATTTAATTCTTGTATAGAACGTTTCAGCTCAGCGTGAGCGCCTCTGAGATTAGTGCCGTTGTCAGAGAAGAGTTCCTGTGGCCATCCTCGTCGCGCGGCCATGCGGCGCAGCGCCATTATAAAAGAATCTGTAGTCAGATTCGTGACCATCTCGATATGAATGGCCCGCACGGTGAGACATGTGAAGAGTACTCCATATCTTGGTTCACGACGTCTCCCAACAGTGACCTCCAATGGGCCGAACAGGTCAACTCCACAGAAGGTGAACGGGCGCTGATGATGCGCCATCCTGGCATAAGGTAAGTCACCCATTCTCGGTATTTCCGGTTTACATTTTCTCATGCGACATATTAAACATTTAGCAATCACGCTTTTAATTGTTGGTCGTAATCTTATTATCCAGTATTTTTGTTTTATATTGTTTACTATCATCTCCTGGTTTCCATGTGCAGCGTCGACATGATACTGTCTCACTATCAGACGAGTAATATAATTTTGTCCATCAAGTATTACAGGTCTCCGTGCGTCGTGCAGTACGTCGGCAGCGGCGTCGATGCGGCCTCCAGCGCGCATCACTCCTTCAGCGTCCAGGTAAGGCGATAAATGTAGAATCTTACTTGTAGTAGGTAACTCCGTAGAACTTCTAAGTAGTGTAATCTCTTCAGCGAATGACTGAGCCTGAGCATGTCTTAAAAGTAGGCATTCAGCTTTTCCCATTACGTCACTGTAGTTTAGATTAAAATTCTTTTGTCCGAATTTACGCTGCACGGCTTTTAGTCCTTTGTCAATGAAGGTAAGTACTCGAGAAGTAGCTCGTCGCAAGCGTAGCCATGTAGAAAACTTAGTAGGTTCCGGTACAGGTAAGTTATTATTTTTCATGTTTACGATATTCACATATTCTAATTGTTTTTCTTTTTTCGCAGGTTCAACAGCGTCGAGCGGCCATCGATCACAGGTTTCACGCAAAAAGGTAGGTCCATACAGCCATTCATTTTTTAGAACCGAACAGTCATAGCTTTCTCTCGTAGCGATGTCAGCGACGTTTAATCCAGTAGGTACGTATCGCCATTCATTATTTTTTGTTAACTCGTCGATTTCGCCTAAGCGGTTCGCTATATATGTATTGTAGTTACGTGAGTCATTCCTTATCCATTGTAGCACCGTCGTTGAGTCGCTCCAGAATATTCGCTGCTCAGCAGTCATGCTATGTTCTTTAGAAATCGTCTCCGCCAATCTAGCTGCCAAAACCGCGGCTTGTAGTTCTAAGCGTGGTACTGTGATAGGTTTATTTCCTGCGACACGACATTTACTCGCAATAAATGCTACGCGTGTTGAACAGTTATCAGTCCAGCGCCAGTAGGCTACGGCGCAAAATGCTTTTGTAGAAGCATCGCAAAATATATGCATCTGTAGGTTTGTATAACCAGTAGAAGTTATCTTGTAGTTAGATGTAATCGCCGGCGCCGGCGTAGCGCTCGTAGGCTTCGTAGCACTCTCGTAGTGTGCTACGCTCGTAGCATGTTGCGGCTGAGACGGTAGGTTAGATTCTATCTCCATCTCGCTTGCACTCGTTGTAGCTGCCGGATAGTACCTCGGCAATCTTATTTTATTTATAGATTTTAATAAATGTATCCATTTAAGCCACTTCGTATAGATTTCGTTGCTAACGGGATCATCCCAGCTGATGTCTAGGCGCCATGTTTCTTGTAATATTATTTTTCCATTGATTGTGAACGGCGATAAAAATCCATAAACATCAAATATAGACATAACGACTCGAAGCATTTCTCGTTTTGTAGGCACCTTTTGTCCATTAATAATATTTTCAGGTACTTTTTTGAATGATAAATCGAACCTTAAAGTATCGTCCGTAGTATGCCATATAAGTCCGAGTGTTCGTTCTCCGTCATCCTGCTGACCTATTTTCAACCTTACAGCCGAAGTACCGAGAGTATCTTTTGGCACGCTGTCAAGCACCGCATCACAGTTACTGTTCCAGTTACGTATTTCAAAACCTCCTTGTGAATGAATATAGGTTATTTCTCTTATCAGTTGGATAGCTGTGTGCTCGTCTGGTAAGCTGTGTATGTAGTCGTCCATATAGTGCTGCGTATGTATAGCTGCGGCAGCGGTAGGCATACTCGATTCGAAGCGTTCAGCGTTTTTATTTTTAATGTATTGTGCGATAAAAGGTGAACAATTAGCGCCAAATATTAATGACGTCATCGCATATGTTTTTACAGGTTCTTGTAACATTCCAGGGCTGTACTCAGTTAAGGGGTTGCCTTTATAAATAAATCTTAAGGCATTTCTATCTTCGGGACGAACTTTCACTCTCAAAAACATGTCTTTTATATCTCCCATTACGGCTATTCTATTTTCTCTGAAGCGAAGCATTATTCCAAACAGTGACATCAGTAGATCGGGGCCTTTGAGTAGATAGTCATTTAGGGACAGCTTTGAAGTAGTAGCTGCGGCGTCGAATACCAATCGCAGCTTCTTTTTGTTCGGGTTATCTACTCCGAAATGAGGTAAGTACCATGTTTTTTGTGTAGCTTCAGTATTTGCTAGTTCTTCTGCATAACCATTTTGTAACAAATGCTGTACACGCTCATGATATCTTTGTGCATATTCCGGGTTCTTCTTCATTTTAATTTCTACACCTCGAAGCCGGGTAACAGCTGTAGGTTTTGAGTTAGGCATTACGCAATTACTGTCCTTCCAGGGTAAGCCAACCTGCCACCTGCCGTCGATGAGCTTGGCGGTTTTGTCCATCTGCTGCCAAGCACGTTCGTCTTCTGCGTTCTGCCTCGGTTTGGAAGCAGACACGCCCATTGACTCCATAGAAAAATATTGACGTACCTCGTTATGTAGATCACGTATGTTACAGGTATCATCAACATCACCATTTGTTGCGGCGGCGTCATCAGTGTGGAGGAGAAGCGCCGAATGTGGCCGGCGCGGGTGCGCGCGCAGACTAGGGCGCGGGCGCGGGCTCGGCGATGCTGGTGCGCGCGGCACTGTGCCGTGCAGGCACCAGCCCAGCGGCGTGCGGGTGGCACACGGCTCGTGGGCGCCTCCCACTATCACCTCCAACGGCACCATTATTTTATAATTGTCTTGACCAATTAGTACCTCCGGTTCGCATAGACCGGAGATGAGCTCACTTTTCAGTTTTTGTAAATAATTATAGTTTTCACACCTCACTAATCTTAGGTCCTGTTTCGGCAAACAAAGTTCATTTACACTGCGTACACTGATTTTGTATTTTTCACCCTGTTTGTTCGTTAAAGTTAAGTCCACATGTTCAGTGTTACATAATAGCTCAGAATTACTCATAGCTCCGCGTAAACGCATCGAACCTTTGCGGCCGCGTAAACCAGCGCGCGCGGCTAGTTTAGCGCTTATCATAGACACAGTGGAGCCATCATCGAGTAAAGCACAGCTGTTTATTTTACCGTTAGGTCCATCAATTATTATTGGTACTATTTTTAATAACACTGATAAACTGTTCGATTCAGTTTTAATATTATTAACACTTTCAGTTTGGCATTCAGTCTCTGTTGTGGCCGATTGCGATTGCACTGGTACGGCGCCGGCGGCACTACCGTTATGTCGTGAGCTCGGCACGTAATGCAGGAGTCGGTGATGAGACTCACCGCACTGGTCGACGTCACAGGCTGCGGCCGGGCAGGTCTCCCGGTCGTGTTGGGATAATAAACACTTGTAACAAATACCTGTGCGCTTTACATAGGCCCAGCGGTCTTTGCGTAATGCCCGTTTGAACTTTCTGCAGTCTATCAGTTTATGTACAGCGTCACGGCAAAACCGGCACTTTAGTTCACTTTGTTTACGTTTTTCCGTTTGTAATAACACAGTGTCATTGTAATTTTCATTCACTAAAACTGTCTCATTTTTACTGGCATAGTTATTTTCGTAGTTCTTACGTTTATTGTCCCATTTTACAGTTATCAAGTTAGCACTACATGTAGATATTTTTATAGCTTCCAAACTTAAAAAATCCGATAGTATATCTAGTCTGGCCTGCTTGCGTTCATTTATAAGTGGGTAACTATAGTCCGTCCATTTACTCAATAACACTGTAGGTAATTTAGACAATATAATGTTCACTACACCGACACCTTGTAGGTATTCTTCACGTTTTAGTTCACGCACTGATGCTACATAGTTTTTTATTTTTACAGAGAAAATCACAATGTCTTTATAGTATTCATTTGTTAACGGATTAAGTTTTTTAATTTCACTAAAAATTCTTGAAATAATAACATCTGGGTTTCCATATTGTAGTTCGAGAGTAGACATGACTATTTCGGGCGTAGTGCTGCTTATCAACAGGGCTGAGACGGCTTCTTTTGCAGACCCTCGCAGACACTTACGCAGTCTCCATAAGTTCTCTCTTGGACTAAAGTTGCATATTTTAGTTGATTCTTCATATGCGTTTTTGAATGACAGCCATTCCATTGGGTCACCAAAGTATAAAGGAAGCTCCTTTGGTGTGCTGATACGACTGAGTAGGTTAGAGTTATGGCTGATGGGTGCAGTGGATGCAACCAGGTCCCTCAGTGCGCTGGCCAATTGCTGAACTGGACCGTTAGTGCCGTCGTCACCCGGCGGCGGTAACAGTAAGTCTTTAGTAGGTCCATGAGTGGTGACTTTCTGTTTTTCCAGTTCCTGCTGGCTGCGCTCGAGCCAATCCTCAATATCCTTGCCGTTACGTTGGCTGCCAGACTCCGATGTGTGTGGACTGTATTGTTCATCGACAGCGGCTAAGTCGGCGGCCAGCTTTTTGTCGATTAATTCCATTTGTATACGAGCCTTTTCCTGTGCTGCCTCTAATTCCAGCTTTTTCTTTCGTGCCAAAACTGCAGATGATGATGATGACTTTCTGGTTTTGATTGATTTCGAAATTTGAGACTGCGCGGTAGGTATTTCCTTGTCACACTTTGCACTTTCCGCACTTGGTCCTGGTCTCAAATTATCCATCACTTTCAAATTAACATCACTGTTATCCATTTTTGTCTGCGTTTCACCGTTGTCCTTCACTTGACCGGTACGCGCCGCCATACTGCGCGTGCTCACCATTTTCTTACTACGCGGTGGCGTATTAAACATTTAGATCCTGGCTCGAAGACCAATGTTAGCCGTGTAAGTACGCAATGGTGATTAGATTGATTAAATACAACTTTATACTGAAAGACACTGGTTTATTCGCGGTAATTAGGTACAGTTTCGACAGCAAGAGGAGCGTGCGGGCTACCTGAGGCTCGCTGCAGTGACCGACTGACCTCTAAACAAAATGCATTTTTCTACGAGCCTACCCCGCTCCCCTCTGGGTGCCCCCACGCTCGTTCCATTACACGCAAATAAAATTTTAAATTAAGTTTCGTCGCTAACACCCTGATTGTGCGTTATGGTAAGTAACCCAAAATAATTGTACCTACTGTACAGTATTATGATATTTGTAAAGCATTTAAAAATAAGTAAACATAGACTTCGGCTCGTACGCATTTTATTTATTTTTTACATGTTTACATAAAATACATCTAAAAAACACACCTTGTAAATCCACAACCAAGAATAACATTTTTTTTATAAGTACAAAAATATTAATAATTAATTGTTATCACATAAATGAATAAAAGTAAACCTTAAAATACTCTATCCTAGGAAACAATAGGTAATCATTTCATTTGAACTTTTTTTTAGATTTCATTTGCATTGTTCTTATCATATACCGATTGTTTATATATATTTCTTTTTTACATACTCCGATATATACCTGCCTACCACCACCATTGGCCGTTTCTGCCACTCCGTGATGGTCGCCTTACTCGGTGTTACCTGTAACAATACACAAACATTATTTTTTGTGACTACAATATTTTTCTATCTATAATGTGTATGTATTTACAAAAAATGAAGCGGTTGACATTTCATCCAGATATTTGTGTAATTTTTAGATAGTGATTATTTATTCCGCGATACCAGAGTACCATAAATAAATATCTTTGGATATTCCGCACAGCGTCATCTAGTCCCAAGCTAAGCAACTATGGTAACCAGATGACTGACATAAAAGCTCGATACATTTTTTTTAAATACATATATCTATTTATACTTCTATACTAATATTAAAAAGAGGTAAAATTTGTTTGTTTGTTTGACGGAGGCAATCTCCGAAACTACTCAACCGATTTGAAAAATTCTTTACGTGTGTGTAGAATGGACTGTCCGGGTGGTTATAGGCTATATTTTATCCCGGTATTATTAGTACACCCGTGCGAAGCCGGGACGTGCTGCTAGTATATTATAAAACATCATCTACATTAATACGAACCTGATCACCCTCCAGTCTATTCAACAGCGTCACACAAACAATGCCAGCCCTCACACCAGCCTCTCTAGTGAACGCCGAGAACGCTGTGGCCTCCATCTCTATATTCTTCACTCCTAGTTCCGTCAATTTACTCAGGTACGCCATTTTGTCAGATTCTGTGTAGTCACAGAAAGGACCGTCTAATCTTCCTTGGCCTAAATGAAAAAAGTATGATTTGAGTGTTGGATCGTTAAAGATTTTAAGACTGGTCCAGTTACGTGGAAGCTGCAAGATATAAAAAAACAGCCAAGTGCGAGTCGGACTCGTGTGCAAAGGGTACATTCAATTGTGTAAATATTTCGAGCCTCTACAAAGATAAGTATGTCGGCGCTAGGGCATATAGTCTTGTCTATGAGAGAGTCGAAGCATCGACAAGAGAGAAGAAGAGGAAAAAGGCTAACGTCGACTGATAACATTAGCGCGGTGATGCAGTACAACCCTAGCGCACGAGCGCATCCCTAGAATAGAGAGCAATCATCTGACGTTGACATTGCTCTGGCGGAGTGTTGCGTCGATGGAAGCGAGGCGAGCGCTGTCAAGTTAACACTTCTTGGACAGCGGCCGCCAGCGCGCCATGGTTTTGCGACAAATCGCCGTATAATCTTTGAAAACCTCGTATGAACCAAGATGTTATTATTCCGTGATTGTGAAGTCCTGATTTTATAACTATTGCTAGCTTCTGGAAGATTATAACCCATGGCAGTCAAGAAGAACACTTTTATTTGATCAATTCCCAATCTGCACAACCACGCCGCCCCACGTATCCTGAGGTTGGACATCTATATTCTACATCAGTTGTGGGATTCGAAATGCTGCAAAATGGGGAATAAACATCTGAAGATTACAGCTACTGAGAAGTTTACCTGCGAAGTTAAAAACGATGGACTACCTATTGAACATGAGGTCACACGTAGGTTGAGTGGATAAGATTTGACTGCTGAACAAGTCTTTGTATCAACGAGAAGAGACACAGTGAATACCTAATTAAAACGATGCTGTAATAGTGCGACATACACGCATGTGTACTTCTGGTCTGAAGAGTTTAAAGTGTCGTGCCTATGATGACAATCGGAGACAGCATGCAAGTGGATTATTGCAGTTAGAAGAGCAAACCAGACAAAACCTGATCATGTTAGCTTACATTGCTCGAATGCTACGAAAATGGAAAAGCATGCTGTAAAGCCGATCAACTGCATCAATGATTGGTTGAGGAAGATGAGGGCATCCTATTACCCACCGACTTCTTACAAGATTTGAAAAGGTCATGTATTCGTTTTATTTTCTTGTCTTATTTCTTTTGAAAGCAACAACCAAACGTGCTTGATGTTGTTTCAGATGTGATACACTCGAGTACTATGAAAATGGAAAAGCATGCTGTAAACTGCATCAATGATCGGTTGTGGAAGATGAGGACATCATAGTACCCACCGACTTCTTACAAGATTTGAAAAGGTCATGTAATCGTTTCATTTTTTTCTTGTCTTATTTCTTTTGAAAGCAACAACCAAACGTGTCTGATGTTGTTTCAGATGTGATACACTTGTCTATGCTTCCACTACTGGAAATAAGCTACTGTAACCAGATGGCAGAACAGCGGTTGGCGCAGAGTGGCAGCTCCAGCTAAGCGGACGGTGGACAGTGGATAGCGGATGGTGGTGGCACGTCTGCTTTATGCGAACGCCATCGGAGGCCACGAGTCAGGTCAGCTGTATAGTTTTTCTTATGTTTTCGGTGCCGAGTAGTCGCTAGATAAAGAAAAAGTAGCATTTTAATTGAGTGACAACCAATTTAACAATATAGTTTCAATGATTGTTATTAGTCAAACATGAGTATTCAGCACTGGTTATTTGAACTTGATTATCCAGTTTTGCTTTGTTTGTTCAAATGAAAAAAAAAAGTCATTTTTACCCGGAGACGTTACTGTTCTTAACATACTTAGTTGTATCTAGATTGTAGAAGAGAAAGTTAGCTAGGTAAAGAAAATTTCAACTTCAAAGCCTTTATTTACTGATAATTTTACAGTTTCAAATATTTGCTACTTAATCTAATGTTTCATGCATACGCGACCTTAAAGGTCCCGCAGTTCTCTTTATGTCATCAGACCATCTCATGTCTTGAGATGTGTTGAGTTGCCTCCCCCTTTTTCTTTTATCTTGTATCGTGGGGTCCATTCTGTCAAAGCAAAGTTTTGTTCTACCACTTCAAATTTGGTTTGAACTGGGTCTAAGACGGATTGGCCGACATTTCTGCGCTGATTGAGTTGGGGGTGCTATGGAAGGTCTGAGTTGCATAGGATTGAGTAACCCTTGAACGTAGATAGCAAATTTATTATTATCAACACTCGATTGCCACTTTATCTGTAAAACGTAACGATAGCGCGTTCTAACTTGTACAGTGGCGCCATCTCTTGATAAAATTTACAACTAACTTTAACTTCTCTGAACAAAAGGCGATTGCCTGTTTCGCGCGATGGGCTCTAGAGTTGGTGTGGCAAATGTACGATTTTAGGAATATCATAATATTCAGGAGCATAATTCTAAACAATATCGTTTCTTATCGTAAGTTTTCTGTGGTTTCACGGTCCTTATTTGGAAGCTGATGGAAGTAATAAGGAAACACTTAATATAGTGATTAGTAGGTGAGCTAGTACCTGAGTAGATAAGTAGTTTGTCCTAAACAGAGATCTACTTCAACATTGATGGCTTGTATTTTTGAGCTTTCTTTGACTATACGTCACATAAATATTCACGTTTACTGCTTAATAGCAGTAACTTAATAGTTTTGGATAAGTTCTAGCAATCGTATTGAAATCAGCGAGTGGTCGGCCTGATTGTTTCTTTATGTTGTCAATCAGAGTATTCTTTACCATCTTCTATGTCATCAGTATTACCTACAACCATCGTACTAAGTATAAAACTAGTTTGGCCTATAATGAAGACATTAGATAGTCTTACCTACTTTAAAAGGTTAAGTGTGAAGAATGACCATACCACGAGTCCCTTTTCTTCATCCAGATAAAGATCCTGCTGATAATTCTAGACATTTTTATTGCTTGTTTAGATCGACGATATTACCTATTTAAGTTGGTAATTCTTGTGCATTACTATAGGTACTTTTTATCTAGATAGTTCCCATTGACTGTTTAGGTTTGCCACTAGGGCTACGCAGCTGTTAAAACTTGTGCAGGGTTCTTTTTGTAATCAGTTCTTGTTCCTGCCTGAGACATTAAAGTGCCTACTTGTAGCTAAGAAGATACAAATGAGCTAAGGAGATCTCGACCGCTCTCTGGGAATCATCATCATCATCATCTCAGCGCATTTCCACCCACTATTTGGTATAGGCCTCCTCTCTATTACGCCACTCTTGCCGATCCCTCGCGAGTCGCGAGTCTCGTCCACTGATGACCGACCACGCTTATGATGTCGTTCGACCATAGGCGGGTGGTCTGCGTCTTCGTCGTTGCGCGTCCGGGGGCCACCATTTGGTAATCGCTTTCGTCCATCTTCCATCGAGAAGGGACGATGGAAATACAGTCGTAAATTAAAAAAAGGTTTGAAAATTTGTAGTTTCGAGAAAAGTCAAGGTTGGAAGTCTTAATCAGTCATTTGTGCAGTGACACCTATAACATATCAAAATATAGAGCAAGGTGATTCCAGGTATTCGTGGATCTTTGTAGGAGCCTACGAAGGTCCATGATGGATAAAAAACAACTAATCTTGTAGGAAAATCTTAATGATAAAATTATCTCCCAGTGGGAAGGCAATCAAACAATATTGGGCTCCTTAATCGTCAATACCGGTGACAAACTCACACCATAGTTTGCTTAAAGCGGCCTTTTGTGACTGATAAGGCCGAGTCGGCAATAAAATATGATATGACGTAGACTAAGCGTTTCGGTGACATAATATGACGAAGACGTAGAACCTTGATTTATAGAGACGTTTATGTGGGTGACTTTATGGCATGACGAAGTACTGGTCGGAGGCGTTATCCCGACCAGCCTGATCATTCTGGGTGGAGGGGATGCACTCACACAGACAGAGATCGTTAGCCCGACCAGTATGCTCTCAGTTTGGGTGGAGGGGATGCGCCTACCGGTCCGGGTGGTGTGTACTGGTCGGAAGCGTTATCCCGACCGGCCTGATCAATCTGGGTGGAGGGGATGCACTCACACAGACAGAGATCGTTAGCCCGACCAGCTTGCTCTCAGGTCGGGTGGAGGGGATGCGCTTGCCGGTCCAGCTGGTCGGAGGCGTTATCCCGACCAGACTGATCAATCTGGGTGGAGGGGATGCACTCACACAGACAGAGATCGTTAGCCCGACCAGCTTGCTCTCAGTTTGGGTGGAGGGGATGCGCCTGCCGGTCCAGGTGACTGACGTGGTTCAGGTTGATGGGATGGGACGAAGGAGAGATGTGGTTATGAGGGACAGAGCTGTACCGGTTAGTTGGAAGACTTCACTTGCCTGTCTTTATTTTAATAATTTAGTGTTTGATGCCTCTCATGGCAATAATCTAAAATGTCTTGATGTAAATGATTTAGCGTTTGATGCCACTCATGGCAAACATGACTGTTGATCTTAACTTTTAATAATTTAGTGTTTGATGCCTCTCATGGCAATAATGATGGTCTTGATGTAAATGATTTAGCGTTTGATGCCACTCATGGCAAACATGACTGTTGATCTTGACTTTTAATAATTTAGTGTTTGATGCCTCTCATGGCAATAATGATGGTCTTGATGTAAATGATTTAGCGTTTGATGCCACTCATGGCAAATTATGTGGAATTAAGTCCTATTATTGGATTGTAGGATGGACGAGCGGATGTCCTAGTGATCGGACATTATTTGTTTCAGAAACGCCCGAGGACGGTCGGTATGTCAGTCTGGCCGTGTCGGCGCTAGGGCATATAGTCTTGTCTATGAGAGAGTCGAAGCATCGACAAGAGAGAAGAAGAGGAAAAAGGCTAACGTCGACTGATAACATTAGCGCGGTGATGCAGTACAACCCTAGCGCACGAGCGCATCCCTAGAATAGAGAGCAATCATCTGACGTTGACATTGCTCTGGCGGAGTGTTGCGTCGATGGAAGCGAGGCGAGCGCTGTCAAGTTAACACTTCTTGGACAGCGGCCGCCAGCGCGCCATGGTTTTGCGACAAATCGCCGTATAATCTTTGAAAACCTCGTATGAACCAAGATGTTATTATTCCGTGATTGTGAAGTCCTGATTTTATAACTATTGCTAGCTTCTGGAAGATTATAACCCATGGCAGTCAAGAAGAACACTTTTATTTGATCAATTCCCAATCTGCACAACCACGCCGCCCCACGTATCCTGAGGTTGGACATCTATATTCTACAAGTATTAACACATAGAATACTTGTTGTTGTTATTAAAATCGAGAAAAAACATCACGTTTGTCAAAAGGTGTCAATTATTTATTTTTAATGACTTTTCTACAAATAGTAGGTATTATTTCTAGAAAGTTATTAAAAAAAACATCACGTCATCACGTCTTTGAGTGGGCAATGCACCAGAAGAAATAAAATAGCACAAATACCTCTATAAAAGTCATCAGCGCCCATAGTTCCCCCGAGGTAGGTGTTGAAGTCGTCATCAGGTGAAGCCAACGAATGCACTTCCTGGCACAGTCTGGGATCCAGAACAGCTTTCAATTTACGAACTTTTCCTAAAATTGGCTGAAATAACATAAATAATTTGATAAAGCTGTCCTTTCCTATTCAAAAACTTCATTTTCGTTGGTCCTCAATACGGCATCTAGGGCTCTAAAAAAATCGAAAATTCGGCATCAAATTGCAGGTCAGCTTATGTTGGTAGAAACTGAATTCGGAAGATTAACCAACATAAGCTGACCTGCGAGTATCGTCACGATGCATGGTTTCCAGTTTGCAGAGTAGAGGGCTGCACCTAAGTCTAAATCTTCTAGACGGGCTTAGGGACGGTTTCGTGCTAATTTTTAATCAGTACGACTTTTTAAACTAAATTAAAACGTCTTAAAACCTAAGTAAGAGTCCTAAGTTAATTGTTCTTCTTTTGCTACCAGCACTATACATTCTCTTTCCAACTTACAACATCATAGCTCTTCTCCAAGGTACCACTAAGGCCGAATGTGGAGACCACCACAGATCCTGCTGGGATGTCCAGCCCACCGCTGGTGCCGATTCTGAAGATTATAGGGTCTTTCGCCTTCGCGTAGTACATCAGTTTGATTACTTCTTGTAAGAGGGTTGTCATTGAGGGAATCCCAATACCGTGCTGTGAAAAAAGATAGGTAGGTAAGTAGGTACCATTTACACATTCCACCTTTCTTGCCTGACTTTGATCATTTCTAAAATTATGTAGTATTTTTCAACTTTCCGAAACTTTGGTGCTTTCACGACAACATGGAATGACAGATAGATCAAATGTAGATAATTCAATAGATTCTGGCATACATAAAAAATAGTCAGTGTGCTTATACTTACGCTAACAGAAAGAACAGGCCCCACTTTGTACATGGCGTATCTTTGCGAGTGCTTTGTCAAGTTTACTGGTTTTGTTTTCTGTAGGTTAAGAACCTCGGTCATGTACTCTGCAAACTCACGCATTCTGTACTTAGTACCACCCATGCACACGAACTGAAACGAAAAAAAAGACGTGTGGCACTCGGGGACTGCCGCGGTAAAGATATTGCATGCCACCTAGAGGCGAGTTGCTAAACTAAAGTGACAGCGTTAGGTGATTTCGTTACGGAATTTCTGGATTCGGTCTCCACGCCAAGGCCCGCGATAGAAGCTATGCAATAGCTTAGTAAGAAAACATTAACACAAATTGCACAGAGAGACCATGAAGCAGAGCACAAGCCTGCATGTCGATTCTTGACGACTTTCAAAACATGACGCGGTAAGAGATCGCATCTAGCGAGGATTTTGTAACTTTCCGCTATTCAATTTAAACCACAACAATACCTTGACATCACCGAACAATGCAGGCAGATTGTAATTATGAGTATCCAAACCCAAGTGGTACAAAACATCTACATCCAAACTCTTCAGATGTGGGTTAGGCAAGTTTAGGGTACCATCTTTATTCCTGGAAAAAAACCTTTTTGTAGAGTAAATATAACTTTTTAATCGTCGTTTTAGTAGACAGTAATCACTAGCACCATGGATGCCGGCCGAGAATGGGTTAGCCTTAGGGTGCGGCTCCATTGACGCGGAGCTGTGCGGAGCGGTGCTTAGCGGACCAATCAGCGGATGGCATTGAAGTGGAGCAGAGATTTCGAGCAAAGTGATTGGTCCGCTAAGCACCGCTCCGCACAGCTCCGCGTCAATGGAGCCGCACCCTTAGTCGGTGCTCCATACATTCTCAAACTCTGGTATCATACACGGCCGAAGGGCATTTTCCTACCCTCAAGCCAATAGTTCAGCAACAAGAACACTCTTTGTTATTTCATTCTGTCACTGTTTATGCTCTATTTCTGGTTTACTTCTTTTGCAATAAAGTATTTCATTCATTTATTCCTTCAATCATTCCTTCATTCACTGCAGCGTTTGGCTCGTGTTATACTCACTTTAAAGTTCTCCCCTGTCCATTCCACTTTGAGCTGCAATTCTCATAATGTTTCGGAAGATCGTCCTTGTCTGTTATCACGTAGTCACAATCGCACTGCATTTTCTTTAATAATGAAGCTGAAAATAAATAGAAACATATTTATCACGAATGTGCAACACAGCACACAATTCCCGGCAGTAAGGAAAGTCCCATTTAGTCAGCAAAGCTCTGTCCTTATTGCTCTGCAGTAAGCGCAGTGTAATAAACTTATTGAAACCAATTGAATGCAATTGGTCTCAGAGCGAATGTTGTTTTCAGAATTAATAATTCAGTTGGTATTGTAACATACGCTTTGTGTAGCATTCTTGATATATCGATGTTTTGAGCGCTCATAACTTGGAAGCCTTCTTTTACTGTTTCTATGCATCTTATAAATATATATATATACCTATCTATAAATAGATACTCTATAAACGTACGTATTTATGACGAATGTGAGTGTCTAGACAAACCCATTAGGGTTTTTAGACATTTAATTAAGCTGGAACATGTATTCAATTTTACGTGAATATATAAATAAATAAAAATAAAAATATAGTCTTTCCTATCTTATCTTTGCCTTTGCAGTTTGCGTTGATCGAAACGCAAAAATGCATTGATAACACAATGTGAAATGCAAATGGTAACTTTTAAGTTTTTGTTAAAGACTGCTAATAAGATATTAAGCTAACTCTTAAGTTGCCACTAGCGCAGTGGAGTTAATTTGCCAAAGAGGACTTTTTCCTAATGAAATTAAATATAATTCATCTTATTTAGTAGACATAGACAATTATTTATTTACAAATTAGATAATTAAAATATCTAAGGCCTTAGTGAGATCAATAATTATATATTAAGCTGCAGGTATTCTTCAATTAATTTTCATATATTTCCAAAGTAAGCATAAGCAGTGCTTGCGTTTTTGAGAACACATCACACATAAACATTTTTTTTTATATAAGGATGCACCACTGCACCACAGATGTCGTCAAAAGTCAACCCTAGATAACCTCTAGATATCGCTAATAAAAGATAACAACCAATTTTTTAGATATCCAGTCACTGTATTAAATTTAAAGATATCACACTAATATTATGGTAAAAGTTTGTTTGTAAGTGTGAAGGTTTGTTACTAATACACGCGTCAACGGCGCTGGACGGGCTTGAAAATTGTAACCAGGATAGCTTATACCCTGGCCTAACACATAGGCTACTTTTCACCCCGATATTTCCATGCGAATCTGAACTATTCATACTTTAGTAACACCTCGGGGTGCTGAAAGTGCGTTCAACATTTTTAACTCTTGTAAAAAGTTTCCACATTAAAACCTTTTTCATACAACGTATTCAATTATGGAACTCAACCATCTAGTTTATTTTGATTTAAAACCGTCAATCAAATGTCAACTTTTGCAATCCAGTAATTTTTATACATTTTTTGTCTGAGATGATTTTATAAATTTTATTCAGTTTATTTCCATTTTAGATTTAGTTTTTTTATTAAGTTTTTACACAGTGTTATTAATAAGTGTGAAAGGTGCAAAATCATGTCAACGTAAGTAAAACATCTACTTTATGTAAATTACCTAAACACACGATGATAATAATACCTATTAGAAAAAAGAGAAGTGCCTAAGTATTTGTATGTACTATTTACAAAAACAATCTATTTCGTCGGAGTTGTGTGTGTGGTTTAACTCTATACCTACCTAACTATAAAAAACCCGAAACTTTTATTGCTGAACTTAGTTTGTTACATCAAATTTAGTTAGCTGCCTAAAAAAATTTATTATATGAAAACATCTACATTTAAAATTAATTTCACTATTGAGCAATAAATAAACTTACCAATTTTGTATGTTTATGTTATTGTAGAGCACTAAAGATAGACAAATAAAAACGTGACACAACACAACCACACGCGGCGACCATACAAATATTATGATTATATTATCTGGGCGTTATTCAAGGATGGTTGATAAAGGATTACGTATGGTATGATGCATAGATAATATGGCATTGTATTGTATCGTAATAGAATACCAATTATCTAACGATGACATATTTTACTATTATAATTAGTTAAATTCCATTCGTTTTACGACCGAATACTGAAACGCCAATTAAAGTAAGTGGTGCTTATCTGTGACATAGGTAATTAGACATTAAAATCTTCGGAGTTTGAATATAAATGCACCTTGAGAGTGCATAAATTGCTCTCGAAATTGAAGTCGTTTTAATAAAAAAATGCTACTTGTATAAGTAATAAAAAAATATATAAATATCTCTGGGCATTCCATAATAATTCAGGTGTTGTGCCCCCTGCCCGGCCGCTGCGCCCTGCGCGCTCTCTGCTGGCGTCAAGTCCGGTCTTCAAGATGGCCGACCGATGGACGGCAAGCAGGAACAACCCTGCCCCTGCCGCTCTTGTTGCTGCGGCAAACCGGCGCTCGTCAAACCAGTAAGGCTTAGCTCATCAGTGCTTAAAACCATCTTTCTTTATAATAGTTTTGATCCCGGTAGAATATTCTGTGGCTAAAGGGTGAGGCAGTACCTACGCGTTAAGGACGATAGCTTGTATCGTTTAGCTTAGGTAGGTACTGCTGGTAGAAATTTGACATGGCTTCTATAAAAAGCGTAAACTATTTAACCACAGTAATATAAGATATTCGCCCATGTCGGTCCCATAGGTCTCTCCAGCGAAGCTGTTAAGCGAGTAGACTGAGTGTCTTTCGGTAGAGCATGATAGCTGCATCAGACACCTGAGCAGCTATCAAGCTCTGAAACAGACCGACGTAAAGATAAATAGGTTATTGAGACGTTAATGACATTGGTTTTTCCATACCTAGTGCTACAAACAACCTAAAATCCCCGAATCGTACGCACCACGGCGCTGCTATATGAAACCAACAGCGCAAGTGGATGCCAACACAACTTACAAGCTATCGTACCTCCCCGTGGATGGATGTAAGAACCTGCGAGGGGTGCCGAGGAAGCCAGCGCCCAACCTCGTGCCCAGCTGCGAGCCTATGGAGGGGTGTACTGTGCAGAAAGTGAGTATTTGTTTAGAGTAGTCTAATTGGAATATTCGACTGTAATGTGTGTTACCTATTTGTTGTTTCAACATAATTTCAGCTGCGTTTTTTCTCATTATGAATGGAGACTCATCATTCAAATTATGAAGGAAGAATTTTGAACCAAGTTCATTCCACTGAATCCACTGTATAAATATACCTACTTAACATCTGCGAAATGTAACAAACTGCCAAACCTATAAACCAAATATAGTTTTAAAGGTAGGTACATTTTGCCTATCCCCTAAAAGTTCTTCGAAGATCACACGTCCAATTTATGCAACATTTGAAATTTTAAAATTAGCAGGCGGCGGATGAGTCTTGTCGATGCAACTCTCGCGGCGAGGTTAGTCTTAAGGTGTTAAAAAGGGACTTAACCTAGCCGGGAAAGCTAGTAAGTTACCTACTAACATAACCTAGCAAGGTAGTGGGGCGGTAAACTTTAACCCATTATTTCCAGCTCTCGTTTCTCCCAAACCCTGTTTGCGTGACGCAATCGATCCGTCCGTGTAACCACGACATGTGGGGACAAGGCCCAATGCAGAATCTTACCACACAGAGACACGACTATGTTCCTAAACCGTGTATTCTGAGGGAGAATTTCAAACCACCCGCTAAGTTCCATGCTGTTGAACAACCTTTTGAGAGTAAGTTATATAGTAATTTAGCGCGTTGAGTGAATGAGTGAACCACTTACGGTCTTAACAACCATTTTATTTTTGACTAATAGCACGTCCCAGCTTCGCACGGGTGTACTAATGTAACTACCGGCATAAAATATAGCCTATAACCTTCCCAACAGTCCATTCTACACATCAGTGAAAGAATTTTTTAAATCAGCCCAGTAGTTTCGGACATTACCTCCTCAAACAAACGTTACCTCTTTATAGTATTTACAAACACATTATTTCAGATCGCACAGTGAATAAGCTATCCTACTTACCGCCTGAGAGGATAGAACCGACCAAGTCTTACGCGCCAGAACGTTGTTACGAGAAACCAGCGGCCAAGATGGACGGTACCACCACTCAGAAGATGAGCTATATGCCGAATCAGGTCAGTTTTTGACAATGAAACTTTTAAAAGTAACATGGTTTTAAACTTTTAAAAGTATCATGGTTTTAGAGTTTAAAACCATGATTATGAGTTTCAAGATATTTCGGGACAGTTGCATGCATGCGCCATGCCCATGATCACGGTAAAACAGTGAGTTTAAAGTTTTTGTCAAAATGTCTATAAGCTTGACGAACTCTGTAGCGCAGTGGGTAAAAGTTCGCCTGAGACGCAGAGGTTACGGGTTTGATTCCCGCTGCGGGACAAATGTTTGTATGGTTTGCAAATATTTATCTCAAGTCTTGAGTGTTTTCTATGTCAAAGGATATTTAAAAACTTGAAGCAAGAGTAAAGTGTTCATGTAAAATTTATTTGTGTGAATAATATTTGTTATTTTATGTTTGTTTCAGATTGTACCAAAAGAACCACTACCATGGGCTTGTAAAGGGCAGTACCAAAAACCGTGTCAGAAACTTGACGCTAATACTACTTACACAATGAGGTAATTCACTATTAAGCTATTGCATAGCTTCTATTGCGGGCCTTGAGCGTGGAGACCGAATTCAGAAATTCCGTAACGGAAACACCTAACGCTGTCACTTTAGTTCAGCAACTCGCCTTTAGGTGGCATGCAATAGCTTTAGCGCGGCAGTCCCCGAGTGTCACACGTCTTTTATTTGTTGTACACGTGGAAGGCCCAGGTAGAGATGGCGAGACCAGTTTGACGATTTTAATAGGGTATGGGCCCTTATCGCTGAAGATAGAGGAATGGAAGAAAAGGAGGAAGGCCTTTGACCTGCAGGCTTTAAAATAATGTCTGATATAAATCTGACATTATTTAAAGCCTAATATTAGTTTTAGAAGGTTGATTCTTTAGTATCTCTGTAGGTGGCTCTCATCGGTGCATTAACAGATAAAAAGATCTATAAGACTTAGCATGATTTTAATGCATATTAGTTTCCTTTTGACATATTTATATAGGTATCTACTGGTAAATTTAAAAATGGCTGTAAATTATAAAACTACTAAATAATTACTAATAACTAAAGTTTTTTTCAGCTTTTTAGATGCACAGAGCGATTGTCGTCGTCGAGCCATCATACCAGACAGTTGTACCAACCCCGTCACAGCATCCAAGAGATTCGAGACTCAGACCGTTTACAAGAACAGGTACCTACCTACGCTAAAGATTGAGAGGGGTAGTCACTTTCATCTTATAAACATCTACTTAATAGTAAAAGAAAACTCCGGTCAGTACCTACCTAAATCCTACTTTTTACTTCCTATTAGGTAGGTACTAATATTTATAAACGCGAATATCTGTGTGGATGTATGTTTGTTGCTTTTGCACGCTAAAAGTACTGTAACATCTAGGTAAGTAGTTTTAATCCTCTACTAAAACACATAGGCTACTTTTGATCCCAATATTCCTACGGGAACGGGATCATCGCGAGGCGGAGCTAGTAACTCTATAATAAGCGTAAATTTTGTATTTTTATTAAATTTAAATAATGTTATTTTTAGCTATCTCCCCGCGACGGCCCCTATACCACAACCCGTGAAACCTCTCCCCAACCTGGTGCCTTCAACAGCGCAGATGGAAGGAGACACTGTACAAAAGGTAACTCAAAGATATAAATGAAATTTAGTACCTTTACTGCCTTAAGATCTATACTAGATGATTTTATACAGCGTCAGGAGGCAATTTTTGTCTACACTTAACGGGACACTGTAGTGCCTGGGACATTGTTCTTGTAGCACCTAAACCATCCTCTCAGCATAGTCGGCCATATCCACAGGAAAGATAATGTCAATACGTGTGGGGCTGACTAGCCGCGGGTTTCCTCACGATGTTTTCAATCACCGTTTATAGCTCGTGTTAAAGCGCATAAACTTTACGACGCGAAAAGTGCATTGATATGGTATGTACTAGATAGTACAAATAAAAAGATGATTAGATTGTAGATTTTTACTTATTTACGGACTTATTACAAAATAACATAATTATTCGAGAATTTGCGTGTGCGTCCCTGATGGAGGCGCGATCGAGAGAGCGAGGGCAGAAAGTGTCCTCTCATTGGACGATGGCGCGGTGTGACGCCGTGACGTCACAGCCGCCACAGACAATAGTTTTAGTTTATGGTAGGTATAGAGTAGAGCGAGTGTGGAACGGCGCGAACATGGTACAAGGATAGCTTTTAATCCAGACTTAACACACTCCATATACACCTGACTTACTTTTGATCCCATTATTCCCATGGGAACGGGAACTATTCACTGCTGGTAACACCGCGGGGCGCAGCTAGTTAGGCATACGAACTAACCTTCTTTTTATGTCCTTTCCAGGTTGGTCTGTGTTTTTTTTTCTTTTCCTGTACCTATGTATGTTACGCACTTAGGTACTTTTACCTTTTTATGTCTTTTCCAGTTGCTGGTAGGTATACGAACTCACCTTTTTCTTATTATTTCCTTTCCAGTTTTTCCAGTATACGGACTTACCTTTTCCATTCCATATTTCCTTTCCAGCTATCCTTCCTCCCCAATCCAGTTTGCATAACGCAATCGATCCGTCCGTGCCACCACGACATGTGGGGACAAGGCCCGATGCAGAATCTCACCACACAGAGGCACGACTACGTTCCTAAACCAAGTGCGATACGGGAGTCTTTTAAACCGCCGAACAAGTATCATTCTGTTGAACAGCCGTTTGAGAGTGAGTTGTTTACTTAGTCTTGTTTCATTTGAACTTGTTGAATTAGGTACAAAAAGGTTTCCATCCAACAGAGGTCTTAAAGTATACTTTAAAAAAACGAATGATATAGATTATTAAGACCTCTACTTACCTATAGCTACAGATACACATGCTCGAAAGTAGCACGAAAGCATGCTATTTTTGAGCAGATGCTACTTAGTAGCATACAATGAGCACGTGTATACGAAAAGAGCATGCTTGTGAATATATGAAATGAAATTATTTTGACATGAGCATACTATCTAGTACCAAATAAGCATGCTTTTTAGTAGCATGTGTATCTGTAGCTTAAAGGTAAGTAGAGGTCTTAATAATCTATATCATTCGTTTTATTAAATCATTATTCATTCAAGTACCTACCTACTTACTATTTTGGATTAGATGTTAAATATTGCATTTAGTTTAATTGCATTTTACAATCCCGAATCGCATTTATCTTCATGATAGCATAAACCGATAACGTAATTTGATAAGTACCCAATAATATCTACGATACCTAAATAATTATTATTGCTACCTTTCTATTCTTTTTAATTAAATAGTTTTTTTATTTCTAATGAAATAGGCAAAAAGTCACAAGAAGAAAATAACACCTATTTATCGATTGTTTCAGATCGCACCGTGAACCGAATGTCATTTTTGAACCCGGGCAGGATACCGGTGCCAGAGTCTTACGCGCCACAGAAGTGCTATGAGAAACCTTCAGGTATGCTATCAATTCTTTAAGACAAGAGTGCCGATTCTGATGCCGTCAAAGCTTAAACTAAACTAACTAAAGATATTGCCGTCCCTTTCATAAAGATTGAAAAAAAACAGGATGGCATCATCTTTACTTAGTTTAGTTTTTGGCGGCGTCAGAATCGCCATTAATGTGTATTTAGCGTGGACTACTCCAAAAAGGGAGGGCAATATTCTTCTCTTCCAAAAGGAATCCAGTTTAAGTATGGTAGAAACCTTTTACCAGGTCTTAAAAGGGAGGGGTCGCTCATCCGCCATGTTTGATTTTAGATCTTCCTTAGTGGGCAACTGGGCACTTGCTAATCCCCTAAACATAATGTCAAATATGAATGTATGTGACGTGATAATGTTGGGAGTGTTGAGAGACGTCGTGTAAAAGACTGATCGATTAAGAAGGACCGAGTGAATGTGTATGAAGAAAGGATTCATCATCAACCTATAACAGTCCACTGCTGGACATAGATCTTTTCAAATTTGCGCCATTGTATTCTGTCTTCGGGTTGTTGCATTCATTTCTCCGCTCTAGAAAGTAATAAATAGCTAAAGAAAAGCTTCCTACATTTCCTTTATCTCATGCCTACCTTTATTCACCTGTTTCCAGCTAAAATGGAGAGCAGTACAACACAAAAGATGTCGTACCAGCCTGTGTGTGCGCCTGCGCCGCAAAGGCCGCCGTGGGCTTGCAAGGGACAGTACCAGAAACCTTGTCAGAGGGTAAGACTAGTGTAAACTTACCTTCATTTCGTTCTTTCGTTCGTTTGAGCAAGCGGCCAACTCTGGTGAGGTTTAGGCCGCTTAAAGGCATTCGTCATAGCATAACACATTCAAGGCCCAGCTCCCCTACACGCCGCTAGGTGGCGCCGCAAAAATCAAACACCAAAAATAGCCCGACGAAAAAAAAAAAGAGATGAGGTATCTACTTATGTAATCTGTGACTGTACTTACCTCATTTTTCTGTTGCACTCCCAATAAACTAGTTGCTTCTATAACTCACTGGTTTTCAGTTGGAAGGCACAACAGTGTACAGATCATCTTTCCTACCGCCCGGAGAAGACTGTACGCAGTACATGGACCCGTGCTCTTATGGGGATTGCAAACGTGAGTTATTAAAAGACACTATTGTTAGTATTCTTTTCAGGAAATTCAAATAGCGCTGGGTAAGGCCCGAGAGATGTTTTTCAAGCTAGTGTCAGTAAGCTAGCAAGCTAATACTTCTGGCAGAATCTTCTAGTAAATAAAAACGAAACTATTTTTCAGCTTGCGACTGCAGTTGCCCGGCTGAATGCATAGCGACCGACCCATGCGCCTGCAATTTCCCAAAAGCAGAATGCTGCAGCTAAAACCGTCCGCCATTTTGTTATGGCTTTCCAAATTCAAGTAACAATAAGATGGCGGCCTGTCTTATCGTTCTCGTCTAAGTGAAAATTACTGTGATTTGAATATATTTTTATGCTTTGTAAATTTGTTATTGCTATTGCCAAAAATAAGTTAATTATGGATAATGTTAGACTAGCGCTAGTGTAAATTATATTGTAGTTTTATTGCAATAAAAAACTTTTTTTCAGAACTTTGGTCTTTTTATTCTTTTTATTTTTAATACCTACTGTGACGAGTGATATGATGAGTTTGTCAAAAACAGTGTGGCCAGTGATAATAAATTGAAATTGATAATTCTTAACATCTCGACACTGAAAACTCACAACTGACAAATGAATGATGCTAAAGAAAACTATTAACTTTGGATATTTTATATTTCCATATTAAATTATAATACAATCCTACACGACAGCTTTTAATCAATTATTTGCGTTACTTCCCAATTATCCGTCACTTACATTTGCAATAATACTCATTTATTTCCGTGAAAAAAATGTAAAGAATTTTAAATTCTGCATTAAAAAACATTTGCATAGGCATATTTGCGAATGTTTTCATACACTATGTTTGTGCGAATGTAAGTGACCACCATTATACAATGCTTAAGACAAAAGCTGTAGTTTTTGAAAATGGAATTTGAAAAATTAACTAAACATGAACTATGATCAAGTTTAAGAATTGATAATGCCCGAATACCAAAACCCAAATTAAAGTAAGCGGTGCTTATATCTATGAAATGATTTGACTTTTGTCTATACAAATCTGTCAAAAACATCCATAATACGGCCATAAATATTGAATTAAGCCATGACGGAGGCCTTTAGGCGGCCTGAAAACTCCGTCACCAGAGTTGGCCACTTGCTCATACGAACGAACGAACATTCAAATGGCGTTTGAGTATTCGGGCATGTCTTGAAACTATCGCGACTTGGAAACATATTTATAAATATTATCGGGACTTAATAGTATTTATAAATAAGTTAGTAACAAATCATCAATGTCGAATCAATCATCATGATGTATTATTGTCAATTTGTGACGCCGACAAAGATATATCGATTGTATGAAACATAGTTCTGCAGGTAATATTACGCACGCTTATAATGAAAACATTACTAAAAATAAAACAATTAATGTGGCGTTTGATGCCAATTATTGGCAATCTTACAATTGGCATTACTAGTTGTACCGTTTACTAATTAATCGAGAGTTAAATCAACAAAGCAAAGTTTAAAATTATAGAGAAAACTAGGAAGGAAATAACTGAAATCATTACATAGGTTTCGTTATGAGAAGAAATATATAGAAAGTATCTACGAAACCGACTATCATATGGTCTAAGGGTCTTATTCATAAAAACTTGACAATTTAATACAGGTTTAAAGAACGTATTTTTCTTGTCACTCATATGTCAACGAAAAGAGATAGCAACAGATTTAATATGCGTTTATAGTAAGAATCTTTAGGTAATACTAGGTTAGAATACAGAGTTCATTTTTATTAAATTAGTTTTTAAGTAGTGTAGGTATTTTTTTTGTTTATGATATAAAACTTTGTTTGAATAAAAACGCATATATGCGTTTTAGCTAATACAGGTTTACTGGTCGAATATGCATAAGGGGGTAAGTTTATTTCTTGAAAACAGACCATAGACATTTTTGCGCAGTTTAAAACTCGCGCTCAAAACAAATACGTTTTATATTTAGTAACTGTTTCAAAATGAACGTGCGATTTGTATATAAAATGCCAATATCTCGCATTTACCAATGAGTAGCTAGTCTACTTGAGTCGCTGCAGCAGTGTTGAGTTGAGTAGATTAGCAGACGCGACCGTGTCGCTACTCTCTTGTAACTCGCGGGATGGGAATGAAGTGAGTAGCGCGAATGATGTCATCTGAAAATAAATATTTCACGCTGTAAAATTATGGACAAATTATAAGGTTTCAAGAAACTTGTTTTCGTCCTTATCAGCTAGAAAAACACAGTTGTTGTTTATCTAAGTGCTACACTATGCCGAAAGTACGTGACCGAAGTTTGGCAGCCGATTTTTTTACGTCCCGACGTATTCGGCTAATATGACACAATACATTCCCATTGAATTTCCGCTAAACTTACGCAGCGTAGTTTCAGCACAACGTGTGTGTAGTAATTCAAATAGCAGACGTAATCAGACGAACTTCGGTGGCGTTTTTCGGCATAGTTTAGTCTCGATCACGAAAGTTTTCAAACAAACAAATCAAAATCGATCTATCTGTTCAGGATCACAATTTTACCTATAACTAATCATGCTAATTAATTACCTCTTTCCCATTGGGGTAGGCAGAGACCACGGATCTCCACTTGCTACGATCCTGACACACCTCTTTCGCCTCAATCACTCTCATTACATTCTTCATTCATGCTCGCCGGTTTAGGGTAAGTACATAATGAAGATAATTAACCTGATAAGCGGGCACAGCTCGCGATACATATTCCCTGAGATCCGCGATTGTGTGGGAATGGTTGAAGCGGCCAGTGATGCGACTGCCGTCAGCTAATCGAAACTGAAATATACAAACATTATTTAACACTAGCTGCTCCCCGCGGTTTCACCCGCGTAAGTCCCGTTCCCGCGGGAATATCGGGATAAAAAGTAGCCTATGTTACTCGTGGATAACGTAGCTTTCGAATGGTGAAAGAATTTTTAAAATCGGTCCAGTAGTTTTTGAGCCTATTCATTACAACCAAACAAACAAACAAACAAACAAACAAACAAACAAACAAAGTTTTCCTCTTTATAATATTAGTGTAGACAAAATTCAGCCTTCAGGACACTAAATGATTTATACAGGTCAGGACTTCAGCAGGCAATTGGGCGTCTGGTCGAAGCGACGCGTGATCCGAGGGCTGGCTCTTATTTGGCTCAACGCATCAGCATTGTTATTCAGCGTGGCAATGCGGCCAGTGTCTTGGGCACGCTTCCGTCTGGCAGTGGTTTGGATCAGTTGAGCTACCTATAGACCGTTTGCAACGGTCCTTAGATGGCTCAACTGGTTCTATTTGTATTTTGTACAGTTATGTATTAGTTTAGTTTCAGTACCTACTTACTTCATTTATTTAAAAGAGGTAATAGGAAAAAATAATTAAACACACGTGATTGGTCGTCGAAAATAATTGTCTTTCTCGTGATTGGCTAGATTGTCAAATCAATTGACAATTGTCAAATCTAGCTAGCCATTACGAGAATAGACAATAGGCTACTTGACTCATATCAAATTTGACCCAATAAATTAGTATTTCCTGAAGTACTTTCCTTGCAAAACCAAAATATAATAATTTCAGTTAATCAAAGTCCATGATGCTTGCATAATTTCAATTTAAAAAACGGTTTCTTTTTTTTTTTCATTGGAACGCTGAAAACGCTACGGCCATTTTGGTGACGTCATTATTATCGGAATTATACAAATGTCACATAACTAAAACCAATTTACAGTAATGCCAACTTTTCAAAATGTGCATGTTCCCTAGACGTAAATCACGAAAATTATTGTTTTGAATACGAATGACGTCACAGCACAGATAAATCCATAGACCAATATGGCGGTAGCGTTTTCACCTGTTTTTGAAAAGTAGAACTTTTAAAATAAAATTTTGCGGTTTCTTAGGTCCAAAAAAATATGGTAGTATTTTTTTTGGTCTAAAAGAACAATTATTTATCATATAAGAGCTACATAAAAATAGAGTCAACTAGCCTATTATTTTAAGGCGTCAGAAGGCAAACATTGCCTACAGATAACGGGACACTGTAGTTGCCTGGGACATACTGTACAGTGTACATACCTGTATAGTGGTGGTAGGCTGCGTCTCGTCCAGCTGCAGCGCGTCCTGTGCCGCGCGCTGATTGGCTGCCACGTCCTCCGCCGCGCTCGCTACTGTACATACCTGTATAGTGGTGGTAGGCTGCGTCTCGTCCAGTTGCAGCGCGTCCTGTGCCGCGCGCTGATTGGCTGCCACGTCCTCCGCCGCGCTCGCTACTGTACATACCTGTATAGTGGTGGTAGGCTGCGTCTCGTCCAGTTGCAGCGCGTCCTGTGCCGCGCGCTGATTGGCTGCCACGTCCTCCGCCGCGCTCGCTACTGTACATACCTGTATAGTGGTGGTAGGCTGCGTCTCGTCCAGCTGCAGCGCGTCCTGTGCCGCGCGCTGATTGGCTGCCACGTCCTCCGCCGCGCTCGCTACTGTACATACCTGTATAGTGGTGGTAGGCTGCGTCTCGTCCAGTTGCAGCGCGTCCTGTGCCGCGCGCTGATTGGCTGCCACGTCCTCCGCCGCGCTCGCTACTGTACATACCTGTATAGTGGTGGTAGGCTGCGTCTCGTCCAGTTGCAGCGCGTCCTGTGCCGCGCGCTGATTGGCTGCCACGTCCTCCGCCGCGCTCGCTACTGTACATACCTGTATAGTGGTGGTAGGCTGCGTCTCGTCCAGTTGCAGCGCGTCCTGTGCCGCGCGCTGATTGGCTGCCACGTCCTCCGCCGCGCTCGCTACTGTACATACCTGTATAGTGGTGGTAGGCTGCGTCTCGTCCAGCTGCAGCGCGTCCTGTGCCGCGCGCTGATTGGCTGCCACGTCCTCCGCCGCGCTCGCTACTGTACATACCTGTATAGTGGTGGTAGGCTGCGTCTCGTCCAGCTGCAGCGCGTCCTGTGCCGCGCGCTGATTGGCTGCCACGTCCTCCGCCGCGCTCGCTACTGTACATACCTGTATAGTGGTGGTAGGCAGCGTCTCGTCCAGTTGCAGCGCGTCCTGTGCCGCGCGCTGATTGGCTGCCACGTCCTCCGCCGCGCTCGCTACTGTACATACCTGTATAGTGGTGGTAGGCAGCGTCTCGTCCAGTTGCAGCGCGTCCTGTGCCGCGCGCTGATTGGCTGCCACGTCCTCCGCCGCGCTCGCTACTGTACATACCTGTATAGTGGTGGTAGGCTGCGTCTCGTCCAGCTGCAGCGCGTCCTGTGCCGCGCGCTGATTGGCTGCCACGTCCTCCGCCGCGCTCGCTACTGTACATACCTGTATAGTGGTGGTAGGCAGCGTCTCGTCCAGTTGCAGCGCGTCCTGTGCCGCGCGCTGATTGGCTGCCACGTCCTCCGCCGCGCTCGCTACTGTACATACCTGTATAGTGGTGGTAGGCTGCGTCTCGTCCAGTTGCAGCGCGTCCTGTGCCGCGCGCTGATTGGCTGCCACGTCCTCCGCCGCGCTCGCTACTGGAACTGTCGCGCCCACTGTCGCCGGAGTTGGACTAGAAGATGATTTACATTTTTTTAGAGGAAAGTAATTACAGATAAATCCATACTTCCATACTTATAATGTGTGTGTCTGTCTGTTTGTCCGTCTTTCACGGCAAAACGGGGCGACGTATTGACGTGATTTTTTGTGTGGTGATAGTTGAAGGGATGGCGAGTGACATAGGCTACTTTTTATCCCGATATTCCCGCGGGAACGGGTCTTACGTGGGTGAAAGCGCGGGGCGCAGCTAGTAAATAATAAATATCCTTGGACATTCCACACAGCGTCATCCAGTCCAGAGGTAATCTCCGAAACTACTGGACCGTTTTCAAAAATTCTTTCACGGGTGGGTAGAATGGACTGTCCGGGAGGTTATAGGCTATATTTTATCCCGGTAGCTCCATTAGTACACTCGTGCGAAGCCGGGACGTGCTACTAGTACCTATTAAAATAAACCATTTCAACATACCTTCCAAGCATCTGTCCTTTGCCAGTGAACGCGGAAGGCTTGCTCACATTCCTGGGACATTCCTCGTGACGGCGGTCTTCAAGGCTCACTTTAACCTCCCCTGTTCCCGCTAGCTCCGGCGGAATCTCGCTGTAAAGTAAGTTGAAGTTGGAAATCAACGCTTTAATTTTGAGAAAAAGCGTGCTTCAGGTTTAATTTTGGCGACAAATAGTACTAAATACTATATATCTATTTCATTTACATAAGTATTAGGCATTTTAATTTACATTACATTTTAATCTCAAGCGACAAAAACAACTTTATTCTATTCCATGTCAGAATATTTATTTATTTATAGAAAAGCTTCTTTACAGAAAACAAACAAGTATAAAAAACAGAAAGCGAATTACAGGTTTTCACAAGTAAATTACAAATTAGAAAACATTAATGAACCAAAATTAGAGATCAGTATAGGTAAATAAAATAATAAAAAAAAAGTTAAGTAGTTACACATACATATGGTTATCCGACCTTGACCTTTAACCCTGACCTTGACCTTAACCTTATATAAACTCACCCTCGTCGTATATAGTTGAGGAACTCCGAGTGGTCGGGATCTGCGTAGGAGCGCAACTCTCCGTTGTCAACAGAGAAACCCTCGCGGTACAAGCGAAGACGAACCGAACGTGGCTCATTCTGCTGCTGGATTAAAAAAAATAAAATATTATTTCTTAAACTTTCGCGATCACAATTCATACTTTCGAAATCTATACTCATCTATACACTGAAAAACAGCGCCTGATCGTCCGATTTAGGCTTAAAGCTGAGTTGTTGCCATTTCAGCAAATATTTATAAAATTATTTCATTTTGTTTCATATCTCATTTATCTATACCTATATTGTTTCTTTTTGTACTTTTAATGTTTTGCTGAATAAATTTATTTTCTTTCTTTCTTTCTTTCTTTCTATACTAATCTATACTATCTATACTAATATTATGAAGAGTTAAAATTTGTTTGTTTGTTTGACTGAGGTAATCTCCGAAAGTACTCATCCGATTTCCGAAATTCTTTCAATGATGTGTAGAATAGACTGTCGGGATGGTTATAGGCTATATTTTATCACGGTAGTTTCATAAGTAGTCAATTTCAAATACGTGATTTTTAAGCTCAAAGAGTACCTAGATTGTGCTGACCTAAAACGCGCCGCATTTAGTATAATTAAAATTAGTAATAAAAAAAGAACATGCCACCTAGAGGCGAGTTGCTGAACTAAAGTAACAAGCGTTAGGTTTTTTCGTTACGGAATTTCTGGATTCGGTCTCCACGCTCAAGGCCCGCGATAGAAGCTATACAATAGCTTAAAAACTCACCGAAGCAGCAGCGCCGCCAGCCGGCGTGACAGGCTCATGATCGTCTGCTGTTTGACCTGTCAACAATTTAGAAGAAGGAAAAATAAAAAACAATTTCTGCAGAGATCTGTGGGAGATCGCCAAGGATAGGGGTCAGTGGAAGATTTTGGGGGAGACCTTTGCCCAGAAGTGAGACACAACAGGTTGCTAAAAAAAAAAAAATCTGCAATAGATTCCATAACAAACTTTACTAACAAAAACATTGAATAACACATAAGTGGAAATCAAGTGTCACCAAACCGGCAATAAACACCTACTCATGTAGGGTAGTATTTCTGATAACTCCTTAATAAAATAATTAAAAACATAATTAATTACAAAATAATTTTGTAGTTTGTCTTTTATGACGATTACGTACGATGACTGTATTCTACTGTATTTTTTATTGTCTGCAGCTTATTTACATAATGTCTCAGCAAATAATTTTCAAATAACTCTTTGATAATAAATTTGAGAGAGTAAAATGTGCTTGTGTACCTTTTTAAAGTAAGTGATAGATGAAACAAACTTGGAGAGTGATGAGGAAAATCTTTGCCTAATTTTAAAATAAAGATAAATAAAAAAATATAATTACCTAGTCTATACCCAGTGCCTCCAAAGAGGCCGCCGCGTCCACGACTGCTGGAAGCTGGCTCGTCTTCAAACACCACCGCGCCGCGTCTAAACAAAACAAACAAGTTTTTTTTTTATAAACTTCCTGGCAATTTTTGACAGAGACATTAGTTCACAGCAATTGAAATGTGGCCCTCCTTTTCACAAAATAAAAAGGATGTCATTAATTTTAGTGCATCAAATTATAATAGTTTAGTTTTGGCGTAGACAAAAATGTTTAACTTTGTCTATATAATCCTACTAGGCGAAAGTTTGTGTGAAATTGTGTAAGTGTGAATGTTTGTTACTACTTCACGCTCAAACAGGTGGACGGATTTGTATGAAATTTGCTACCAGGATAGCTTAAATCCTAGATTAACACATAGGCTACTTTTGATTCCGGTATTGTATATGGGAACTGGTCACTGTGGGGCGCAGGCTAGTGTATAAAAAACTTACTCCTTGACACTCTTGAAGACCTCAGTGACAATATCCTTCCGTCCCTTCCCGGGGCCTATGATCTGCTGGCCAGAGCGCTCCGAGCCTCCCGCGTAGAATGCTTGCCCTGGAAAGTATGAAAAGATGTTTAGACATTTGGACCCTGTATAAAACTAAACGTTTATTTAGGCCTAAATAGTAGCTGCTAGTCTATCACCGTTAAATAAATAATAAATCTAGTACATACCTAAAGTATAGGTTCCTATTCAGAGTTGATGCACAATACTTAAGCTGATAAATTGTAATAATTCTATATAAGAATTGCACACAAAGAATAAATCACAAAGCAAAGGTCTGGATCAGGTCTTTTATTCTTAAAATCTGGTGATTATAACAAACTATTTCTACAACCATAAGAAAGACAGACCTGACCCACTTGCCTCTGTCTCACTCCCTCTCAATCTTGCTATCTCTTTCCTCAACATACTATTCTCTCCCAGCAATCGTGCTATCTCTGCTTTCAACCTGTTCACTTCATCATCCACACTTTGGTTGGATGTGGCATCATCAGTAAAGCATTTCTTTTTGGAACATGAGGCTTGGTCACAGAAGAATTCTTGGACAATTGCTTGAAATTTGGTTGTTAGCCAACCAAACTTTGATGCTATATTAAGAAAGAAATTTCATTTGTAAGTGTATACATTCCTATGATTTTATTTAACCAACTATCTTATTGCGGTTTGACCATGAGAAATTGTAAATCGACATTGCCCTAGAAGAGATGCCAAGATGACTAGTCAAACTGATAGCCCTGTAACGCTGTAGGTATTCCAGTAAAGACACAAAGACAAGGAAATATTCAAAATTACCTTCTTCTTCATCACTTGAGCTCTCCTCCTGTTGCAACGAGTCCAGAGTAGCGAAATTAGAGCTAGGCTTCTTCTTTCCCTTTCTAGTCTTTGGAGGAGAACTTGGTGGTGACTCCATGTCACTATCAGACAATGTCGGGACCGACGGCAACGCAGCAGCGGCCGATGGCGGCTCTTCTACGTTCCCACCGTGCTCGAAGAAACTGGATATTGCTTCCTATATAATTACACGAAAAGCTTGTTTAGATAACTAACTACAATTCCAGAAAGATACCAAAAAACAATGAGCAATTTTATGATGAAAATTCAACAAAAACAGATGAGTAGCAATCGCTCACTTCAAGCCGCCAATTGGAGGATTCCAAGAAGAATTTACTGCGTGTCTCGTCAGCACCAGTCACATCACAAAACTGCCGAATAGTTTCCTCTCTGTTTTCCGACATTATTTATCTTGTTTTGTTCTAATTTTCTATTCAACAAATTCCATAGAAATGCCGATGACTTGCTTGCTTTTGGTTTTGTTTTAAAATTTTGGCAGCAATGATTCTTGACAGCTTTGGAGGGATAGTGTTGTGTGTAGGTTAGGAGAACTGACTAAAGGTACTCGGTAAAGTCCGATTTACTTGACAAAATTCATTAAAAAAAACTAGTTCGTTCAACCACATGAATAGATCGTTCGAAAGGTACATAGCTAAGTAACTCAACTAATCCAATCAAACCAAAGAATACTTAAATACCTACCTGTATAAATCTGTGAAAAGTATTTGAAAACCAGATCACTATTGTCAAAATTTTATCTCAGTAGAGTAAGGCCTCAGATTTCTGTAAGTCTCTTGTAAAATAATAATTGTATATGTGTCCATTTCGATGTAGTATTATAAATGTAGTATTCATGTCATGATGCAAAAGAAATATGAATGTCGGGACTTTCCTGCCCATAGGACTTTTGATCTTGAACATCGGATCGGGATCGGGTACGTCCCTTCCAAAAAAGCACCAACATAATAAAGTTAATTTTATTTTGACGTCATATTTTACATGACAGTTGACACTGACAATTTAATTGTTTATTTTATTTGACATTTTTGACAGCATGCATGCAGGCAAGATACTGCAGTGCAGTCACAGAACATAATACTCAAGAGAGTGCAGTAGGCAGAGTTGACGACCCAGAATTTTGAATTATCTTCATCTTCTCTTTTTTTGTAATTGAACAAGTATTTCTGTTTTTTCATCATTGTAATTTTGTTGAGATCTGCAAATATATGTAGGTAAGCAGTAAATCCCTGATTCAGTACGTATTATTGTAAAACCACCCACGTTGTTCCAACAGTGTCTTGTTTCAGATGCCGGCGTAAATGAAGACACCAAGAAAATCATCAGGAAGCATCATGAGGAAGTATTATCAGTTGATTCTTGTCATCATATGTTTCGTGAGCATCGTCACTCTGCTTATATACCGTCACGAGTATTACAGATTGCGTTATGTGCTAGAAGTTCTGAATTTCTTTGGTAAGCCAGGACTCTCTGAAATAGAATTCTGCGGACCTGGATTCAACGCTACTATGCTATCAGAAATAGTTCGAAATACATCAATGGAAGTAAGAGAAACACCTCCCTTATTCCAGCAGATCGATGACAACTTCTACTCGTATTCATCTTTTTTACGATCATATCAGAAATATGAAAAACTGACTCCAGTACATGCTCATAATATAGACACTATTGTTGTCGGGGGAGCGCACATCAAACCAAATTTTCGGTGTAATTTGTGGCTGGAGAACACAGACAAACCCAAAGTGGGAAGGTTTAGCTTTAAAATAGTTTCTGAACCTATTAATGATTACCGTTTGTACATCTTCCAGTGTTACTTGTCCAAAGACTTGGGAAAACCTAAAGGTGTGAGCTTCTATGTCAATGACTATAATATAAATCCCATTCATGCTCCTATCATCAAAGTGATTCAAGTAAATACAAAGAGGAAACCAAGAGAAAATGCCAGCATAAGATTTGTCAACAACATTGTGCCAGCTATTTGTGTTATACCGAACCAAGTGCCATTAGTATCTAGGGATTCCTTCATTGAGTTTCTCGTCTTTCATCATATGATGGGTGTGAACCATCTAACAATCTATGATAGTATGATCTCAGAAGATATTATAAGGCGACTCAATCTCCTACCTCCTGATATAACTCAATGGGAAATTCAATTTTTCCCTCTTAACTATCCCTATGTCTTTGCTAAATCTTACAGCATAGTCCGGAATGCTATAGAACTAGACTGCCTATTCAGACACTTTAGATTAGACAAAGAAGATTCTAACAGAGCCAGTCATGCTATGGTTCTATCTTGGGATGAGTTTTTAGTACCTAGAGTACACAGCAACATAAAAGCTGTGATAGATGATTTTGATCCAACAAGGAGGCTTCGAACAATAGAATTGAAACCTCTTTTGTTCTGCCTAAACCAAGAGATTGATTCTAATACAGAAATTGGTTATCCAGATATTATGAGGAAATCACATTATTACACCACTCCGCAGGAATTGAAATCTGTTTACATAAGGAATTTGGACTCTATGACAGTGTTTGAAAATATTTATAACTTAACATCTGCTATTAAAGTGGCTCCAATAGAAATTGTAGCGGCACACAAGTACACAGAGTGTAGGGACCCTAAATCTTACCACCCGGGCGGTGTAGGATACAATGATACACAAATGCAGGTGTTTCCGCATAAATTTGAGGGAGCAATGCTGAGGTTCGGTCAAAGTTTGGTTAGTGATAAAGTATACAGATTATATAGATCAGGTCAGATTTGGGAAAAGGCACCAAATGAGTTTGTGAGAGATATGTTGTGAAGTAACTAGGTATTGTTGAGATTTTTTTCTATACCAAATGACTGCTGCAGCCGCACTCATAGTCTTCAATAAAAGTTAAGTGGTCATTGATTTTCAGAGCTCCACACTTGTGATTAAAAGTGATTTGATTCAATGGTCTACTACTACTATGGCTAGAAGCAGGAAGTGACATTATGGTGTGTTTAACACAAAACTTCTTTCGAATTTGGTGGTTTAACAAACCACATGAATTAAGCCACAGTCAATATTATGAATAATTTTTATGAAGGTAATATTGAAAAATATACTTTCAAATTGATTGCTTAAATACTGCCATACACAATAATAACCTTTATACCTAATTATAATAAAATAATTGTAATGTTTTCCGAAGCTATGGTTATTTTTATATAGGTAGGTATACCTGCCTATGACCAATATACAAATCGGTTATCATGTTAAATGTTAAGCCATGTAATGTAGGTAAACTAACTTTTCAATTACAAATAATAAATTAAATAATATAATGCACAAATAAAACTATAAAGCATGTTAGGATAAGCTCTCAAGCAACCAAAAATCTAATGACTTATATTCATTACTTACCTACTTTTTTCTATTTCTTGTGCTTGTTAGTAGTTTTTTTTTTATTAGGTATTGTAAATAGGTAATACCTCGTTCGGAAGATATAAAACATTTTTTTTCTAAATATCCAAATTTGTTTACCTAGATTTAAGCCTAAGTATAGTCTTTTTCGCTAGAGTCCACTAGTTGTAGAGAAATGTGCCTTGCAAAACCTTTATGACATATATGATACCTTATGAAATCAAAGTTAAGACTGCTTGTTATTAACTTAATAATGTTAATATGCCTGTTTTTGTTGCCTCATTGGTATGTGTTTAATTAATTATTCATTAGAGCTAGCCAAATAAATGTTATATAATTTTAGTGTGTCCTACTCCTTCATTATTATATTAATTAATTAGGTGAAACGGCACCTATACCATAATACCTTATTATGTGCTTACCTACCTTATAAATGTTTTTGTATATTTACCTACCCAGTTTATTAAATAATCCCCATCCAATTTTTTCTACGAATAAAAGTATTAAAAATAAAAATGGTCTTGTTTTTTCATCAATGCAGAAGCTCCACTTCGCCTAAACATTCCTCGAATGTCGTCGTTTCAAAGGTAAACACAGAATGAAGTTATTAAGGTACAATTTATTTATACCTAGCTACCTTGGTCGATACCTACTTTATTTTAAATGACGCCAGCAGCATAATGTGGTAGGTATTCTAATGTAGTGATTAAGTATATTTTCTTTGCCAGTCAATTGGATATCTAGCACGTTGTTAAGTTTATTGAGATAGAAAATTACCAAAAAAAATATCACTAGTACTACTGACTGAATGAAATTAATTTGTATTGAAGACGCTTAGTCCGGCTGCTTCAGTATTATGTTCTGTGGGCTGCTTGATATGGTATTGGTAGGTAGAACGTTCGCTTCATTTGGGATTTTGACACTTTTGACAGATTGATTTCCATTCGTTACATTATTTGAACATTAGAGAAGGACACAAAATTGTAAATATGCACTTTAGTAACCGAGACGAGAGAACTTTACGAAAATTTTAAATGGTTTGTTTGACATTGACATACATAACATAACAGAAACACAAAAAATGAAGCTGGTTTGGTGCACGAACTCCTACATTTTACGGTTTTTGCCCTAAAAAATACTTTGTACATAATAAATAAATTTTGTGCAATCGGTTTTTGTTGAAAAATGGCATCTACATCTAAAGAAAACATGCCGACTGGTGTAAAAGTCCCAGAAAGCGTATCCGATGATTTAGAACCTGGTGCTTGTCCAGAGAGTGTGCTGAACCCTACAGATTCTTTCGAAGAGTTTGCTTCGGAAATGTCTTCCAGTCTCCAGGAGAGGAATAATTTGTCAGCGAAAAACAGCACTATCAGTGAGATTCAGAGCGAAATCAGTGAAGTTACGGATGCTAAGATAAAGGAGACAAAATCAGCAGACGATTTGCAAAATAAGGATGTGAGTCCCATTTACTTTGTTTTTGGTATGTTGATTCACAATCCCTATATAAATCTGTGTGGTATATCCAAATATAATATTGCCAATAAATACATATTTGGTACCTACATGCCCACATTTATATTTTATCCTCACAATCAATTTATGGCCTACAATTTTCTAAATTTTTCTTAATACCATTTATATTGTAGGAGACAATATCAGGATCACTAAGCAACCCAAATCTAATAGATCAGAACAGTGATGTGGATGACGAAGATGCAAGAGATGATTATTTGCAGTCCCCAGAGCTGGTGAATAAGGAGAAACATGTCTTCATATTGAGCACGGCTGGGAAACCTATTTATTCTAGGTGACTAATTTTGATTTGTTAAACTTGGCATGAAGTTTTTATTTGTGCCAAAGTAAAAAAAATATTGTCTCTTTAAAAACTTATCACAATAAGCACTGAGTGTGTCATGAGCTAGCTCACATTATTGTAACTTAATACTATCAGTAGGTACAGGTATGTACCTATTGTCATTATTGCCTATTTAAATAACAGATGTCAATTTGACTAGAATAATGTTCATAGGATAGGTAAAAATGCAACTTTTTCTGTCTATTCTATTGTATAGTTTGTCAAGCTGAGTACCTATACCTACTCAGTTTCTTGACTCTAATTACAATAAGCAATCACTCACTGTGAGCCTAATAAACCAACAGAAAGGACTAACCCCCGGTTCCTATAACAAACTAAAGGATGTTCGTAGGTCCATCACCATAGCAACGTTGTTATTTCAACATAAAATGTATGAACCTTTTTGACAGATAACAGCGTTGCTATGGCGAAAGTCCTACGGACATCCGTTAGTTTGTTATAGGAACCGGGGGTTAATGAAGTAAAATTATTTCCAGATACGGTAATGAGGACAAACTAGCGGGTCTGTGCGGAGTGATCCAAGCACTCGTCTCTGTAGTTGAAGAACAGAATCAGGATATACTTAGATGCATCAGCACTAAAGTAAGTAGACGCGCCACGTTAAAATAACGCTGAGGGGAAAAGCTGCGCAGTAGGCGATTTTAAGGAATCTTAGGTGGGATTGGTGGAGGGGTGACGTGGCGCACTTCACACCATTGATTTAGCGCGTGCTATTGGTTCGTGAGCGAGTGACCCGGCTCCAAACATACCCCCTCCCGTTCCCCTCATCGTGTTTTTTACGTGGCGCGACTTTATACATGAGCTATAAAACTTAGATTATTACTGGTATACTAGCTGCGCCCCGTGGTTTCACCCGCGTAAGTCCTGTTCCCGCGGGAATATCGGGATAAAAAGTAGCCTATGTCTTTCTCTATTCCTTCAACTATCACCACTTAAAAAAGCACGTCTATTAGTTGCTTCGTTTTGACTTGAAAGACGGACAAACAGACAGACAGACACACACACTTTGCCCTTTAAAATATTAGTATGGATGGATTCAGAAGTGCCGAAACTATGACATGAAATATAAAAAAAATAGTTAGTTAATTTAGTTTAAGTTTTGGCGACGCCGACGTCAGAATCGCCACTAATCACGTTAAGATTAAATTGTCACTTGAACCTTCTATTTGATAGTCTTAAATACATTTTTTTATTGTTTACAGGACTGTAAAGCAGTGTTTCTAGTAAAGGGACCATTGATACTTGTAGCCGTTTCGAAGTCAAATGAGAGTGAGACTCAGCTTGTATTACAGTTGACGTGAGTATCTTTTTAACTAATCAGTACTAATACTAAACAAATACAAATACAAATCAAAAATACACCATGTAAGAAACATGCGTACTTTGAGGGCCAATTACAATAATTATGTTTTGTTGAGGTGCCATTATCTTGATTTTTACATTAACTTTTAATTGCTCTGACATGCCTTACATTGCTTTTTTGACTGGCTTCACTATTTAGATTGTTAAGGGATCCCTTTAAAAGAAAGCTAGGCCCAGACCACCAGGTTCTTGCCTGATTCGTTGAGTTGTGTTGGAACAGGCAATAGAATAGAGTCACCTAGCTTATAAGACTGTACATTTTTAAGTGATCCTTGAGGTCCTACGAAATAAACGTATTTTTCTTACTTTCTTTCAAGGTTTTAATATAATTTCAGATACGCCTTCAACCAGATAGTGTCAGTGTTGACTCTCACACAACTGAACAGGATATTTGAGCAGCGACGCAACTACGATCTTAGGAGATTGCTGTCTGGCGCGGAGCGGCTTATAGATCACCTGCTTATATTTATGGAGAAGGATCCCGCTTTTCTACTGGGTATGTTTTTTAAATATAAAACGCTTTTTAAACTATAGCAAATCGGAAACATATTTCGGGTATCGGGACTTAATCGCGTATTGCAATCATTTTATTTACCTCGACGTTTTGATGACGTTACAGTTACCGTGTTGTCGACGATTTTACTGACAGTTTGTTTAGAAATATGTTATTTCGAGTATGGCTGAAGTATAGTCCTTTGGGGAATTCAAGATTATTATCTTACTTGGGTTTCTCTCTATGTGAAAAAAAAAAATGATTAAAAATGATTACGACTATCCCAGGAGCGGTAGACTTTCTGATCTTCATATATGTTGGTTTTTATCGCGTTAATTACCTATATATTTATTATATATTATTTACTTATAAGTATATATTTATTTATGTTATATATTATTTATATTTATTTATGTTATATATTATTTATATTTATTTATGTTCCCAGGCGCAGTCCGATGTCTACCTTTACCCGAAAAAGCCCGCGAGAACATAACAAGCGCTATCATATCGTCATGCAACAAGATACGTGATCTAGTCTTCGCTATAATGATAGCGGGCAACCAACTCATAACCCTCGTCCGGATGAAAAAGTACACGCTTCACCCGTCGGATATACATCTGCTGTTCAATCTCGTTCGGAGTTCGGAGTCGTTCAAGACGGCAGAGAGTTGGACGCCCATTTGTCTGCCGAAGTTTGATTCTACGTAAGTTATTCAACTTAACAGTGAGACTAGACTGTCTCGTCTTTACAAGGCAGGTACTATCTTTAGCTAGGTACTTTTATACGACCGAATCGACAATATTGTTCCAAGAGTGCTTAACAAAGGTTTCTTATGTTTAGAAAGTAGGTACTAACCTATAATCCAGCCAAATTTGAGGTGCAATGTTTGTAAACTTTACCTAAAAAATTGAATTGGTGTTTTGACAGATGTGATAGTAATTTATATTGAAGGGAGTGCTCACAAATCCCTATTAATTGAGTAATATGTATAAACATCAACAAAAATAGTTATTTTTAGGTTAACCATTAAAAACATTGCACGAATTCGTCAGAAGTATGGTCTCAAAATTAATAACTCTTCGCTTTTTTTACAGAGGATTTCTCCACGGCCACGTTTCATACATATCCGAAGACTGCCAAGCTTGCCTTCTCCTTCTAACAGTACAAAGAGACGCATTCTTCCCTCTCTCACAAGCAAAACACACTATTGCAGACAAACTTCGCAAAATGAAATGCCTCTCAGCCATCAACGATGCACTAAACCGTAGCGAGGATTTACCAACAAGCAATATCTTAAAGCACATTGGCATACCGGAGATTCGGCATTTTATGTACAAATGTAAATCAACCGCTCAGCTGTTCACCTCAGATCCAATTTGCTTAGATAAGCTACAAGATTACAGGATAAGGCATAAGGAAGGCGGGGATATAGTCGAAGTGAAGATTGAAAAGATGAGTGATATAGATTATGTGAGGAATTATAGAAGGTACTGCAGTCAGATACATTGCACTTCTACGCCGGCGAAGCTGATATTTAGGTCCAATTCTGATGATACTATTTTAGCTTGGGTAAGTAAAGTTTGTATATTTATATGTACCTAAGATTGCTCTTTTATAAGTCTAACTTTCTTTATTTCTTGTATTTGGACATACCTCTGCTCTGCCTAGCCCATTAGACATCTTTAAAGGATCTAAAGAACTACATCATCATCATCATCATCATCATCAGCCTTTCTCATCCCACTGCTGGGTATAGGCCTCTCTTCGTTTCCGCCACTCGCCCCTGTCCCGCGCCAATCTAACCCAAGTCTGACCTGCGGTCATAACAATGTCGTCAACCCATCTTGTTGGCGGACGACCCACACTTCTATATCCTTCTCTTGGCCACCATTCAGTAAGCACTCTACTCCACCGGTCGTCACCACGCCTGGCCACGTGTCCTGCCCAATTCCACTTGAGCCCCAATATTCGCTTGCTATCGTAAAGAACTACATAAAGATCTCGAAATGTATACCGCTCCCTGGGATACAGTGGTAATCATAGTTCCTTTCTGTGTGCAATAAAGTATTTTCATTCATTAATTCATTCATTTTTTTATTTTTTAACTTTCAGGTAACAAACGGCTTCGAACTCTACGTAACCTTCGACCCTCTAATGGAGAAAGATCAAACCATCCGCGCAGTAGACCGTCTACTGAGATGGATAAAGAAAGAGGAAGAAAGAATATTCATCATGAACGCGCCAACCTTTTAGCATACAGCGTTGCGTTCTTTCGAGGATGCTATAAAACATTGGCGGAGTAGTGAGGAAAGTGAGGTACTGGAACACTTATGAAGTGGAAGTAGATATAATCTAAAATACTCAGGAGTCGCAAATTATGGTTTGCGTCAAGCTATAATAAGAGCAAAAACAGAGGCACTATCACCAGTTTACTGTAGCATTGAAAGTTATCCTCGATACAGAGTCTAGTAATACCATTATGAGAATCCAGCGCAACGCCGCCCCTGATAACATGAACTAAAAGTTCACTACATTTAAAATACTTGACTCGTGAGGGAGTATCGATCACTAATACTATAAAAAAACCGATGCTTGCTCTTAAAATGTTAAAGATGGCGGTTCGCGTCGCGAAAACCGCGTTCGTTGCATGAGTTTAATGCCGGCCACACACGCTACGTTGCATCGGAGTGGTCGACCAGTGAAGGCTGCAAACAAATGTCTAGCTAGTGCTAGTGTAATATAGTGCAAATCTCATATACTTCATTCACAATATTAACTACTGTTGCCTTTAGTTAGACCTTATAAACCTGTGAGAAAATTGAATTTTAACAGGGTATGTGCATATTGGTATATGATGTTAAGGCATGAATATTGTATAGATCTTGTAAAAATAGTGCATTTATTTATGTCATCTAAATTATTATTGTTAAAAGAACAGCAATGTTATGCTTAAATATGAATTTTAGATTGTAATAGTTGTTTGTATATATTGTATATTGCATGTTATCTAGTTTGTTATGTTTAAAACTAAAATATATTGTGGAGACCAAATAACAAAAACATGCAAAATAGGTAGGTACGTTATATCTGTGGTCTTTGCTACAGCAAATAACTATGATTTATATATTTTGTGTGTGTAAAAACTGCTTTCATTTTACAGTCAACATTTTAACGTATTCTTGATAAATATTAATAATTTACTAAATTAGTTGCAAGATCAAGAAACATTGGAAAACATGTACCTGATCCAATAGGGTAGGTAATCAATTATGGCATGAGGCAGATGATAAATAAAACTATGAAATAACGCGTTCAGTGCCCATGACGCACTGTACAGTCACTCGGCCTATGCTTGTACAGTTACCTGCAACAAGTTTTCGAAATATTTTTGTATGTTAGCTGGAAATTTAAGTTAAGAACCAACTGATGAATAGTGGAATTTGCTTGAGATTATTCAACAATGTAGGTGACTGTACAATTACTCCTGCCTTAGGCACTTGTCTCACCGGCAACGAGTAGAGCTAGAACTAGAAACGAGTTAGCTAAAAGCAAGGAGCGAGTGCGTAGTTCCGATATTTGTATAGCTCGGCGAGTGTGCGAGTGAGGCGGGCGATTACTCGCATCACATCACTCGCTCGCGGCAGTCAAGCACTGTAGAGAAATGACCACTGGTTGCTCTTTCGGCGTGAGTTCTAATCGCTTGGCGAGTATCGCCGAACGAGTGTTATCTTTCATAGCTCTTGTCGTTCAGCGACAAACTAGTGAAGCGAGTGCTCGCCGGGGCAGTGTGAACAGTCAGCGATCAATCAAATATTTGTATATGCATCCCTTTTGTTCACACGGAAAGTATTATCTATTGTACGTTTCTTGAGCGAGAAAATAGCCGATAGTTAGTCGTTTACTCGCCGTTGGTGAGACAACTGCCTTACTCTTGTTAGATACTTAATTTTAATGTCAAGATAGGTGCACTCACTAATTTTGTCCACACAACTGAAGCAGGTTGCTGTATAATAAATTAAAAATAATACACTAAGTACTAAGATCATTTACCATAATGTACAACCAACCCAACTTTTTGGCTATGTTACAACTTACAACAGAACATAAACTCAGTATTTTTAAATAAACCAACTAGGTACCATAAGAGCATTCAAGAGTAAGGCAGCTTGTAAACTAATGAAATTGTAGATATCCTATGTAAATATTTAATCATGTTATAAAATGTACCACATAGTACTTATGAAATTATTTATGACCTGTGTTAGTTGTCTGTCATTAAAAGCAATATTTTTTTATTAAACATGCAAACCTGAAAGTCTTTGTGTTATTCTAGTAATGTGGGACTTGAACCAATGCAGCCTGAATAAAGGATTTTTGTTTATGGAATTGAAAAGGCAAAATGAGTTGAAACTTATTTCTATATTTCTTGCAATCACACACTTATCAATAACGGCCTCTCCTCCTCTCCAAGTCATGCCGGTCTCGTTCCCGTCGTTCTTTTTCTCTGTCCCGCACTCTCTCCCTTTCCTTCTCCCTCTCTCGCTCTCTCTCACGTCTGCGTTCTCTGTCCCTGCTTCTGGAGCGCTCCCTTTTGCGGTCTTTGTCACGTCTCTCACCACGATCTCTTGACCTGAAAAATAGGCAAAATTTTAGTATTTTTACAACAGACATTAAATGAAGATATACATAGTAGCTAGGTTAAAATAACACTCATCACTTAAATGATGTAAAATTAATTTACCTCTCTCTCTTCTTGTCTCTGTCCCTTCTTTCTTTATCTCTCTTGTTTTCTTTGGTCTCGCCATCAGCATTATCATCATCTGATGGCATGTCTTCGTCCAAATCATCATCTAGCGCAGACACTTTAGGCTCAATCTCATTATTTTCTTCCAACACAAATCTTTTCTGAATCCTGGGCAGAATTATGTCACAAAGACGTTCCTCTCTCAATAATTCGTCAATAAACTCGTCAACATGGATTATTTCAAACTGGCCTTCGCGATTTTGCCGCCTCAACTTTCTGTTGTCGTTGTAAAGAGGCTCCAGATACTTGTAACAATCTACGGACGTACCAGTTAGTCTCATGTAGAAAGCACCCAGTGCGCGCACGTATTTGAACTCCTCGTTTTTGATAAATTCAACCACTATGTCTTTCTCTGGTTGAATCTGCAGCATTTTCAAAACTAAACACAGGAAAGGGGTCGGGTAAATGAATCCACCGTGTACGCCTCCTACGTACCGCAATTCCATAGCTTTGTCCACCAGTAACTCTGCTGTAAGAGCAAAACATTCTTCTTTCCAGAATTTAGAGTCATAAATACGTGCTCTGATGATCTTTTCAATAAGATATTGGGGATTTGTTCCGCGAATTGATTTCGCGTCCTTTACGGTGCGGTTAGCCATTTTTGTTTGGTTATTTTTTGACAGACGAGACGACGTTATAACTTTAATGACAGCCGACAGGTTTGACAGCCTGTTGTTGATTTTGTTTTTTTTTTTCTGGCTTCAGCCACATAACACATACTTACCTACCAACTTTGTTTTTTTGGCTTATGCTCAGGATACACGACGACACTGACACTCGACACAAATGTCGATACTAGTGTCGATTGCAAACAAAATTGGTTTGCAACTTCGCGGCGGTGGACACACGCAGACAGTCAATGTATACACTGAGTGTCTAGTGTCTGGTGTCGTCGTGTATCCTGAGCATTATTTCCATTTTAATTTGCCATTAAACGACAATTAAAATTCCATGAAAACCTGAAATTTAGACAGGAAGAAAGGATAAGTTAAAATCCTGTTAAGACCTGTGTTGTTTTATCCTAGGGTTATCTCACTAATGAATGAAATGAGAATGAGATGGAATTTTAAATAAAAACTTCACATAACATAGTGTGTCACTGTCAAGTGTCATAATCTAACCGACGCCGCGGCCCGCCGCTCTGACGCTCTCCCTCCCTCCCCGGCCGGGATTGTTTGTTTTGATTCTTCAATTGAATTGGAAAAACGGTCGTTTTGTCGTTGTGTCTTCGTCTGGATTGAATTCTAATTTCTAGTTTTGTACAACAAGTGATGAATGAATAGTTTATTTTGGAAAACAACGTTTTAGAAGTCTATTTGTCTATAGAGTCGGCACTCGGCATTTAGTGCACCGTGCAAGATGCCGAATGCTAAGCGATTGAAGCGTAATTCTGGCGAAGCCTTGGAAGTTGAAGAACCTGTTGCCGGTTGCAGTGGAACTTCTTCGAAGGCCAGAAAGGTTCCTCCGCCGGCCAGTAACAGTGATTCAGAAGAAGAAGTTGCGTACGATCATATATCTGACGATGAAGAAGGCGGGATTCGTATTGGAGATATCTACATTCCTCCTGCCCCTAAACCGGCGCTTACGTTTGATCCCACTGGGCCTCGGATGGTTATTACTCATATTGTCAATGAAAACTTCAAGAGCTACGCTGGTACTCAGTACCTGGGGCCGTTTCATAAGGTAAATATTTCAAACAGAGTCACTTACAATCAGTTGTTTCATACAATACCAAGCATCTTTCAAAAGAGGTAGATACTACATAATTTTACTTATGTACCTACTTTTGGAGGAGGCCTTCACCTGCAAAAAGGGGTTCTCAAATCTAACTAATAATACTTTATACTTATCATGTAAAAGGAGGAGAAATAAAAGGCTTTTTATTTATTTATTATGTACCTACTTGATAGCTACTATCCCTGGCTCAGATTCTGTATTTGTGAGATGTAAAGTAATCTCATACTGATTGAATACCTTCTCATGTCTGTACACTTGGTCTCTAATTTTCAGTGTTTTACCTCCATAATTGGTCCGAACGGCAGCGGAAAGAGCAATGTAATTGACTCCATGCTGTTTGTATTTGGCTACCGTGCGACCAAAATCCGTTCAAAGAAGGTGTCTGTGCTGATACACTCGTCCAGCAAGTACCCCAATGTACAGAGTGCAACCGTTGCTGTACATTTCTGCCAGATTATTGATGAGGTAAGTGTAATTAAATTAAATTAAATTAAATTAATTAAATTAATTTAATTTAATCTAAACACTATTATCATTTGCATGTAACTAACTTATTTTATGTTTTTGTTTAATGTCAGAAATAAATGGCTATTTTATTTTATTTTATTTTTTTAAGTGTAATTAACCTTAACGAGATTCAATGGACGCTGGCAAATATGATAAAAAATGTATTTTTAAGTTTTGTTCACCGCTGCTCCTTTATTAGGTACTTTTATACTGTGAATAGGTAAATACCTACTCATTATCAAATGGGTACTAAAGTACTGGTAATGTTATTAGGTATGTTCAATTATTTATATTTTTGTTTTAATTTACGTTCAATTATCAACAACATTGCTTAGAAAATCCAATTTCAATCTTAATACTTTGGATTGGTATATAAAGTGGAGAAGTGAGCAGTAGTGTCACTTGAGTCAAAGGTGTCAGAAGCATGAAGACTTTTATCATTTTGAGTAAGTAACAACTTTTATTTATTACAATTTAAAGTATCACTACCTACACAAATTCTACGAGTCAAACTAGCACCACTGACTATTTTATTTCATTATTATGTTCAATAAAGGAAAAACTAGTTTGTGATATCTATCTAAGAGGAAACCAAGCGTTACAACTTCGCTACTCTTTTTAAACCAGGTGGCTGCGCTAGTTTGACCCATACAACCACCTTAAACAATCATACATACTATGTTTTAAACTTTCTTTTCCAGTTGTAATAATAGCTGTTGCGTCAGCTCGGCTTTCTAAGTACCAACCAAGCAAGCTCTGTGGATGCACACCCACGGGAGAGATATGTGCCAGCAACCGCAAAACTTACACCAGTGTATGCCAGATGAATTGCGATGAACGCTTTAGGAACCTGTATGTGATGTATGAAGGTCATTGCCTTTTATTTCAAAAACCGGTGAGGTCCTATTTGCAAGACCGTCAACAGTGGCAAAACCGTCAACAGTGGCAAGACCGTCAACAGTGGCAAGACCGTCAACAGTGGCAAGACCAGTATCAGTAGGAGAGTCAAGGTCAAATCAGAATGATAAATAGATTTTCGAATTGATAAATCTTTTTAATTTTCATACCCTATCACCTAACGGTAGATACAATAATATTTACAAGAATTCCATGTGAATCCCGAAATATACTGAAAAAGAGCTTTAAATTAATAATGACCCAGGCATAAAGTGTTCCGTTAAGTGTAGGCAAAGAGTGCCTCCTGAGTCCTGACGCTGTATAAACCATCTAGTAAAGATGTAAAAGCCTGAGTTTAGTTACCCATACCCATAACCACTTTCCATTAGGCTTAACATGTGCAGCGCGAGAAATCATCTCGTCGGCGTCGTCGACAAAACATTCTCTCTTGCTCTAACATAGTACGTTAGAGCAGTCTGAGATATTTAATTTGTCGTGTCGAAGCGTTGCACATGTTAGGCCTTAACGGTGAATTATCACTGTCTGTATACTCTAATAAGAAATGGATAATCTTGCTTAACACCGTTCTGGGATGAAACAAAGTCATTTTACAGAAAATTTAAATTCTCTACTAGAAACGAAGGTTACAATGGCAGCACTTCAACAAAACCCTTTTCAAGTTAACTATGTAATGGTGACAAACTGCATGACGTCATTCGATCGTCATCAATATTCATTCGCCTTAAAAATTGAATAGGTAGGTACTTTGTTAAAGATACTTAAAGCTTCGCTCACGTCGCTGGAGTAGCTTTGTTAGTTGGCGGTGTGAACTCAAGTATGAATAGAAGTGAAACGATGTCGTCCGCTCTGCCCGCTTCGTCCGTCAGCTAGCTGTGTGGCCTGCCCTTAAGTCGTATTCAAATCAAATCAAAATATCTTTATTGAGGACACAGTTGACACAAATATAATATGGGCCTTACAATTAGGTACAGTATCCTTCAATCGGCGGTCTTATCGCTCATAGCGATTTCTTCCAGCCAACCGTAAAACTAAAACTAAGGAGAAATGTCAAACACCAGTCAACGAGATTTAGCATTTTGGGTATTCACTAGCCCCCGAACTACATAGTAATTAACACAATGGATGATTTCTTATTCTGATTTTGGCTAAGAATACCGACGTACAGGCATGTCCTAATCTAAGGCGGCATTTAGTAGAAGCAGTTTTTGTACTCATTGTAAAAATATAGAAGTACGTTAATGTTATTATGAACAACTATGTTCAATTTATTAAAAATTTTAATATTAATTAATGTTCAATTTATCAACAACATTGCTTTAAAAAAAATCAAATTTCAATCCTAATACTTTGGATTGGTATATAAAGTGGAGAAGTAAATAAGAAATAGTGCCACTTGAGTCAAAGGTGTCAGAAGCATGAAGACTTTTATCATTTTGGGTAAGTAACAACGTATATTTATTACAATTTGTAGTATCACTTCCTATTGGTGATTCTACGAGTCAAACTAACGCCACCGACTATTTAATTTAATTATTATGTTGAACAAAGGAATTAAAAAAAAAACAGTTCGTGATTGCTATCCCAGAGAAAACCGAGTGATGCCAGTATTTCGCTACTCTTCTTAAACTAAGTGGCCGCGATTGTTTGACGCATACAACCACCTTAAACGACGACTCTGTAGAGCAGTGGGCGAAGGCCCGGCTGAGACGCGGAGGTTGCGGGTTCGATCCCCGCTACGGGACAAATGTGTTTTCTATCTATAATATCTATGTATTTACAAAAAAAATGTATCTAAGTATTATATCAGTCATCTGGTTACCATAACACAAGCATTAAATTGCTTAGCTTGGTACTACATGACGCTGTGTGGAATGCCCAAGGATATTTATTACGATCACACATACTACGTTTTATACTTTCTTTTCCAGTTGTAATAATAGCTGTTGCGTCGGCTCAGCTTTATCAGAAACGTCGACCCCGCAAGACCTGTGGATGTGCGCCAACAGGAGATATCTGTGCCAGCAACCACAAAACATACTGGAGTGTATGCAACATGAATTGCGATCGACAACGGTACGGAAACCTGTATGTGTTGCATAGAGGCCCTTGTCGTTCATTAGGAAAACCGGCGAGGTCATATTTGCAATACCATCAACACTGGCAAGACCAGTATCAGTAGGAGAGACAAGAATCAAATGATAAATACATTTTCCAAGATCAGTATCAGTAGGAGAGTCAAGGTCGAATCAGAATGATAAATAGATTTTCGTATTGATAATTTCTTTTAAATTTTCATACCCTATCACCCTATTAGGTAGACATAAAAAAACAGAAGTGCTAATAACATCAACAATTTTCAAATAGTTGTGTTCAATTATTCAAATTTTAATTTTAATTTATGTTCAATTATCAACAACATTGCTTTAAACAATCCAATTTCAATAAATACTTTTGATTGGTATATAAAGTGGAGAAGTGAGAAATAGTGTCACTTGAGTCAAAGGTGTCAGAAGCATGAAGACTTTTATCATTATAAGTAAGAAACAACTTTTATCGATCGAGTGAGCGAAGCGAACGAAGATCTGTGTATTTGTGTGTAGTGGGTGGCAAGTGGGGTGATTTTGCTTTGTATATTTGTTTGTTTGTATGTTCCGGCATAACTGTCGAACCGTTAATCCAATCTTCATGAAACTTGGTAGGTATATAGGTAGTGGTGAGTGGTTTACCGGCTAACCTAATGAGCTGAATCGGTCGAGGGGTTGTAAAGATATTTGGTTCCGAAGGGGATGAAAAAAAATAAAAGTTGTGCAAATACATTGAGTGGGGTGTTTGTAGATGTATGTGAGAATGTATGAAAGAAAGAAAGAAAACTATGTTTATTTCGTAGGACCTCAAGGATCACTCAAAAACGTGCAATCTTACAAGCTAGGTGACTCTATTGCCTGTTCTAAAACAACTCCCTACACCAGGGAAAGAATCAGGCAAGAACGTGGTGGTCTGGGCCTAGCTTTTTTTTAAAGCGATCCCTTAACAATCTAAATAGTCAAGCTATGTATGTTTGTTATTCTTGCACGCCAAAACGGCTGGACCGATTTGGTTGAAATTTGGTATATAGATAGGTCATACCCTGGATTAACAGGCTACTCTTTATCCCGATATTCCCGCGGGAACGGGACTTACGCGGGAGAAACCGCGGGGCGCAGCTAGTTTATAATATTAGTAGGAGATTAGTAGGATTATATTACGCATACAACCACCTTAAACAATCATACTGTGTTTTATACTTTTTCAGTTGTAATAATAGCTGTTGCGTCAGCTCAGCTTAGTTACAAACGACCCCGCATGCACTGTGGATGCAAACCAACAGGAGAGATATGTGCTAGCAACCTCAACACTTACACCAGTATATGCGAAATGAACTGCGATTACCGGTTCGAGAATCTGTATGTGAAGTATGAAGGCCATTGCATTTTATTAGAAAATTCGGCGAGGTCCTATTTGCAAGACCGTGAACAGTGGCAAGATCAGTAGGAGAGACAAGGTCGAATCAGAATGATAAATAAATTTTTCGAATTGATAATACTTTTAAATTTTCATACCCTATCACCTAGCGGTAGACACAAGATTTATAAGAATTCCATGTGAATCCCAAAAAAAAAACTAGGTAACGCCGCAAAAATCACACACCAAAAAGTAGCCCGAATAAAAATAGGAGTGATTTCAATGTTCGAGGTGACGCACCTCTTCAAAAGTACTCAGAGATTCTATAGGCTACAGGCGCCCCTGTCACCCGAAGCGGCTAGCCAGCGCCACACGTATTGACCATTGTCTTTCCTGTGGATATGGCCGGCTAAGCTGAGAGGGTGGTTTAGGTGCTGGGCAAGCCTATTCCATCTCAACAATGTCCCAGGCACTACTGTGTCCCGTTAAGTGTAGGCAAAGATTGCCTTCTGACGTTGTATAAATAATCTACTATAGATGCAAAGGCCTGAGTTTTTTTTTTTATTATATAATTTTGTACACAGGAAGGCGACAGCTACCGAATCATACCAGGCTCTGAGATAGTGGTCAGTCGTACTGCGTTCCGTGACAGTTCGTCCCATTACACGCTCAACGGAAAGAAAGTGCAGTTCAAGAAAGTTTCTGACGTGCTCATAAATTACGGCATCGATCTTGATCATAATCGTTTCTTGATTCTGCAGGTATTTATTTATTTTCAAAAATAAAAAACATGCGACTAAAAACTCTTTATCATAAAGTTTCAAACCCATAACCCGTGACAAAAGACGGGTATAAGTCGCGACACGTGAAAAGAACGATGGTTTGAAACTTTGAACAGCCCCCTTATTCTCCAAATAACCATGTCTTAACGCGGCACGTCTCGGCCTTCTTATTTTGAAAATTCTATGGATTTAAGAAAACAAAAGCTAGCTAACGTGCAATCTCTTACCGCGTCATGGTTTAAATGTCGTTCAAGAATCTAGCTCCTGGAGCTAGATTATACATAGTTATTTGGAGAATAAGGCACCAGGAGGGGGTATGTTTGCGCATGCGTCACTCGCTCACGAACCAATAGCACGCGCTACATCAATGGTGTGAAGTGCGCCGCGTCACCCCTCCACCAATCCCACGTGAGATTCCTTAGAATCGCATACCTCGCAGCATTTCCCCTCAGCGTTCTTATTACGTGGCGCGACCTATAATTAGCTCGAAGTTTATTAAGTTTTTTTGTTTCAGGGAGAAGTGGAACAAATAGCCATGATGAAGCCCAAAGCACAGACTGAACATGATTTTGGCATGCTTGAGTATTTAGAAGAAATTGTCGGCACTGCTAGATACAAGGTTAGTATCATCTTTATATCCTACAGCAGCACGTCCCGGCTTTGCACGGGTGTACTAATGAAACTACCGGGATAAAACATAGCCATAAATATAATCAATAACCATCCAGTCGTACATTCTACACATCAGTGAAAGAATTTTAAAATCGGCTTTGAGCAGTTTCTGAGATTACTTCAGTCAAACAAACAAACCAACATTACCTCTTTACAATATTAGTACATATCTTTTTGTGACTACTATTATGAATGGATAGATATAGATGGATGGATGTGTGTGTGTTTGTTACGACTTAATTAATAGTGTCAATTATGATAAGGTACTCAAATGAATTACCATAAAAAATACTGTAAGTGAAATTAATAACTTCATGCTTACTTATAATAGTAACCGATTACAAATTCCAATCAATATTTTTAACTTTCATTTAGTACTTAATCTTTTACGATTTACTGATTCAATTATTGTTTTTAACTTTTTTCCTAATTACCTGTCAAACGTAATTTGGTAGTGTAATTTATGTGTGAAATTGATTAATTATGATAAAAGTTGTGAAAGATAACATAGTTTACTAGCTGCCTGACCCGACTTTGCACTGTATTTTTAATTAGCCTACGTTACTCAGTGATAATGTAGCTTTCTCTTGGAAAAATGTGTTTTGAAATTGGCTCAGTAATTTTTGAGTTTATTCAAAGAAGATCTTTCCTCTTTATAATATTAGAATAGAAGTGTAGATAAAACTCAGTTTTTTACTAGAGGCGAAAACTGTATTATTATTATTTTTTTTTAATTTATTTATTCATGGTTTGAAATATGAATTATCATCTTAATTCCAGGCTCCAATTGCGAAGGTATCGGATAATGTAGAAATGATGTCGGAACAACGCAAAGAGAAGCTAAACCGCGTGCGATTGGTCGAAGCCGAAAAGGCGAAGCTCGAACAGCCAATGAGAGAGGCGGTTGAAATTATGAATCTGACCAATGAGTCGCTGAGAACTAGGAATATGCTGCTGCAAAAATACAGGTATGAGCCGCGGGCTATAAAGTTGTTCTTGTCATTTAAGCCTATTTAGACCTTTTTTATTTACCGCTTAGGTCTTGGAACTTTTTAGCTAAGTGTGACGTCACGCCTAGATAACCTATCGTCATGGCGTCACACTCAAAATAATGTGTGAAAACTCCATTTTACATATAAATGTTTTTTGACTGGAGGCAGATAAGAACATAATAGAATGGTATTTATAATTAGTATCGAGACACAATCGCGTATTGAAATCATTTAATTACCTTTAAAAAGTATTATAATAGCATGGTTTTTCAAAATTAGTCACTCTATTCCAGCTACGAAATAAAGAAGATGATAGTATCTCGACAAGAGATCAGAGATGGGATACAAGCGAGACTGGATGTTATTGATAAGAAACTGGAGGAAATCAACAAGGATTTGGAGGAAAAGACGGCTGTTCTGAAGGAGGGGACCAAGTGAGTTTATACTAGCAGTACGCCCCGGCTTTGCACAGGTGTACTAATGAAACTACTGGGATTGAATATAGCCTATAACCATCCCGACAGTCCATTCTATACATTGATGAAAGCATTTATGAAATCTGCTAAGTAGTTTCGGAATATTTTAAGAGGTAATGTTGGTTTGTTTGACGGATCAAACAAACCAACATTACCTTTTAAAATATGTTTTGTTGTTGTTTTACGCGTATACTGAACGGAACTAATTTTTTTTTTATGAACCCGTCGTGTCCCACTGCTGGGAAAAGGTCTCCCCCAAAATCTTCCACTGACCCCTATCCTTGGCGATCTCCCACCACTCAAAATAGTGTTTATAAAAATTAGTAATCACGCCTATTCTTCTAGAAAATACGACGTCCTCCAAAAGAAGAAGGAAGGGTTAACGGAACGTTTGCAAGCGTGCAAGAAGAAGACGGTGTCTGTCGTCGCGGACACCACGCAGGGGAATAAAAAGAAGAAGAATCTGGATCAACTGCTCGAACAGGAGAGGGGGAAACTGATTGAGCTGGAGTTGGTAAGATATCCTTTTAATTAGAAATCTTTTTAGAATAACTTAATACTAGCTTTAAACGGTGAAGAAAAACATCATTAGGAAACCCGCGGCTAGTCAGTGTGGGGACACGTATTGACCATTGTCTTTCCTGTGGATATGGCCAGCTGAGCTGAGAGGATGGTTTAGGTGCTGGGCAAGCTTATTCCATCTCAACAGTGTCACGGGCACTACAGTGTCCATTAAGTGTATGCTTAGGATGGTTTAGGACGGACTTACTTGGTAGTTAAATCTTTGCACCATAATTGACAAGCGAGAGTGCATGCGTTGCGGGTGCGAGCGGAGAGCGAAGTACTCGGTGAATGAATGGTTGCAATTTCTTTACGTTCACTCCTCTTTCGGTCCGTTCAAGGAATGGGATAGGTCACAGGAGAGGAATTAATGGATTATGGATTGAGATTGAATAATAGTTGCGTGATTGGTAAGATGGCGTCAATATTGGTTGTGTGAATTGTGTATAGATGGTGTTACCATTTGTTTTAATTCTAATTCTAATCTTTGTTCTAGATCCCTGATAAGAATACCCGAGAGATAGCAGATTGCGAGAAGCTACTGCTGAAACTGAATGAAAGCAAGAGGAAGGCTGATGAGGAATTACAAACTGTTGTTGCGGGTGTAAGGTAAGAACGTCAAAGACCAAAATACTGACAACTGACATTTGTCTGTCACTAGCTGCGCCCCGCGGTTTCACCCGCGTAAGTCCCGTTTCCGTGGGAATGTCGGAATTAAAATTAGCCTATGTGTTATTCCAGGTCTTTAGCTACCTATATTCCAAATTTCATCGCAATCGGTTTTGCAGTTTTTACGTGAAAGAGGAACAAATACACATCCATACTCACAAACTTTCGCTTTGAAATCGAAATTGGAAGCATCCTTAGCCAAACACAATGCCCAAATCTTTCTTTCTTTCTTAAAAAATCCACACAAAAATCTTCAAAACATTTCAGAGCTCAAACCCAAGGCCTCCAAGAGAACAAAGACCGCCTCCAAGCGAAACTGATGGGTCTCAAGCGAATCGTCGACGAAGCGAACAAGTCATTCAAACTGGCCGAGTCCGAACTGAAGATATACCTCAGCACGGAACAGAAAGAGACGGAGCGATTGGAGAACATGAGAGAGAACTATGAGAAGGCTAAAAGGGATCTCGCTGAGAAGAAACGGTAAGATTTTTAATACTTTTTGAACTATAGTTACAGTAGAGTCTAGGCACAACATGTGTTCTTCTTCCATTTCCCTCTATCAAACGTCATCTCAACACTCACACCTTTCTTACTCATTTCATCCCTCACACAATTGGTTACAGTAGAGTATGACCTTATTTAAAATTTTGTGAAAAGCTTTTATCTATCATGTTCTGTTTCAGTCTTAAACAACAACTATCATCATCACTGCCGGACAACGAGAGGGAGCTCAGTCAACTGCACTCACAGTTGCAAGACATCAAACGAGAAGAGTCTTCTGTACTTACTGAAATCAGATCACTCAGGTATTACCCTTTTTTAAGCTATATTCTATTCTAATTCTACTAATATGAAGATTAGCCCACTTTAGAAAGAAAATTTAAATAATGAAATGGCACTTTTATCGATCTTTACAGTCGCGAAATGAAAAGGTTGACCCACCTTAAGATCTTCTATGGCTTGCTAGGTTTGAAAACCATTTGACAAAACACTCTTGTCTTGTAGGTACGCAGTTTGAAAAGGTAACATGTGCTTGCAACGCGTCAAACAAATCTATACTTCATTTCTTGAATCGAGCTAATAGGAAGAAAAATAATCGCACGTGATTGGTCGTCGAAATTCATTGGGTTGGCTAGATTTGACAATTGACAATTGATTTGACAATCTAGCCAATCACGAGATATACACTTATTTTCGACGACCAATCACGTGCGTTTATTTTTGTTCCTATTAGCTCGATTCAAGAAATGAAGTATAATTGGAAACTTGTCAATTTTTTCCTTCTGCGACCAAGTGTCTTGGTCCATTTGTTTTCAATTTCTTTACATATCAAATGAAATGTTTGTACTCAGATCTCAACTAGAAGAGTCGAGACAAGCGATGAGCGCGAACCGGTCACGTGGTCGCGTTCTAGACTCGCTTATGAGGGAGAAACAGAATGGGAACTTACCTGGTATCTTTGGACGAATGGTGAGTAATATCACGGGTACAACTCGAACATTGAAATCACTCCTATATTTCTTCAGGCGTTTCGTGACAAGTTCAATTCAATTCAATTCAAAATATCTTTATTATCTTTAAGTTAGGCAAATCTTTCATGTTATAATGCAACTTATTTTAGATTTGTATGGATAATTGTTGCTACAAATAATTCTAAACGGATTTTATTGAAACTTGGATTATACGTTGGCAACTTTTTAATTCCGTCTTCACAAGTTAACTCTATCCTGTCCATCCAAAGGTTACCTGGAAGAGATCGCTTTCAGCGATAAGGTCGCCCATTGATACACTTGTTCTGTTTGTTAATTTTAAGTTTGTTTTGTTCTATGTTCCTTTTATGGTGTACAATAAATTTATATTCTATTCTTCTATTATAATTTAAACATTTTTCTCAGGGCGATCTCGGTGGAATAGATCTTAAATACGACATAGCTATATCAACGTGTTGCGGCGCGCTAGACAATATAGTAGTAGACAGTGTGGAGACGGCGCAGGCTTGTGTCGAACATCTGAAGCGACACGACGTCGGTCGCGCGACTTTCATAGCGCTCGATAAACAGACGCATCTCAAGCAAATCTATGAGAGGAGGCAGAAATTGTAAGTATATTCATCAACAGAAATAAGCATCATGTATCATTTCATCATAAGACAGCGCATAGTATAGATCGTTCGTTCGTATGAGCAAGTGTCCAACTCTGGTGACGGTGTTTTTAAGCCGGCTAAAAGTCTCCATCGTGGGTTTAAGACTTTAAAAGCCGGGTAAAGTACCCTCCGGTGCACGAAAGCGCTCATCTGCTATTACCACGTTTGCGGTCATCTAAGTTGTTACAACGTTGCTTAACTAACGTTCTATCAAGAACTCCGTACGGCCAGTTTCAATGACCTATCTGTCGGTCTAGCTTACTGTCGGTAGTTATTTGTAATTTTTTCTATGGACGTAATGTCAAATATCTACCCACAGTAAGCAAAACCGAAGATATAATGGAGACAGGCCGTTATTAAGGCTTCGCCACAAACACTTACTAAAGCCAATAAGTACTGAAAGAAAGATAAGAACTTAAAGAAAGATAAGTACTGAAAGAAGAAGAAAGATAGAAAGAAAAATATGTTTATTTCGTAGGACCTCAAGGATCGCTCAAAAACGTACAGTCTTAAAAGCTAGGTGACTCTATTGCCTGTTCCAAAACTGACTACTAAAGCTCATCATTTATTATTTCCAGCCCAGAGAACGTGGCTCGCCTCTTCGATCTGATCAAAGTGAAGGACGACCGCGTATTGCCCGCGTTCTACTACGCGCTGCGAGATACTCTGGTCGCTAACGATCTAGATCAAGCGTCTAGGATAGCTTACGGATCCACTAGGTACCGAGTGGTGACGCTGAAGGGAGATGTTATTGAAATTGCTGGTAAGTTTTAGTAATATTGATAAGTTGTTTTTTATTGAATGTGTATATTTTCATCCTACAAATATTATTAACGCGAAGGAGGTCTTTAAAAATTATTGAGGTTCTTTGTCTCCAGTTCCTATAACCAACTTACGGATGGCCGTAAGTTTCTTTCGCCATAGCAACGTTGTTATCTGTCAAAAAGTTTCAAACATTTGTGTTGTAAAAACAAAGTTGCTATGGTGCTATCACCATAGGAAGTCCATACTCACGGACATCCATACGTTTGTTATAGAAATCGAGCATAGACATATTAACAAAACATGTATTCAAAAAAAATTAGGAAGCAGGAACAATAATAAAAAGCGTTATTAGTCTATAATAAAGACAATATTACTAGGTACAATGGCGGGTGGTGGCAAGTCAACAATGCGAGGTCGAATGTCGAGCTCGGTTCAACAGGACACAAGCGAACAAGACCCGGCGGCTATACAGGCTAATGAGATGAGACTTGCTTCTTTGGAGGAAAGGTGAACAAATAAATATACTAGAACATTCCACACAGCGTCTAGTCCCAAGATAAGCAATCTAATGCTTGTATTGTGGTAACCAGCCGCCTTATTCCCTAAATAACCATGTCTTAACGCGGCACGTCACGGCGTGGTCATTTTGAAAAATTCTATGGATTTCAGAAAACAAGAGCTAGATAACGTGCAATCTCGTACCGCGTCATGTTCTGAATGTCGTCAAGAATCGAGCATCAGATGACTGATATACTACTTAGAATTTTTGTTTATGGAAATGCATAATAATAATATCAATGAAAACCTAGACCCGGAACAAATATCAGCAGTTTAGTTTACGCAACATCAGAATCTCCACTAATATATTTTGTTATCAGACTATCAGAGATCCGCAACCAGCAAGCTAGCATGGAAGACGCAATGGCTACTTTACAAAGAACCGTTCGTGAAAGTAACGTGACTCTCGACAAACTGAACATTGAGCTGAGGAGTTTGACCGAACAAGTGCCGCTTATTGAGGTATAATACTTTGTATTAAGCTTTTTACAGCACTCAGGTTATGGGCCCATAACCTATTAAAACAACATGTTATAGTAACTTTTATTCTGAAAGATAGAAACAGATACAGACAGAGGTCTACATTTAAGACCAACTAGCTGCGCCCCGCGGTGAACAGTTCCCGTTTCCGTGGGAATACCGAGATCAAAAGTAGCCTATGTGTTATGTTAACCTAGGATATAAGCTATCCTGATACCAAACTTCATTCAAATCTGTGTAGCCGTTTAAGCGTGAACGCGTAACAAAATTATTATGATCATGACATTTACCAAAAAATTTTTGTAAAAGATTAAGCTCATTAAAAATATATGATTTAAAAAATATATGATTTTTTTTAACAGTTAATTTAAATCAGTTTTTAATTTATTGTTTTTAGAAGCAAATCCGTCAGCAAGAGACCAAAGCCGCCTCAAGCAGAGTCGACGAACAACGCAAAGCGGAATTAGAGGCCGTCGTTGAAGAGGCGCAGGAGAAACTGGAAAAGGCGAAGCATGACGCTGGAGAAGTAAGTTTACAGAATCCTATCCTATCCTACTTCCTACTATTCTACTTTCTACTATCTTCTATCTACTAATATTATAAATGTGAAAGTTTGTGGGAATGTATGTATGTTTGTTATTCTTTCACGCAAAAACGGCTGGGCAGATTTGGTTAAAGTTAGGTATGTAGAGGTGATACCCTGGATTAGCACATAGGCTTTTTATCCCGATATTCCCGCGGGAACGGGACTTACGCGGGTGAAACCGCGGGGCTCAGCTAGTTTCGTTAGAGCGAGGCCCCATTAGTGCGTTGCGCTGCGTTGCGTCGTCGCAGCGTCGTCGCTGCGTCGGTTTCCATATATTTTTTACGACGCAACGCAGCGCAACGCACTAATGGGGCCTCGCTCTTATGGGGCCTCGCTCTTAGACCGACGCGTCGTCGCGCGCGACAATTCAACGGATCGACAGACGAGAGACGAAGCGAGAGGGAGGGTGATGCGCTGCGTTGTCGGAGCTCCGCTGCGACGACGGACAGTGATCCACTGCTAGAGGAGGCCACAGCCACAGCCAGTGTTGTTGCGACGCTCTTGCGCTGCGACATCGTGCGTCGTCGCAACGCGGGTGTGGCATACAATGCGCTGTTCCGTTGCGACGACGCTACGCAACGCAGCGCAACGCACTAATGGGGCCTCGCTCTTATGTTTTCTTTTCATAGATTGAGAAAGAAGTACACGGCGTAGACGCGCAGATAAACGCGGTCGCCGGCGGCCGAGTCAAAGATATGCAGAAGCAAACCGACGACCTCGCAAACAAGATCAGCAAGATCAACACGGAGATGACCAAGCTGAAGGTCGCTATTAACGGCAGTATTAGGTTCGTATTTCATTGACAATAGATATTAAACTAATAAATATCCTAGGACATTTCACACATCGTCATCTAGTCCCAAGCTAGGGTACTATGAAACTACCGGCATAAAATATAGCTTATAACCACTCGGACAGTCCATTCTACACGTAATTATGTGAAAGAAGTTGTGTAGTTTCGGAGATTACCTCCGTCAAACAAACAAACCAACATTACCTCTTTATAATATTAGTATAGACTTGTGCAAAATAATAAGCAAAACTGTAAAAACACAGTTGTTATTTGCCTTACTTTCTCCTAAACAATAATGGGTGTTTAACGCCTATTATTACAGAAACGCAAAGAAATCAAAGGACAAAATCGCTCAAATGGAAGCGGATTACGCTGAGACTGAGAGGAACTTAGAAAATCTTAGCACTCAAAAGAAACAGCTTACGTTGGAGACTTCGCAATTGCAGAAGGAATTGGAAGAGGTAAGTACCATTTACACGATAAAGCATTATTTCCAGTACCATATCTTGCCTGTAGCATACAGGCAGCATACATTAAATTGAAGCAATATACGATTTTCACGGACCCATACAATGCTTATACACCATCAAATATGAGTATGTACCAAATACGTTATTGGACTTCCTTCTTACATCGATTGATTAGCCAGTAGAGTCCTAATTCTTGTAATTCTTTATTGTACACAAGAGAAACTTAAAAATAGGACATTAAAAACAACATGTACAAAGGCGAGCTTAACCCTATTAGAGTTTTCTACACCTAAATACTCACAACACAAAAAAGTCTGTCAACTAACTGAGGTGTGCAAGAGCGGGAAAGTGAGCTCTTATTGGTCCGTTCAAGGTCACGGACGAAATGTTTACGGGTCACTAATCTGGTCGTTATTGGTCGATCGTAAAGGGCCATGGATAAGATTTATTTATCTAATGTGTTACCTGAAAGCGTTCGCTCTTTATTAGGTGTCTATGTCTACTGGGTATTATGTCGTGTCTATTGGGTATTGTGAGTATGTCTGTAGGTACCTATATTTTGAGTCTACTGGCCAGCTCCGGCTCGAAGGACCAATATGTTAGTAGTCTATCGAAAGTCTCGAAGTCGATAGTCCAAGGAGAATCATTATTATTTCAGATTGATGAACAGATAAGCGAAGGCACTGGTGAATTCTCCGGCCTCCGTAAAGAGATAGGCAAGCTACAGACAACACTGAACAAGATCAAGAGTGAACGTATTGAGACAGTGAATGAACTGAACGCTGAAGAGAGGGCAATACAGGACTATAAGGCCAAGTCGCCGATATGGGATAATGAGGTTGGTTGATGCTTTAGTTTTATGTTTTGTTGTTTTTCGCGACAAGGTAACCCTGTTGGTATTCTACTTTAAAATAGCACATCATACTTCCTACTTCCTAACGCGAAAGTTTGGGAGTATGGATGTATGTTATGTTTGTTCCTCTTTCACGAAAAAACTTCAAAACCGATTGCGATGAAATTTGGAATATAGGTAGCTAAAGACCTGGAATAATACATAGGCTACATTTATATCCCGATATTACTACAGAAACGGGACTTTACCATGTAGAGTAGACCTGTCTCTTCTCTCAATACTGTCTGTTTTTAAACAATTTTGCCACTTGTTTGTTAAGTATTATTGTTTTAGATCGCCAGCCTAAAACTCGAAGACGTAGGCGATGAAAACTCAGATATTCCCATACCGGGCTTAGAGCCGGTACAGCCGCTAGTGACGCACACGCCCGAGGAATTAGAAGAGATAGCAGTGGAAGAGCTGAGAAACAAGCATGCACTGCAGAAGCAACGACTGGGCGATGATAAAGCTAATATACAGGCTATAAAGGTATGTTGGCTGGCGAAATGTTAATGTACTATCACTCAAAGCGTCACCTTACCACGTTAAGAATGCTTTTTCTGTAAAGCGATCCATTATAAAGTTTTGAGAACAATCATAACAGTAAGTTCTTAACAAAAATTATTTATTAGAGCCTGTAACGTCCTACTGCAGGGCAAAGGCCTCCCTTCCTTCTCTCCAGTTATCTCTGTTTTGAGCCACTGTGGACCATTTCTTTAGATGGTTGTCCAACTCTTCTCTCCATCTACGTCATAAAAAAATTAATGGAACAAATCGCTTTTATAAAAATAAACAGATGTTTCGGTCCCCGATTGATCAAAATTAAAAGACAAAAGAAAGGGGCAAGACTGCAAGAGACTGACAACTGCTTATGATTAGAATAGAATAATTTTATTGATTGTTAGTGTTTTTATGTTAAATCTAGGTACACACTTACATTTAGCATAAATTTAACAAATAACTTTCATGTATAAAACATTTTCCTTTAACTTTTTGAGTTAAGGCATAGTCAGTAGTCTTTCTTTACTCTAAATAGGTTTAAGTTTTATCATAAGCCTTTTAAAAGTGTAGCTAGAGACTAACACATTAATATTCACCGAATGCTAACAAGGAGATGGATTGGATGTATTGCTCAATCTCACGGCTCAAGGAAGGGCTGTTGATGATGAGAAAAGGCGATAAAAAACCTAATATCACGGTCATTAAGGTATGTATTGCGATGGCTGCGCAATAGTGTATTGAGCTATTTCTATTGCTAACGTTTTGCAACGGTTCGGCCTATTTTATGTAGAGGTAGTGTGATGTAAGTTTATGTAAAGAAACATAAGTATATGTAACAACAAATGTATAAATGATATTTATTTTTAGTCATGTTTTAAATAATCAAAGCTTTGCAAAAATACACTTACATTGGTGAATCTTACTTGAAATTGTGTGAATTACTGGTATATTTTGAAAATTTTAAATTATCTCTGTTATTTTTGGTACTTATATTTTTAAATTATCTGTGTGAGGGATACGCTTAAAATACCATGTTCATTCAAGTAATTTTTGATGTTTAGATTTGAGAATATTTTTTTTTTCCAAGAATCCATTTGCCAAGCTATTTCTCTCAGCTTATATCGCAAAGCACGACAAATGCATACTAAGTAATCAGTGTTATTAGCAATAGCAGGTGGCAATTTTCTGTGTGTTTTGTGTGTTATACCTTACCTGCTCTGTGTTCTGTGTTTTTCTATATTAAAATAAAAAGTCGTGAAATAAATTTTACTACTCGATTTATAAAAATATAAATTGACCAACCGCCTTATGCATATTGGACCAGTAAACCTATAATATAATAGTATAATAGGTAATACGGATATTAAATCTGTTGCTATCTCTTTTCGTCGCCATAAGAGAGACAAGAAAAAACAATTATTTAAACCTATATTCATTCACAAATCTTTATGAATATATATATATTTTTTAATTCAGCCTACTGGATCCCACTGCTGGGCAAAGGCCTCCTTTCCCTTGTTCCATTCGCCGCGGTGTAGGGCTTCTGTCGGCCAGCTAGAGGAATGGCCATCGAGTTTGTCCCGACCCTAATAAATTACTCGGTTTGTTACCAGGAGCCGTACCATGAGGTGTTAGCGATTCAGTTTACGTTCTGCCTGACTGTCAAAACTTTACGTCAGCGCCTTACTTTACGTCAAAACTGGTTTGTAGTTGGACCTAAACTGAATTGCTATAAACGGTCATGGTATGCCCGCAGGACTACAGAACCAAGGAAGCGTTATATCTAAAGCGCGCGGCCGACTTGGATCTCATCACGACGCAACGAAACGCCATGCGCAATCTATACGATGATCTGCGAAAGAAACGACAGACTGAGTTCTTGGCTGGTATGTGTAGTAATTAAACAAACTAATTCTAAGTAATTAATTGTCCCGTTTGGAGTACCAAAAAGTATCCCATTGTTTTAAGAACGGAACTTGTTACCCCATTATGCATATTCGACCTAAAACCTGTATTAGCTAAAACGTATATTAAATCTGTTGCTATCTCTTTTCGTTGACATATGAGTGACAAGAAAAAAACGTTCTAAAACGTTCCTAAAACCTGTATTAAATTGTCAAGTTTTTATGAATAACCCCCTTAAAGTGGTCTGTAATAAGATCTTAATGAATAAAAAATATTTATTTTGAGTATGGCTTTAAAAGTCGTTAGGCCATGGCGGAGGTATATTTAGGCGAACGCAAATCATCTCCATAAAAGTAAATGATCACATCACCTGACAAGTCATACTAGCAACAAACTTGACACTGGTCAAGTGTTTTTTTTGTAAGTGTGGTCTTTTTATCCTACACTTAAAAAATCTGTGTCACCAGAGTTGGCGTCTAGCCTATACGAACTGAGTTTAAATGTATAATTGCAGGATTCAACACAATAACAGGGAAACTGAAGGAAATGTACCAGATGATAACATTGGGTGGTGACGCTGAGCTGGAATTGGTTGATTCACTCGATCCTTTCACTGAGGGCATTATATTCAGGTAAATATTTTATACTAACTCTGACTAACCCATTAGACATCTTCAAAGGATCCAAAGAATTACTTAGATAAAGATCGGAAAGAAATGTCTACCGCTCCCTGGGATACAGTCGTGATCATATATCATTAAATATTGGGGAAAAACGTAACTGGAACTCAATCTAATGGTAGACATTGTCTCTGATTTTTGTGACTTTCACGCCCAAACACTGCACGCTTCTATCATTTTAAAGATGTCTAAGGGGGTAGTCAGAAGTATATCCAAAACAAATTCAGCACATTCCAACGTTTTACAGAAGTCCTAAAATATACTTTCCATTTCAGCGTCCGTCCACCGAACAAATCTTGGAAGAATATCTCCAATCTCTCCGGCGGCGAGAAGACCCTATCATCCTTGGCTTTGGTATTCGCATTGCATTACTACAAGCCAACACCGCTGTATGTGATGGACGAAATAGACGCAGCGCTCGATTTCAAGAACGTTTCTATCGTTGCTAATTATATCAAGGTAGGTGATTTTGGTCTTATAATTTTACGATACTTAATTTGCGTAATTCCTTTGTGAATTATAAATGTTTCATGTACTTACCCGGATAAAAAGTAGTCTAAGTATGTGTTTTTTCCAGGTCATAAAATGATATAGGTATTCCAAGATTCAACCAAATCCGTTTAGAAGTCTCTGTGAAAGACCAACAAACATACATTTATACAGACTTTTGCGTTTCATATTAGATATATAAACTCAATATAATTTGTTCAAAATAAATTCCTATTCTATTCTATTCAACAGGAACGCACCCGCAACGCGCAGTTCATAATAATCTCCCTCCGATACATAATGTTCGAGACATCGAACCGTCTCGTTGGTATTTACAAAGTGCGCGACTGTACGCGAGCGGTCACCGTCGACAACACACCGATCTACGGAGAGGCGAATAAAAGTCGCGATCTTTCCTTGTGAGATTGGCTTGATCAGTCCTCAGGGCTGATGGCGTTACCTGATCAGTCTACCGGTCTTGTCAGTTGCTTGATCATTCTACAGGTCTTGTTCAGTTGCTTGATCAGTCTACCGGTCTTGTTCAGTTGCTTGATCAGTCTTCTGGGCTGGTACACTTGCTTGATCAACCTGCTGGACTGACGGAGATTGATCAGCCTACGAGACTGATAAATTCAGAACAGCCTGTCGGACCAATTAGTTTGAAACGGGCTTTGAATAAAGATGTTACTGGACCGTCAAAAAAAGCGAGAAAGTGATGACAGATAAATTTGATCAATCTTTGTTATAAATTTGAAAGAACAAAAAGTACATAAATAGTTTTGAACGAATATTCCGTAAGCAAAGACGAAATATTGTTATAAAACCTCTAAGGCGTTTTAACTATCCTCGCCAACGAGTCAAGTATTTCAAATGTATGAAATTATAAGTTCACGTAAGTTACCGGGGGCGGAGCTGCGCTGGATTCTCATACATTTTAGTTATCTTTAGTACCTAATTAAACAGTTTCAAAAATCTTGACTGCTTAAAAATTGTATTGTCTTCCTCTATTATAAAATGTGAATGTGAAAATTTGGTGCAAGTAAGTACTCAAAAGACAAAGTCAATGCCTCAAAGAAATCTAATTTTTATATGTGCTAATTTCAACCGTCTGGCGTTACCGTAGTTAAAGCGGGCCTTTAAGCTACGGAATAAAATGTTGGTTAAGTTTAGATTAAGATTTTCAGGGTAAGCATGTGTATTTTTAAGATGTGTAGTAGCCACCTAATGTGTAAAACTTTCAGTATACGGAGTTTTTCCGAATCTGAATGTTTTCGCACCACGGATTATTTTCCGTGTGTCAGTTTCGAACGCAAGCCGGCGCGAAAAAAACATTACGAATCGGAATTCCTGATTCGGAAAAACGTGCGTATGCGGCCAGCTTTCGTCACTATTGAGTGAAATAAATCGGATTGAAATTTTTACTAATTCTTAGGACGATACTTTCGATATTTTAATACTTTTGTACAAAAAAATTGGTATTGAAAGGAATTTTGGCTTATAAATGTGAAAAGATACCCATTTCCATATTTCATGATACTTGATGTGTTTCATTAATGTGAGTAGCATGAAATAATATTTCTACTCAACTCATTCTACTAAAGTTGAGTTTCATTTTTCCTATTTTCCATTACAATTCCAACCGATTCTTACCTACATTTATTTGCAAGTTACTGTAATCCTAAAACTACCAATGAGTTAGCACCTAGCAAGCAAAGTCGAGCGCGAGTGTAATACCTACTTTAACTATTTCTATTTATGATACTGTGTGACATTTTTGTGATGTGTGTGTGAATCTTAATAAATGAGTTGTGTGAAACTTTGTTTTTATTTCAATAACAAACAGTAAATAGTTTATAAATGTTTATTTGAACATTATTGAACTTGATCACAATATACAGAAACGTTTAAATATAAAATAAATAAATAGCCTGAATACCTTAAATTAAGATAAATCACATACTCATGTTAATCATTAACAGCCAATTGCAATAACGTACTTGAGGTTAAACTCGGATGGCTACTGGGGAGTCAACGGACAGTTTGATCTACCCTTGATCTACCCGTAACTGCTGTTTCAATAACACTTTTTTTAGCAGTAAACGTCTAGTTAGAGTCATATCTGCCGTTTTGTCCGTCCCTCCGAAACGTTTCGTTTCTATATTATGATCTTATTAGGATCATACATTAATGTTGCAAAAAAATAGAGGTTTAAACTCCAGCGTTATTATTTCTTGTTGTAGAATTTTTATTGTTATTTATTTAATTTTTCTTTCCAATAAATGGGCTTAAAAAGCTGATTTTTCTTTACACAAAGAATAAAAACTTTTTTGAGCTTGAGCAACAAAACGCACTACCAATGACAATATGACATGACATTGATATTAGTACTTTTTCATTTTACTATTGATTTTACTAGATTTCATGAACTAAAGGTATTTATTTGATTTCAATACCTAAATATGTGATAAACTGATTAAAAAACATCACGTAAGTAACAAGATCTATGATATTGCATTTATTACATTCTAACTCTATTTTACTTACTAAAAAAATTTGTGCCTTTAACTTATTTGTTTTTAGATGATGCCCAAGCTCTTGTAAAATTCGGAGAATACTGGAGATCATTCAAAAGAATCACCAAGAGCAAAGCTAGGCCACAAGATTCGTGATGGGGTTGGTCGTAATACAGAAGAAAAACAACCCTGATCATCGACGACTTCAATGAGATCACAGAGGACCAAATCACAGAATAAATTGTGTTTGAGTTTGAAAGTGTTTGTGTTTTTTGTTTCCGTGAAATATTAAAAATAATATTATGTATTGCAGTCAGTTTTTATTTCGAGCCTAAGGTAAAAGTACACCTACTACAAGGTTATGCTGGCTGTGTCATATACCTATGAGAAATGTACCCATTCCATATGCGAGTACAACTTGCACTTGGCAGATTCATTCATGGTTAATTCGTCTGAAAATTCCCTTCCATCCCATAATATATTTTGTTTAGATACCTTTATAAGTTAGGTATGTAGATAAGTACTTACCTATGTTTAATAAATAGCATCAGATTCTATAAAAAATATCATCAAAACTAAATACACTAATTTCATACATCATAATACAACTCTCATCAAATTTTGAGGAAATATTTTCATAAAATTTGCTTGAAACCATTGTTATCGTTGAAGTATCGTCCGATTTCGGGAGCTAAGCGAACTGTCACAATTTGCAACTGGAGTTTAACTAGAAATGTTATTGCAACGCTCAATTTATGTTTTCCATACATTTACCTATCTGTAGATAGCAAAATGCCCTCCGAACAGAAGATTGTAGTCGCGGATTGATATTCCTATCCAGAGTCGTTTATTGAAACGCAAAAACGCACTAACCGCGGATTACAGTAGGCATTTTGACTGATAGTTAAAAGTCAGCAGGTTATTGAAATTGGCTGTAACTAATTTTAGTTACATTTAAGGAAGTTGAATCTATGGAAATACAGCGAGCGTGCGAAAGGGACAAAAAACGCTTTGAATCCATCGTTTTGTAAGATAAAAGATATAATGCTTTGTCTCTTTTACTAACAAGAATGTTGGGTATCTTCTCTTGCTTTGTGTGACTGAGAAAGGTATAAAAATCGCTGTCTTACTCCCTCTTCGGTTACATTACTACATAATATTAGAAGTGACACTTCATTATAAGCGCAGGATAGATAGAAGAGACGCGCGTATCATTCTATCAAACTTGTTTACAATTACAATGGAAAAAGCATTAGATCTTTATTCAGGCGCTACATAATTACATACATCATATACATACATACAAACGATTACATCGCTTCTAAACAACCAGTCTTTACCACTTACACAGTAGAAGGGAATTTATAGAACACTCTAAAACAAAACAGTACAACATCAATTCTCGACGACTTTCTAAACATGACGCGCGGTAAGATTGCACGTTATCTAGCTTTTGTTTTCTGAAAACCATCGGCGTGGTTTATATAATGCGATGGTTTTCAGAAAGTCGTGTCAAGTCATTATTTGGAGAATAAGGCAGCTAATCTTGTTTCAATGTTAGAGATGAAGTACAGTTTTAATAATATTAAAAACATGCATAGATTTTTAAATAAAGTGAGTGTGCAACGATGTTACAAGTGCTAATAGCATTAAATAACTGTGTACTGTGATTTTTAACATAACTCATAGTTTTCAGCCACAGTAAATAAAATCAAGATACAGTCAACTTCACAAACATCTAAAAGCTTATTTTGCCAAAATGTTATCTTAGAATTATCATATCCAAAACAATAACGGTAAGTACCTATATTTGTGTGAACAAAAATCGGAAAATACCAAACGGGGTTACAGATAGTTATCATCCAGATTAGTAATGGCCTAAATAAAATAGTTCACTTAAATTTAGGGTTCAATTAACTAAACGAAATGTGTGAAAACTTAAAATCAATTCCACATAGGTGTCTTGTGTCTAGAAAATAATTCTATATGCACTTTTCGAGTTGACTGTACCAGAATCATACCTTGGGATAATCACCAACTTAAGACCTACATTTCTTTAACAAGAATCATAATCTCCGGCTTCAAATACATATCCTTATTAGGGCTATTCCTTATATCTTCAACGACGGATGAGTGCCACGCGAAATTCAACACTATTGTCGGTACTAATCGAAGGTCAACAAGGGTCTTATTCCCGTCCTCTTCTGTATTCAGCTTCTGACCGGTTGGTGTGACTAGGATAAAAGGGAATTCGGAAAGTTCTAGATTTTCGCGAACAAACTCGTGGATATCTGTGTAGCGCTCGTAGACGGAAAAGGTACCCTGTAAAAAAAAAAACAAATGTTAATTTTAAATTACCAGCTTGTCTATAGCCTAACTTGTCGCGCAATCGAGGTTAATCGCCATCGTGGTTAACGGTCAAATATGACAGTAAAACTGTCAGTTTTGACAACGTTTTATTGATTTTATCCAGTTTTCGGGTCCAGGGCCCTTCAGGAAGCTCTCGACCCGGATTTTTATAGGGCTATTTATGGATGTATGTTTGTTCCTCTTTCACGAAAAAACTACAAAACCGATTGCGATGAACTTTGGAATATGGGTAGCTAAAGACCTGGAATAACACATAGGCTACTTTTTATACCGATATTCCCGCGGAAACGGGACTAACGCGGGTGAAACCCCAGGGTAGTATTCCATATGTGTGAGGTTGCAAGCCCATCTACTCTAAAGAAAAGGATTCAATATAATACTAATTTTAACCATGCTAAGTATATGCGACTGATATTCTTACCTGCAGTAGAATGCCATCAGGAAACCGCACTCGTATCAGCGCGTATCTATATTTACGCATCTCTCGAAGTTCCTCCTTTTCTCGCATCGCCTTCGTTCTCAGCATTTGACTCTTCTCAATCACCTCAGTCCTAAAATATAAACTAACTAATAACTAACATTATTAATAATAACTAATATTGTGAAATTACACGATATTTAGGCATTCGTTAGATGCGAATCTAAGGGATAAACAGATGTCCAAATGCATATTTGGTAGGTACACCTATACTAATATTATAAAGAGATAAAGTTTGTTAGTATGTTTGACGGAGGTAATCTCCGAAACTACTCAGCCGATTTTAAAAATTCTTTCACCGATGTGTAGAATGGACTGTCCGGGTGGTTATAGGCTATATTTTATCCCGGTAGCTTCATTAGTACACCCGTGCGACGCCGGGACGTGCTGCTAGTATTAACTAAAGATAGAATTCAGAGTTCAGGTCACACATGTCTAAACCCATTGACGTCTTACCCAGTAGACACCTAATAAAAGGGAACGCTTTTAGCTCACAGATGAGCGCTTAAGCGCTTAGAACAAGCCACGCCCCCTTTCGTTCGACCAATAAAGGTCAAAAACATGTTGGGCCGACCCCACCTAGCGTGGGATAAGGGCAGGGTAATGATGATGATACCTTAGCTGTTGTTCCTTCTTAATTTCCTCCGGTGACAGTGCATAGAAGGCCGGCGGCAGGTCCACTCTACCAGCGGCCTGCGACGGCAGCAATACTTGCAGGTTGCGATTCAACTCGAGGGGTATCACTTGTGCATAGCATCGAACTCTATATTCTATCCCAGTATTAACTAAAGACAATGAGTCTGAGTGTGGATGGACATACAAGTAGAGGAAGGCCGAGGAAGAAGTGGATGGATTAAGTGAAAGAGGACATGAATGTGAAAGGAGTGAATACGGAGTTGACGAATGATAGAGATGAATGGAAGAAGAAACCATGTTGGGCCGACCCCACCTAGCGTGGGATAAGGGCAGGGTAATGATGATGATACCTTATCTGTTGTTCCTTCTTGATTTCCTCCGGTGAGAGTGCGTAGAAGGCCGGCGGCAGGTCCACTCTACCGGCGGCCTGCGACGGCAGCAATACTTGCAGGTTGCGATCCAACTCGAGCGGTATCACTTGTGCATCGCGCACTTGATCTAGCACCGTCTGGGAATATAATCATTGTTTTTGGTTGACGACTTGAGACAAGTTGCGGGCAATTCCTGGCTTGGCATGGCACGGGACCGAGTATTGTGGCGTTTGCGAAGGGAGGCCTATACCCAGCAGTGGGTGCCTATGGGCTGTGGATGATGATGATGATGATGATGTGTAAAATGGTATGCGATGTAAAAGAAAGATCACTGGTACCTCATCTCGAACATTAAAATCACTCCTTTTTTTCTTTGGGCTATTTTTTTGGTGTTTGATTTTTGCGGCGTCACCTAGCGGCGTCCGACTGTATGCTACTTAGCACTAGATGGAGTAATTTTTGATTGCAGGCAAGACCTAAACGCCGCAGAAATCAAACACCAAAAATAGACCGAAGAAAAGAGGGAGTGATTTCAATGTTCGAGATGAGGTATCTGAACTTAAGTAATCTGTAGAAAGACCAAGCAGATTGTATAAACTCAGGTGCTGTATTCCAAGAACAAGTATGTACGGATGTTGTCGATGAAAATCGAATAAATTAAGCTAATTCATACCTTAAGATAGTCCATAGAAGATATATTCTCCTTATTAAACACAAGAAACTCCGTCTGTCCGTCTTCAAACGGCAATAGTTTTTCTCTATAGCCGGCCGCGTGGAGTATATCCATAGAACCTTCTAGGCATAGCACACGCTCTTTGAACGCTCTGAAATATAAACAAGCATAATACATAATATTTAATACATATTACAAAAACCTATAAAAAGGGGAGGCCTTTGCCCTGCAGTGGGACGATTATGGCTGAATAATAATTAATAATTATAAAAAAAGACTTAAAAGTACCTGAGTAAGTTTTTAATGTAGCGTAATAATGTTTTAGTTTATCGGACGGAAATATTTGTATATTTGTATGTACCAAATTTACTACCAAATTTTTGGTAGCTAAATGGCTCAATTTGGTCACAAGTTGAGATATTTAGCTAGTAAATATACAAATCTACGATATCTATCTATACTAATATTATAAACAGGTAAAATTTGTTTGTGTGTTTGTTTGACGGAGGTAATCTCCGAAACCACTAAACCGATTTCAAAAATTCTTTTACTGATGTGTAGAATGGACTGTCTGGATGGTTATAGGCTATATTTTATGTAAGTGTTATTTACTTACTTATTAGACATTCTAATCTTGTGGTATTTCTCTTCATCGGGGAATGCAATGAGGTTTTCTATGTACTTAGACAAAGTCTCCACGCACAGGTCAATCTAGAATGAAAAATAATTAGGAGTAAAGACTGATATTTTAATGTTACTGTAGACATATTTCAGGCATTTTTAGTTTTTAATCACCATTTCGCAGTTCTAGGACCGCCTGCAACCGTACGCTAACTAACGACTTTAAAAACCGATAATAGACCTTAAAGAAAGAAAAATATGTTTATTTCGTAGGACCTCAAGGATCACTTAAAAACGTACAGTCTTATAAGCTAGGTGACTCTATTGCCTGTTGTATTGTGTAAAACCTACCTTTTCTCTGTTACTATTACAAGTCTGCAGTATAAGTGCGCCGGCGCCGGCCAAATCGTGCTGTTTCATATCGTTAAGGAACTCACGAATGTTCGCTCGCCATTCGTCGCGGGGCAATATGTCTTCATTTAGCATGGGACATCTGGAAATATGTTTCTTAGGTCAAAGTTTGATACTAAATTATAGAAAAAATTAAAAATCTTAATAAAAGGTATGACGTTCCAGCAGTTTTAAGTTTATGTGGTATTACATAAATAGGGTTACTATCGGAACACCTAGAAAGCAAAATGAACACACAGCTGAATTGACCAAGACGTGAAAATGACCTAGTAGCAAAACGTCTGGAATTTTAAATAGTCCTTTATAATGAAATGTCTGGTACAGTCAGTCTAGTAAAACATAATTACAACTAAATAAGCACTTATAAATTTAAATGAAACAAAAAAATTATGTATAGGTACCTAGCGCCTTTAAACTTAAAGATTCCGCATACTTACTTAACAATTTCGATGAACCTGTAGTAGTAGTAGTAGGCTAGGCTTGGTACTTATGTTCTTTACGTGTCATTTTAAAATTTATCTCCAAATAAAATACGCTTTATATGGGTCACATTTTTAAAGAATTGTAATGGTGACACCTTTTCTCGGTTAAGTTTTGTTATTTCGCGTTTATATTATTTAGTTTATATTTTCTATCTAAAATTATAATAACGACTTATAATGAACATTATTTTTTGAAGTGGCCAGGGATTCGGTACCTCATCAAGAGTAATTTACTTAAATACTTACTTCAGAACTAAAAGAAGGGAAGAGAAAAAGATTAACACAAAACTGCAAATATGACTGTACTTGCATCAAGCAAACCAGACGTTTTGCTACCAAGGCATTTTACTTGTATGACTATTTCGAAACAATGACATTTTACGATTAGGGCGTTCTTAAACATACAACGTTTTGCTAAGTGGGTTTTCCGATAGGTACCCCATAAATATACCAACTTAAAATAGACTCCTGCCACAGCCAGATTCTTAGGAAGGTCCACTTCTCTCTCTGGTGTTGTCTTCTTGGTTTGCGACTCCTCAGCTTTGGATGAAGATGCCTCCGCACTCTCCAACTCTTTCTTTACTTGGGCCTAGAATAGATTCCATTTTAATGAGAATTTTGAAGATTTGTATACTAGTTGCGTCCAGTGGAGAATAGGTCCTGTGGTATATGGTATACCGGGATCAAAAGTAGCCTATGTGTTAAGTCAGAATATAAACTATCCTGGTACTAAATTAAAATTCGTCCATAGGTTTCAGTGTGAAAGAGTAACAAGAATCCTGCAAAAAGGTACCCAATATGTTTAATACATAATATTTTTAATGTATTGTATTTGTGTATGTATATGTCATAGTTTTGCTAAAATGTAAAAACCAGAACAGTGGTGCAACATTTCACCATCTGAAACTAGAGACATGTAATCTAAGATGTTGGGAAAATTATTGACACAAAGAAATTTGATACTTACTAACATGTTAATTATAACATAAAGACTTGTTTTCATGGGTAAATTTATAGGTTTTGTTTTAACAAGTTTTTTCTATCGTAGATAGGTTAAGTTCCTATGAAGAAGATGGCCAATCCTAGTGGTGGAGTTTTTAGGTCACATAAAAGACTTTAAAAGCCAGGAAACTGATTTTAACATGACCTCCAAAGCATTGATTTGACCAATATAATATTTACCTGTATAAAAGCATAAGATGTATTAAATGCAGGGTTCTCTCTCTTCAAAGACAATCTTGCCAACGCAGCTTCAGCCGCTACTTTACTTTCTTCTGTAAGTCCCGACCTCTTTTCCACAACCTCATTTCTAGACTTTGTAGAGCTTGTACTACTCGAAGCATCACTCAACTTATGTCCCGGACCTGCTAGCTTAAACTTAGCTTCTACTTTCTTCTTCTGGAAGAATTGCTTGATTTTTTTCTCCATTTTGTTTAGTTTCTCGGTGTGTACTCTTTTGGCAGTTTTAGTTTTGATACACTTTCTTTAAGCTGCTCGATTGTAGCTGATGTTGCTGTCAAGATAATAATGATTTGTTTATCAGATTTTGTATGATTCATAACAAATAAACACAAATGTTTGTATGCAAAGTATCTGGATTTAAACTTGACCTAAGCATAATAAGTGTTTCGATGTTTGTTATCACATTATTTATTAGACTTGCTGTGAGTGTTTTAAGGGCAAATGAATATAAATGTAAGGCAATAAATGACTCACCCGGTTTCATAAACCGCTCTGAAATGCGTTTACCGTACACTTTCCACGAAATAAGTATCAACAGCAATGTGAACAGTAAAATCAATGCGAATGTCTTCAGAAGGAGTATTTGAAACTCGTTGAAGTAGAAAACCTCCGCTACCTCCTCGTAAAAAGATAGTTCAAAATCTACGATAGATTTATGTAAACTAGCTGCGGGCAGGGAAGACACACAAGACTCAAAAAAATCCTTCGCGAATGACAAAGTATCCCCAACTTGAAGGCACAGTGCCTCGTAAAGGGTGGAATTGAAAACAGCGTTGTCGAATAAAGACATTACACATGTAATTTGCACGTAGAAATCAAAACAAAGGGAAAAATTTGCCACTCATACTGAAATTATGGAAAAATTGAGGCGAATTTACAAAATTTTGTGGTTGACGTGATGTCAATCAACGTCAACGTCAATTTTCGTTGACTTACTGACAGTGACATTTGTTTACTTTTCAAAAGTTTTGGGGTTGCTAGCTAAAAGGATTTTTAAGATACCGTATCTTTTTGTTTTCAGCTGAAATAATAGATGGCGTTGTTCAAGTTCACGTTTTGAATTTCGATGTTACGGAACTTACGGAATTTGTTCCGTACCTACGTAAGTTTGCGCGCGAACAAAACATTTTGACTATGGAAAGGATACGCATATGAAAGCGGCGAAAAAAAACAGACGTAAAGTAGGTAAGTAGGTACTTACTTACTTGATTTTCGAACGCTAATAATTATTATTGTATGTAACCTTTTGACCAGTTAGATAAATATTACATAAACAGGTGAAAACCTAGGTAAGTAGGTATTTGAAAAAAGGCAGGATTGAGAAAATGTTTAAATAATAAATACCTAGTTTAGTAACTAAAGGTACCAAGTTGGTACATTATAGGTAACTCAAGTTTTATTTTATTTCCTGCTACTTAGTCTTGCTTGTTCATACAACTAGGTAGGTAGGAAGGTTGGTAATGTTAACAGTACCTACCAGTTAATAATCTCTCAGACAGACAATTTTAAAATTCTTGTTCCCTGTAGCCTTAAGAGAACAAATAATAATTGTTCTCTCTATCGCATGAGTCTGCTAATTTATTGCAGTCTGGGAGCCGAGAACCCTTCATTTCGGAGTATTACGCGTGGCAAATTAAGGTGTAGGATTTCAAAGGATTTTTGGAAATTCAACTGCTCATTTTACTCATTCATAGGTAGCGAATTCTAATTTTCGACCTAAGTAGATTAGTGCCGAAGGAAATAATTTAGGTACCTACTTATGTAAGTACAATAGGTACCTAACGTTAATTTAACAGTAAATCCCTGAAATATAAAAGAGAAAATGTGTGTGTACCTATGTGAGTCTGTTTGTCTGTCACAGCAAAACGGAGCACCATTATTTACGTGAAAATAAAATAAGTTCATTCTTAAAAAAACTACCATAGAAAAACTAGAGTTATTTTGTTATCTTTTTTTTATTTATTCTAAAAAATAATACTAAATAATACTTAACAAAATAATAATAATTTATTCTTACTTAAAGTGCTATAAGTTTCTTTTTCATAATGAAAATAAAGGACATTCTAAGATTAAATTGGCAGCCCTATGATAAAATTATTGTTTTTGTTTGAAAACTTGACACGTTAGGTAGGATGGTTTCTGGGTAGATAAAGTTTAAACACGCTAAATGTGACCCTTCTAGAATTAGAATTTGCGGTAGCAAAACTGTTATGTCCTAAAATCTATGTAGGGTAACAAGGTTTTCCGTGTTTTTGTAGACTACAATTTTGAAGATAGGTATACCTACCTATTACTTACATAATGTTGAGAATAGGAATCTATATAAGTAGGTAGGTAGGTACTTACCTACTTATAGTTATTTTTAAAATCTATAGCTAGGTACGTAAGTATTTGTGTGTACCTAGTAATTGATCGAGCTAGGTTTCATTTTTAATTGACTTCAAACCAAAAAGGAGGAGGTTCTATCCTGTGTAACTTTTTTTTTGTGTCTTCAGGCAATAAAAACCGAAAAAAGCTCGGTCATCCACGTACCCACTGCATAAAATCAGTCACATATCTACCTACCTGGGTAAGTAGGTAAGTACTACCGAAATGTTTCGATTCCTGCAGAATCCTAACAGAACAAACCTACCTGGGTAGTAGGTACTACCGAAATGTTTCGAGTCATGGAATGGAGAATCCTAACAGCAAACTATCTAGGTAGGTCTTCTCTCTCTACCTACCTACGATCACAGCTTCTCGCGGTTGCGTTTACTGACAAAAGTTTTGAAAGTGAACGAACCAAACTTTTGCATGTATGAGTCTAATGGGATTAGAATTTGTGTTTTCATATTGTTTTAGACGCCAAGTAAAACGTTATAGTTTTACGACTGTTTTCCACTTCCTTAATCTCGTTCTTTTGGATTGTACCTACCTATTTGTACCTACTTTTGTAAAATACAAAATTATTTTTAAAACAAAAAAAAATACAATCAAGTCTCTACCTGTATGAGCAAAACCAATTTGTAATTATTAAGATTGCTGTATTATTAGGGGATATTTTAGGTCGGTTTAAGTTTTATCTAAGTAAGTAAATCAATGTTTCTATAAGTAGGTACCTACCTACTTAGAACTTAAAAATAAAAAAATAACAAAAAGAAATTACCGACTTATGTACTATTGTGAATCCTTGTTTGCTTCAATAAAATATCCAATTTCATATGACTTTTATTTCAAAACAGAAAACTATATCACGTTATTTTTATTGGAAAAGTTTTCTAAGAACGTAGAGCTCTTAAGCTTTTGCTGAAGTATTATCGTTCTTAAACTATCAAAATAAGGTTTACAATATTAACATGATAAACATCTGTAGGCGGCGCATGTCTAAGTGCACAATAAAATTATTGGTACAATCAACAGGACCAAGGAGGGTATGTTATATAGAGCAGATACAACTATTTCTAGAAAAGTTAGTTTTGTAGATTCTGGTGGAATACCATTCCATTCACGAGTCATCATCATCAAAATTGTTTTATTCCGTTGAATAGAATAATCTAGCCTAGCTTACATAAAAGTAAATAAAACAATAATAATAATCTAGCCACTCGGCGCGACGTGAAGCTTCAGCAAGCCCAGGAACCAAAGAACCTGCTGAAATGAATCGTCGTTTATTTCGGTAGGACCTGAGACAAAAAAAATAGATTGTTCTATTTTTGTCTCTGGTACCTACTAAGTACTTTTAGCAGCTATCTGAATAAAATCTCAATTGGTTTAGTCACCTTGACAACATTGTTACAATTAATTATGCAAATCTCATAATCTTAGACCTTGTCCTTATTTTCTCTAGTAAGATACTGAAATACCTAGTTATTGTTTAAAACCTTCAATATAAAACAACACATGGCTCGGTAAATAAATGGCAAGGTAAAACTTGGGGTTATTCCTATCTGATCAAAACGAGGGTTATTCCCATTTGATCATAATATGATCCGTTTGTGCTTGCATTTAATCAAACAAAATGTTCCTAACGGATTATTGATCAGCGTTATCTCAGACCAAATAAAAAAAAAAATATTTGGTCTGAGAGCGTTATTGGAATAAATTTAGAGCCAACGAATCATAGGTACTAGGTACATTAGGTATATTTTTGTATGTTTTATTACAAAGCATTAATACCTAAAAAGAACCTACTTATTGCACTTAACTAGAGCCAAAAGTAAGAAGGTAGAACGTGATTGAATGATAGGCAAAATACCTACGAGATTTTTCGCAATGAAGTAGGTACCTATACGAATTCCGTTTTACTGAATTTGTGATCTTTTCATGGGAAAACCATTCACAGCAATGTTCAAAGATATCTTATCGACAGCCTTATCATTATCACCAAGTCGAGATGAACGCTTCTGATGTTAGATCCTAATATTTATTTATGGATGTCACAGGTAATTAAGGTACCTACCTAATACTGTATTTCCTATAATAAATCTTACCTAAACAATTCAATGTCGGTAGACTAGTTTATTTAGGCTTCACACATAAATTAGAAACTTCTTACATCTGTGAAGAACTTCCAACAACTTTATACTAGTTTGGAACTACCTTTCGTCCATTAGGACTTTAGGAGACTGTCTCGGAGTTACACATCCAACTTAAATTACTAAATGAAAATGTGTTTTACTTTCATTTAGAACCGCGAACTCGCTAACTTGCTAAGTGTAGATTACAAACAAGTTTGCGTGGTAATGTAAGATAGGTTACCCATTTTAAAAATGGATCTAGGTAGGTATGCAGAATCTAAACACATTCTTTCACCGATCGGAATTAAGAATAATACTAATTTACTTATTTAAATAGGTATTTAATTACTCATTTCTCAGTTGTTTTAGTCACACTTAGGTTCACCGCAGCTCAGCTGTTGAGAGTTGGTAAACAAAAACTCTTCCATTAGGTTTTATTACAGACTTAAAATCAACAAGGTTTTATTTGAGTTCACTAAATAAGTGGTATTAATATTTCTATAGAATTACTCCAACGTCACATATGTACTCAGTGTGACATGTTATCCAGAGAATACCTACTGTACACAGTGGTCTTAAATTATTAGTCTGAATATTTGTCGACTATCACGGGCGAGACGCTCACTCAGTCTCGTACGAGCCGCGTGGGCTCGCCTCACATTTGTAACTCTACAATCAGACTATTAAACTCTAATTTTCCAATAGAAATAAGTAATACACAGTAAAGGAACGTACAAAATAGGCACCACTTAACGGCTTCCGTACCGCCATTTTTGTAAAGTGACGCGCGGCGCACGGGTGTTCGAATTTGGAAATTTAAAAATTGCCGCGAAAGTTTTTTTTTCATTAATCAAATGACGATCGGTGTTTGATATTCAGCCAGTTCACTTTTATAATAAGTTTGGGAAGTGGTAAAGTTTTAAAAGTGTGCCGTAATCACAGTGGTCCAGTTTGTGGAAAGAAAGATGAAAATTTTCAAAAAGAAGCTACGGTTCTCGATAGCTTCGACGTAGTGTACAGTTTTGTGGTTTAGTGACTGTTCTTCAATTATATTGCCATCGGCCATTTTGGTTTGGAGAACTTCCGGTACGTTGACTCAGGTAATTTTATTTTTAGTCAATTGACACTTCCTTTAGGATCTGTATAATTTTTGGCAACCCTTTGTGACCCCTTTCTGAAGAAAGTTAATAAAATTATAGGCTGAACAAATTTGCATGGTTTTTGATTTTCTGTCATAACGATAGAAATATTATCAAAACATAAAATAATAACATTTTTGCCAAGCACAAAGTACCTACCAACCTAAGTTTTTAAGTTTCAAATCGCATGACACTGAAACTTCGCTTTGCTTCCATCTGGGTGTGAATCGATGCTAAAAGAGCGAACGTTGAATAAACAGTGCAAACATAGAACCTCCTTCTTTTTTGAAGTCGATTAAAGCATGAAGCTAATGGCAGTTACTATCCCATTCAGAAACAGATCTTCGACAAAGTAGCAAATACAGTTAGCTCATACTAAAATCATCCTTTAGGATTTAGGAATAGAGGTTGTCGCGATGGCAGTGAGGTTGGTGAAGGTGATTTGTAGGTGCTTGACAATGGATCAATTGGGAGATCGGTGATTGGTTGACAATGCCAGCGATTCTGATACCTTTTTACACATGCAAGGGTGAAGGTTATGAAAAATATAAATATCATATCACGTAAGTAATACATACCTACATTAGATTAGTGACATTAAGAAACTTAAGAGGGATTGTTGGGTATCAGGCTAATTCATTTTTGGTTTTGCCTACTGTTTGTATATAATTACTTGATATTACCTCCAAGCAATATCTGCCTATATTCGGGCGTGAGACTCTATGCTTATAAATTACAAACTGTTTTTGGTTTCCCATCAGGTTAGGTGACTCATAAGTTGGAAAGTCCTACGTTTTTCAAAAAAGTCTTTACAACCAACACAGGTAAAACCCAACCACCTTTAACCGGTTTAAATGATGGCGTGGGCCAGTCCCGTAAGGACCTTCACATGCATATTATTATTATGGTACGGTAGTCATGCCTTACAACATCTGACCCGCAGGCTTAGTTGGCTATAAGTACTTATCCTATCCTTCCTACTTACTATTATCCTATCCTATCCTACTTTCCATCCTATGTCCTACTATCCTAGAAATAACACATAGGCTAATTTTAATCCCGATATTCTCGCGTGAACGGGACTCACGCTGGTGAAGGTGCGGGGTGCAGCTTAGTAGTAAAAATATAAATCGTAGTGGACATTTCGGCCCGATTTCTGACTAGGTGTTGGCTGAGCAAAATAGATAGAGCTCCAAATATAACTATATCAAAGACCCTGGCAAAACACACCATCCGTCATTGGGCCATTGCGATTGTGCCGTAACTGTACCTATGCATGTGAAAAGGCCTACGGGGAATCCCTTGACTACATTCAAAAGTTGAATCTTAGCTGATTACTCAACAAAATAGATGAGCTCCAAATATAACAAAATTAAAAAGTCACTGGTATTTTAAAGCGTTTAGAGTTATGTATGGTCATGGACGAAATCAGAACTTATCGGTTGTCTATCTTTGTTACACAACTGGTCATGAAACAGGGGTAAAACCATTTTTCCTGAGAGATGGCCCGAAAAGACCGTTGTAACTGCTGGTCTAAACAGTAACCTACTTACAATGTTTGTATGACCGTGTACTGCTGCAGAACAAATTCACATATCGTTATTTTTTCAAATTATCCTAACGAGCCGACATTTGTGGCGGAACTAACCAAACGATTGGCGTGTTATTTTGTTTGTTACACATAATTGTTTGAGGGTAGAATTGTATAATTAGGATAATATTGTATTTTTTCAGTAATAATATTTTTTTTAGAACTATACTGGGTGGGGCAAATTTTTGCTGCCTTAATTTCGAAAAACAAATTAATGCATCTTTATAAATACCTAGCATAGACAAAGTTCTACTTCGTTTATGCTACTAGTCAGGATTTTCAATTATTTTTCATTATGTACCTACTCAAACACGGAAAGTACGATCGAAGTTGCCTGATTAAATTTAAAATTATTAGTAAGTAATAACCTACCTAATTCAAATAAATTACGAATTTATCCTCAGATTATTCTGAGCAGGTTATTGTGACATACAATAAGTACATTGTTATTAATAATCGTATTACAACTTACAAGTGCCAAAATATAAACGATTGGTTGGCGCCAAAACTTACGAAAATATTTCACAACCTTTTGAAAACGTCTTGTAAAACAGTATATGCAGGGAATCAGTAGAATAACTTATACCTACTGTGTGTGTAGTATGTAAGGAATTTGCGTAGGTACTAAACGATTATAATCTTGGTTGCAGAAGCTAGCCAAGGCCGCGGCTAAGTTTCAGGTAGGTACAAAGTTCCAAGCGATTTGCAAAAGTTATCAATTAACAAATTAAATAACTTAATTCGGATGACAAAAACGCTTAGGACTGATCGTGCTCCAACTGAAAAAATGCTAGGCCCGCACCACCAAGTTCTTGTCTGCTTTTTTCCCTGGTGTAGGGAGTCGCGTTAGAACAGGCAATAGAATACCATAGTTTTAAGAACGTGACTATTAGATATAGTTGCTCCTGTAATAAGATCTTATTACACCACCAGAGTTGGCCACACTTGTTCATACGAACTTACAAACTTTACACTCGCTACAAGAGCGCAGGTTTGTTTAAAGTTGTACTTCTGGACTAGTTACTGTGATTGTAATTACTACATAAAACCTCTTAATTAAATTAAAAGCAACCTGTTTATATTTGAGTAGTCTCATATTTATGGCAGATATTTCTTGTTGACAGAATATTAACTTTAAAACAAAAGAAGTCGACCAATATTTTTCCATGATTCATAGCATAGAGGAAGCAGTAAGGGGAGGAGCCATCAGTTTTATTTTCTATGACGTTAAGAAGGTCATTTTCTGCGGGGGACGAGGAACTGTCTGTCAATAAGTAAATGTCAATTTTTGTGTAAAAATCATAGTGCTTGAAGCTATCGATAGTTTATTATCGATGAAAGAAAGAAAGAAAGAAAAGAAAGAAAGAAAAATATTTATTTTGTCAAAAACGCGTTACACATAAGACACATTAAAATAAGTAGGACATTGACAAAATTGGCAACTACTCAGCGTATTGCTGCAACAGAAACCAGAGAATCTGTCGCAGCGCTGGTCTTCCGTAGCGCCGTAGGTTTATGTGTGTGCTGCGGCCCCGCAAAAAACACACATTTTAAAGTAATTTAAGGTAGGTTGTAAAAATAGAAACAAGAGAAGAGAACGATGAGTGCGGCCAATACGGTAGGTATTGGTTGTATGATAAATTTTAATGTTATTGACAAATTAAATCACAAATTGATTTGATTTTATGCTATTGCATAGCTTCTATGGCGGGCCTTAGCGGGGTGACCGAATCCATAAATTCTGTAACGAAAAATTCAAAACTGGCTTTGAACACTCGTTTTTCTGATTTTTTTTATACTTAAATCAATATTTAAGCCTTTTCTGTCATCACAGCGGCTTTTGGCGTGGTTTTACGTGGTAGCCAAAGGAAAAAATTATATCTTTGTTTCTTTAATTTTAGCTTAATTCGTAAATAATCGAAATACAGGCGAAATTATTCTTTATCTTGTTTTTTGCAGTTATTTATGTAAATGTTGATAATACGATGAAAATTGAGAGGTCCAAAGTTGTATAAAATCACAACAATTTTGGTTCTCATTCATTTTTGTAAAAATCTAATGTTCTAGTCGGATTGGTTGAGTTTTTCGATTAAGCTATAAACAACACCTATACAATCATTGGCGGAAAAAAAACGTCCTTTAATAAATTTCAGGTTACCCCTCTACTGGTGAGCTAATCCGACTGGGCTGTAAGTCAATATCGATAAGTTATTTTGAACTGTCCCTTCACTAATTTCGCTGCAGTGACAAGCAGTGTGTCCAACTAAAAATACCTATTTCCGCGATATTGTGAGGATGGTAAATATTTTTTTAATAAAGTTTACCTATGATTTTAACAGAAGTTTAACAGCCAGAAGTTTAACTACCTACCTGAAAGCTTACGTAGGTATATAATTAGTAAGTTGGAGGTATAGGGGTGGTATAGATAAGTACTTAATTTATTGTGCACCGATAATGATAAATCTAGATAAAAAGTAGTATTTTGTTATATGCACATTTTTCGATGCACGGGATGATTTGCAAATATTTTTTTTCAAGTGCATTGAAAAGTCTTTCTTCCGAGGTAAGCACTATCTACTAGTTTTGAAGTAGGTAGGTATGTAGGTGTTTTGTGTACCTACCTACCTACCTATTTGTTTGTTTTTTTACTCAATGCAGAAATATAATGCTTTTATCTATTATAACGAGTACGAGGAAATACAAAAAATTCTAGGAACTTTAATTCGTTTAATTAAACCGACTTGCAAATATTGACCAAGCAACAGAAGATAGAACAGCTACCTACTTTTCAAATTAAAAAAAAGAATAAAATAAAAATATAATATGCCACTAAGAGTATTATTTTTCATAATTCGGGATTCGTGCTAGATAACAAAATAAATAGGTAGGTAGCATGAATATGAGTGATGGAATAGTGCGGATTCAATCCTACGCCTTTCGGATCAAAGTCGAAGTAGCAATCCACTTGGCCAACTCGGCGGCATAGCAAAATACGCTAAAATGGAATCTGTTACGATTTGTTGGCAACATTATATAAATATTAGTTTTATTCAAATTTAGTGCATAAATTGTTAATATTTAGAGGAATGAATACTTGCAGATGGAAAGTCACATCATCCTTTTGTAACCTGAAAGTTTCCAATATTTTAGGATATGCGAAAACTCTGCAATTTGGCATTTTATACTTATATCCTTCCGCGTGTACCGTGATTGACAAATGACGCGTAACCAGCGGCGCGCGGGGTTTTACATATGGAGAATGATTGTTGGTCCAAGGACCTTGGCTGCGGGGAAAGCATGTCAAAAATTGACAATGTCGTCTCCTTCTGAAGGAAGATAATTGCTCTGAGATTCATAGCATCAAAAAGCTATCCGTAAAGTGTGTTACTTTACTAGTCACATTTTAAGGCACATTCATTTTTTTTTATGAAAATTAAACTAAACTTTTTTAGTAATTAGGCACTTATATTTGTTTTTTTCTCTATTTAGAATCCTAAAAAAGGAAAGTGGAAAGTTAACTTCTGCAAAATGTGGTCATGCACCAAATTTGTATTTGGACATTTCTCAGACTGCCGCATTATACATCTTCAAAGTATCTAAAAAATACTCAGAGATCTGAAAGAAATGTCTAACGTTCCTTGGGATACAATCGTGATCATGTTTAATTTTTTTATTTTTTTATATCTTAAGATTATCAAAGCAAGAAGGGAAAACAATCGATACAATGTACATGAAAAATTCCTCAGTGTGCGCCTTGTTTGAGTGAGGAAACAAATAAGACTAAAAACAGAATTGTGGCAATAAACAAAAGGCTGCAGAGTTCAAGGTCTTGTTCAATATTGTTCAGGCCGTATTCCACACTCTAATTAAAATCGAGTCGTGTGTGAGCACACGTGTTTTGGTTAATTATTCGTTTTGAACTCATGTTTTTGTAAAAACAGAATTGTAGGTTCGTTTTGTCATCCCATAAAAGTAATCAGTAAGTTCGTCGGCCGATGCTTTTGACCAATAGATTACACAAAACATTACATATAAGTAACCTATAATAAACATACAGAGGAACATAGAGCCTTCGTCTTTCGAAGCCGGTTAAAATTAGACAAGAATAAAAAGGTGTGTCAGAATCGTAGCAAGTGGAGATTTGTGGTCTTTGTCTACCCTCATGGGGTATTTATAATAACCAGATTCTATATCTTCGTAAAAAAAACTAGTTTTTTTTTGTTAAATAGGACAATTCAGCAATGAGATTGTCTCAAGTGCTTTGGTTTTGAATGAATAATAATATCTAAAATAATGTCAATATTTTAAGTTAATTTAAATATTCATAACTCCTATTGTGTCGTTGCTCTGCTTTATTGCCTGTTTATGACTAGACAATAAAATAATGGAATTAAAGATAAGCACGGCGCCATTTTGAAACCGAGACATATTTTTACAATAATACCTACAGGCCTTAATTATCATTTTAATATGAATTTTAATAGCAATTTGTGTACAAGAAAATACCATTTTCCGAGTTAAGTATATAAGGTACCTAGTAATTTGTATTTCGATTCTAATCTCTTAACTTATATTTCGTTCCTCAATTTTGCCTAGAGCTATAAATTAGATTAAAAAAACAATTGCTCTTTTGTTAACTGTTATTTTAGTAAAATAGCTAGTGAATTTTAAGATAGGTCTGTTTTAGTTTTTAGTTGAATTATCACTACAACTGCTAACCCAAATTTAGTATCAGATGCCTTAATTTTGTTATTTTCTATGTTTTTTGGGTTTATAAAAATAGTGAGCTTTCTTATGAGAAGATAAGTCCACAGTTTTATTATTATTTTTATTATAGTTTACCACACTTAGCTTCCGTGGCCGAGTGGTAAAGGCAGTTCGGCTTAAGAGCGATCGCTTGTATAGTCGCGGGTTCGAATCATGCCGAAGCCGAAACTCTTATATCTATAGTTTGGGAATCCCTAAAGTCCAAACATACAATCATTCGTTTTTATAGTAATTAATCTCTTTAGATAAATCAGAGATTTAAGCGCACATAGTGTTGCCATTAGTATAATTGCTACGAATAATGTATGGCAATGTTTGAATGAGACAGGATATACCGAGAGAATAGTGGGTAGTTAAGAGTTCTTTTGTTCAGATACCTACCGTTATACCATTGAGTAACGTTTGACCTTTGCTAGAGCCGTGTTTCACGAGTGGGATAGCGCCTAGACTTTTAATGCAAAGGTGATTTAAAAAACAAAAATCACCTATTCGTATTACATAATTTGAAAAGAAGAGCTTCAAAAAATACTAACTTACTGCATTTTTAAACGACTTCAAACAAAGGAGGAGTTTCTCAAAGTCAAAAAGTCGTGATCATATTTCATTTTCTTTTTAATAAGTCCACGGAAATTATTCTCCTTAGGAGGTTGGTTTTGATAAAAAGTTGTTATCTTATAGTTTCTAGATAATGTAGATTCGTCGTTATGATGATATTTAAAAATGTATTGATGCTGGGTGATGTAGATTTATCTACACTTTTATCTGTCACGAGTTTTTATCATTTTTGTGATGAAATATCTTTTGAGAATTGAATCGTCTACAATGACTGTGTTTTATTCTTATGCTCATGCTGTGTTTTGAGCAAAATGACAAGTAAAATATTAGTTTGATTAGTTTTTTAATATTATATCTAATAATTAACTATAATAATGATTTTTATTAAGTTTTTTTCTTGTCATTCCAAATCCGAAGGTTCTAACTCCAAGGTGCTATCATAAAATTTGAGAATTTGATGAGTAACTCACGAGGATTTTCGGAGTTATAAACAGAAATGTGCAAGAAATTGCTCTAGAAAAATTGAAGTAGGTTAAAAAAAAATTGCTATAACTTTAACCTTGGTTTAAAGATATAAAGAAAGAAGAAAGAAAGAAAGCATTTATTGATGACACAAAGCCAATACACAAAAAAAAAACCTTAATGAATACTGGTAAGTACATTGTGTCACAAATAGGCGTCCGACTCAGCATGTGTTGGTTTGCCTAAGACAAGACAACGCTGATCTTCCGTGGAAGCCTTTTGCGAGTCACGGATTTCCCTAAGAAGATAATTATTAAAAGTTCGTGTCTCAGAACTGATATGTAATTATCTCGGTTGGATATTGTGTCTGGGTAACTACAAAGCGTGAAAATAAGCGGGAAAAACTAACAGTAAAAGTTACCCTTTCATTGGTTTACTGCATCTTGATTTGAGGGCATTGAACTGATCTTTATTAAAAACGAGTTAAAGTTTACTGTTGAGGATGTAGCCATAAAGACGCAAAATATATCTTAATCAGAAAAAAAAGCAGCATTCTCTGTAAATTGTGATTGTAGTACCTCCTACTGGGTTAGGTATAAGTACCGTGTACGGTCAACAAGCTTTGTAAAGTTTTTTTTGGAATAAAAATAAAATAGTTTTTTACCGACTACAAAAAGGATTCTATGGTCTACTGTAATGTATGTAAAAAATGCATTCATGGTGGCAAATTTTGTTTACCTATAGGTATTGACCATAAAATACCCACTCCCTGAGGTGGTTCTAAAAATTGAGAATCTGATGATTTATATTTCGGAGTTAACATAATAGTGCTGAAAATAAATTGTTTTACGAAATCTGAGTCTCTTTTTAAAATTATTCTTTTCACTTTTTACAAAATACCTTCATTGTTACGAACAGTCTTATGATGTTAAAATAAAATAAAATAAAATAAAATAAAAAATGTTAAACAAACATTTTTCATCAAAAAAGGTTTTTTTTAATTTGCCTATAAGCGTAGATAATTATTATAATATTTGACAGATATTTTTCTATGTTAACTGTACAAAACAAGACTTGAGGTAAAAACTATGTGAGCATCCTTTAAGATGCGGGCAGGTGAAGCCGGTATGGTCATTTACCGACTGCCATTCATGACAGGTGATCGCGCGAAACATTTAAAATTTTCTATGTGTTAGTAATACATTTAAAAAATTTTGTTTTTTGTTTGCATTTGGTAACGTTTTTAATTTTAAAATTAAGTTCTTTATTTGAAAGTGATAATGGTGACAGAGTGAAATTAAAAGGATTGTTTTTTATTTATTGTGAGTATATTTTAATTGGTTTTTAGTTACTTGTCTAATTTTGGGATAAATATGCAATTAATTTCAAAATTTGTTATTATAATTTATGCACATTGAACAAAATATTCCTACTTATGTCCAAAAAAATTTAACAAAAGTATTTTTTATAAAAAGTAATTTATCAAAAGGTTTTTTGTAAACAAAAAAAATTACCTACTACATAGTGTATTTACGAAAAAATAAATTACTTTAATATGCACAATATAACCAATTGAGCCATAAAAATCCGTACCTACGAAATTAAAATACCGCACAAAAGTCCATTATTAAAAAACAAAAATTCATTGACTCTCGCTCTCAAAACAATTATTTGCATATGAATAGATCATGTTACTGTCCCTCGTTAATCTGGGCATCGCGTGATGTGTCCGTAATTTACTGGGACAAAGCAAAGCTTAAAATTCGTGACAACTTGCCGAATATACGGATTTTGTGGAACGTAAATATTGCCAGTGGATCGCCATTTTGATGGTTTTTAACCGACTACATTATAGGAGTTCTACGAGTATGTTCCATTGTAGGTACTGTGTACTTACTTTTTTTTGGTTATAGGTATACTTACTAGCTGCGTCCCGCGGTTTCACCCGCGTAAGTTCGGTTCCCGCGGGAATATCGGGAAAAAAAGTATGGAAAGTGTGTGTCTGTCTGTCTGTTTGTCCGTCTTTCATGGCAAAACGGGGCGACGAATTGACGTGATTTTTGTGTGGTGATAGTTGAAGGGATGGCGAGTGACATAGGCTCCTTTTTCCCGATATTCCCGCGGGAACGGGACTTACGCGGGTGAAACCGCGGGGCGCAGCTAGTCATTCATATTGGTAAACTTAACTTTACCACTTTTATAGCGGCCAATTAATCGCTTGTTTTTTTTCTTCAAAAAGAAAAATACATTCTTGAAACCCGTATTAAATTGACATGACGTATAATTCGACAGTTTACATTTTTGCTATCATTTGTATTAAAATTATCTTTATCTCAATGACATCTTGCGAAGATAACACACACGTTATTTTTATTGTGTTAACATGATGATAAATTTAAATTGTCTCAAAATTTCCTCAAAATATTTCCTTTAATTTTCCGCTACGTGGTTTTCTACTAATTATCCTCATTAGCTAAAGAGGTTAGATATTGAGTTCTAATCTGAAGGTCGTAGGTTCTAGTCTTGTGCATCAAAAAGTTTTTGATGAAACCTCTGTGGCTCTGTGTTGATTACTCAGAAACTATAGCAGGTACAATTTTTTAATTGCACTTCAATTTAGTAAAAAATTTCCTATAATTTTTCCTTATAATATCTCATATCCAAATTCCGAGATGGTTTTGTAAAAGAGCATCACAATAGTGGGTGAAACCCGCTTGCGGGTTCGATCCCCGCTTTGGAACAAACCATGCACATGTTGTGGCGAAGCTTGCTAACGTTGTTGAGATCTATCACATGGCGGCATTGGCCACTTGTGATCACCTATCCTAGTTGTGGGCATGTCAGGTGAGGGCTTCCGTGCTTCGGAGGGCACCTTCAGTTGTCGGTCCCGGCTTTTAAAGTCACTAAGCCATGACTGAGGCCTTTAGGCGGCCTAAGTCATCACCAGTACGGGGATTGTCTAACTTGTATCAAATTGTTGCGAATCAAAAATAGCAATTATCCAAAAACAACTTTGAAATTTGATGGTAGAGTTACTTAGGAGTACCTAAGTAACTCTACCATCAAAGTAAGTTAGTAAACTTAGATACATATTTGGCGTAAAATCTAACTACTATCACAGATAAAATAATACTGTGTATATATATATGTATAATACTATGTGTATAGTATTATTTTATCTGTGCTACTATCGAGGGGCTGGCCACTTGCTCATACTTTCAGACAGACAGACACACAAACATTTCCTTTATAATATTAGTTGTATATAGGTAATATCTGAATTGGCCACGCTCCTGTACTAACAACCGGTCTGCGTTGCCCAACTCCTAACCCGTAGTCCTTGACCGCTTCGTCTAATGTACTGAGATAATTGAACTGAATTCGGTGGGTCGTTTACTTTACTTATTAACTGCTTTGAATGATATGTAGTTCATACATATAATTATATATTATACACTAGCAGCACGTCCCTGCTTTATACGGGTGTACTAATGAAACTACCGGGACAAAATATAGCCTATAGCCATCCCGACAGTCCATGCTACACATCGGTAAAAAAAAATCTAAATCGGCTATGTCGTTTCGAAGATTACCTCCGTCAAACAAACAAACTTTACCTCTTTATAATATTGGTATTGATGTATAGATAGTGTAGATATAGATAATATACAAAACATGTGTATCCGTAGACGGAAGGTAGTCAAAATATAAGTAATTTCATTTCCATCACGTTCTGATCGTGGGCGGGCGGGAATCCATATTGTCTGGTGACTTGGAATCCCATTGTCATTCGAATTCCGCCCTACTGACTTCTTCCTTAATTTTGACTAGTTTCCGCGCAAGACATCGTTTGCGTAGTACAAACCCGGATAAAAACCCTATATACCAGATCATACACTATATTCCAAGTTTCAGCCAAATTCGTTCAGTAGGTTTTCGGAAAGAGTCATAAAAATTCATCCATTCCAATTCGGATTCTACTAGGTAGTAGTATCCACTTTCGTAGTTGTTAGCCGCACAAAAGTGCTCTATGTGTTATTCCAAGTTATAGACCATGTCCGTTATTCCATATTCCTTCAGCAGTTTTTGTTTGAAAGACTAACGAACATCCATACACAAAAACGGTAGTATTTATAATATTTTACAGAAATAGAATGTCAAGAATTATTTAATCTATTCCACGTTAAATATTTGGGCAAGCTTGAGTCGAGGTTTTGTGGCTTGTTGAAATTTTAATTGACGCGTACCTAAACGTTTTGATGATGCCTTCTCCCAATTATCTTAATTAGTCTTTATTTGATACACAATCTAGATTCAACTGTTTTTAGATAAATAATAATAATAAAAAAGATATAAGATTGTAATCTAGTTAGATATTTCTTTGTGGTTACATTATAGGCTGTGGTTCTATAATGGTAGATATTGTTGGTTGAACTGCAAACACAAAGCTGCAAATTCGCATCGCATCGCAAATATTATGTTAGGTTTACATTGGTCGCTTACTTGCGTAACATGTGCAACAAAAATATTATAGGTATCCTACTCTATCATAGTACTCTGCTACATACTACTCTCTATAGAAACTTATTCAGAATTAATTTATTCAATTTAAGTAATCCTTTAGATCATATTTTGAGCTTGCAGAGTTTAACTTTTTACTCAATTTTACAAGACAGTTCCACCTGTCACTATAAAGACCCGTATGTTACTATGTTATATAATTTAATTTTTTTTCTACCTACAAAAGGCGCCGCTTATGTATACCTATTATTTAATGGTAATTTATTCTAACCATAGCACGATATATAACCTAGCAACAAATCTAAAGTTCTCACATGGACTACATAGATTACCACTGCATACTAATCTACCCGGATCTGAATTTGAATCAGGATGTGATGTAATTATACTGTCCTGTGTCTAGGGAAATTAAAAGCAAAGTTAAAAAATATTAAGCAGACTTCAATTTTGTAGAGAGAGCTGTTTCCTGCACTTTACACCTGTTAACCTATTCATTAATGAAGTTTATCATCAGATCCTTCAAATTTTACACGGGAAGCACCAGAATTGGTAATTGATTCTTTATAATCAAAAAATTTAAAAATTATCTCTACCTAATTAAAAACCAAAAGTCGACGAAAGATCGAAACATAAAAAATACTACCTACAAGCTAGCAGTAGGTAGTATGTATTTTCTACCAATTATTTGTGTTAAAGTTTTTTATTAAAATGTTTAAGGAAAATATTAATTTTTTTTTGATAAGTTTTTCCTCAAAACCGAAAATGTCTGGTTCGAGTTGCAAAATTATTTTATTAATTGAACAGATATGTAAATTTTGTAATTATATTTAACTACTTCCATTTATTTATAAATCCCCTTGCTCAATAAAATTGACTTCTGATGTATAAAAATTTTTATAAAGTTAAGGAAAATGGAGGCTTAATATTATAACATAAATATTATTACCTAATTATATTTATTTTTCTGACATAGATAGTAGATAGGTATTCCCACATCAAAATGACGTAAATTGCGACGTCCTCTATGGCGCAGTGGGTGAAGGTACGAGGTTGCGGGTTCTATCCCCGCTCCGGGACAAATGTTTGTATGATCTGCAGGTATTTGTTCCGTGTCTGGGTGTTTTCTATCTAATGTATGCTCTTACAAAAAAGTTTTTAAGTTTGTTTGTTTGTTCGTATGAGAAAGTGGTGGTGGCGTCACTTTGGTGACGGAGTTTTTAGGCCGCCTAAAGGCCTCCATCTTGGCTTAACGACTAAGTTTTTAAGTAGTTATCAGTCATCTGGTTACGAAAACACAAGCATTAGAAATTAGTTAGTTCGGTAAAACTGTTTCCTATACACACCTAAGCCTGTAATTGATCATAAAAAAATACCTATGTATAAAATTTGTGTGACTTTTTGTAACATGCTAAAAAGGTGCAAAAATTTATCTTTATCTATATAGAAACTAACCGTTAGAGGCCGTTATTTGCTATGACGTCAGTTTAGACTAATTTATTGATACGCCCTCATCTTCGATGTTCTTATGACGTCTCTTAGAAGATAATTGCTCTATAGTGGTAGTAGAAAAGAATGTATGACGTCAAAATAAAACTATTAGACTAAAGCTACAGATACACATGCTCGAAAGTAGCACGAAAGCATGCTATTTTTGAGCAGATGCTACTTAGTAGCATACAATGAGCACGTGTATACGAAAAGAGCATGCTTGTGAATATATGAAATGAAATTATTTTGACATGAGCATACTATCTAGTACCAAATAAGCATGCTTTTTAGTAGCATGTGTATCTGTAGCTAAACAGCCGGTTACTCGAGCGCCTCAAATGATTCTGAGTCGAGCGCAGATCATCTGCAAAATTAATAAATAAATGGTTAAATCGTGTGACAAGGGAACATTTTTGAACGTACTCGTATAACGTGTAAGTGGGCTATGACCCTAACACTCCTCAACACTCACCAGTAAACCACTACAAACACACACACAAACAAACACATGTACAAACACGCGCATACAAATTTATTTTTACTACCTCGTTAATTGATTCCTACTCTAATGGCTGGTACATTAATTACTCCGTAGTACGGAACCCTCCTCCAGCCGACTGCGCACGCGCATATTTAATTATAGTTTTTTATTATTTTCCTATAAAAGTCTGCAAGGGGAATAAAATAGCGGGGATACTCGTAGTTATATCTGACAGACACTGGGTTAGGTTAATAAATTCATTATTATAGTTATTTTAGTCATTAATTATTTTGCAACAACTATTATTTTAGCGGTGTTTCAAAAACATTTTCTTTTTGGTTCATCTTTCTTTATTATCAAAAAAAAGTAAATAAAAATATTCATCATCAGTCCTAAAACTGTAATAAATAGATAAATGTTCATTTTGTTACGACCAAATGTAATATTGTAGTAAGCGGAGCTTATCTATGACATAATTTGACGTTTGATATTAAAATCTGACAAGTAAGAATGTCCTAAATTGTTAAATACGGTCTTTTTTTGTTTAATTAGCATTTGAGTGCCTAATCGAGCTTCTTGCCTAAATTCTGAAACTCTACTTGAATAGTGATTTATTTATTTGTTTATTTAAATATTTTACTTAAATATTTAATTAATTATAATTATAATTATTTTACTTAAATATTTGGAAACTACTTATTTGTTCACTATTCGGGTATCATTCATATATTATGTGATGTTTCTTTGAATGCTAAGAATTGATAAATCGATATCAAACACATTCAAACATACATCTGTGCTACCAACCGTGTAGGTAATATTTTTTTACGAATTTTAAATATTCATTTACCAGTATTCTTCCAGTAAATCCTATGTTTAGCTACTTTGTTGCATCTATACAGTTACTGGCAAACTTAGGCTAAGTATTATCAGTCATCTGGTTACCGTATCACAAGCATTATGGTCTATAAATACGGGCCTTCTTAGTGTATAATGCATTTTGGATTGATATGTGCAAATCTAAGAAAAAGATGAATCATAAAATAGGTAATAAATATTTATAGGTGGATAAGTGTTAATTTGCAATGCGATGTGAATAAAAAAATATTATACAAAGTTCAGGGAAGTTGGAGCAGCGGTTTTGAAATGGTAAACCGGATATTTCTAGAATTTGAGTAATTTGATATCATTGGATTTATTTAAAAGAAAAAACTATTAACTTAATATCCTGTGCATCGAAACAAAAGGTAACAAAAGAAAAAAAAAACGATGTATCAATGTAGGCAATGTTTTCATGTTCATTACAACTAGTAGCTATAACTCTATTAATTTATATCTATCGTTAAACTGCACTGTAAATGAGATGATAATATCATATTTATTACAAGCTATTAAGTGTTTTATAGTTAAAACGTGTTTAATTTCATGTGTCTCTTGTACCATTATATTCATATGATAATTTATTATTTTGCTTTGTGCATATAACAGGACATAGCTAAGCGGAATAATTTGAAAAACGTGATACACCTTCTTAAACTCTTTACCGTTACACTAAAATGTCACTAAACTATATTCTATTTTTAAATAATGTTCTCTACAGTAGCGGATTTTGAAAGAGCTAATTTTCGTTGTGAAATTCATTTCAACACTTGATTTAAATACAATGAAAGTCTGTTTTATTTTTGGGTTTTATTGAAACGTCAAAAATGACAACTTCTGTCAATTCGTCACAGGATGTCCACTTCTAGACCCTCATAGATCTCTAGCCCTTTGGCCTAAAAACTCTGTCAACAGAGTTGGTCACTTCCTTTTATGACAGAACGAACGATAGATCTCCAGTTGTTTGGATTTTTCAGAATCATCACATCACTCTCTTTCATAATCTTTATGCACTACGTCCCTGCATCTTGTCTTTAGTCTGTCGCTAGACCAGCGACTAAGAATGGAGAGTCGTAGTGATCAAATCTTCCAGTTATTGATTTTAAATTATATTATATTTTAAAACCTTACAAAGTTATTATCGTATCTCAGTTTATCTGTACATGCATTTTAGTCATGGCACATCGTAAATATTTATTTTAGTGCTGACACTATTGTTCTGCTGAGCATTGTGACTATTGACATGTTTCTTTTTGTTTTAAAAGTGTAATAAACTTCATTATGTACCAGAGCTGAAATTCTTGATACTTACTTACTTTAATTTTTTTTTCTACTATACTTACAAATAATTATGTACTTTTCAGATTAAGTCAAAGAGTGTGTGTGAAATCGTAATATTACTTATTAATTTACTCCGTCACACGATCCATGAGATGACTTCTGCATTAAATTTTTCTTTCAGAAAAACTCAGGCCTTTAAATCTTTATGAATTAGATGATTTACACAGCGTCAGGAGGCAATCTGTGCCTACACTTAACGGGACCCTGTAGTGCCTGGGACATTGTTGAGATGATATAGGCTTGCCCAGCACCTAAACCATCATCTCAGCTTAGCCGGCCATATCCAGAAGAAAGTCAATAGTCAATACGTGTAGGGCTAACTAGCCGCGGGATTCCTCACGATGTTTACCTTCATCGTCAAACTTTTCGGTCTATTATGCCCGGCAGAAAAAGTACTAAACGTAACCATATGGTTATATCATAATGGTTACGTTTCACGGGTATTACCAGTGAAAATGTATCATCTAGGAAGTGCTAGCACAGCTATCGAAATTATATACAGTGTCAATGTCTAAATAAAACCGATAAGAGAATGTCTGCCAGGAAAACTACTTCAAGGTTTGTCTCCAAGGTCGCATCCATGGCCTTGTATGAAAGGAAGACCGATTGTGCATGGAATGACTCATTGTTTACCAAAACCCTTTATTCTATTAGGTACGTACTTGACATTGGATAAAGGTATAATAAAATCAGCCAAGGGCGAGTCGGAGTCGTGCATAAAGGGTTCCGAACTATTATTTCATATATCACGCTTGAAATTCTCAAGCGTTATGTTGTAGTTATTCATTGAGCGAAAAAATCATATTTGTTGTAACCTACATTAATTTTTATTTTATTGTTTTTTAGTTTCAACAGAAATACATACCTAATCTGTGAAAATTTCAACTGTCTAGATATCACGGTTCATGAGATACAGTCTGGTGCAGACAGACGGACGGGAAGCGGAGTCTCAGTAATAGGCCCCGTGTTTTTACCCTTTGGGTACGGAATACTAATAAATAGTACCTACGTACTTCAATAATTACCACAAAATAAATAATAAACAGAACCCCCACCTATCCAAGGCATACTAACTAATAATAGAGTTCGTGCGTAAGTACGTGTGACTCTATAAGAAGGTAGATATTAGAAAAAAGCTTTCTTAAAAGTTACATTATTATACAATAGGTTAGGCTTCGATACGATACAGTAGGTTAGGCGAGAGATAAAACACAACGTTCTATGACCTCATGTTCTACATCAAATATGACCTATTCATATTACAACACTGCAATTTGAAGGATTCTAACAAAGTATACTCAGCGGCACAAATTAACCGTCCACCTTGTTTTAAGTTATCAGGGTAGTTTTGAATGATATTAACAATGTCTAGTGTGAATGTTTTTTGTACTGAAATATCTTTCACACTTACGTTTTTAAGTAATGTATGTTTCTAACTTACAATTTGCGATAAAATCAAAACTTGCTACCTAAAACAGGTGGGCCGTTAATTTTGTCGCTGAGTATACCTAGTTCAAAACATTGTTAAAATCACGCTTATATCACTCAATGTCACTGTGAATCACTTTCTAATGGCCGCATACAAACCATAGTGTTGGACGTCATTGACACACATACGGTCATGTAATGATGTATCTTCTGCTATGGTATTCTGGTAATATCACGAAGGTCAATCGTAGAGCGATATCGCTAATCTAATTTTTTATTAACCTCGGTTGTCCTACTGCTAAGCAAAGGTGTCCACAATTCTCTCCAATCATCTCTGTCTTTTGAGACCCTCATGTTATAAATAAATTGAACGCAATATTTTTAACTAACATAAAGAATGATGGGGATCTATGTTCTGCTGTATGAAATTTTTTGGGGGTCTATAAAAAATTGAGGACCTGATGAGGAAAATTATTTGTCACCAAAAATATAGATGTAGTGTGAGTGCAAACTCATCACTTAGCCGTAGCTTGAATAATAATAATTTCATTGTATTAAGACCTAAAGGCTATAGACATATACTCGTATATTTTCTGCCTTTTTCATATGCCTTGGATACTCGTAACGGCTTTTTAAGACCAGCCTTTATTTCCCGTTTTCAAAATTGCTCTACTTTGCATTACTTGTCTTAAGAAATGGTATTCATTGCATTACAAAATCGTAATACATTAGTAAGCATTGATTCTTATCTGTCAGTTCACAAGTGGTATTTACTTTCGATTCTACAATCTTCTGCGACCTTGTTACGACATCGTCCACACATCGCGTTTAGCATTCAAAATAAGTACGTAGAGGTCATTCAACGGAACAAGTAGGTATTTGTTTAGAACAAGTAGGTATTTGTTTATTATGCATCTATGCTTCTATTGTTTTAAACTAGTAATCGCCAGATGCTTCGCTACGCGGTACACAAACCAAACAAAAAAGTGATAAGCTTTGGCATTGAAGATGGTTTTTGAAATTATCAGGTCAAATGTTAAGGTTGTATTAAAATCAGACCGAATGATGCATCAACTTTGTCAAAATTCTTATGAATATAAATCTTCGATCATATATGGACATATAAATCATAAATCAATGGTGTGAAGTGCGCCGCATCACCGCTCCACCAATCCCACCTATGATTCCCTCAGCGTTCTTTTTACGTGGCGCGACTATACGCTGATTTTGTGTTTGGGTCTAAGTGGGTGTCTAGAGTGCAACACTGCTCTATCGTATTCACAAGCAATGAATCATAAGTTTTATTGAAACTAATGTTTCCAGGATGTCCTGTACAAAGTGCCATCTTGTTATTCCGTTTTGAGTTACTTTAAATATCTATCTATTTATTACCTTTAAATGAGCTCCGTAATGTAAATATCTTTATGAACCCAAAAATGAACCTCTTTTTTCATGCTATGACTTTAGAATGGCTAGACTGGTTTAGTTAATTTTGATCTTGAAATACTTATTTTTGGATATTTAGTAAAAGGTGAGATAAACTGTATGTAATTGCAAAAAATATCACGAAAAGATGGCACGGTAAGATCCCCAGGTCATAAATAAATCCTTGGACATTCTAAAAATCGTCATAATGAGTTTATAAAATTGTTTTTACAAACTACATAATTTTACATAACAGTCTGAAACTTGGAAACGGCTCCAACGATTTTCATGAAATTTAGTATGCAGAGGATTTCGGGGGCGATAAATCGATCTAGCTAGGTTCCAGATCTATCCTATTCTTAGAAAATGTCGTTTTATCCGTGTTTTCAGGCTATGAAAACCGGGAAAAGCTGATGTATAATTCTGGGGCACGTTGCGGGTTTATCTCAGTATTTCCTTCAACATTTTCTGGATGTAAATTTCTGAATGAAACCTTTTCTTTTTCAGATTAATAATGCATCTATCGAGTACGTGTTTGGTATGGATGGTGACGTTGGCTGTGCTTAGTGAGTATCGATTTAAATAAATGTCTTTTTATATCTTTTATTTTACCGGGAGACCGTACCAAATACGGGTGTATTACACACCCGTATTTGGTACGGTCTCCCGTATTCTGTCTATTATACGTACTTACTTAAGAAACAAAAGAACAGGGTTCGAATTTAAAAAAAACATATTTAAACATATTTATCTTCGAATCCTCAGGGGCAATCATATCCCTTTAGTATAGATATTTCAAAATGCTCAAAATCCATCATCCTCAAAAACACTTTTATCTACTTAAAAGCTAGCTGACTGTATCGTGTACAGAAACACGTGCTTTTGAAGGCAAAAGCAATTTTTTTTTTTTTTTTTTTGTTATTTTCATCTTGCGATCAGTCTTTTTGACTATAAGCAGATGAGGTGAGTGCTTTTTAGCGTGGAGGGCGCTATTCTACTCCCAGCGGAGCCTGCCCTTTCTTTAGCAAAAATCAGTTTGTTTGATTGTCATGGTCGAAGATGTCACCTCGTTTTTTCAGGCGACGAATAGTTTCCGGAATTGTGAGCTGTCCGGCTAGTTGGTTTGGGTGCTTTGCAAAAGCAAAATAAAAATGTTATTATATTACAATTATTATTGGACTAGGAAGCAAAAAACAATCTTACGTCACTTGGTTTTGATTGTATTGATCGAATCCGGATCTAGGTGTTTTCCAAGCCTTTGAAGTTGTGGTTTTATTCATTTCGTGACCTAGGTACTATAAACTGAGTACCGGGTATTCATGATCTGTTTGTTTGGAATTTATACACTAGCTTTAGTGTAATGCAACCTGCTTTGTTCTCTAAAGTGAGGTTTTTTTAATGGCCAGTCGCAATAAACTATACAGTATATTTGGTTTACGTGACTGTAGGTAGACACATGGCATTACTTACAGTAAATGACAAAAAACTACCAACGGTAAGCAAAACCAAATATAGGCTAGTATGTTAGCTTTGTTGAGGTGAACTGAACATCTTATATTTTTTGTGATTATTGAGATATACGACCTTATTGTCATGTAAACAGAAGCCTTCACCTTTGAATAATCAAAATAATTACACGATTCGAAGTGTTTGCGAATAGTTTTTATGATGATGCCAAATTATTATTGTATTTTATTAACGATAATAAAAACTCATTTTTTGTACTAATTATTCGTAACAATGTTAGAAACGATATGGTACAAAAAGTTTTTAAATTATTTAACTACGAGTAGCCAAAGCCGGATTTAAATAATAAAAAATAAAATTATCCTTAATCGAAGCTTTATCTGGTCCCAAGCTAAGCAACTACATGCTTGTGTTATGAAAACCAAATAATAGAAATTTTTTTTTTGTAAAAACCATTCAAAAAGTTCTTATAAACTATCGCTAAATCCAAAAGCTCTTATTTCGTACACACTAAATGCCAAGTAGCGTGAACTTACTTGCAAACTCTCAGCTCATCTTATTATTATTTTAAGAAGAAACGTAAAGTAATAGATTCTGACTGTTATTGGTTGAACGTAATGTCGTGGATTGTTATAAGCTCTATATAGCTAATGTGTTATCTGAAAGCGTTCGCCCTCTATTAGGTGTCTATGTCTACTGGGTTTTATGTCGATGCTGTGCACACTATCCTCGCGCTTGTGAAACGCGCTGTACAAAAACGCGCTGCGACTGCTCGTTCAAAAAACATAGTGTGCAGGCATTAATGGTTTCTCATAGCTTTAATAAACATAAAATAACTATAACATTGGTAATAGACTATTGCCGTTAGATAAAGATACCGTCACTTACCTACCGTAACGAATATGGTAGTAAAGTTGATGGTCGCTGTAAAATGTGTTACCGGATTTTCCTTTTAGATCATCTTATTCTATAAAAAAAAAGACGTGTGGCACTCGGGGACTGCCGCGGTAAAGCTATTGCATGCCACCTAGAGGCGAGTTGCTGAACTAAAGTGACAGCGTTAGGTTTTTTCGTTACGGAATTTCTGGATTCGGTCTCCACGCTCAAGGCTCGCGATAGAAGCTTTGCAATAGCTCAATATTTTAATGACATTCGAAGCCGTATCGGCCGAACTTCCACAACAGAATTCTTAGAACTACATTTCAACTAGTCGTGTTGATAGCCCACTAAGTAAAATTGTATAGGGGTGGATCGGGGTTGTCGGTAAAAGTCCCGCCTTTATGCAGTTTAACGGTGGACTTGACTGTTACGTACGGGACATGACGGTACCGCTTTTAAACAAACGAATCTTACACCAGGCATGCTTGTGTTGAGAGCGCTTCAAAAATAGGACGAGTCGCGTTTCTGTGAAAGAAATTTAATTTCTTTCAAGCCGCTTCTTTTTAGAAACGAAAAAGTTTGTTTTTCGTAAAAACTATGGGGATTTTTTTCAAAAATGTGTAACTTTGTTCACCTTATATGCAAGTTGTGCAAGTGTTGTAAAATGTGCTACGATCTTGATAGAGGCAAGTTAAATTGTTTGTTTGGCGATATTTGTTTTATAAACAAATCGGTAAACCAAATAGAATAAATAATAATATAGTAGAATAAAAGATGTCTTATCATCGTTATTTTAAATACCTATTTCAAAGATAACAATTAGAGCTAAATGTAGCTAAAAGTTCATTTAGATATTATTTGAAAACATGAGATACACAACGAGAATTGCTCAGACATAATCAAGAGTTTTTGCTCTCATAAAGTAAATCTTGAAAAACTTTGTACGTGCTTGTACAAGCCTCGTCTCATCTCAAGAATCATTAAAGTTAACTTTACAAAAAGTTTGAGGATATTACTTACTCAGACCTTTACATCTTTCACTTGATGATTTATACAGCGTCAGGATGCAATATTTGTCTTAACGGGACACTGTGTAGTGCCTGGGACATTGTTGAGATGGAATATGCTTGCCCAGCACCTAAACCATCCTCTCAGCTAAGCCGGCAATATCCACAGGAAAGACAATGCTCAATGCGTGTGGTGCTGACTAGCCGTGGGTTTCCTTACGATGTTTCCTTCGCCGTTTAAGCTGCTCAAAACTTTTCGAGAAAGTCCATTGTTGCACGGCCGGATTCGATCCCACAACCTTCGGAATGAAAGTACCAATCCACTTGGCCAACACGGCTTAAGGATGTTACAGCATCTACAAATAGTGAAACGTTCTTTAAGATGGGCTTGAACTGGGTCCGTATCAGGCCCTGGATCTGAATATGGTAATTAAAAAACATTTTAATTAATCATAATAATATTATTTCTTACTTGTACGTATTGCTACTAGGCCATGTCAAGGGGGTAGCTAAACGTTTATTTTAAAAGCCAGGGCCCAGGACTGACAATTTAAAATCCTCTGTGCCACTTGCGGTCAACTATTCATTGTGACCACTCAGAACGTTGCTGAACTTAGATATCAAAAACGTATAACCAAGATTTGATACGAGTGTGAACTGTCTGTCTGTCCTCAATCGAAGCCAGTTTAGTGTTTGGAGCAGTTACGCAAATATATTGTTTCCAATAACTTTATAAACGAACGAAATCTAAGTTATTGTCAGAGTTGAATCATGGGAAAATTTTAAAAGGATGGTCGCAGACGCGCAATTTTTAAATCATCTATATTGTGTTGTTGATGAAAAATTAAGACCTTTTGATTTTAGAAATTAATAAGTTATTGCAACAGAATGTAAATAAAATGTAATTTAATGATCGATTAATCAATAATGTTTTCTTAGTAGACATTTTGCGAATTAATAAGCTTTTGTATGACCAGAGACTCGTCAAAAGCTGTAATCCTACTTTTACTAGTCGTAGTAATAATTATTGTTTTAAATAATTTAAATCTCAACTGAACGAGACTCATAGTCTCGTTCAATAGCAAAATCGACATAAGTCCATACAACAACATACTACTTGCAACATCTCCATGTATGACTTGTATGAGCAACTAAAGTGGCCCGTGTATATTTCAAATCTGTTCTAAATTTGAGCTTCGCAATCTTTCACCAGGCTGTGAAGTTGTGAAGTTTCTTCAGATAACTTCACAGGAAATAATTGAATTAAATCCTAAACAAGTTTTCAACAATTGCTAGCAAACTGAAGACGTCGTAGTTCACGTGCACTTGATAAAGTTTTTCATTCTCCAAAAAGGATGCCTATTAGTAAAGTTACATTGAAAAAGTTTAGATTGTGTAATTTTCTTGAAATTCGAATAGTATTAAAATATCCTTGTATTACATTATATATTTACACCTAACAGTTACATAACCTAATTTTTCATTGCCAGCTGCTATTAGTTTCTTTCAAGGCGCTACCACATTGCTCTCAATAACAGTCTTTAGTTAGTTGCAAATTGCAATCATCGTCTGCAAAGTCACTGATCGCCGTAAAATTTCAAAATTCTGAAAGAATGGCATTTTAAACTCGACATTTCAACGCCTGTTAAAATAAGCAAGTATAAAACTGTGAACAAAATAGTTCACAGTTTTATAATTTTAAATTATAAAAATAGCTTTAGAAATAGCGCAATTTTCAACAGATTTATCTTACTTCAGTATTATTAGAAGTTCGTTTCTGAGATAAAGATAAACGTTCACAGATAAAAAGACTCAACTGACAGGGTCCTCATTTACAATTCAAATACATGTAATGATACCCTGAAGACCGTTCAGAGGATATTTGGATGATTTATGACAATTTATGGCAGGAAATCTCGATTAGGATGTTTTTTCAATAAAGTCTGTCTAAGATTTTGTAAATGTAAAATCGAGTGAAGGAATTTTCTTTACCTTTTATATAAATATACGAATTTGATGTTTGATGATTTTCAGAATAATGTTTATTGATAACAAAGTATTTAACGAATAAAGTCTAGAGCTATTCACATTCGGATTTAAAACAATATGGGAAAATATCAAATGTTTTATCTTGTTACAGATATTAATGGAATCCAGGCACAATCAGCACCCGTCACTATAGAAGCAACTACAGAAGAACTTCTAGAAACTACTATAGACAACGAAGAAACCACATTCACACCAGATGTAACAGAATTTCATATTGGTAGATCGGGCAAAGTTTTAGAAGGAAACGATAAAAACGCAACGGCTAAAACAGTTAAAATAGAAGAAATCAATCCAAATGAAACTCCAGCAAAGAAACAGACACTTAAACCTCTAGAAAGTGCATCTAAAGTTATCCTCCCAGTAAACGTTAACCCTGTGAATGAAATAATTAAACCAAACAAAAGCACTCCCATTTCAACAAAGCACAGAGTCAAAGAACTTGAAATTGATGATATCAAAACATTGATAGAGAAAAACGTTCATAATAAGAACAATATAAGAGCGCATGTGCAATACGATGAGGTAACAGGCGAATTGATTGGTGGAGACCATCCTTGTCATAGAGAATGTAGAGAAGGAGAAGATCCTATGATATGTTACTACCATTTTAACCTTGAATGGTATCAGACTATGAGTAAAGCTTGTTACAATTGTCCGTTTAATGATACTGATTGTTCAAGACCGGATTGCATACCAGCAGATGGAATGAACAGGCCACTTAATGTTGTAAATAGAAAAATGCCTGGACCAGCGATTGAGGTTGGTACATTGTTTTGCTACTTTAAGACGATAATGTGTTAGTTTATGTGACAGTTTTTTCTCAGTTAAGGTACACAGTTACACACATAATATTCTGTTAATACATCTTACATACATGTCACACATACACGTAAGAGGAAACTGGGGATCCTGTCTGACTCATTATCTTTCAATCCATTTATTCTTATTGCATACCTTAATGTATCATGGAGTAATTACATTCTAAAAGTCATAATATTTGTCAGAGTTTGTACACCTAGACGCTTAAAAAGTGAAAATCTAAATTATGAAACGTAGTTTCTGTTTGTGTATTTTACAAGACCACAATCAGCAAACATAATTAATTAAAAATGAGGATTTCGTTTCGTTTATCTCGTAAAAATAAACTTTTCGCCGTGCTGTTAATTTATATTTGGGTAATATTTACTTACGTAGGCTTAATTTTTTGTACCTTTTCCCACTCATTTTACGAGCTTAAATTAATAAATATTTTAGTAAATGTTTATAGGAAGTAATTAAAAGGCTAAGGCATATTTTGGCATGAATTTGTTACAGTAAAATATTTAATGAAATTCGAAAAGGAACATTAAAATCGTCTACTCGTATTTTGAACTCCCTTTGGACCATCCTTTTTAAATTTGTAAAAAAGAATAATACCTATCATTTATCATTATACATATCATTTATATATAAATGATTAATTCATTTAAACGAATTGTGTTTTTAAGTAACCATTAAGCTTCTAAAACTATTTTAATACAGTGTCAGGAGACTCAGTAGGCAATCTTTACCTACATTATATGTACAGTACATATTTTTACATTAAATTACCATACAAGTTTCATCAAGTATCATCAGTATTAATATAAAACCCCCTCAGGTGTGCCAACATGACCGAGTGATCGTGGATGTGGAAAATGACCTGATGACGGAAGGAACCACAGTGCATTGGCATGGACAGCATCAGAGAGGCACTCCTTTCATGGACGGAACACCTTACGTGACGCAGTGTCCAATCTTACCGGAGACTACTTTTAGGTAAGTCTCAAAATGAAAATATGTCATACAGGATACTTCTAAGACATAAAACCAAAGGGCTTGTGCTTACCTGGACAGTGGATAAATATAGCAATCCAAGAGGTAACGACTTTAAAAGCCAGGATCATTATTATCGTGCTTTCCGAAGCACGGTAGCGTTATAAACACTTTGATTTATCTCGTCTTTTGCGTTATCTCGTTTTATGTTTAAAATGTTCAAAACCATGATAGTTTAAAAAGTTTTAACGGAAGCGTTAGTTATTAATGCCACTTGTGGTCACCCATCCAAAGTGATCGCTCAGAACGTTGCTTAACTTCGAATGTTGCTGATACCGATGTATTTTCTTCCCAGGTACCAGTTCAACGCAACTCACTCCGGCACTCACTTCTGGCACTCGCACTCTGGTATGCAGAGGGCTGACGGCGCGGCCGGTGCCTTCATCATCAGGAAACCAAAGTCTCAGGACCCTCATGGACGACTCTATGATTATGATAGGTCAGTTCCTTCAAAGTTGTACCTACAAACTCAAATTTAAAAAGAATCACTTATTTTTCAATAACGGCCGGTTCCTATAAGCAACTAACGTACAGCAAATTATGTCAAGTTTATTTCAATAAAAGTTTCATTTTTTGAAGTACTTAGAATCCCCTAGTCTTAAGAACGTGACTTGTTTTTAAAACTTGGGGATTCTATTGCCTGTTCCAACGCGACTCCACCCAAGACCTGTATAAATTGATCTCTCACTACATACATTTTTGTTCACAGATCAGACCACGTTATGATAGTCACCGACTGGATCCACGAACTGTCAGTTGGCATGTTCACTGACCACCACCATTCGAGGGGAGACAACAAGCCACCAACTCTGCTCATCAATGGAGTCGGGAGATTCAAAGTCTTTAACAATGATACAGAGAAACCAAAGTATATGAAGGCTGCTAGGTTCAATGTTGAGCAGGTAAGATACAGCATTTCATGTTTGTGTGATGTGCGTGATTTTAGGCTTTGGTGTCTAGTATGAGTATGCTGTTAGAGGAATAAAATCTATCTTACTCTAAGATAATTAAAAAAAAAGACGTGTGGCACTCGGGGACTGCCGCGGTAAAGCTATTGCATGCCACCTAGAGGCGAGTTGCTGAACTAAAGTGACAGCGTTAGGTTTTTTCGTTACGGAATTTCTGCATTCGGTCTCTACGCCAAGGTCCGCGATAGAAGCTATGCAATTAATAGCTTAAAAATTTACACTAAAACAAGTAGTAGTTTTGGTTTTGCTTACTGTCGGTTGGTGTTTAAACATTTTGTGTGGAAGAAATATCAAACATTTACCAGCAGTAAGCAAAATCAAAGGATATTGATACTGGCGGTTATAGAATAGGAACTAAGATCTCAAAAGTAAATTACACATTTGCAAAATAAAATCCAAACCTAAGTTTTTTCAATTTTGAACTCTATTTCAGGGATATAAATATCGTTTCCGCGTGATAAACGCCGAGTTCCTCAACTGCCCTATCGAGCTGTCGGTCGATGGTCACAACATCACCGTCATCGCCTCTGATGGATACGACTTGGAGCCTATTACTGGTAAGATATAATTTTTTACTAAAATCCGACTAAATAAATGCCTTATAATGTTTAAAAAGTTTTTACTATGGCTGGATGGATGGATGTGTGTTTGTTACTCTTTCACGGAGTCTTAATGGAGGCCATTTAGGCCGCCTAAAAACTCCGGTCGAACTCTTTCACGCGAAAACAATTGAGCGTAATTTTATTGAAATTTGGCACCAGAATGCCTTATAACCTGGATTAACATATAGGCTACTTTTGATAACGGTATTCAATCGGGGACGGGAGCTATTTGCGGGTAGCGCCGCGGAACACAGCTAGTGTTTGATATGAGCCTATGAATAACAAGGTTTGTGGTAAATTAAATATTTAACGAATGCCGACGGGTGCATGAAAAATGTAGCATCATAACTAGATTTTATGGTTCAACCACGAAATTACTCTTAAAATACTCAACTCGATAAAAATAGAGTAAAATTTTGAGAGTCTAGAAACCAACATTGACCACAAAGATGAAAACATGAATTTATTTATTTTACTTGCATTTTATTTTCTCTATCACATGAAAACTGTAAAACCACTTAAGTTTTAAAGCCTGCATAACTTTTAATTACAAACGTTACGGAATACAACAGTCAATGCTCCCGTTGAAAATAAAAAATGAAATAAACTTAATTGAAACTCTTGCTGTCTCGTTATGGAATGAAAACATCATTCGCTGATTCTCATAGGCTTTGCTAGGGCTGCCACATATTTATGCAAATTATGATTTATTGCTTTCACGAATGCTTTTAAATAAATAAATAAATATTTTTAGATATTTCACACAGCGTCATCTAGTCACAAGCTTAGCAATTTAATTCTTGTGTTATGGTAATCAGAATTACTGATATACTAATTAAATACAACAATAAAAAAACATTGTAAATTATACCGTTTGTACGTTAATATCTTTAAATAAATATAATAATACAAGCATACGCCCGCGACTTGCTTTGGCTACTTTTTACTCAGGTAAATACAGATAAAAATTCTACTAATAACAATAAAACAAACGTTTGTATGTATTAATGTAAAGATGTTTGATACTCGTTCACGCAAAAACGTATGAACGGATATAGCTGAAACTTGGAGGTAAGGTAGTTTATATCCTGGTATAACACGCAAGCAAAGCCACGGGTACGCATAGTAGTAAAAGTGTAACCAAGTTTTATTAAGTGCCATCCCTACTCGGACAATAAAATCAACGCCCGAAGAAAGCAATGCGAATGACAATTATTTGCACAGTTCCAGGGATTGTAACTTAAGGGAAACAATGATATTTTACTCTGCGATTTTTTAAATTAATTATGGCATTTCGACTGCGAAATTGTGGCTCTTTTCAGCATTTTCAACTTGAGACGAATTATATGGTAGTGCCCAGTGAGCGTAGCGAGCTCTTCTTTTTGTAAACCTCTGAAGCTTATAATCCGTATAAATAATGTAATTAAGTAGTCTAACAATTACGTGATAATAAAGTCCTGCTTCATAGTTTTTGTTTAAGAGGCTATGCACTCCATGTTTTTTGAGGGAAGCTTGAATTAATACAAACGCGATATAGACGCACAGCGAAAGCAAGCGAGTCGGTAAGCTGTAAGAGCCTATTTGTATCTAATTTGTATTGAAAAGTGTATGCGTGTCTGTCTGTTTGTAAGTCTTTCACGGCAAAACGAAGCAATGAATTAACGTGATTTTTTGAGTGGTGATAGTTGAAGGGTAGAGAGTGACATAGGCTACGTATCATCCCGATATTCCCACGGGGACGGGACTAGTTATAGGCTATATTTTATAACGGTAGTTTCATCAGTACACCCGTGCAAAGCTGCTTCTTTAATGTAATGAGATTTTAATGTTTCATATTTGTTACAGCTACATCACTTGTAACGTACGCCGGGGAGCGTTACGACTTTATATTGGAGGCGAACGCTGAGATAGACAATTACTGGATAAGATACCGTGGACTCATGGACTGTGATGAAATGTAAGCATCTAAAGTACATAATATCAGAGGACAAACAATTATATAGTGGCAGAAACAATTGAAGGCATAGGCCTTCAATTGTTTCTGCCACTAAGTCTAACACGTCTAATCAATGGCCTGCTAGCAACCCATTTTTGAACGCCTAAAAATATCCGAGAGTCTTAAAAATAAATTGCGTTTTCAGTTTATACAGTACGGGGTTGACCAAGTCAACTTCATGGAACGTTAAATTCTTTGAGCGCTATCTGTTTTTGCTTTGATGTATCTGCAGACATGTAGTGATGTCTCACGATTACGATATGTTTTTTTTGTTTATAGATTCACAATGGCTAAGCAAGTCGGTGTCCTGCATTATGAAGGGGCGATGGAATCGGAGCCACCTGGTGATCCAACGTGGCACGAACTGCATAACGAAGGATTGGTAAGTTGATTTAAATTACCTCACTATTTATTCGTAGAAGAAGACATGGACTTAGTATAGTACCCACCTGGATACGCAATTGGGGAATTCAAAGTTACACAGTAAATTACCATAGGTCCCTCATGGAGAAAACCTCTTAGGAACAATAAAAGTAATGCTTTGTCTCTTTTTTACACAACACGGAATATTTTTTTGTGGCTGATAAGGGACATGTAGCAATTTATACTGTTATTTTATGGAATAGAGCGCTTCTAACGCGATCTTAAGCCATGTTCGAAGTAGTCACATCTCTCATTAGTGACTGCCAGTGGGTTACCAGCACTTTCGTGCTTTGAACTCCGTGTTACAATGGTTCCAACTTTTGAAGTATACGAGTACATGACGAAGGCCTTTAGGGGCCTAAGAACTTTGTAGAATTAACCACTAGCTATTCATGTTTTATTTCAGCAACTAAATGCCCTGAACAAAGGCGAGGAAGAAGATGAGACTATTAGCGTGGCTGAGATGAGATCTCTTGAAGGCTGGGACGAGAGCTTGAAAGAAGTGGCAGATTATCAGTTCTATGTAGCTTATGACTTTTACGCGAAGAACAACTCGCATTTCCATCGGTCCCCTTACTACGGGTATTACCAAGGTATGTCATTGTCCCTTATTTATCAAAACAGTTAAAAATCTTTTGTTTTCGTTTTAGAGACTGTTCTTTTTGAATGTTTTCCTTATACTTCGGAACTCTATGTGCGCCATAATATAATAATAAAGTTCTGTAGTCCATTATTAAACATTAAGGTTCCTCCTTAAAGACTAACTAGTTCCAAACGCAATTAAAGATCAAAATCACTGCTTAATCATCCCCCTCTTTTCAGTTCCCGCAAAATCAAACCGACTATACACACCACAACTGAACCACATAAGTATGAAGATGCCGTCCAGTCCGCTCCTCATAACCAGACCATCACCAGAAAACTTCTGCAACTCCTCAAGCATCGACGACAACTGCCGCGCTGGTTACTGCGAGTGTTCTCACGTTTTATCCGTCAAACTGAACTCAGTTGTCGAAGTTGTGATACTAGATGAAGGAGTAACATTCGACGCAAATCACCCCTTTCACCTCCACGGGCATTCATTCCGAGTTGTCGGACTTAGACGGCTCGGAACAGAGACTACTATAGAAGAGATCCAAGCATATGACAGAGCTGGTCTTTTGAAACGTAACCTCAAAAATGCTCCTATCAAAGATACTGTAACTGTACCCGACGGTGGGTATACAGTTATACGCTTCAAAGCTGACAACCCTGGTTATTGGTTGTTCCATTGTCATATAGAATTCCATGTTGAAATTGGCATGGCTTTAGTCTTCAAAGTCGGAGAGCATAAAGACATGCCGGCTGTGCCGAAAGACTTTCCAAGATGTGGCAGTTATTTACCAGATAATATGCTGGAACTAGCAACGCCTACTACGGAGAAACCTAAGACGGATTCTCACATATCCATATCTCATTGGTGGCCAGTTGTGGTCGTCAATAATAACTCTTCCTCGTCAGCTGTGACTTTATCTGTCTCGTTATTCGTAGTTTTATGTAGTTTATGTATATTAAAGTTTAATGGAACGTAGTTCATGTTATACGTATCAAATACGAATTTGTACTTACTAAGTTAATTTATATTACGATTGGCGTGAATGTTTTTTTCTTGGACATGTCTGATTGTGATTGTTAAAGTCGAGCTTTTTATGTTACATTTTTATCCAAGCCCTAGACTTTTCTGAAATTTTATGCAGCTTCATTTTGTTAATAGGTATTTTAATTTAGAAAATATGTTTTTTTATATTGGGTTGTTCCAAATATAACAAGTTATACTGTCAAATTAGATGGACGTTAGCATTTTACAAATGGAAACAAATAGTATTTATAAATATTATTAGGACTTAATCGCGCATTGAAATAATTTTATTTACCTCGACGTTTCGATGACGTCACAGTCACCGTGGTCAAGAGTAGACTACGTCCCGATAATATTTATCAATATGTTTCTAAGTCGCGAAAGTTTAAAAAATTTCAAATTGTGTTGGTTACGAAATATCAAACGCTGTAATAGACATCTTAGTAGTTGAATCTTTTGTGTATCATGGCTTTGATTTCCAGGTTAAATATTTAAGTGATGGAGATTGTGAGATGAAGATTTTTGTTCTATGTATGCAATATTTTAAGAAAGAATTTAGTATTTTTACAAAAATAGCATAATAAGTTGTATAAGCTTGTGCTCATGAGTTTTATTGGCGCTGTGTTAAAAGTACCACCAATATTATTTATTTGTAGAATAATATGCGTTAAATATTGTTATTTACCCAAACTTTTAAAATTGTATTACTTCTTCTTATATAAAAAAAATATATTATTCGCCTGACTCGCTGAAACTTGAGAATGGTTGGACCGATTCGGCTAATAATTTTGAAATAACTGTGGAAGATGAGCCCTCATCTTTGAATGGCGAGAAAAAAAATGCAAATAAGAACACACGAAAAATAAACTAGGTATGTCGGTGACAAAATTTGCCGGGTCAGTGAGTTATTACTGATGCAATGAACAAACATTCAGCTTTGTGAAGTATGTCATTTTTCATGATGATTATTTTGATGAGTAACGTTCAATAGAGTGGGCCGCTCACATCACCAATGATTATGATTATTATTATTGGTAATACCCATGATTTTCTAATCATCATCATCATCATTGTCAGCTTGTTCGTTAGCCTTATTCCATAACTACCAAACATAATTCTAGGCTACTTTGAATTTCCTTTAGTCCAGGACTGAATTTGAAATAAATAAAAAAAAACCTAAATTGGAGTAAATAGGGGTTACCTTAAAGTATTGTTACTCTCCGTAAGATTATAAAAAACACACTTTCATACTGTACCAAAGTTTTAAGAGCAAAAATATCAATGCTTACCTCTCGTTGTAGGTATTTTTGAAATCTGTTTGTTTTAAAATTCCTGTTTGTATTTTCCAAAGATATGACAAATTTTTTATTGTGAGTCAAGGCCTATTGCTAAGGTTTTGCGTCAAGCGACTTTCTCATCGAGGAAAACCTCCGAAATCAATTCAGAGGCAAATACCAAATAGGCATGTATATCGATCGTCATTAGATATTTGTTCCGTGTCTGGGTGTTTTCTATCTATAATAATATGTATGTATTTACAAAAAAAAAATGTATCTAAGTATTATATCAGTCATCTGGTTACCATAACACAAGCATTAAGTTGCTTAGCTTGGGACTAGATGACGCTATGTGGAATGTCCCGGGATATTTATTTATTTATTTATTAGAATTGGCCACTTGCTACTAACGAACGATGTATATCGATAGGTTTTTGACAATGTACTTTTAAATGAACTAGTTAACCGTTGTGTTGTGATGCAATTCTTTGGCGGTATCTTTTTTATATTGAACATTGAGGTCCCATCGTTAGAACTAGATTATTTAGGGTGTCTTTCCACCAGAAATGTGCTATGTAACGTAATGAGTGGATCAGACGCATCCATTAGCAACGTAGCGTACCACATCTCTGGTGAAGGCACCCTTAGACCTTAAAATTATCTAAATATTTTTAAATATCCAACTTGTGCCAATACTTTGTGCGTTTTTAGCTTTACAGTGGCGGTGATTCGGTGTGGAACTGACTGATTAAAAATTCCTAAATTCGAAAGCTCTTATTTCGTTTACTAATGTTAATTTTTAATTAGTCAGTGCCACACTAAATCACCGCCAATTTGTGTCTATGCAGACGATTTCATTTATTTTTTATTATTCTTGAGATTGTTCATCTGTGATTTCGCCAAATTATAACATTTTAAATGTTCCCTTCGCGAATTATTGTTTAATGTCGCTGTGATTGTGATATTATATAGTTAAGTTAGTTTGTAATTATGTAAGCATATTTTTAAACGCAAAGTACATAATGAATGCAATATAACAATTTGTTTTATTTTCCTGAAGTATAAACAGTTGGCGTTCCTTCAGTTTTTCGATGAAATGGTCCAAATTGGAGGATATCTAACGATGGATGAAGTGGCTCTTAAATTAAACGGAATCGATAAATGCCATATCTAAAAAAATATTGTGCTCATCCCGAACTATGTACCTATATTATGTAGTTTTTATAAAAGAAACAACGAAAGAAATAAAGAAAAAATGTTTATTTCGTAGGACCTCAAGGATCACTCAAAAACGTACAGTCTTATAAGCTAGCTGACTCTATACAAGACATAAGTTTGTTATATTTTCCTTTTAGGGTTTGGTAACCCCCAAGACACGGAGTTTTGAAGTTGCTCTTTAGATAGCATTACTTCCTACGAACTGAGCACCTTTTGAGATATTTAATTGGAAATGGCCTGAAATGATAAGACAATCTATAATTGTTTATTCATTTTATCGATAGGAAAGTGTACGTGCATGTTTTTAGGATAATTATACACTCTATTTATCTTTAATAAACAGTTGTTACTCAATTAGTTAGCTGCGCCCCGCGGTGTCGCTCGAGGCTAACGAAGTACCTAAGTCCAGCATAATTTAATTTGTCCTTCTGTAACAGTAGGTATAAATTCTGTGAGCTCTTTGATTATTATCTTTAACATTGTTCTATTCTAAATGATTTATTCGGCGTCAAAAGGTAACCTTCGTCTAAATCTTGAAAACGTACTGGCTAGGGCCTGGTTTTTGATTGAGAAGGGTTGCTGGGAAATTTCACCGGAAACGGAAGAAAATTTACCAAAAGTATATGTTTGCAAGGTAATAAAATAGTTTTTGTAATAGTTATATTTTATTGAAAACAACAACTTTTGTAAATTAATTTAAAAGATTAATAATTATCTATTAAATTAATTTACAAAAGTTGAATTTATTCATCTACAAAGGTTATTAAAAATGAACATTGTGTTCCCAATTTTTGGAAATTATGTAAGTTTATTATATAGAAGTTTTATTTTGTTCATTTAAAACAAGTACTTAATTTTATGAAAGCAAGATATAGATTTTTGTGTAATATGCATGCCAGTGGTGCAAAATTTTGTAATTTATAAAAAAAATATACATACCTATACAATTTAAATTAAATAATTGTTAAACATGTAAAAAGCTAGATATACAGACATCAAATTCAACCAACTATAAAGTGAAGAAGGAGGATAATTATAAATTACAAATAACGTGTATTGGAGTTTAGAATTCCTACTGTACCTAATAATTACTCATTTATTTACCTATTAAAAACATCAACAGGTATGCGTAAAATATGACGACAAAATAACTTTTTCAAAATTGAATCATTTAGCAGCAGACAATAGAATCACTTAACATGTACTCGTGAGGCCTATTGATTTTTCTTTCTTTATGAAGTAAAATTAAAAAAATATAATTATTAACTGATTTGAATTTCACAAAAACAGTTTTCTCCAATATTTAGGTATATTCCTGTTCAACGTACACCTATGTAACAGATTCCATCTTTATCAGCTCACCCGCTCTTTCAAACAGAAAAGAATTTTCTAAATCAGTTGACTATTGACAGAATTCAATAGGTAGTACTATTGACAGAATAGGTAAATGTACTTACCATAATAAACGTAGTAACTTCAACCGTTTTGAAGTTCAAAGAGAAAAACAAAAGAGTCATACGCAACGTCACAGCCTACGTCTTTCGGTTTAAAAAAGCCCCAAATGAAAGCCCTCCATTTAATTACCAACACGGTACTTAATTACTATTATTTCCTTATTACATCGGGTAAGTAATTTACCATGTTTTTCATGTTACGTCACTTTACACGTGTATACGTGACCTAGGAGTCTTTAGGGGTAGTCATAGTTACCTATTACAACTGTTTATATAGGCGGTAAACAGTATTAGGATTTCAATTAAGGCTTGACGCTTCTTGAATTAAGTTCGTGAATTAGTGTTTTGTGGATAAAAAAAATGTAAGTTCTTGATAATTATTCTGTTTTTGAAAAACGCAACATTGTGTTTGTAAGGCTATTAATTACTACACATATTTTTTAATTGATGATGACTGTCCTTAATTTTTTGAGGACATTTGCCTAGTTTCTAGTTCATTATTTTTAAGATATTTTAATTTAGCATTTGAAGTTATTTGTTAAAGTTAAAAGCAAAATAACCTGATTAAGCATTCGTATTTTACAAATACCCACTATTTGCTTTTTACGAAATTGATTAAAGCTTAAATTTAAAAAATTTCTTAAAATTCAGTAAATGGAAACAAAATTTGATGTTACGAACTAAAACGTAGTGTTTACTTTGTGATTAGGACTATTAGGTATAAATAATTAAAAATAATCAATTAGTTATCAGCTTATCTAGAACAATATGAGTAGAATAACACTAAATTGAAAGATAAACAAACATAGTACCTACATAGGTACTTAACGTACTTTCCCTTCAAGTAGGCACAAAAGAGGTTGATAAAATCGTTTAATTTTATTAACATGTAATTTTACAAGATAGTTATCTATACTTATCTATACTTTAATATTATAAAGAGGTAAAATTTGTTTGTTTGTTTGTTTGATGGAAGTAATCTCCGAACTATGTCCGGGTGGTTATAGGCTATATTTTATACCGGTAGCTTCATTAGTGTACCCGTGCGAAGCCGGGACGTGCTGCTAGTAATGCAATAAAGGAACTAGATTAACATCAATCAGTAAATTATAATTATATTTTAATTAATAATTCAACTTAAAACAATGTCTACCGCTCTATGTATACAGTTGTGATAATTATTTCATTTTCCATTATTTTATTTTTTTAAACAATGACAATATTCAGAATTTCTTTCTTACCTTAAAAACTAATAATTAGCTACTGTTGTTTCAGTTAAATCAAAGAATTATAGTTATCTATTTACTAGTAGTAAGTAGTTGGCACGTGTCGGTCGATTGCTACTTTTTTTAAGCTATTGCATAGCTTCCATCGCGGGCCTTGAGCGCGGAGACCGAATCCAGAAATTCCGTAACGAAAAAAGCTAACGCTTGTCACTTTAGTTCACCAACTCGCCTCTAGGTGGTATGCAATAGCTTTACCGCGGCAGTCCCCGAGTGCCACACGTCTTTTTATCCCGCTGTCACCAATTATTTTAAGTAAAATTTTGGGTGCGTCTTGCACAAGACAAAATATATATTTTAATACTATAATCGCGTAGTTTAAAATATCAAATCATAATCGTACATATACTATGTAGGTGTATAGATTTATTATTTCATAAATTAGGGATCTTTTCAAATTGAAATGCATTTTCAGCTGTAAAACAAGGTACAAAACAACGAATAGGTTTTCCCTAAAGTGTTTTGTTAAGTAATATACACACTCATAACATAACTAATGTAAACAAATTGGTACATTATGACGTATTTTCAAGGATAACAAAATATAAACCAACCTTTCAGTTTGAGGAAAAACATCATGCGGGCTAATGAATGAAAATCATTTTAATTCATTCAGTAAGAGACTATTTTATAATAGTAAGTATAAATCTTGCAAGACAGAAAGCTATGTGTGCGATGGGTTTGCAAACTAAGACAAGTCTAAATGTCAAATGCTTGTATCAAATCTTTGCCTTTGACTACCATTTCTTTTCACAAAGATGTTTAATTAATTTAATTTACCTAATTAAAAACTGATCTGATAAAATATATCAATAATCATGTAAAATATATCTAATGAAATATTTATTTTAAATTGTTAATTTATTACAGATCCAACACAATGGCTTCAATTAGCATCATCATTTTTGTCGTCTCTTTATGTAAGTATTTGGTTTAGTTAAGACACATTTTAATTTTATTTACACATGTATGGGTAGCGTAAAAAGAGGCAAAAGAAAGAAGAAATACCTAGCTTATAAAACTGTACATTTTTCAGTGATCCTTGAGGCCCTACAGAAATAAACACATTTTTCTTTATTTCTTTCTTTCTATAAATCCCTTCAGGTGGATAAAATGTTCGGTTATACACTTTCATCTTAATTATTTTAATTAACTAATGTAAATTTTGACGTACACATTACACCGTCCATATATTTCTAATCCTTTTAACCTTGTAATATATCTCGTAGATAATCAAGTCATTAAGGGCACACTAGACCCGGTCCTAAATTTCACCCAAATTAAGGTTCGGAAGTCTCAGATAAACCGAACTATCTCTTATCTGAGCTTGGATTTATTTCAACCCTATTAAAGTGATCTTCAAAGGGCCACGATGGTACGCACTGACGTAGTAAATGATGGGAGAACTACAACTCCATTACCGCTCGCTTCCAAGAACTAACTTACGGATGACCGTAGGACTTTAGCTATAGCAACGGTATTATCTGTCTAAAAGTTGAAACAGTCTGTTACAACTTTTTGACAAAACAGATAGAATCGTTAAATGTTTACGTAGAAACAAATTCGATGAAACGGCTTTCGCATGAAATTATTAAAGAAAGCTTTTAATCCGAAGGCCTTGGGATAGAATCCGGTCGTGCATCAACACATAGGCTATTTTTTATCTCGATATTCCCGCGGAAACGGGACTTACGCGGTTCGAACCGCGGGGCGCAGCTAGTAATCTAATAAAGATCCTTTACATCTTGAATCCTGAGTATGAAATCTTTCTGTTTTGTGTACTATGTCATGAGACGGTGTGTTTGTCAACCTGCGCCGTATCTTCACGGTTCGCGAAACATAATGCTGTCAAACAACCGCTTGGGGCCTTCGCGGTCATCTTGATTTAATAAGGATTAACGTTAAATTTTAACGAGATGTTTTCGAAATATTCCCAAATGATTGCCTGGAGATATGAGGTATTAGTATTAGAAATAAGGACGCCCGTTGGTTAAGTTTAAAAAAAGTTTAAAAAAGTAGATTTACAACAAGAGTACAAGGCTAATAATAGCATAATAAAACGATATCAATATTTATTTTGCAATTATAACTTTTTAATTTTTAGAAATCAATAATTTCTATCTAGCCATGAGCTTTGCTATCTCATTCATAGAGAATAGAAATAGCCCAACCACTACAAGACCAAACCGATCGTCACTTAACTTACTGCCAGTCTCAACAACCTATCTATCTCTGGTTTTGTTTACCGCCTGTAGATATTTGACACATTTTGTAAGGAATGACAAATATAAATAAATAAAATAAATAAATAAATATCTAGCCACAGCACAACAGTAAGCTAAACCAAAGATAAATAGGATGTTGTGACGGGTTGTTATGCGATCAATGATGAAACCCCAGCTATAAGCTACAACAGCAATATTTTAAAACACAGTCAAAACAATTTATCGATAAACTCACGTTGTGGGTGTAAATTACACCTAATTACTGCAAATCAATTGAGAATTAATTAAAGTCGACTGCGTCGGTGTTGATAAATTGCAATTGTGTACTCGTTACATATTTATTACTCAAGGGATTTTGTATAAAGCTAGGTTCACACTAAGGCCTTTACTAGATGATTAACACATCATGTGCAGGCAATCTTTGCCTCTACGGGGCACTGTAGTGCCTGGGACATTGTTGAGATGGAATAGGCTTGTCCAGTACCCAAACTACCCTCTCAGCTGAACCGGCCATTTCCCAAATTGGAAACCCGCAGCTAGTCAGTATAGAACGTATGGGGCTGACTAGCAGCGGGTTTCTTCACGATGTTTTCTTTCACCATCAATTCGAAACGGAGAATTCATTGATGCACGTCCAAGATTCAAACCCGCGACTTTCGGATCGAAAATCGAGGTAGGTAATATCCCACTTGGCCAACACGGCAAAACGTCTGTGCACACAAACATAAACATAAATAAAATTTAGGTACAACAAGCTACAAAGCAAAACCAACAATTGAATTATAAAAAATATTCAAGTAAGTTAACCACTCGATTTAAGTTACTCTTGATTGGGGTTAAGTGGGAACCTCACTTAACTCAAGTTAAGGTTATCGCCGAATTAGCTGACGTTTTGCGAAGTGTCAGCTGAGTACCAGATTTGTCGATAAGTGTACTTCGGTACAGGCATCAACAAAAGTGGCTTGAGTTTAAATGCAGTGTATCTTGACTATCTTGTGGCGCTTAGTATCTAGACACATGTAAAAGTGTCTTGAGTTGTTGTAACCCAAAAAAAGTACCTCGCACTTTGACTGCTTTTGTAAGAAGAAAAAAAGAAGAAGAAATGTTTCCATTCCCTATTGTATTTGGAAAAAAATATTTTATAGTAGTACCTGCATAATATCAGTCATCTGGTCACTAAAACACATAAATTGCTTAGCTAGATATTATGAGACTGTGTGAAAATATGTCCAAGGGTATTTATTTATTTACAATCACGGTGGTTAATTTCCTTTTACATGATCATTCCATAAACTTTTCTATTTCACTGTAGTCAACTCCAACGCAATAGAGTGTTGAGACTGTCCTTCAATTGGATTACGCGAACGAGTATTTATTTATTATACAAAGAACTTTGTAAAAAAAAACATAAATATAATCGGTTAATTCATAATGGCCTTAAACTTACTTAACTAAACAACTAATTAATCTGTTGCTTTCTCGTTTCATTGACATAAGATAAAAGTAACAAGATAAAAAAGTTCTTAAAAACATTATTAAATTTGTAGATATGGATGTTGACAAGTTGATTAAATACTTTTTTGACAATTGACGATCGATCAGTCAAAGTCAAAAACAGAATAATTAAAATTTTAAGCGTTAATCACTTTCATTATAATTTAAATTGTATTCTACGCTTAAGTTAAAGGCAGTTTTACATGGATAACTGCTCGATTCTTGACGACATTAAAAAACATGACGCAGTAAGAGATTGCGCGTTATCGAGCTTTGGTTTTCTGAAATTCATAGAATTTTTCAAAGAACCACACCGTGACGTGCCGCGTTAAGACATGGTTATTTGGAGAATGGATGCACTGAACTTAAATATTTAATTAGTTAAAAAAAAAAATAATTGAGTTGACATTAACTAACGGCCAGTCAGTCAGAACAATCTTTTGTTTGCCTTCCATCGGTAGTTGATTTTAATTTTTAGTGTGGAAGTCATGTCAAATATATAACCACAGTAAGCAAAACCAAAGGTTGATAGGTACAGACAGGCCGTAAGATTGTTGAAAAGATTTATCCGATGAAGAAATAAAAAATTGTCAATGTCTTCTACCTATATATAAAAATAATATAAATAAATAAAAATAAGCGACGTTTGAATTTGTTACTTTTATCAATATGTTTACGGTATTCGTAGTTTGAAATTAAGACAACTATATACCGTCTTGGTAAATAAATAAATATGCACCTAAAGCAGTAAGCGTTCGTGACTGCAAGCTGTCAGTGTAGACCGGCCCTTACGCAATTAATTATTAAAAGTCTGGTTTGTTCCGAATTAATGGGATGGTGAATCGTTAAAGATGCGGTTAAGCGCGGTTGGTAGAGTTTAAGGTTTCATTCATATGGTTAATTATTTTTTAAACTTTTAGCTAAGCTTGAAGCCAATTTGGAGCTAAAATCTTTTTTACATTTCTGCAATCTCTTTTGATGACGAAAACTTTAAAAATAGAATGGGCATAGGAACTCTTTACCTATCCACTTTTAAGCAAAGCGTTCTTTTGGTAGTACGCATCGGACGCATCGCAGCATTTTTTGAATAGGTACTTACTAACTTATCCTAGTAATAGGGACTATAGGCGAAACCTCGACGTTTTGTGTGAATGTGAAGGAACTGCCTATAGATACCTGTTGTACTAGGGACGACACATTGTGATCCTTTACTAAAACCACAGTAAAACTAAAGTATCTTTAGTGAACTTCTTTAGTAAACTTACGTTCCTTTAGTATCTAACCTACTTACTTCATTTAGCATAGTTAGACCTTTTAGATCTTCTATATTTAAATTGGTCTAAGTATAAGTACTAAAACTTTTGGATGTATACATAGTATATTATGTATATATTTATAAGGGTACCTATAGTTTTTTCCTTGCTCACTCGCTGGTTTAATGCAAAATATGACGTTTCTCTTACAAAATAGTTCCAAGTAAAAACTACGAAAGCAAATACCGTAACGTCATAATTGGATTTATATTTTCCCAGTCAATTAGCAATGTGACGTGCCCGACCACAGATAAGGGTATTAAAAATTACCACTTGAATATTTCCTTCATTGAACACACTACAGGATAAAAGACTTACTTATTTGTGGTTAATTTGTTTTCGCATTTTGTTCGTTTGTACAAATCTGACAGGCAAAAGCTCCCTAAATGGTTAAAATATTCCTAAATAACTCTATCCTGCCAATCGAAACACTTGTTACACTTGTAAAGATAATCACCGTGTTGCAATTATATAACTGTTTTTAATGCCTATTTATAAATTTTATAAGATTGCTAAAACAATTAAAAGTAAAGAATTATTTAAATAAATAAATATTCTTGGACGATATTATTATTATCAAGTACCAAAACCAGTATACGAGTGTATCTTAGTACTGAGATCTTCAGATGAATGGTGCGATTAGTTCAGCAAGCCTGTACATAGCTGATTGGTGGCGCGATTGTAGGCGATTGAGTTACGGGATGATGTAGACTAGTCCTCAGAATTAGTTTATGACTATTGCTAACCTATGCTTGTATTCAGTCAAATAACAATACCCACCTCCTTAGACTAAGTATTAAATTTGTTAATACTACACTTTATTAATAATCCCATTTCTTTTCAGGTATCGCCGGCTACGAACAACACTCGTACATTCCTAACAGGTTTCATACACATGATTTTAATCAGCAACATAATCACTACCTTGGTTATAACCCGCCACAGTTTCAACAACACAATTATGACAACCAGCCCAGTTACTTCCCTGACTATAACCGACCACAATTTCATTCACATAATTACGATAACCCGCCAAGCCACTTCCCAGACTATACAGACTATCCCAGCTTCGGTTATGGCGAAAAAAAGCCAATCCAAGCCAATCCAATTTTAAAACCCAGTCCGCCAAAATATCCTATTTTGAACCAGGAGAAAATTAGTTCAGAAAACCCAGGATTGGACAGTATAGGGATGCCGAAGGATGGAAAGAACCATCCGTGCTATAGAACATGCCAGAAAGGGGACAGAAAAGTTTGCTTCTACAAATTTCATGTGGAATGGTACAATACTATGAGCAAGGTAATTTCTTCTATCCATTTCATCATCATCAGTTTCAGTAGGCAATAGGCAATAGAGTCACGTAACTTAAAAGACTGGACAGTTTTAAGTAATCCTTGAGGTCCTACAGAAATATACACATTTTTCTTTCTTGTTGTCATAGGCCCTCTGAAAAATCCCTAATTATAAATCTACAGTGGATGAAACGGCTGGCTGATAGCAACTCGAAAGTAAAAGCATTTTCTAATAAGCGTTTTTTGTACCCTAATATTTGACTAGCCCGTGTCATCGTTTAGAGCTCAGCCATTGGTTTGTTTCCAGGCATGTATGAACTGTACGACTAATCCGGCTGATTGTGACAGACCTGATTGTATCCCAGCCAATGGGATTGGGAGAGCCATTACTGTTGTCAATAGGAAGATGCCTGGACCGTCTGTCGAAGTAAGTTTGTTCAATAACTTTTTGTATACTTAAAAAAGATTTATTCCGGTCTGATACCCCTTGTTGTGATCCACCAGGGGGATCGAAATAATGTTGAATGCCATGCATGAACTAAGTTGTCTTATACAGACACTGTTAGACAAATACACACTACAAACGTGTAACTTGCCTAGTTATACGTTTTCAGGGTGCATGTACTTGTGTATCTGTATGGGGCAAAGTTACATAACTCCTGTGTTTTTCTGTTTGGAAGATACAAAATAAATACTTATTGTAATTATTTAACAGTTTCACAACATTTATTCAATTCTATTCTAAATTATTTAAAACAAAAACTTACCTAATATTTTATCCAACAAAAGCTACACGTTTAAAAATAGGTACCTATTTATTTAATTACTTACAGAAACACTAAGCCAAAACATACAGAATTTACCATTTAACAATTGTCTGAAATTAAAACTGCGAATTGCAGTTTTTGCAGCAACCACACTGCTACAAAGTTTACAAATACACATTGGAAAAAGTTCCGTATTCAGTTTTTAACAGTTATTTGAACCGTTTTGTTAAATTGTAAACCGCCGAAGTGTTCGTTGTTTATATTTTTCAGCTAAAAGTTTAAAAGGTTTTTATGTTTAATGTTTATTGGAGTTTAAGTGCTCGTTTATTTTAAGCTGTATTTTCAATTTCATAGTATTTTGCTGCAGTTTTTGTGATACGATCAGCCGGTTCAATCACTGGCTTGAATTATTAGTAGCCAATCAGTTTTTAATTGGCATCATTCATTAGCTTATGGTTTGGGATAAAATTCCTTGTTTTTGTTTTAATCTAACAAAATCAAATATTATAAACGAGAAAAATTATGGAACTTTTACGCAAAATATACTGATCGGTTTGGTTGAAACCTGGAATCATCATTTTTATTAACTCAGCCTATTTCCACCCACTGTTGGGTATGCCTATCTATAGAGGAGGCCTATCTATAGATAGGCCTCCTCTTTATCACGTCACTCTCGCCAATCCCTTGAGTCTCATACACTGATTACAAGGAAGGAACACAAAAATAAACCTGGAATAACTCAAAAGCACTTTTGAGGTGCATTTTTTTAGTAATTTTTATCAAGTTCATTTATAAGTTTACTTATCATGCGACTTGATGACTGTGTCCAGAATATATTTATTTATTATTATTGACAGGTTTGCAAAGACGACACCATCGTGGTTGACGTGGAGAACAGCCTGATGGCATCAGGAACCACCATCCACTGGCACGGACTGCTTCAGAAAGAAACACCTTATATGGACGGAACACCATTCGTCACGCAGTGCCCTATCTCACCTGAGTCTACTTTCAGGTATGATTTCGAATGCTAAGTGGCAAAAAAACGGACTTCAATTTCGTAAGAGAGAAATATCCTACACTCTCGAGCTGCATTTCTGTTCATAATGGCTGAAAAAATGGTGATCCAAGTTGTGAACGCTCAGAATGTTGCTATGTTGAATGTTAACTTCAACGATCTAACGCAAGTGACATTGATGAGCGCTTTCGTGCTTCGGAGGGAACGTGAAATTGTCGGTCCTGAATTTAATTTTAAGTCACGACGACGGCGACGGAGACCTTTAGACGTCCTAAAAACTCGGTCACCAGAGTTGCTCTTTTGAATGAATTAACGGTCAGCAGTAGTGTTGAATATTTAACCTCGCATTTCATATTTCATCCTCTTCCAGATACGCCTTCCCTGCTTCTGAAGCCGGTACTTTCTTCTGGCACTCCCACATTGGTCTGGAACGAGGTGATGGTATGACTGGCGCTTTGATCGTTAGAGAACCGAAACAGAACAGCGGAAACAGCCGTCTTTACGGTTCTGATATGTAAGTAAATACTGCTGCAAATTTTTTGACTGTTGCATTCAATTTTGACTTCTGTTACCTACTTGTTCTATTTATTCTGTGTTTTATTACAGTTCTGAACACGTGATCGTTGTCACCGATTGGATTAACAACGTGTCCATCAGCCTCTTCACCGACCACCACCATGCCGACGGCGACAACCGACCGCAGGCGCTGCTTATCAACGGTCGTGGCAGATTCACAGTGGTCTCTAATTTAACTAGCTCGGTTATGAAAGCGCCTGTCTTTGAAGTTGAACAGGTAACTTTATGTTATAATATTAAATTTTATGGGTCAGGTCAAGTACCTTTAAGGTTTTTGGGACTGTAATCTATATTCATATTCATTTATTGTTATAAGATAGTACATTTTGTGTTGAATTAATTAATCCTTTTTGTATTGGGCGTCCGGTGGCGAGGGGGGTCGACGACATAGTTCACGTCGCGGGGCGACAATGGATGCGACTGGCGCAGGATCGTAGTGGATGGCACAAACTAAGGGAGGCCTATGCCCAGCAGTGGGTAAAATCGGGCTGTGGATGATGATGATGATGATGATTTTGTATTGAAGTGGCTCTGTACAAACAGCCCTATAAAAGTGAAGTAATTTTTCAAACTTAGAGCACATTAGATACAATGGCGAAACAAAAGCGTAATTTCCTTTTGTTCAAAGTAAAATGTTTTATTCTCTCACTATCATAAAGAATAACAGTTTTTATTTTCTGTTAATATCTTGAACTTTATTTTCAGGGGCAGAAGTATCGTTTTCGAATGATAAACGCACAGTACCTGAATTGCCCGCTAGAGGTGTCGGTGGATGGGCATAACTTGACGATCATTGCTTCAGATGGCAACGATATTGTTCCTATAGAAAATGGTAAGTGTTCATTTACACATTAGCAGAGTCCAATGATAATAGATTTTGTTAGTGTCGATATAATACGCCGTATGTATATACCTACGTATACGTAGTAGATGTGTTTACCTTCATAACATACGTACGTATTCTATCGACGACCTCTATGGCATAGTGGGTAAAAATCTGCCTGAGACTAGGTTTGATCCCTGTTCCGGGACAAATGTTTGACGACTTTTGTGGTATAGTGGGTGAAGGCCTGCCGGAGACGCTAGGTTGCGGATTCAATCCCCGCTACGGGACAAATGTTTGTATGTTCTGCAAATATTACCTAGCTGGGGGTCTCAATAATCTGAAAATGATGATGATGACACATATGTAAAATAAAATAATTTTGACACACATGTATGTTTATCCGAGGCCAACGGGTCTCGCTCGGATATACATACATGTATGTCAAAATTATTTTTAGATTTTCATTTTGTGTATTTAAATTCAAATCTCCAGGATATTTTCATTGTCCCGGTACGTGGGTATTTTTCCAGCTCATTATCTCTGTAGTGATGTGTCAAGATTTTTTACTGCTGTATCGTTTCCGTATATAAAAAAGTAACTCGACATTATTATTGTTAGTGATCTTTCGTTACTTTACTATTTCTTATAGACTTTTTACACTTTTAACATCGTACGCAGTCATCAGTTCTTGTGCGTGCCTAAACATAAAAACATCTATTTTTCGTTCTTTAATGTTAATATTCTTACAGCCTTAATCATTTTTTTTAAACTTTCTTTCCGTAACCAGTCAGCATTCTAGCGTGGATGGGTTGGGTATGGAAAGTTAACTTCTGCAAAATGTGGGCAATGGGCATGTAAGTACCAAATATGTATTTGCACATACTACCCCGTTAGACATCTTCAAAAGATCTAAAGAATTACATGAAGATCTGAAAGAAATGTCTGCCACTTCTGGGATACAGTTCTGATCATTTTGCATTTCATTTTTCCGTATCCGAACATCGACTTTTCCCACCACTACAACCTTGAAGATGCAGTACTTACCCGCGTAGGATGTGACTTTGTGAAATTCTCTTGGTTCCTGCTTTTTAATCTCTTTTGTTTGTCCGCTGAGCCTCACAAATGGCTAACGCAGGAGGCGTACAATTTAAATACAACAGAACAAAATACACAGGAAAAAGTTTAATTTTAGGAACGTTGTAACAGTTGGTTATAAGGCAGTTACGTCAAATGTTATTTTGATAGCGGACATTTTTTTGTTATTTGGATGTTTTTGGCATGTTGATTGTTATTTTTGACGATCTCTGAGGCGCAGTGCATTACGCAGGATGCATACCTATTCTCCGGATATATTGACACATTATCGGTATTTAAAACTAAGATATTTTTACTTACACAATTAATTTTCAATTTCCATTTCCATTTCTCAACGCCAGTGTCTTGGGCACGCTTTCGACCAGCAGTGATTTAGATCAGTTGAGCTGCCTATAGATCGTTTGTAACAATCCTTAGGTGGCACAACCGGTTGTATTTTGAACAGTTATGTAAATATATAGTAGTTAAGTGTCTTGCAAGTAGAACGTAATTAATTTTCTTTTATTAGGTACTTACAAAAAAATCGATCATAAACAAGTGAAAGTGAGTTTTTAGTGAGTTCTTTGAAATAAGTGATATCTATGTCTTAATACATTACTTATTCACCGCACTTTCCGCATTAATACCTTCTAATAGTTAGATCTTACGCTCCATGTAATATGCATTGTCTTTCAACCACAATACCTTGTATCGAATCTGTAGTAAGCCTGCCTGTCGAAGGCACTTACCTATTCTATTGTTTGAATGAGACAATATCTGGATGTCTAATCAGATTATATTGATAGAAGCTTAGCGGTCGCGTCAGTCATCCGTCATCAGAGATTAAGATACTGTTTTCCTGAGGACCTACCACCAGTTTACAGTATTGATACTATATTGAGTCAAGCAAGTATTACAAATGAATCCAGAAAGAAAGAAAGAAAGAAAGAAAAATATGTTTATTTCGTAGGACCTCCTCCATGATCACTCAAAATCGTACAGTCTTATAAGCTAGGTGACTCTATTGCCTATTCAAAAACAACTCCCTACACCAGGCCAGCGCCGCCCCCGGTAACTTGCATGAACTTATAATTTTTTTTATATTGTACTTGAAAGATTTAGCTAGAGTAGTTACAATACAACTCGAGAACTAAATGGTAGGGCTACTTTTTGACTATTCCCAGTTTTGGTATGGTAGTAAGAGGTGTGTCAGGATCGTAGCAAGTGAAGGTCCGTGGTCTCTGCCTACCCCTATGAGAAAGGGGCGTGATTAGAAATGAAATGAAAATGAAATGAAAAAAAAAATGAAATATCTCAGTACGCAAAACCACAGATAGATTTTTAAAAATGAAAATTTAAGAAACACAGTTTTACTACCGTTATATCACGTTCACCGCTTCTCAAGAATTCCATGCGTCAGCAAAATACATGATAGAGTTACACATCAAAAGGCAGTGGTCCTATTACAAAGGATTGCCAAAACTATGCCTTGTTAGAGGCTTTTGCTTTGCGATCAAATCTCCAGTTTTTATCCTGTTTGTACTCGTATTTCGATGAACTTGGGAACTGGGAACAAGGAACCTGTCACTTATAGAATGCTACTTCTAAATGTTGACATGTTTTTTTCATCATTTTCATCGTTCTTTCTTTTTTTGACTTAAGTACGTCCTACCTCACTTCACCTCTTTGTGGCTACTGTGACCAGTGGAAATACCTTTTACTACTCCATTAGACATCTTCAAAGGACCTGAAATGCTTGGAAAGATCTAAAATAATGTCTACCACATCTTGGGAATTTTAATCGTAATTCTACTTATTTAATTTACGTTACTTTATTATTTTTATTTAGTAACGATTTCTATTATAAATGCACGTAGACTTTTCCGTATCGCAGGATTCTAGTAATAAATAACTGAATATCGTCAATACATAGCGTTCCATTCGTACGGCATTCGTTTGGGACTGTACTGTACAAAATTCTCTGATATTTTATGAAAACATACTTTATGCATCACATCCCGACCATGCCGGAATGGCAAAGGGATTCCTTGCGGACTGAAAAAGAGATTGAAAGACATTGCCGAAATTCAATTTTCTTGTCAGGAAATCGACTTGTATCAGATAAATCCGCTTACTAGTAAAGGATGACCTATATTCACAATTCTTTATATTCTTGTACAGTCAATACCATGTGGAATAGAAATCACAAATGCGCATGAAATTTTTCCAGAACAGTATTAATTGAAAAAAGTATAAAACATTCTAAGAAACCATCTATTTCCCTACAACATCTATATCATAGACGACTGTGATGACAGCTCACAACTAGTCCACATGAGTCATGAGAAGTGAACGCGTTAAGCAGCCAAGAATATTTGTCGGTTTCGGCTTTTAAAATATAAAACTTCGTCACCAGGGTTGGCCACTTTCTCATACGAATGAACGAAGCAATGAATACATACTGATATATTGTAATAACACACACAAAACAAGTGACTGTTGGATGTTATTATTTTGAACAGAAAGTGACCCAATTCACTTTAACCCGGCAGTACTTAAAATAGATTACAAACATTTCTTTGTTATATCTTTAGCGGTCCCAAGGGCCCCTTTATTCATAACTGAAGTGTGGGATTTATGACCTCTTAAAATATTATCCTGTATACGTTTAATGCGAGTTTTTTATGAGCTGTCTAGTTTTTCAGATAATTTTATTACAAAGATAGGTTTTTATGGAAATCCAACTGAAAGGAAAAATAACTTTAACCCCCTTATGCATAATTGACCAGTAAACCTGTATTAGCTAAAACGCATATTAAATCTGTTGCTATCTCTTTTCGTTGACATATGGGTGACAAGAAAAAAACGTTCTTTAAACCTGTATTAAATTGTCAAGTTTTTATGAATAAGACCCTAAGTGTTTGATGTTAAAGTAGTTTTTATAAGCTTTGGAAAAATATATACTTATCCTGTAGGCTTAACATGCGCAACACGACAAATGTTTTTGAAGGCGGCAAAATCTTCTATTTGGATGAAAAATAAAAAAAAATAAGATCACGACTAGTATTCCTAAACTCTTCAGGATCTTTTACCTCTTTTTTACAACATTTTTACTTATAAACTAGACAAACTTTACCATGTTTCAATCGTGGCTTTTTAATTAAGTAAACAACAATCAATAACAAAACAGAATTAACCCTCTCAGCAACAGAGGCCTATCTTTTCTTATCTCGGGAATAAACTCCCCTTTCGGGACCACAAAGAAGTATTAGAATTAATTGCCTCGTTTGAATGACAAAAATTAGGTTGAGGCTAACATTTTTTGAGATTTTTTAAATTAACTTGCAAATGTCGAACTTAAAACACGAGTGATTTGATTGATTAATTCTTGTTAGCTAAATGTTTCAAAGAATATCTACCATGTTTATAATTTCAAGGATGCTAGTTTGTATCATTGTAAAAGACAAAAAGTCATAATACTAATCTAAAATTTGTGACTTTTTTACAGTTTACAAAACTGGGTCACAATTGGAACGTTTATTTTTCTATCAAAAAACTATTTCAACAAAAATTAAAAACTGCGGTTGAAAGTAGTACCTAGTTGCAAATAAGCAACTACGTTAAGCAAATCTCCCCAACCTTGTATTATACATGTAGATAAACGTAAAAATGTCGAAAAGTCCAAATTATGAACAACCCTTAGAATTTTTGAATTTGACACTAAATTCACAACCACAAAGTAAAGCATTCCTTTACATGGGTTCCGTAGTCAAACAACGGACCTTTATAACTCCAAAACTACTGTACGGGTGTTACTTTGTCAGCTTGTTTTAGTGACCCTTATATTTCGTCTCACTGGCCCTGTTTTGTTCGCTTAAAACAAATAAGTTTTTATACTAGTGACTGGCGTTGGTGATGGAAACTGAAAAACCTCGAAAAAGTCTTAGTGAATGCTCTAGACTTCATTATGTAACATTTCTTTATTTATAGGCCTTAGCTGCGTGCGGCAAAAAAAAGATTACTTGGCTTTAGTTTAAAAACCGTGAAATGGATGTATATGTTGTAGTTTTTTTTGCATTGATTAGTTTATTTTAAAGATAATCTGCGTTAAAGAAATCGGCTGTTATACAACCTTTGCGAACTCATTTCAAAACTCTTTTAAAAATTCGCAATTATCTGGATTCCTTGTACAAAATTCCCCAAACAAAAGTTCCTTTGAAATTAATTTGAAGGCCTTTGTGTAACTGGATATTTATCTAGGCATCCGAATCTCTTTTTAGTTTTCACAAAAGTTCCTAGAGCTTAATACAACCCTCAAACAAAGGGAAGGTTTCCTAACAGTAACCTAACTTAGTAAAATTACGCTTAAATACGTATTTGTAGGTAATTGTTCCTTTGCATTGTTTCATTATTAAAATTTACAAAAAATTTGTAAAACTTATTTGCTAAATCTAACATTAGGTACCTACAAATGCGTTTTGTAATCCCATGAGGCGTGTCGAAAAAAAATGTTGTATATAAGATAAAAATCCACTTATTTAGTAAATAGTCACATCTTTCATACTCACATATATTTTCGTAAAAGTAGCTATATAATATTAGTAGGACGTAGGACGTACCTACTCTCTGATTTGACTGAATAACGTCTACCGTAGTAGAATTTCCCTGCAAAAATCCTCATTGGAAAATTGGAAAAGTTTCCTCAACTACAGACCGTAAGGTTTTAGTTATCCGTGAACCGAGACCAAACACTTTTTGGCTTTGAAATTCAGATGAATTGGTAGTTTTAGCAGCAAAAAATGTTATTGAGATGATGGAAACTTTGAGTTTTTATTGTGAAATGGGAAATGAAAATTGAGAGGTTAATAAAACAATAAAGTATTAAATTTCAACAGCAAAATACATGTTAAATGAACTTTACATACATAATAATAAAACACAAAATGTGGTTATACTCGCAACCAAATAAAAATCAAAGAAATCACTATTTCGTTTGTCAGGGATTTTTTTTGTGAATGATGGTTTCAGACACTTTCAAATAAATTGCTTCACCGAATCGAAGTTTGAAAGTAGTCCCAAATCACCAAGTTCTATGCATAAATCCTAAAATTGATAGAAAACAAACTGATGGTACTAAACTAATATTAGAATTTGAATCAACATTAAATTATGTAACATGCTTTTGGGTAAATTTACACAGAAAACAAAACAGAATCACAAATTGATAAATATTCAGTGTCATTACCATGATTTACCTATCTACAATTCTACACGAGTGCTAGAGTAGAGTAGCAAGTAGAAACCATATTATTTTTATACTATTTCAGTACTCCATAAATCCATATAGTTAGAGGCACGGTGACAAGTTTTTATACATTTATTTTTGAATAAATACACGTTGTACGTTTTATTACAAAGATTGTATAAGTTCGTTAAACCTTTAACTTCGTTCTTTATGTCTCATTTGACAGAGGCGTTAGCCGCCAACTTTAACATTAACATTATTAAAACTTAATACAAGAAAATAAACAACAAATAATCCATTATATTAATACAACGGGAAATTACTCACGTAAAAATATTGTCGATTTAGATACCGACAATAAAACCGACAAGTGAAATAACAAATAATCCAATAAATGTACTTAAAATTTACCTACCCAAAATTGAATAAGGACAAGATTTAAGAAAAGAACACAATGTTTAAAATAAGTATCGATAAAACAGTTTCCTATGTAAATGTGTTTCTAGTTGGCCAGCCAGTCTCCACCCGATTTCCATATTCAAATTTTCTGCTGGGATCAAAGAGCTACCGTATGCCCAACTCACATTTAACGGATGTGTACGGTTTTTGAAATAGATCTTTATAACCTATTTCAGTGTTTTCTTTGAACTTTCACGTCAAAAAGTTGAATTTTTGGTTTCTGGAACAACGGATAAACCTTTCAATTTCTGAGTATATTGGTTATTATTTAAATCTTTTACAAAATCTACTTCATATAATATAATTTCTCATAACACTTCAGATAAAATAATGTCTTCAAATTTATTCTAAATTTACCCAAAACACATTGCAAGAGTTTTTAATATTTGATCAAATTATTGATTTTCATTTATATAATTACCTTGTTGCATTGCTTCGTTTTGAATTTTTACGAAAACTAGAAATTTTGTTGTTATTTTCAAATTCAGTTCATTTAGAACAGCCAAGTCTAATTGACCTTTAATAATGTGTTAAATACGTGAATAAACCCCAAATTTAAATCGCTGTATCCCAATTGGTGTTAGTAGAGGTATAACGAAGGCATAATGGCTATCGAAGCTTTGATTTTATAGAAATCGGTCTCAGTCATGTGACAGCCATAATAAAATTAGCAGATGCCGACAATGTTTCAATTCCACCGGAGAAGAGAGTTTAGGACATTCACATAGCGTCAAATAATAAAAACATAAATAGAGATTATGTAATGCCGATAGTAGATATTCATCTTCGAGAAAAACATTAAAAAACTTTTAGTTAATCTATAAATGAGATCGCATTAGAAAGAAGTATATGGAAGAAGTTGCATTATTACATCGACAAAAGAGAAGCTATAAAAAGAAAATTGTACGCATTAACATATATTACAGATGTAAAAATTCGTTCACAGCATTTACTAAACCATTTTCTATTCAGCTCTACAGTTTGAAACGATTAAAATCGTTGCCAATAGTTCGGGCTTTGTCTCCAATTGATTTGTAATTGGAGGTTAGGTGATTGTTGTTCCGACCTCTAACGACTTTGCCGATGTGCTATGAGATTTTATTGTCTGTTAGATAGTCGTAGTCTTTAGAGGTTTTTGTTTGCAAGTTTAATGACTATCAAAGATCGTTTCTTTCAGTCTGTGCTTTTGTATGTCATTTTTGTCTGGGGAACTAAAGTTTCATTAATCTTTTTTTAATATTCATCAGGATAGTGACCAAATATTGTTTTGTTACAGTGGCAGCACTAGTAAGTTACACTGGAGAGAGATACGACTTTATCATCAACGCTGATAAGCCAATCGACACCTACTGGATTAGATTCCGTGCTTTACTGGCTTGCAATGGGTAAGTAACGAGTATACAGGGCACTTAAAAGGTGGACCAAAAAATCACACTAATAGTATAAAATCGATAGTTTGTGTATAAATGGTATAAGTGTGAATGTTTAGTTCCTACTCCTTCACGCTCAAACGACTGGCTATATTTATATTCTGGAACATAGGCTATTGATCCTGGAATTTTCACGGAAATGGGAACTTTTCACCGCGGATAGCATCGCACTTTGTGGAGTGGTTATACTCGTACATAGTATATTAGTATAGATAGGATATCATAGAAAGGTTTCAAAAAACATAATTCAAAGACGTGGGAAGCTTTAAATGGCCTCTAACAATGTCTATCATGTTTTCTACTGAATTACTTTGTGTCGATGTTCCTCCAAAAATAAATAAATAAAATAAAATAAATAAATACCTAATTGCTATTGATTACAAATAGTTTTATATTCTGCTCTTTTCTATCTTAAAGTTTATTTTCACAGTGATAACCCAATCAGGCACGTAGCGGTTTTGAAATACAAGGGAGCCAAAACTGAAGAGCCTAGTGCTGAGTTGAACTGGAACATAAATCGTCCAGGATTGGTAAGTTCAATTTTCTATTTTCAAAACTGCTAATGAATAAGATATGAGTCACCAAGACAAACCAACGGCCAGTCTTAATTTTAACTGATTTATTTCTGGTTTTGCTTACTGTTGGTAGGTATTTGTATGACAAATGAAATATGATCACGAATGTATCCCAGGTTTAACACTAACCCTTTATATTTTCGATATGTTCTCTTTAAAATGTAGGAAAAGTTTATGTGAGACCAAACTCACTATTATACTCATAGGAGTAGGATCCTATCTACTTCACAAAACAGTATTATCGAAACATTCTAACCCTAGAATCTTAAAACAGAGGCTTATCCTAATCCTTCCGAAATTCAATATGTGAGTGTTGTTTCATAGAATGATAACTAATAGGCTATGTCACAAAAACATAAGTATGAACTGTGTTGTTAAAATGACTTGACAATCTACATGCGCGTAGTTGATTATTTATTAGTATAATAACTTTTTCAAAAAAACTCTTCATCATCATCATTCACAGCCCGACTTCACCCACTGCTGGGTATAATAGGCCTCCCTCAGTTTTCTACTCTTATTCGATACATATTCAGCGGCGACACTATCTCAAGGCTGGATTCAAACACCATAAAAGTGTATCAGTATCGTTTTGTAGGGTCTGTAAAAATACGCCCGAGGTGCTCGTGACTGTCTTCGAAAACAGAGGATATTCTTTGAGTATCCATTTGACGCGCTATGATAGAATGAGCTAGTGGCTGTTTGTATGAGTTTTTTAGCCACCTGGAGTCTTCTATCATAGCTTAGCACTGAAAAAGTCATCAAAAAATGTTGAATCCAGGTTCATCGACAAGAGACTTTCTGATTTTAATGTTGATATGACCACTACGTTATCGTTAACATCGCCGGGAAAGCGTGGCAAAGAATCGCACACACAAGGACCAATCTGAGTGGCGTCATAAAGAGGAGGCCTATACCCAGCAGTGGGTGCAACCGGGCTTATATGACGATGAAGACCACCTTGTTTTACACTTACATTTTACACTAGTTACGCCCGAACGGAGGCCCTTAGGTGACTTACAACTCCATCACAAGTTGATATCATTCAAAAGAGTACGAATTAAATAAATCTCATAGCTATGTATCTTCAATGGTATAAAGTACTTTGATGAAAGGGTGCGTTCTCATACGTATCAAAGAAATGGAGAGAATATTCAGAAATAAATACACAAAAGTTGATTTACTTTGATGTTTTGCAACATTATTGGATGTCTTGTGTTTGAAGTCGCTGTACATTAAATATCAAAAGATATGGTATTAAAATAAGATCGTCTTGCAATTTTGTTTGAATTAAGTACTCATGAAAATAGGTAGATATGTTTTTACTTTCAAAGCATTTCGAATAAAAATAATGTAAAAACACGCGTTAAAGTCCTGTTTGAAATAATTTAATATTATATTGATAACAAAAGTTGAAATGTAGACTATATAAATAAGAATGTGATGCAACGGGTCAAACTTTTATTTTAGCAAACGATCAAGTTTTTATTTACAAAAAAACCTTTATTGACTAAAACCAACCGAAAGAAAAATAAACCAAAATGTTTTAACGTTTTTCGTAAACCTTTTTAGCTTGATGAGTGAAAGCCTTAAAGAAAATCCACGTTCATTATCTAAAGATTCAGCACTTATCTGTTTCTTGATACCGCCATTAAGTAAATAACTCGAAATCGATGGCAGAGTTGCCAAACGATGGAGTAATTCCGTTTTACGCATTTCCAAATAAATTGCCTAATGAAATTGAGTGCAGGTTTCAATGGTCTTTACAGTATTCAACTCAAAATTTGTACATTTTGTCTTATACATTATGTAAAATGATGTATGTACATTTCCTTTTAACTTTAAAATCGAAGTGTGTATGAATCATTGTTGAATCCTTAGAATCCGATTCAATTATGTATTCATTTTTTCTTGTCAATGGTCCCACGCAGTTGTATTGTGATTTAAACCACGGCGAAACTAGGGTTTGCTAAGGCTTAGCGTTAGACAACGGTTTACCGCTATCGACTAGGGTTTGTAATCACCATTATTCTTAAACCTTAGTATGTTTGATAGCTATTGACATTTAACGTTATATAACGGGTTCTCATAACACAAGGTCCCCCTTTGAAGTTAGATGACGCCTTCACCATTATTTATTTAAATATTCTTGTAACTTGATGTGTGACATGTCTCCGGATACAACGCCAAAATAGTATTCCATTACCCACTTATGAATAAAAAACAGTGGCCTGCCGCATAGGAAAGGGGCAAAAACTACCCTCTTACCGGATAACGGGCGCATTATGGAGGTCGCAAAATCAAATAGCTAGCTGTACGGTAGCTTACGAAGGTATCGCTGGAGAGAGAATACTCCATACACAACCGCCAACATTATTTTAAATTTTATAAGGAGAACAACTTGCAACACTTTACACCTGTAGGTATTATTATAAGCTCAAGGATCCACATCAGAGACATAAAAAAAACAGTTGATAGAGAGAGCGAATAAAAAAATATACAGTGAACCTTATAAGAGCTCGTCCGTTTTGAAAAACGAATGTGATATTCTTCCTTTTATTTTGCTACCAATAGACTTTGATATGCTTTAGTTTTAAAAAATCTACTTCGAACATAAACGGTCATAAACTGATTACACAGATAAGACTAACGAGTTCGTCCATTCTGCCTTCTCCAACGCCTTCTAACAGAATTATCCGCTCGGCCGTAGAATTGGTCTCTGGCTTCACGCCAACCGCTATCGGAGGGCTTTGCATGGGAAGATTAGAATAATGTAGTGGCTAACGTAAAATATTACTGGCTAATAAATGTAGACGAATCTGTAAATATAATTTTGAAACGGATGTTCGTGGCTCGATCTGTCGTCGTGGCATGGGAAGTTGCAAATCCTAGATGTGCAACAATGGAAAACTGTTTCTGAATTTTACGACCGACTAACCTTCACACCGCTCTGTCACACTGGTGTGATGGTTAGGAAGAAAATTTCCACTTACGAGTAACCCTAATATTAAAGAAAACGCTTTACAAACCGTACGCTTCTCTGTACATACCTTTTTTTACTTATCCTTTTGCAAAATTGGAGCATGTTCTACTAAAATATAAATAATTTTCAGGCGAAATATGTTTTAAATTATGTGTATTTTTTGTTACTTAGGTTGTGAACTGGCCTCAGCAAGGAGAAGAGCAGGCTGTTACTTTACCAGTTGTAAAGATGAGGACTTTGGCAAATAATGATGCAACGTCGAAGAAGGTAGCTGATCACCAGATCTACATCGCCTTTGACATGAACTTGAAGAACAACACTCATTACCACAGAGTGCCTTACTATGGGACAGAAAAAGGTGAGTTCTTCAGAACTTGAATTTTAAAGAATGATTTTTTTAATGACTTCGAAATGTAGCTTTAGCGCTCGCGCACTTAGTAGTCAGTTAAACATAATATAAGGTTGAAGGTTAGCGAAGTGCACGGCTGCTATTAGGCACATTCAAACATGTCTTATTCTTTCTTGATTTGAAATTATGACCTAATCTTTCTTTTACAGTTGTAAATACTAGTTGGCTCTACACACCACAATTGAACCATATTTCAATGAAGATGCCAAAAACTCCTCTCCTTGTCACCCGCCCTTCAGACTCAAGTTTCTGCAACAACTCTACTGTTAGTTCCACCTGTATAACCGAATATTGCGAATGCCCTCATGTGCTCAGCGTTAAACGAAACGCAGTAGTGGAAGTGATACTCGTCGATGAAGGAAAGTTCGAAGTCAATCATCCGTTCCATCTTCATGGACACACCTTCAGAGTTGTCGGCCAAAAAAGGGTTGGTGAAACTACAGCTGATAGGATCAGAGCGGAAGACAAAGCTGGAAAGATCACCAGGAATCTTGACCATGCTCCTGTAAAGGATACAGTTTTCGTGCCAGCTGGAGGGTATACTATCATCAGATTCATAGCAGATAACCCTGGCTACTGGTTCTTCCATTGCCATATTGAGTTTCACGCAGACATTGGTATGTCTTTAGTCTTTAAAGTTGGAGAGCATACTGAAATGAAGCCTGTTCCTAAGGACTTTCCTAGATGTGGAGATTATATAGGGTATGAGATACCCAAGCCTCGTTAACAAAAATGGCTGATACAATGTTTTTTGGACGAAGTTCTAAGAGTTTATAATCCAATTTTTTGATTTTTATAATGTTATACGTCTACACTCTACACTGCTTTCCATGATACAGAGTCTGCCATGTCTTGTTGTTGCCGGTCATTGGCCACTACAGTCGATTACCTACAGCCTTCCTTCTTGATCGCCTGCAATCGTCCAAAATAGCTATTGATGTTGATGTTGATGTTGTGCACTGAAGAATATACGTATTTGCTATGCAGAGAAAGCGTAAAAAGTAACCAACTAAGACCTAGAAAAGTTGTCTATTTTGCAGTGTTTTTCTTAAAATATAGAGTGAATATTTATTGCGAATATTTAGAGCGAGTATTTAGATATTTTGTCTATTAGATATTTGAAAATAATATTAACAAACATTTTACGAATTTATATTGTTAGCGTATTTTAAAATAGACTGTTTTATTAAGACTTTAATTTTAAGTGTAAAATTGTGATGTTTAATGTTCCTTTTTGTTAATATTTTACTCAAACGGGTAGCGATTACTTTAAATTAATTTATTTTAATGTTGCTTAATTAAACCTAACACTTTTTGTAAATCTTTGCAGGCCAAAGTTTAATAAAATTAACTCATAATGCTCAAACATAAATCTTTTATTTCAATTAACTTTTTTGTTGCTTAACTTATTTAACATTAAGATAAGATTTTGTTAATAATATCGTTATCGAAATATAAAAGATTTTTAGAAATTGACTTTTTTAGTAAAGTTTTCACGCTGAAGACAGTCCATAAGATCTCTAAAAAGAACAGTTTTTTCTCCCAAAAGCAATTTCCGCTCACCTTATAAAAATAAACTTATCACAAAAATGGATCACAACAAAACATCTCCAGGGAACTTACCCAATTAAGATAGCGAGCCTTAAATCAAGTCACAGAAAGAAAGGGAGTGATAAATAGAATGATGGTTTGGGCGGATGGGAGAAAAATAGGTGAAATAAGTAGGTAGTAAGATGAAATGAGTAGGTAAGTAGTATGTTGTGGGGGTTTTGCTTCAAATTCTGATACAAATTTTCACCAATATTTTATAAAGAGTTTTAAATTTAAGAAAACTTAAAGATCAACAAAGTAAAAATTTCATTCATCTGTCATGAATGAAATTTAATTATTATGAATGATGAGCTAATGCCTGATCAATCAAAACTTTGTACTTAACTACTTCTGGAAAAGGTACCAATTTACCAGGCTTAGAAATGTACCTAACCTATCCTGTAAAAGTCGATGACGAACAAAAAAAAACTTCAAACTGTAAGTATAGGTATTTTTAACTTAGATGTCAAAATGAAAGCGTATTTAGTTCTTAAGACTAAATCCCAAGTGCAGCCGTTGCCTAAAGGATAGGTTACACAGTGCGAGCAGCTGATATGACAGTAGACAGCTACTGTGCATGTGTACTCGTATGACAGTAGCTCGACTCGCCTCGCTCGGTCACACTATGCGAACTGCTGGCGTCGCAGGAAGACAGCTACTGCACCAGTGTACTCGCATAGTTCGTCTGTATCATGTCTCGTGCAATGTTGTCGCAAAATACACGTTTAATCACAGTGCATACCACTATAAAAGCAGTTACGAAAATACTTTGTGTTAACAACTAAATAAATAAATAATAAATGTTAACACTGCACCGGCGGCGTGGGCCCGAGCGTACGAGCTACTGTCATTTCGCGAAATCATGCGAGTTGACGACCGAGCGACGTGCGAGTGGCGTGGTGGGGGAAGGCCAGTTGCGAGTAAAAACAAAAAATGTTGAAGTAACTCGCTTGCGAGCAACTGTCCCACTCGCACATAACAGTTACTCGTATGATGCGGTCACACAGTGCGAGCTATTGCACCTCAGTAACTGACACGGTCAGCTCGCATGCTAGCTCGCACCGTGTAACCTAGGCTTAACTAAATCAATGTCAGCTGTTTTAAATCTTAGTACATTTTATATTTTCAATATCGCAGTAACAAGGATAATTAATTTGTCAGTTATTTATCGCCTGAAGCTGTGCGGATTATGAGGAGAATTTATGAAGTGCCTTCTTACAGAACTTTTTCTTTTTGGAAAATGAGGTATGAAATTCGTCTCATTGCTTTTTCTAAGTACCTACGTTCAGACGTTGAATTATAATATAGTTTGTGGATTACGATCACTACAACAGGATAAAATAATGATGTCAGTGCGTCAGTAATAAAGGCCATTAGGCCGTTAGTCTGTCAGTTCGTCAGTCTGTTAGTCTAAATTAAGACCTAATTGTTAAACATATGTTCTTGCAAATAAATATATCTTTATCTTTATCTTTATCTTTATCTTTAGTTCATCAGTCTATCAGTTCGTTAGTAGGTATGTATCTTACAACGCTGACAATCTTTAATAATTTTTTTCTTATAAGTAATGTAAGTTAGACTATCATTCAGGAAAAAAGTTGTTTTTCGTATAACGGTCGTATTTTTAACCTTAATCTTTTTCATGATCTAGCCGATATTTCCGTCGAAGAATAAAATAACTCCTTTATTTTCCATTCTGCTTTACAGAAGTATTTGTTTCCTAACAATAGTGACCGTTTCAATGCTATTGTGAGGTGTCCATGGAAAGTTGTCTGCCGTTGAATAATACAAACTGGATTCGGGCGATGCAGTTTTGTGAAGTGTGAAGTTGAGAACAAAGCGTTGACACAGACACCTACCGCTACGTCGTAACTTTAATGGTTAGTATAAGAGTATACCTATGCTTTTATTCATTCAAACTACTTGTAACAAACAGCTCTAGATTACTGAATTTCACAAGCAGTGTCATATTTAACACCACTATCAATGGATCGTGAGTAATTTCTCGTTGTATTAATTTAATGAAATTAATACAACGAGAAATTACTCACGTAAAAATAAACATCGACGGCAGTGTAAGGCACGCCCACGAGTGACCATACTTATACCTATATGAAGATTTTCGCAAGAATCGAAACATTGTCGGTAGGTATCTAAATCGTCAATATTTTTACGTGAGTAATTTCCCGTTCTATTAATATAATGTCTATACTTTATTTCTTGAAGCGAGCTAATAGGAAGAAAAAATAAACTCACGTGATTGGTTGTCAAAAATAATGATCTATCTCGTGATTGGCTAGATTGTCAAATCAATTGTCAATTGTCAAATCTATCCAATCCGAGAATGAACAATTATTTTTGACGTCCAATCACGTGTGATTATTTTTCTTCCTATTAGCTCGTTTCAATAAATGAAGTATAGTTCCTACAACTCGTGTTTTGAAACCACTATCCATATTTAATTTTGATAGCGGTGGCATCGGCCGGCTATAGTTTATGTTTATTGCGGTGGGTAGAGTATAACGTGCGGCTTAGACACTTATATTAGCTGAACTTATGATATGAAGAGAGTATGTGTGAGTTTATGTCTAGAGGAATATTTAGCCACTAAAGCTAGTAAGCACATTCGTATGAAGTAGTTGCAGGAAATTTTTTTAGGCAGTCTAAAAAACTCCTTATATGGATTAACTTGAATAGGGAACCTGACATTCAAGGTTCCGGCTGACCCTGAATTTCACATGCCCTTAAAAGCACAGTTCGTTTGACTGGCTTAATTCCCGCTGAAGCTTAACGATTAGATTGCTAAGGGATCACAACACTTAGGACTGAACGACTAAGCGTGCTCCCAGTTTATTTTGTAAGATCACTGAAAAAAATCTTGGCCCACACCATCGGGTTCTTCCCTGATAACTTTGCTTTCTTTAACGTATAGTCGCAAAACGATAAACATTTTTATAATCGATTCGTTTAACGCGTTGCAAACACGTTTTAACTTTTTTAAACTGTATAACTACTAATCAAGAGAATAGTTAGCCAGCAATAACGAATCTTAAGGTGATCCACCTTTTTATTCCTCGACTGTACATTAAATTCCAATGTAACTCGACAAAGGAATATTTTTACTCCATTGTGCCTTTATAAGTTCGTTATAAAGGTCGTCCTATTGTTACAAGACGGCATTTTGGACAATGGTAGATTATTTATGTACCGGCTTACATACTCTTGCATTATTAATCTGTTCTTAAATTAAGATTTAAACTAATTATCTCGTTGGTACTAGACACGTATTTATTATTTATGCCTGATGTGTCCCAGTGCTGGGCAAAGACCTTACTTGTCTTAGTACAATTTAAACTTTCGCAATTCATTCTTTACCACCGTTAAGGTAGGATCCAACCTCTTTCGCCTTCAGAACCAGGAATGGACAGTCGACGACACAAAACACTGACTCCACTCCTTTCTGTCTTCAGCGACAAAAGCGCATTCCTTTTCCCACAAATGAGCATAAGATACAAAAAATGTTTTAATGTAATAATAATCTTTGAAATAGCAAATGTTTTGGTCGAAGCTGTTTTTACAGATCGTTTCATAAAAGTAAAAAAATACTCCCTTGGAAGCTATTTTCAAAAATAATGAGACTGTTATAAATGCTTTGAGATTCAAAATGATAGAAGTGCTTCCTACCACTTTAATAAAGAGAATGATTAATGTGCAAATTGGTTGAGGTAGACGAAATTGCGTTTCTTAAGGAGCTCTACAAAGTAATACAGCAGTCAATGTTTGAATACGGTGGATTTTGACATACTACTAAAAACCTGAGGCCATACTGGGGATTTACGAAAAATGGAAAAAACTTTGAGCTCGGGATTGGAACCTAAGATCTTCGAAGGAAGACACATCTCATATGCCAATACAGCTTCTTTGAAAAAAGTCTTGTTTTACAGTTTGACTGCAACATATAATATTGTTTCTGACACTCATGCAGATATTAAATTTTATAAATTCTGATTTACATTAATTTTATGAATAAATTAATATTTTTTTTTCAAGTTACATCAACTTACAGAATAATAAAATTTTCATTCAATTAACATTCTAAAAACTTTAATTGTAACTTTTTTCTTACTGAATTTTTTCATTTTTGTAATGGGGAAAGTTTAATATTGAAATGCTAATAATTTGAACCTGAAAATTTGCGCCGATGTTCATAATATTAGTAAAGATAGGTAGGTATACTAATATCTTTACTAATATTATGAACAGGATCTAAATCTTATATCTTTACTAATATTTTACAATATCATTCCTAATATCTTTATTAGGAATGCTGGTTTGTTTTTCTTAGCGCATCAAAATCAAAATACTATCAGTACCAAAATTCCTTTAGTTTTTTTAGACTGTGCCTTTATATCTGGTGAAATATACAATCATCCCCTAAATAAATAGCTAAATAAGTAACGTAAGATCGCGGTCTAACGTCCGAGACTTAATGCAACCTTTTTGAGGGCGGCCCAAGTGATAAGCGAAGAAAAATATCTAAATAAATAAATATATTCCACACAGCATCCTTTAGTCGTATTTAGAATTGATCTGAATACGACTAAAGGATCAAAAAGAGAAGTCTTCTTTTACCTGGAAATACAGTCTATATTATACTAGCAGCACGTACCGGCTTTGCACGGGTGTACTACTGAAACGACCGGGATAAAATATATCCTATAACCATCCCGACACTTCATTCTACACATCATCGGTAGTATTCATACATCGATGAAAGAATTTTTGGAATCAGCTGAGTAGGTAGTTTTGGTGATTACCACCGTCAAATAAACCAACATTACCTCTTTATAACATTAGTATACGGTATACTAATGTTATAAAGAGGTAATGTTAGGTATAGTTATACTGTATAAGTACCTATACCTATTTATGTATAGTAACATTTTCAGTAGTTCGCTATCTTCTTATGCCTTATCCACACCATAACCAAATAGCAAGTCATGCGACCCTTGCGGTGGATTTTACTCACAGCCTTCGCATTAATCCTCTCCGGAGGACGAAATCTGCCCTCAACCTCCTCAATTGATGTCCGCAGGTTACTGGAAGAACTTGCTTCATTTAATTATAGTTACGTATGAACTTTACACGTATAAACTTACATTTGTGAATTTTTAAAGCTTTGTAAAACCGACTTCAGTTTTGTAAGAGAGTTTGCACTCTCAAGATTACAATAGCTTTACCGTCAGTTTTTTTTGAAAAACATCGATTTTGAAAATCGGTTCTATTTATTAAATACCTAACTTTTGAATATACACAAAAAGTAAAACGAAATACATACAGCCTACAAGTTATTAGTAACAAAATATTGCACTCTAAAAAATATTTGTAAGTCAAGTAAAAATATAATATCACATTACTTGTGTTTCATGAATTTGCAATAGATCAGTATTTCGTCCAATATCTTGACTGGTCACTCTTTCGATAGCCAGCGGTATTTTCCAATCACTTAGTATCGGTGCAGAGTAATAAAATAAGACTACGGCTGGACTCTGGTCTATCTACTGTAGCGTGAAAAAAGTAAGTATTAAAAAACCATGCTTACATCGGTTACTCGAACGCTGTTCATTTTCACACAGGCAATAGAGTCACCTAGCTTATAAGACTGTACATTTTAAGTGATCCTTGAGGTCCTACAGAAATAAGCACATTTTTCACAGTTGCACAGTAAAAAAAGTAAATTGATGACATACGTGACAGGTAAAAAGCTAACTGACTTGGCTTCTAAGTTTTCATAAACTCATGAAGGATAATGAGTAGTGTAAGACTACTACAAATCTGTGAACCAAAATTAAAATGGACAAATAACCTATAGTTATGTCGCAATTCCTCTCAAGATAAAATGACAATGCAACAAAAAGGGTTCCAGTCATAGTGACCTTAAGGCAACCTTAGGCCTGAGGTCTTTTGAAAACGGTAACCGTTACTGATACTGAATTCACTGTTTCTGCATCACTGTACTGTACATTATATTGGTCATAGTACACTCGCAGAACAAAAAGCTTAACTCAGAGGCAAGTCCAAACTTATAAATGAGTTGTAATAATACAATTGACCTTTTAGTTACTATTGTAAAAATTTTTCAATCACTAAATAATTTTAGTAAAGTAAAGAGTAAATTATAAGTAGTAAATTTACAGAAACTAAACTAATACATAACTGTACAAAATACAAATAGAACCAGTTGAGCCATCTAAGGACCGTTGCAAACGGTCTATAGGTAGCTCAACTGATTCAAACCACTGCCAGACGGAAGCGTGCCCAAGACAAGCTTAACTTATTAAGCTAAAATTATCCTTCCCTCAAACAATTGGCTTTAAAGTGCCTACATCCAGAAATTGTACTCATTCAACAACGTCATCGCTTGTTAACGTAAAATAACGGTAGACGTTTTTAGAGAACACCAATCCTACTCTACCCTATTACATATTCCTTTGAATTACTTAACGTGCAAATAGTGTAAAGTCAGCAGATTTTGATTCAATTCCTATTAAATTTATTACGCGAGTGACATGCAGACAGATTAATGGCCAAAATTGATATAACGGATTATTATTGGAGCTTTTATTGTCGATAATAATACAGTCTTCTTCCCTAGCTATATTTAAATTTAAAGTAAAAACACATTTTCTTTCCCTTTGATTGTCACATGGATTCGTTTAATTATTGTATTACAATTTATTATCAAACCCAAAACTTAAGAAAATAACTGATACTTAACAAATTCATATCGTAAATATTTAATCTCGAGATTCAATAAAGGAGTCATCGACCCCAAATATTAATGTTATAAAAATATTTTTAATGAAATACTCTTGAATTAAGTCTTAGCCAGACGTGGCGCCGACTTTATGCCCACGACAACGACTGTTAGATACTGTAGACTATTGTATCTAATTATACTCCATCATCAACATTGGTCACCATCGGGCTCTTACGCATAGCCTTTTCCTTTTTTAGTAATATTTTGATTAAATTGTAGCGGTCACATTGCAGTAAAAAGTTTATCCAAAAAAGTAGCTCAACTTTATCGTCAGTTGCTCCAAATCCGCTGCGTGTAGCCAAGCCTTAAGAGTTATTACTAGCGTTTTTCATAAAGATTACGTCAAGATGCTTACTTAACGCTTTATTATTACCTATTTCAGGGATTAACAGATTATAATCAGAATAACTTGAAAACTCAACTGAAAAGGTAGGGAAGTACAAAGTAAGTTTAAGGTGGAAAAACAGGAAGGCACTTTTTATACTGTTTTGACCTCTTTAAGAGTTCACAAAATTGGTCTTAGCTTTTCTTGATGGACTCAGTTTTGGTAAAATATCCTACTCATATCATATAGATACGGATCAACTAATTTTTCTAAAATTTGAAATAGGTAAGTATACATAGTTTGATAAACATAGTTATAAATGATTTCAAACGGGACTTGATCGCGTAATTACCTTATTAAACTCGTATTTGTTTCCCGACATTTCAAAAGCGTTACAGCTTTCGTGTCGTCACGGGAAGACTGATGAACATAGTTTTGACCAACATGCTGGTTATTTTGACGTTTTTACGTTCTGTGGCCCAGTTTGAAAGTTTGAAAGTGGCACCTGTGACTGAAAAGGTGAGGAGTGCCAGATTAGCATGGTATGGTCATGTAATGAGGAGGGATGAAAGTCATATAACTAAGAAAGTTATGAGTATGAGTGTGGATGGACATACAAGTAGAGGAAGGCCGAGGAAGAAGTGGATGGATTGTGTGAAAGAGGACATGAGTGTGAGAGGAGTGAATTCGGAGTTGGCGAGTGATAGAGATGAATGGAAGAAGAAAACATGTTGGGCCGACCCCACCTAGTGTGGGATAAGGGCAGGGAAATGATGACGTTCTGTGGCCCAGTGGAAACAGAAATGTTTGGAAGTATGTTATGCAGATATTATGTTCCAGGAATTATGGTGTACAAGAAAGTTATAATCTATTTAGTAACTTTACAAACCAAGTATATCACAGTTTAGTATTAAGCTCCAACTTATTCCGAAAGCGATACATTTCCGCGTGTTAACCGTAAACCGTTCTTATCCAGCAATTTGTCACAACCCGCTGGCCATTGCAAATAAATTGGCGGTGCAGTGTAAAAGAGAGTTCTGTATAGATATGAAGCTGGCATTTACAAAAGGTTGCTATCAAAAATCACTAAATATGGCAGTTGCCAGACTTAGATTAGTCTTAGCGTGAATTGACACTGAAGCGAAGCGAAGTTTCAGTGTCATATGGATCAAATAAAAATATCTGACAGGTTTGTTGTTTATCATATTTAACACTATTACGGTGATAACCCTCGATGTTTTTAAACAAAGTTTTCCTGTCGATTTTTTATTCACTATTAACTAAATTTTTTTTGAATTTTTGTCATGGGCTTTAGTTTATTCAAGACTAAAGTACCTACTCTACTCTTATATGACAAGCCGTAAATTAGGCATTGAGCAAACTGCTATCTACGAATATAAGTACACCTTTCTTGAAACTTTTGACGTAATCTGAATATCAGTTCTACGTACTAATTATTTAGTTCAAGAGCCCGACAACTTTGAAACTAATAGGGTACATTAGACACTCAACATCGGATGTAGTTGCTCCAACTATTTGTCCTCAGAAACTATTAGTAGATGCTTATTGTCCAAACCTTAGTCATTAGAGTATTGTAAATGGTTCCGTTTTAGATGATTTACATAATAATATGTGTCGTTATGTAAGTTAATTGAATATTCTCATAAACATAAACACGTGTTTAGAATGGACTGTCCGGGAGGTTATAGGCTATATTTTATCCCGGTAGCTCCATTAGTACACCCGTGCGAAGCCGGGACGTGCTACTAGTTTCTTATAAACATTGGAATTTGTAATTTTTCTTTGAGAAATAAATAAATCATTTTTTGCACTTAAAAGTACAGTCAAGGACAAAAGTGTTTGACCTCAATGTTGATCATATAAAGTATCGTAAAGAAATAAATAGGAATATAATCAAGACGGTAGACATTCTTATTACATCCTTTGAAGATTGCCTAAGGTTTATCCCTTTAGACATTCTTCAAAGGATTTAATAAGAGGTAGGTTATGTCCATCTCCTTTTTGGTACATGCTTACATTTTTTAGAACTTCATGTTCTATTTTCGTAAAGATTGCCTCAGAATAAAATTCCTTTCTTAGCTTTTAAACAAAAATTCAGAACTAATATTGAAAACAACATTGATTCTGTTATTTGCTTTATTTATAAAATCTGTTTTGTATATCAATTTTAAAGTAACCAAAGACCAAACCCCGAGTTTTTTTCCCATTATCACAATCAAAAAATAGTATCTAAATGGTTGGTGATAGATTAATGATAGTTTAATCGCATCACTCCAATGAACAGACAGTATGTTTCATTACGAGCGGTCACCGTCGATAAAACTCAGCTGGACTTTATTGAACATGACTCCCTGTCGTCCGTCGTAATGCTTTACGGTAAGTGACGAGTTCTGATCAATGTTATATGATTCGGCTTAAATAAGTATCAAGCCCATTTTTTTATTGAAAAAAATATTCTAAGCGTGTATAAAAAAACTCTTTACATCTTTACTAGATTAATACAGCAGGCAATCTTTGCCTACACTTATCGAGACAATGTAGTGTCTGGGAGATCGATCTCACGACCTTCGGAACAAAAGTTGAAGTACCAATCCACTTAGCCAACACGGCTTCATCAAGTATACGGCTGAACTATGTAAGTACCTCCTTATAATTTTTATTTAAAAATATTATGCTAATCTTAAGCTTATAGATTAGCTAAACATGAGCTTATACTATACACTTGAAGCGCTCGTGACGTAGCTCGCTAAGACGTTCTTGATAGATCGTCGAATTAAACAACGTTCAAAACGGTCACAATATGGACGGGTGAGTCACGCATGTGGTCATCAACAACGCATCAACAGAGTGCTTCCGTGCTTTGGAGGGTACGTTAAATTGTCGGTGGAACTTTGGGAATAAGCCATTTTAACGATATCTCTATCAGAAAGCTAATAGGTTAAAAAAACAATTGCATTCATAATTCAGCCGAATCGAGACACAGATCGGGATCGTTGGGAAACTGTCAATACTCACAAGTAAAATGTAGGAAACGTATGTGTGGAGTTATAATGCTGATCTTTTATTAGTTCGTTGAGCATTCGATATTTAAAGGTTTATAGGGAACTTTATAGGGCGCCTAAAATAATATGGAACACTGTCTAGTAAAGGTCTTGTGTTGTTTGTAAATATTTTTGTTGTACTTTTTTGGTGTCAGTTTGTAATAATATTATCGATGTGTAGAATGGACTGTCGAGATGGTTGTAGTTTATATTTTATTCCGGTAGTTACATTAGTACACCCTTGCAAAGTTGGGACGTGCTGCTAGTTTTCGATAAAGTGTGTTCAGACACGAAGAAAAATTCTCCATAAAATTCAGATGATTTAAAATATTTTTTTACAAGAAAACATACGCTGGCTGGAACAAAAAAGGTTCGAAAAATTCTCATTACACAACACCAAAACCAAACAAAAGATTTATTAAACCAGAAAACTTCTGCAACTGTCACGAGAACAAACGAGTTGCAGACGCGGAGTAAAATATTAAGTTTTTACACGAGCTAATGGCGAATATATCTTGGTATGGCCGCGAGCCAAAGCGGTTAATTACTATCAAACATTAGGACTTCCAAACGCATCTGGTAGAAAGATAGGAGAGCGAAATATGCACACCACGTTTTTCGGACGAGCAGCCGCCTTTTTCTCCAAATAACCATGTCTTGACATGGCACGTCACGGCGTGGTTATTTTTAAACATGCTATGGATTACAGAAAACAAAAGCTAGATAAAACGTGCTAGGTATATCTTACCGCGTCATGTTTTGAATGTCGTCGGGAATCGACCAGCAGTCGTTGATTTTGTTAGCGCGTCACTCGTCAGGCTAGCACTCAGTTATATCGTCATTTCATATTAAACTTTACCTTCATCACTTGATTACATAGTATCGCGCATTTGTATCGATACGAAGCGCAGTGACCGCGCGTTCGAAAACGGAGTGTGTGCTCTAAAAAGTTTTAAACCTATTATCAATGCTAATTGTGATAAAAAGTTTATTTAAATTAAATAAAAAGTCCAATTAGACTCACACGAGAAGGTACTTTCATTGTTAAGAGTAAAACTTTTAATTGTTCAGTTTTTCACCAAGAAAACGTTTCTCGTGTATTCACAAGAAAAATACATTTTTTAAGCTGAAACCTTGAAAACAAAACGAATTACTCAACTAAATAAAAATCTTATTACAAAACTTTTCAATGTAACAAATAAATTTTTATGAAACCAATTCAGAAAGAGTTACAAGGTGCTAATTGGAAATACGAAAAAGTAGGATTAAGGAATTCTTCGGACCTCGAATTTGCTGACTGTTTTATTTAATCTTTCTATTCCAGAGACTAAAGTTTATTTCAATTCTTTGCTGTAATAATATTTAACAATCAAGTTTTGGTGTCTGTTTTCTTTTGGCCGGTTTTAGTATGAAATTTATAGCCAATCCAGACTCACAGAGATTTCAGAATATTAGTCGCGTTCCTTTGTTAAAGTAAGTAATGCTTATATCCATGACATTTTGACATTTTGTCCTTACAAATCTGTCAAAAAATAACAGTTCTTCCTTAACGGTTAACACAGTCTTATATTTTTATCGTTTAAGTATTCGGGCAATAATAATCAAAAACAATTGCTGGTCTATTCTCGACGACTTTCAAAACATGACGCGGTAAGAAATTGCACGTTATCTAGCTTTTGTTTACTGAAATCCATCGCATCCACAACCGAGTTCAACCTGAAATTAAAATAATACAGATGGCTGGAGAAAATTGGGGGAGACCTTTGCCCAGCAGTGGGACAACATAGGTTAGAAAAAAAAATTGATTTTTCACTCTAAAACTAATTAAGAATAATTTTATTTGTTTTCTAAAAGTAGCGTTCTATAGAAATCCGAGGCATTATTACAGATCATTTTCTTTGAGTGGCTATTAAGCGTTTCACCGGAATGTTTTTTCTCTTTTGATCCCTAATATAAATCGTTATAAAAATCAACCATTTGGAAAATTTGCCTTCTCTTGTTTATTTTTAACATTATTAAGGACCACGCAATTCTTGCTTTCTATACACTCTCTATGAACGCGTTACACGGCAATTTCATCGCGACATGGTCGAGTGACATTAAACAGCTAATGTAATTTGTAAATTAACCGTTCCTCAATTGTCTAATTTGTATAAAATTGTTACGAATTTGTTACAAAACAAAAATAACAGTACTTAATCCGCGAAAACAACAGTCAGATTTTATACGAGTATGTACTGGCTAAGCTGAGAGGATGGTTTGGGTGCTGGGAAAGCCTATTCCATCTCAACAATGTCCCAGACACTAAACAGTGTCCCGTTACGTTTAGGCAAAGATTGCCTACAGACGCTGTTTAAATTTTCAAGAAAAGATGTAAAGGCCTGAGAGAGTACAACTTACGGTATTTGAAAAGCAAAAAACGTTTCAGTTTTTTTATTCCCGGCCATAATAGTTCAAGATCCGAACCCTCCGGAAATCGGGAGTAAAAACTTGCGAACTGTTACATAATCCCGTGAATTATTGCTGTGATAAACGGACATTTGCATTTTACGCCCCAGATCCTATGATTCGGATAATGAGGCTGTAGATTTGGAAGGATCATTTGGATCACAATATGAATATTGTGGAAAGTCTGTATGAATCGTTTTAAGAACTAGTCACTATGATGTTTTTGTCGCACCCAAATAAGTCCTACCAGATATAAACTTAGGTGCCTAAACATTTAAACTTGCGCGGCCTCATTACAAAAAACTAAAATAAAACCTGGTCTTGATAGACCAGGTTTTATTTTAGTTTAACCGTGGTCTAAATTGCTTCGCATTGTATCTGAATAACCTACAGTTTGAGAAAAGTGGTGATCACAAACCATGGTCTAACGCTAAACCTGGCGAACCCTAGTTTGGCGGTGGTTTAAATCACAACACTACAACTGCGGACCATAGACAAGAAAAAGCTCTATAATGTAATCCAACAATCAATACAATTCCACATCTGGGTATTGCACTGAAAATATCAATAAACATAATAAAGTTCCCCAAGACTGCAATCTTCGGTACATCAACATTTTTCACCTGATACGGTATCGGAAGTCAGTCGCAGTTGGCATGCCATCTTGTGGCTGTATTCTGGGAAGAATTATTATAATATTTTAAATTTGTTCGTTTTACTGTTTTCCTCACCTTTAACACCATACTAGCAGCACGTCCTGGCTTTGCACGGGTGCACTAATGAAACTACCGGGATAAAATATAGCCTATAACAATCCCGAGTCTATTCTACGCATTGGTGAAAGAATTTTTCAAATCGGCTGAGTACTTAGTTTAGGAGATTACCTGAGTCAAACAAACCAACAACACATCTTTATAAAATTAGTAACCGTATAGAAAATGGATAGAAAAGAGAGTTCATTTTTAGGTTAAGAAGTGTATGTATTTTTTTCTATATGTTGATTCTTTGACCCAATTAAATTCAAACTCGTTTGGTGACTTGCGCATACTTGGTACTTATAAGCCTATTCCATCTCTACCATTTCCTATGTACTAAAGTATGTCGTAAAGTAGGCTTTAAATTGTCTTCTGGCAATGTACCTATAGGTAAATCATCTGGCAAATTATGTATAGGCCTTAAATTGTGAATTATAATAATGACGTCTAAATTGGGATGGTTTTTTTAAATCGCAAATACAATTCATCAAGAATAGGATTGCTTGCTTTTGGCGGTCTTCCAAACATTCTTCAACCAAAAAGAGCAAACTGACTCCAACCGAAGCCTTCAGGCTTTCTTATGGCTTTTAATCAGATCGCAATCTACTTGAGAATGTTGACTATTTAAACCGAACTAAGTTTTAACACATTTACCATGATTCGTAGATTTATGAGTTTTACGATATTTCGGCAGTTTAACAAATGTTTGTATGTTCTGCAGTAATTAATTCTTTGTCTGGGTGTTTTCTATCATTATGTATGTACTTAAAAAAAAGTATGTAAGTATTACATCAGTTATCTGTACACCATAACACAAGAACTAAGTTGCTTAGCTTGGGACTAGATGTCGCTGAATAAATGTCCAAGGATATTTATTTATTATTTATACTATCGTTCACTTTATAATGAAGCATAACGTCGGCGAGTCTTTCAATTTCCTTATTCAAGGAAGTAACTATTAATTTTCAATTTAATTTCTCACAACTTCTGTAATTTATTTATCGCCCTATCTTGCATCGAACCGACTATTAAACTTTCAGTGTTCACGGCGTTGGTTACTTTGAGAGCCGTGTCGGACGTACATAATAAATAATCATTATTAAATATTTGAAATAGCGGTGTTCGTTGCTAATAATAATCTTGAAGTGAAATACAACTTCAAGACTTTACAAAATACAATAATAACCAGTTTAGACATGGTAATGATCGTAATAAATGGAATAGAAGAGATCACTTTTAGCGATAAGACAGCCCTGTACATTTTTACTTCGTTTTTGTAATTGTTATTTCTAATTTAAGGTGTGCACAATAAAGAATTTTAATTTATTCATTCATTCATTCATAAATATTCGTTTTTTACTGAACTAAGCCGAGTAGAAAATACTATTTAAACTATCGCGACTTGGAAACATAATATGTTTCCAAGTCGCGATAGTATTAAAATCATATTATTTATAAATATTACTTATAAATAATTATGATTTCAATACGCGATTATTTCCCGTTAATATTTATAAATAAGCCGAGTAGGTTCTAGACGGCATCGGCACGTCCTAAATACTGGCAGCATTGCTGCCCTGACAGAAATGCAACAAGACATTAAGAAAATGTTTTTCTTCAGCAACAACGAACAATATAAAATTACAGCAGCAGAATTTCTTAAACCATCTTTTTAAAGGTCACTGATCGCACTCTTTTTTCACGGTGGTTAAGTTATATCAATAAACAACGAAAGATAATCAATAGGTTCCTAAACAAAGAAATCAAATTTTAAACAAAGATTCAACGCTTTTTAAATAAAAACTCCAAGTAAATTCCACTAAACCTACACTCAGACAATAAAGCAAGTAACACAGTCCTTTGTAGTAATAATTTGAAGGTAATTTAAATTTTACCCGTGAAAATGTGAGTCAGCTAAAAATTCTGCTGCTTTTGAACTACAGCCGTTCTACATCCTTACTTCCACGGTTTATAATGATCCTTTATGAAATGTTACGCAACTCCGACATTTTGTGTGCAGGGACGCAGTAAGGAAAATGCAAAACAACAAAACATCTTTTAAAATCTTAGGGGTTTATTCATAAAAACTTGAATTACAGGTTTTAGAACGTTTTTTTCTTGTCACTCATATGTCAACGAAAAGAGATAGCAACAGATTTAATATACGTTTTAGCTAATACAGGTTTTAGGTCGAATATGCATAATGGGGTTAAAGTTTGAGTACTGAGACTTGAGAGAACCTTGAAAAAACGTTATGAAAGAAAGAAAATATTTTTTCTCTTTGAAACACGGAAAGTTATAAAGTTGCCGGATCATAATGTTGAAAGTAGCATTTTGCGCCCCTAGGGTCACATAGTTACTTGCCTAGGGCTGGAAAGTAAATAACTGTCAATAATCATCAAAATGTCACTTTGAATTTTGACATTTGATTTTGTGACCTGTCAATCGATATAAATGTTTATTGATCAAAGTAATTATTTACGAATTCCACTAATCCATAACATCCAGCTAGTGCAACAAATAGAAAAATAAAATAAATGATGTTATTCTGTAGTAAAAGCCCTAATTCAACTCTGGCAAAAAATTTACTCTGTCGCTGCGTTCTTTGTTTTAAGCAAGTCAAGCTTCTATTAAAATACATTAAAACGTTATGCAATTTAAAGAAAAAAATACGTCACAGAGTGGAGTTATTTCAGATCATTAATCTTGAAACAAATATAAAAGGAAATACAAAAGAAATACTTTTTATAGGAAAAAATACTAACTGGATCACGGCAAAGGTACAGATAGAAACATAATTTTTAATATAAACAAAAAACCAACTTTTACCGAAAAAAACATATACGGTATATGTTGGTTTGTTTGTTTGACGGAGGCATCCGAAACAACTCAGCCGTTTCCAAAAATGTTTTCACCTATCGATGTAGGGATGGTTAGAGGCTATTATTTTAGCCCGATTGTTTAGGTTTATAGAACTTTATTCTCGTAAAAACACAAAGGTTCACTTATAATGAGATACAATTAATTAATCTAAATAAGGTTTAAAACAGCCTCTGGTGGTTGATAAGTAGTTGTTTCATAAAGTACACCCGTGCAAAGCCGGGACGTGCTGAAATATAGATATAGAAAAAGAATGGATCATTTTATTTTCAAGCCGTATCATAGCACTCCAGTTAGCTCAACTTCAAACTTAAACGCAAGCTAACGAGACGTGATGTCAGTTTGTTTGCAAACTTCTGCCTCGAAGAATAAAACTAGACTTGGTTTTGCCAACTCTTAAACGGCTGATTAACATTAAGTTAATTGGAGGTTTCTTATCGTCTGAAGTTAAAAAGAAATGCGTTTAAGCGTTTCTTGGACCTTTTTCATAGATCTTTGAAGTTAAATAAATAAATAAAATAAATAAATAAATAAATATCCTTGGACATTCCACACAGCGTCATCCAGTCCCAAGCTAAGCAACTTAATGCTTGTGTTATGGTAACCAGAAGTTAAGTTAAGAGGCATGTATGAGTCAAACTAGCGTCGCCGCCTACTTTATCTTATTACTAGCTGCTCCCCGCGGTTTCACCCGCGTAAGTCCCGTTCCCGCGGGAATATCGGGATAAAAAGTAGCCCATGTTACTCGTGGATAATGTAGCTTTCGAATGGTGAAAGAATTTTTAAAATCGGTCCAGTAGTTTTTGAGCCTATTCATTACAACCAAACAAACAAACAAACAAAGTTTTCCTCTTTATAATATTAGTGTAGACTAGCAGCACGTCCCGGCTTTGCACGGGTGTACTAATGAAACTACCGGGATAGACTATTATTATTATAGCCTATTAATCATCCCGACAGAATAATATTTTGTTTGTGATTACTTAACCTTTTTTTATAAACTCACTTGTATACCCTGATTGAGAAAAACATCTTAACTGACAGGAGCGACAAATTGAAACCTTCGATATTCTTGAATTTGACACAAAGTATGTATTTTAGATTTTATTTTCGACCCTATCTCCAGTAGAAAGCACCCACATTCATCTCAATCCATTGAAATGAACCCTCTTCTCAAAGATCGAACGAAAAATGAGATGAGCGATTTATAATAAAAGTGGACCACAGTGTTACAAAATACAGAAATTGAAATCAAATTTAACTTGCAAAACAAAAGAATCGGAGAAGACCTCAACTCTTTTGAGAGAAATTGACACGAAGTCTCAAAAGACAGAGATGGTTGGAGAGAATTGGGGGGACCTTTACCCAGCAGTGGGTCAACACAGATTGAAAAAAAAAATAGTCTTTGAGAAATTTACTAAATTTTAATGACATTATGGGAAATTATTGACGCAAAAATCGTTTTTCCTAGGCAATTGAAACATACGTTAAATTTACACTGAGTAAAAATGTTCTAGGGTATTTATTTATTTACCTACTGCCTCATCAGTTTCTCTGTGATCGAACTTTTCTTCGGTGACAGTGACACATCGCTAGTCGTTCTGTTGAAGACGCAACTTTGAAGTCTTGGTAACTTACCAATTCTAGTAACTGTTCCTAATTTAACTGTAGATGACCTTGGTATAGGGAATGTACCTATGGGTTTATTGTTGGTAGGTATGTTCGTTCGCTCGTTTATATGAGCAAGTGGTCAACTCAATGATGGTGGTCAACTAAATAATACTTACTCAAGTCGGTCGACTTGAGTAAGTATTATTTAGTTGCCTACTATCTTCTGTATTTGTTTTTCCGTCACACATCTAAAAACAGTAAAATCTCCACAAAATCATGTTTTTCTGATTGCTAGTAATCGATTTTCTCGGTTACCTATCAGTCGATTGTATAATTTGGATCTTTGACAATGGCTCGTCTTTCAATTTTCTGTAAGTATTACTTACTTCTTATATTATTTTTAATAATAGCTCGTGTAATTAAGGATGGCATTGTATATAATGAATTCCTGATTGACTGTCTAATTTGTAATTAAAGCGTAGCGTTTAATATCTTTCCTTAAAAATTAAGTTAACGTAATGAAGAAATTAGACATTGTACTTAGCATTGCTTCATATTAGTATAAAATATTAGGTATTATTTTATTGCATTCTGGTCTTTTTAAATTTCTTTTGACCCGTTTAATATAAGATTAACAACCGAGCAGTAGTGTTGCGAGTAGGAACATAAAACTGAGGAATATTAAAGTATATTATTCAACGCAACTGACTGCATTTTATACATTTTATACTGGTTTTATACTCCGACTTCAAGTTGGTATGCTTGGCTAACTACCTCTATCTTTATCGTCTCTCAAAGTACAGAAAGGAACAGTCAAATAGGCAGGTGAAGAGGCCGTAAGCGCTTAATATATAAATAAATAAAATAAATAAATATTGTGGCTACAAAAACTACTCTTCTTCAGGCGTAAATTACACAAAAACTATACTGTTCTATTTTTATTTTCAGTTTGTCTCATAACGTTGTGCATGTATAGAGACGTATTATCGGGCCAATATGATGCACAGTATTTGGCATTAAGGCAAAGGTACGTTAATGAGGGGTAAAAACTGAGACTGAGATTGAGACTGAGACCGACATTAAATAAATAAATATCCTTAGACATTTTTACACAGCGTCTTCTAGTCCCAAGCTAAGCAATTAAATGCTTGTGTTAATGGTAAACAGATGACATGATACTTAGTTAGATACATTTTTTTGTAAATAAAGTTGAGCTATTTAGAAAATAGGGTGTTGAAATATCGAAATCAAATAAATCATCATGCAAATAGTTGGTGTTTAAATTTCAAAATTGTTATTTGGAATAAATAAATCAATGTACTTACTGTCATTACCACAACTCATTCTGACCAAACCAGATTGAAGTCTCAGAGTTCATTAAAAATGACAATTTTATATCAAGTTCACTTTCAGAATAAACGCGACTGGCGACGAAGGCCCCGACTGCGTGTGCTCCCGTATATACGACCCCGTGTGTGGAACCGATGAGAAGTCTTACCTCAACATGTGTCAGATGCAATGTCAGGCGTCTAGTAATGTCACTGTGGCTTATCAGGGGTACTGTATACCCTTTTGAAGAAATAAACGAGTTTTATAATTACAATTTCATAGTTTTATATTTTTTTAGTGTTAAACCTCACTAAGGCATTTCATTTATAAAGAAAAATCTTTCTAAAAGTTTTGGGCTTCGACAGCATCAAGCCGGTCTGCCTTACCACTCGGCCACGAAGCCTTGGTAAGGCTTGGTAAGGCTACTTTTTATTCCGATATTCTCGCGGGAAAGGGACTTGCGCGGGTGAAACCGCGGGCGCGCAGCAAGTCAATTCATAAACTTGAAATACTTCACCCGGTAGCAAGGACAGCAAAATATAATAATAAAGAATATAAATAATAAAGAATTCGAAAACTGATGATGCTGATGAGCAGCCCTCTGTTAAAACTCGGACAAAAACTTATTTAACTGTGAATTATTCTAATTCCGAAATCACCCGAAGGTATAAAGGAAACCTTAATTAGTCACTAAAGCTTAACAAGATCTCAAAGTTTCCGGTGAAAAGCGAAAAGTTAATTCATTATGTGCACATTTCTGAGCGAGACAAAGAACTATCAGTATATTTTTCTCTTTCTCACTCGCTAAAACGTCCAGTGATGGAGCTAGGTTTTAAAAGTCGGTCCAGTAGTTTTGAGTTTATTCGTTACCAAACTAAAAATATTTTCTAGAAAAGCAATAAACGCTTGCAGGCAGGTCAAACCGGTTCAATAGGTAAATGTAGTGCAAAGCCGTTTTAATCTTAAAAGGCTAAGGGTCTTATTCATTAAAACTTGACAATTTAATACAGGTTTTAAGAACGTTTTTTTCTTGTCACCCATATGTCAACGAATAGAGATAGCAACAGATTTAATATGCTTTTTAGCTAATACAGGTTTAATACAGGTTTTAGGTCGAATATGCATAATGGGGTAATAGTCTTAATCCTACACTGTAACAGAAATCTAGTTAATTAATCTGACGGGTTATTCGCAGTTGTTTCGCTGTATTCTACAGAGTTATTTGACTTTCCGCGACATATTTTTGAACGAAGCCTTTTTTTTGCTGGTTTTAAAAATCTGAAAAATTGCATTCGGAATTTTAGACCATGCAGTCTCGGTTCGTGTTTTTGAATGAGATTTTGTTGGGATTTTGTCAACGTTTTGAACATTTTAAATGTGTTCATTATTTTTATAGTGAGTTGACTTTCTGTATCATTAACTTTTTTTTTTTTTGTTTTTCATCCCCTAGAGCCATTGTAGCAAGTTTTCGAACATTATCTGTCAAACAGTCCTGCAAATAAACATAATGGAAACGTAGGTAATGTAAAAATAAACTAATGTTTATAAAAACCATGAATTTATTTAACTTTTCATTTTCAATTTTCAAAATTGTACCATCAACTCGCCTCACCTTGATAACCTTTTCCTTACTTCAAAATTGGCCATTCAAAGACCAATTTCGTAAACTCATACGAAGTTTCGAAGCTTCCTAATAGACAAATAGTCAATTTGATGAGGAAAGTTTCGAATGAACTTAAGAGTTTGGATTACATCGAAATTTCTAGTATTATGAATGTAGAGATATTTATTTTTTTGTTTTGGATTTTACAAAAATGTTTAATTTTTACTTATTTTATGTATTTTATATAGAAAATGTATTTTAGAACGTCATTTTGAGTTTGTTCAAAGTTTTAAATTAAATTTGGGTTATAATAATTATTATAGATTTTAACTAATTCATTCGTTCAATCATTCGTATGAGCAAGTGGCCAACTCTAGTTACGGGGTTTTTAGACCACCTTGTTTTAACGACTTTAAAAGCCGGGACCGACAATTTAACGTGCCCTCCGAAGCGCGGAAGCGCTCAATTGCTAATGCCACTTGCCACCCAGCCAAGTTGTGACCGCTCAGAACGTTGCTTAACTTCTAAGATCTATCAAGAACGTCTTGGCAAGCTTCACTACGAGCGAACGAGTTCACAGTTTATATTGTTAAACTGTTATGATTATACTTCGAAGTCAAGTTGGGTATCAAAGTATAACAAACTTGAAATAAGTCCTCATTTACTTAAACTCACATTTGGTTAAAATATCCAGCAACGAAAATTTGGACATAATATTCAGACAAAGAGATTTATTTGTCACGACAATGCATAAATATTGTGATTAATTATGATAAGTACAAGCAAGAGTTTCCACTTAATAAAACTTGGAGGAAGTTGTGTCGTTAGGGATCATTTAGAGTTTTCTAGTACCAATGTTGAAAATCCGGAAAATGTTACCATAAAAAGACGGAGGCTACAGCTCGATAATACCTACTAATAATAATCTAAGACACCGGTGTTGGTATTTCGAAATTAATCAGAGCAGACAAACGAATATAAAAAAGCCGTGTTGGCCAAGTAGGTATCCACATTTTGCTGATGTTAACTTTCTATTACGTGATAGGTTGCAAGCCCATCGACGCTGCTAGAAAGCTAACTGGTTTCCTCGCGATGATTGCTTCACCGTTTAAAGCTCGTGTTAAAGCGAATTTACATTTTTTGACACGAAAAGTTCATTGATTCGATCCAATGACCTTTGGATCGAAAGCCGAGGTACTAATCCATTTGGCCAACAAAAAATGCCGGATAAAAACCCAAACTCCCAACTCTACTCGTGTATGAGAAAGAGAAAGTTCCTGAACTTTTTATGGAGGAACTTCGCGAGCTTTCGGGATTTGAACAAATTAATATAACAATATTACGTAGATATCTAAGTTTGTGCAGTGCCACTCATTATTGGAGTTACACCGATGACGTGGGTATTATTGTTTAATATTGTACTAGGTACATAGATAATTTTTTGGTTTTGTAAGGACTTTGTATTTACAACATTTTTTGATGTAACAAATACTACTAGCGGCACGTCCCGGCTTCGCACGGGTGTACTAATGTAACATTATAGCCGTTTAAAAACCAACCTTCCCAGCAGTCCATTCTAAACATAGGGCAAATAATTTTTAATCGGCTTTCTTTCTGAGATTACTTATTATTTTATTATTTATTTATATTATATTTATTTTGTGCTTGTGTGATCAATAAACTGTACAAAATACAATAAAACCCAGTTTAGCCATCTAAGAATCGTTACAAACGATCAAAAGGTGCCACAATAAATGATCCCACCCGCTGCCAAAAATAATTTCTCTACATTTTGACGATGCAATCTCTACCTTGTGTTAGTGTACGTAGATATAAGTTCCTAATTCTTTCATTACACTGTTCTGATTCGAAGGGCGGTCGGGTCTTTACTCAGAAGGGAGAAGATAATTTTGTATTTTGAATACTTTCAAGTTTTAATTTCTTATAACAACCTTCAGTGCCGCTTAGAATAGGAGTCAATAAATATTTGCAACTCGATGTTATTTATACTTATTTATTTTTATCAAGCTATTGCATGAATTCTATCGCGGGCCTTGAGCGTGGAGACCGAATCCAGAAATTCCGTAACGAAAAGCGTCAGCAGGATTCGAACGCGGTGAAATCCTAACGGAGAACTTTTATTAAGATTTTTCATTTATAATGAAGTACCTAAAGTGGTATTAATTTGACCATTGATAATTTAATTTTGGAAATGTTATGATAGAAAGCACTTTGCATTGTAATTGATTCAATCACGAGTATATTCCACGTTCTGATAGCAACCAATAATAAAGCGAATGCCATCTTGAGCCCCAATCTACTCTCATTTCAATAAACATTCAAATTAAATTTCTGCGAAAGAAACAGAATAAATCAGTGTTATTTGTGAAGCAAACAAATGTCTGATTGGACGTCTACACTTTACTTATTCAATATAATAGTACAGTCTGCATTAAATTCATATGAACATCTTAAGCAGTTAAAATCCGACCCATTCTTTAAAAGATTTTACGGAAACATTTTCTGAGGACACTTTAATTTGAGAAATTTACAGAAATTACGTTTAAACTGAAACGTCAGAGCACAAAGAGTCGTTGTTGCTCTCAAAAATTCCGGAAATTACAGGTTTGTGTATCCTTTTACTTACAAACTCACAAACATGGCTTAGCTTAAGGAGCACACTCACTTGAAATACTTATGTTGTAACAAAATGGAACCAAAATGTTTTATTTAGTAGTTTCGAAATTACATTAAAAGTTTTGAGAGCTAAGTGATTATTTTGAAAACCATCTGTCTCGGCCTTCGTCTTCTATTACCTGCCAGCTACACTCATAATACCTACGTTGGTACTAAAATGGTACTTCCAATTTAGTACACCGTTTAGCAAAAGTTCTTTAACTTAAAATACCTATACCGTTTAAATATACCTAATAGGTATCATAATAAAATTATAATATTGTCTGAAAGCTACCCTAGTGAATCGGCTTATGTCGTATTTAATTATAAACCAACACGAGACGTGACGGAGGTGGATTCAATTATATCGCGGGTGACGACGTTGTTTCGTTATGCTAAGTATCTGTAAAGGTTCAGGTATTAACTAGTTATACTGTAAGCTTAGTTCGAGCTGTTTTTGGAAACGGCCGCCTTAATCTCCAAATAACCATGTCTTGGCGAAACGGAGTGGTTTTTTGACTATGCGATGGGTTTCAAAAAACAAAAGCTAGATAACGTGCAATCTCTTACCGCGTCATGTATTGAAAGTCGTCGAAAATCGATATCCGGGAGGTCTAAGATAATATAGAAATGTCTATGGATTTTTATTTATTATATTTTTTTTAAATTAGGTATTAAAAAAAAATACAAACACCTCGTCTTACAACTTCCACATCTGTCAGCCCAATACAGTTGAAAAAACAATGATTCAAGTAGGTTATATTGTTCGTCGCACACACGGGGAAGTAGACCTTAGGGCATAAGTTACAAGGACGCGTTTTCTCAAGCGGGAATAGATACTTCATTTCAGAATCAGCTAGTCTTTGACATTGAATGTCGTTTTTAATAATCAGCATCAAAATCACTGTTAAATCTGAAAAAAGTAAGATAAAACTAAAGTTTAAAAATTAAATTATATAAAAAACAAATTTAGTTATTTAGGTTCGCTTTTAAGATAATCGGCTCTGGCTTAAATTGGCCCATTTTACCAAATTTTGGTGAAAATGCAAATGCAAAATTTAAACATTTATGAATTGTTGGCAGAAATGCTCGAAACGGCCTTTTTAGCCCACCTGAACTCGAAATTTAATAATAATTTTCACTTTAATTCACGTGTACTTGTAAAAATTAACGACCTCTGTGGCGCAGTTGGGTGAACGCCCGGCTGAGACGCAAGAGGTTGCGGGTTCGATCCCCGCTACGGGACAAATGTTTGTATGTTCTGCAGATATTTGTTCCGTGTTTGGGTGTTTTCTATCTATAACATGTATGTATTTACAAAAAAAAAAAAAAATCGTATCTAAGTATTATATCAGTCATCTGGTTACCATAACACAAGCATTAAGTTGCTTAGCTTGGGACTAGATGACGCTGTGTGGAATGTCCAAGGATATTTATTTTATTTTATTTTTTAAAATACTTACTAAATACACCGGATAAATAGCGGCTCATATCAAACGGAAAAGCAAGAAGTTATTTAACACTAATAGCTGATAAGAGATAATAGGCAATTAGCTTTAATTAATACCCACTTATCATTATAATGGTTGTGGTAATGGACATGTTTTAGCGCTTAATTATAATTATACTAGCTGCACCGCGGTTTCACCCGCGCAAGTTCCGTTCCCACGAGAATATCGGGATAAAAAGTAGTCTATGTGTTATTTCAGGCTACAAACTGTTTAGGCTGTTCAGGATATAAGCCTGGAACCAAATTTCATTGAAATCCGTCCAGCCGTTTGAGCGTGAAAGAGTTGCAAACAGTCACCTTTAATAGTAGTGTAATAAGGTTTAGAAAACAATTAGCTTACCGTCTACCTTAAGATCGTAAACTTCAACACTCAAAACCAATTAGTATTATAATCTTACAATCATTATACTTACAATCTTATGCTACAAAGGCGTTGCTTTGCCGACTTTAAAGTATTGTAATAAGAGTTAATTCGCTCTGAATTAACGCTGTTGAAATATGAAAGCAGTCACTTGTTTACATATTTTTTTCTGTAAGTACTTCTGAAGCTGCATTGCTGCCGTCTTATTCTCCAAATAACCATGTCCTAACGCGGCACGTCACGGCGTGGTTATTTTGAAAAATTCTATGGATTTCAGAAAACAAAAGCTAGATAACGTGCAATCTCTTACCGCGTCATGTTTTGAATGTCGTCAAGAATCGAGCAGCTGTTTGCATAATAGATTTTCCCCCTTATGCATAATCGACCAGTAAACCTGTATTAGCTAAAACACATATTAAATCTGTTGCTATCTCTTTTCGTTGACATATGAGTGACAAGAAAAAAACGTTCTTAAAACCTGTATTAAATTGTCAAGTTTTTATGCATAAAGGGGTAAGTTTGAGCCGTGTCGGCCGTGTGGTTAGTACCTACCTCAAATCAGAAGATCGAATGGAACATTATTAACCGAATCAACGGTCACCGGATAAACCGTAAAAGAAAACCTTTTTGACCGGTTATCCGTGACAAAGCGTAGGTATAGGTACTCATACATTTTTTTAATCGAAAGATTCATTCCTAAACTCAAAAATGTTAGTAAACTCATGCAAAGCCGGGACGGGCTGCTAGTCTTCTAAATACGTTTAAAAATACTTTTTCAAACCATCAGGTGTTGTACTCATCGTCGCAGCTCCCAACATCTTACGGCGCAAAGCTACCCAACATGACAGATTGGTCGAATTCCAGAACTTCTACATGTCTAACGTGGTTGATGTACTACCGCTTATAGAGGAGATAAAAGGATGCATTTGCCCTCGGATTTACCTGCCAGTTTGTGGGACGGACAATCGAACATACACAAACGTTTGTAAAATGCAATGTGTGAATATAAAAAGGAAAGAGGAGAGAAAATCCAAAGTTTCTTATACAGGAATATGCTTGCAGTTTATTGATCATTTTGAGTATTGAATTAAAACTTTTTTGAATTGTCTTTTTGATGTTAGCACGAGAATTAGAATACAAGTACAATTTAGATTAAAAATAATGAGTACAAGTTAATGGTCGTTACATTTTTCCACAAATTAAAATCAATTAAAATTTTCATAAAACTAATAACTAACTGGCCGATAGTTTTTACTTTGACAAAGTTTTTGCAATTTTTTTACGGGTATACACGGCATTTGCTTGCTAAATAATCTAAAAATAAATCGCACATTATAACTGCTTAGATCCAAATCTGTCCAATGATTTAGAACAAGCGTGCAAGGGTATAATGCTCAATGAACAATATTCAATGAGTTGTGATTGAATTTTGCAGAGTTTGATTAAGAACCTCGTATAATATATTTTGTCTTGTAAACGAAGTTGTTTGCTTTGAAGTAGCTTGTCGCTGTCTTTGATGTCCATGTAATGAGTTTGATTATTTACAAAATATATTAAAATTAGTTATTTAGACTTCAAAGAATCCTCACTAACTGTCACTTTTATTATTTTTAGTCCTACAAGTAAATAAGTATTTTTGCGAAACAAAGGTGTTTTTAGCCTGCTAAGTAATATTGATGTTTTCGTATAGTATCTGAAATAATGTTATATTTTTAATTATTTGTAACTGGCAATAAATACTTTACTCATCTTCATCTTTTGATAATTTTATTATAAAGATCAAAATATTAATTTTCGTTACCTATACTCGTACCTTTAACTTCCATTTTATACCCCATGAGATATTTGTCATAATATTAAGTTTTAAAAGCGCTGTTGGAATAATAAGTACCTAACAATTATTACTCAAAAAAATACTGAAAAAAAATACAAACTTACAGTGGAACATAAAACCTCCTCCTTTTTTAAATACGGTTAAATACAAACAAGCAGAGTGCTCTATTTCAACCGCCCATATTTTCAATCAAGTGAGTAGGAAAAGAGAGTAAAAGTTTGATACTCACAATATAGGACAAAAGAAACATGACAAGCTCATTTAAAATAAAGATGCCCTGGAAATCTACATTTTATAAATGAATCATGATGGCTGCACCTCTATGATAACTGTTTAAGGTTTAAGTTTGTAAAACAACTAGCTTAACGACATCTTTGTAGGAAATTTATTATAAATATAATAATGTGTATGTGTTCTGTAAATACATAAATAATAATAGACGAGAAATACATAATCTAAAGCCCGTAAAAAAATATATGTATGATTTTAATACGCGATTAAGTCCCTATATCTCTATTCTCTACTAATACCTATTATAAAGAGATAATGTTGGTTTGATTGTATGGGGAGGTCATTCCGCGCCGCGCGTTTTCGTCAGCGCGATCTAGAATCGGGTCATTTTTACTAGCGCCATCTAGTACTGTAGGCTATATTTTGTCTCAGAAGCAGTGCTGCTTGTTATTTCTAAATACACAAAAATGGTTCTAATAGGTACAGACAGTAGTAACACCAATTCACCGTCTATCCTCTATTATCACAATTCTCAAAGAACTATCAGAAAATGGCTTGTATCTCGAAAATAAAATGTGCGATTGCTTACGCAGCTCAATATTTTTCTCACAGAGATAGAATTGGAGTAAATCGGAGACATTACTACAAATCTTACGGGGACATCGAAACGGAGTTTGAGATTCGAACCCTGAAAATGTTGTGAACATTATAAAACTGAAATCGACCTATGAAAAGATATATTGTGTGATGACATGAGTAAGAAAGGTGTGTAATAAGATGACGTCTGATGGAGGGAAATTGAAGAACACGCGAGAACTAGGCATTTTAAATCGACGATCTTTTTACGTGAGTAATATCCCGTTGTGTTTTTTTACAAAATAAAATAATAAATAAATAAACAATGTGAGCTTTTAGGGTTACTAAGGCTAGATCCGAGTGTTACCGAAAAGTTAAGTGAGATCTTACGTGCTCGATTATAAAAAAATGTTTTGCAACCCTTTTATTTTTCAATCGTTATGAAGGAGACTGCACCAGCTTTAGTTAGTTTAGTTTGTGTTTTGGCGGCGTCAGAATCGACACTATTGTGTAAGTACTTACTGTATGTTTGTAAAGATATAAACGCCTAAGTATCCGTCAAATAACGCTGAAAACTTTCCAAACACAGACATCGAGACGGCACTAAACGAGCCAGATAAATGGGACATTCCTATCTGTGTTCCTGTCGCTCTCGAATCGGGGTGAATTGTATTCACTTTGGTTATATTCAACCGTTTTCGTACATCTTTAGCTTTGAGGTAAAAACTTTACAATGCTTTGAATAGTTTAAGCAGGGCGAAAAGGATATCTTTGTGTCTTGTGTCTGACTGGAGCCACCGTTGGATTATAATAAAAAAATTGAATATACTTGGACATTCCACATCGTCATCTAGTCTCAAGCTAAGCATTTTCATGCCTGTGTTATGGTAACCAAATGACTGATATACCACATAGATTTTTATTTGTAAAAATACATAGGCAGATATTAGACATAGAATACACCCAGATACGAGACAAATATTAGCAGATCATGCAAACGTTTGTCTCGCAGCGGGAATCAAACCAGCAACCTCTGAGCCTCAGGTGGGCTTTTACCCGCTGCGCCACAGAGGCTATAAAACCAGTATGAAATGATCGATTCCTAGCATATATACGTGTCTCCAGTTGCTCCTTAACACAATGCGTTAGAACAAGCAATAGAATCACCTAGCTTATAAAATTGTACATTTTTAAGTGATCCTCGAGGTCCTACAGAAATTAACATATTTTTGCTTTGTTTTTTTCTTTCTTTCAATTCTAGTTGACGTAGTATATCATTATACCGTCAGTGTTTTTTTGTCCTATGAGGATCATGGGTAATTCACAAGTAATTCATGAAAATTATTTCTGTTTATAAAGCCTTAAAAAATTGTCAGTAATTAGTCTGAAAAGCCATAATTTACGTAAGTACAAACTTTGGAAACGCGTAAAAGTTAATTACCCAAACTTTGAAGAAGGCAATTAGGCATTGTGTCATAAAATAGAATTAAGCATTCTGTCATAAAATAGGGGATTAGACATTAATAGCCACAGACGGAGACGTACTATAAAAATGAAAATTATTCACGCATTGAAGAAATTTATACATTCTGAAAATGTTCTTTTACTGGGTAAGATAAATGAATACTTTTTTTTACATGGCAATAACAGCCTTTTATCCGTTTACCTAGGGCTAGTTATTAATGTGTAAAGTAAAATATTTATTTTGATAAGTAATAGTGTTGTTTTGCCATTTCACTGGTCTAAGCAATCTATAAATGTAAACCGGCCTCCCGCGATACTAGCTTGCCTAGTGCCACCAGTGTTGGGGACCACCAGCAAATCTCGGTGTTTTCAATAATAAATAAATTTGTATTTGTATTGTAGTTGTATAACGAGCTTGTTTTATGGAAACTACAAGACTAACTAAACTTAAAAAAAAAAGTCAGAAAAATACTCAGAATCGCGGCGAGAATCCTTCTGTGTTTCAGGCAGTCTATTGACCACTAGTCTTAGTAGGTGACCAATTCACCCTCTTACACCAAACATTATTAGGGTCATAATTCTTTATGCCTATTCCAGAAGATTTAAACAGTGTCTGTTTGGGCTAATAATTCTTATGTGGTAATAAAACGATTAAGTAGCGGAGTACGTCGAAAATATGGCCTCTATTTGATCCACTTTAAACTAGACTGATTGGCTCATATTTAGTGTTACTGTTCTACTATCTATTTGTGATATTGCTGAGTTACATTGTTTGATAACATATTAAAAAAATGAATACAAGTGGCTAAATTGTATTTTATGGTTTCGTCGAATAACAAGTAAAATAGGAGAACGAAACATCAAATACTTTGATAAGATTTTTGTACAGTTTTAGCTATAATAGCAGTATGTAGCTGTGCACCAACAACAGACCTGTTTCCAAATTTCTACAACCTCTGGTCAATTGATGTGAAAAATCTGCAAGATTATGATTTTAAATCAACTAACAGCTGTATAAAATGCCCAAGGTACGTATGTATTTTTTTATAATTTTCGTATGCATAAGTGATTTATTTTGGTAACCAAATGTTAGGTTGCCTCCAGCGTTACTGTCTAACTTTCAAATTGTAACGAAACAAAAATGACAGTAATCCGCGAAAATAACTGTCAGATTTAACGCAAATCAATCTAAGCCTACACTTTGTTTAAGTTAGACATAAAATTCCAAGCTAAGTGTTGTATTCGACCCTTGAACGAAATAATAATATAAGGTGTGTGGAATTATTTTTCAGGATATACTTTCCAATCTGCGGTTCTGACAACAAAACTTATACAAACGAGTGTCAGATGGCATGCGTGAACGTGCTAAGGAAGAAAAAACCTCAAGTAAACATGACCAGAACAGGACACTGCAAGGTGTTCCCTGAACAGGCCACTTAACTGTTTAAGTCAAATAGACAAAGGGTCTCTAATTCAGAAAAACTTGATAATTTAATATAGGTTTCAATAATGTTTTTTTCTTTTTACTCAAATAGCAGCGAAAAGAGATATAGATATAATATATCTATATCTCTTTTCGCTGCTATATAAAATATAAAATGTGCCTATACTAAATATTATTTAGTATAGGCACATTTTATATAGATATGTAAGTACTTTGTTTTGTTTTGTTTAGCTCTTTTTTATTTTGTTTTAGTTTTTGTGTTGTCAATAAACTTTCTTTCTTTCTTTCTTTATATATCAGTCACAAAAACATTAAGAATAATTATCAGCAGAATCTAAAAAGTTTAATATTAAAAGTAAAACTAGTTGCTCCTCCTTTATGCAGTAAACTGAAACACAAACAAAGCTATCAGATTTACCATATTAGCAGAATTCCTTCTACCCAAATCCTGGCAACCTTACATTACAAATAAGAATAGTTTTTACCTGGGACCTTTAATTCGACCTCCGCCTTCCCATTAGACCACGGTACCGAGGGTCATTCATTCAAATACAGCCTGTGGAAACCCGGATAATGCGCGCATCCTTTTGAGTCTGACAAGTTTACACCGATCGATCGTTCGTATGAGCAAGTGGCCAACTCTGGTAAAGGAGTGTTTAGGTCACCTAAAGACCTCCATCAGGGCTTAAAGACTTGATAATCCGGGCCTCCGAAGCACGGAAGCGCTCAGATACTAATGCCACTAGCGATCACTACAAAGGGTTGTAACATTTTATACGATGGCCCAATCGAAAACGAAATTTTCGTTTTAGGTCCTATAATGAACTGCATGAGTTAGAACAGTTAGAACCTAAACTGAATTGTTTAATAATACGTCATAGTATGCCTCCAGTTCTCATTACAGATCAGTGTAACTGAATCTAACAGATATTCATACCTAACGACCACTCCTTATGTCAGAAATCCTAACCTTTCGCGTTTGAACCTTTCTGACCTTTTTCTAAGGTCAATCTATTGCATGGGGTAAAAACGTGCTCTTATACTGTATTCTAAATTAGACCATCATTTATCGAACTTCGCGTTATTGTCGGAAAATATTCAGCTACTGCAAATGTGAGAGATACGAAAAATTAAAAATCTTACTAAAAGTTTGGATTCCGGCGGGGTTCGAACCCGCTAGAAGATAGATACACATTTATTCACCACACACAAACATACCTCTACAGTTAAGAAAAAAAAGCACTGAAATACATGCCTTCTAAATCTGTGTATCTTGTAAAATAACATAGTGTAACTTGTAAGTAACAGTTTAATTTCTTCTTTTTAATGTAACAAACTCATGCACATGCATGCATTATAGTATCGTCCATGAACAAACAACAAATAAGGCAATTCTATTAAAGTATTATAAACAAGTTAGTTCTAAAACTTATATTTGTGTTATTTCTTTATGAGTAGAAAGTATCGTTTTTCGTCCTCCATTTTTTTGGTATTGCTAAATCTAAAACAACACGATTGCTCCTTCTGAAAAAAAAAAATATGTTTATTAAAAATTAGACACAGGTCATGACCAACAGTATAAAACGTAGAGTCGAAGTAGACGGGCAGGTAATACAGTATGTCGATAAGTATATTTACTTGGGCCAGATAGTTTCCTTCAGCAATCGGCAAGACAATGAAATCGGTCGCCGCATTGAAAACGCTTGGAGAAGCTTCTGGTCCATGAAGCAGCTAATGAAGGGTTCTCTTTCACTGACACTTAAGCGAAAACTTATCGACATGTGTATCCTGCCCATATTGACCTACGGAGCTCAGACCTGGTCAGAAAATTTGCCAGAGAGCGATGGAGAGGAGCATCCTCGGCGTCAAACGTACGGATCGCATTAGAAACACCGACCTACGTGCAAAAACGGGCATTGTAGACGTAGGCACAAAAACGGTTCGCCTGAAGTGGGACTGGGCGGGCCATGTGACTCGAATGAATCCAGGTCGTTGGGCCAATCTTGTCACACACTGGGTGCCAAGCGGAAACCGACGACGCGGCAGACCCAAAAAAAGATGGCGAGACGACCTGGATCATTTTGACTCAGCATGGCCGGAAATGGGAGTAGACCGGGAGGCATGGAAGGAGAAAGGGGAGACCTTTGCCCAGCAGTGGGACACAATAGGTTGAATAAAAAAAAAAAAAAAAAAAAATTAAAAATTAATTTCCAAAATCTCGTTGTGAAGAAGGGAAAGTATTTAAGCGTTAAAAACGCGGCGACTAGAAGCGGTCGATTCTCGACGACTTTTAAACACGACGCGGTAAGAGATTGCACGTTATCTAGCTTTTGTTTTCTAAAATCCATAGCACTATTCAAAATAACCACGCCGTATCGTGCCACACTAAGACATGGTTATTTGGAGAATAAGGCGGCAGTATGCGATAACTCATTATAAAGGTCTGTAAAATATACTTCGTATGTTGTTAATGTAATGTAGTCTGTGCTGTTGTTTCCAAATAAATAATATATTCTCTTCTATTTACCTGTATATAATGCAGGGTCCGTATCTCTGCAACTCCTTTTTCAAGCATTGCAATACACACACATTTACGTATGTGACTTTGTCTGTGCCACAAGCAGGGAAGTAAACTCGTGGGCAATTGTCGCAATCCGTTATTTTATCTGTACGCAATTTTTAGGAATAAATGTTTGAATAAAACTTTTGAAACTATCATGGTTTTGAACATTACTTATAAACACTTAAAACGGGATATTTACCATGATTTATTGATTTATCAGTTTCTCGATATTACGGCACAGTTGCATGCGCCATGATCACAGAACACTACTACTTAGGCCATGATCACGGTTAAACAAAAGTTCTTGCGAGTATGTAGTTCACTGTCAGACGAAACGGTCTACCCTCTTTCATATCTACGAATCGTGGTAAATATCCCGTTTGAAGTGTTCATAAGTGACATCTTTTAAAGTCAACGGGAAATTACTCACGTAAAATATTGTCGATTAAGATACCGACAATGTTTCGATTCATCCGGAGAATCTTCATCTGGGTATGAGTGTACACTGCCCGCGAGGAGTGACCACACTCATACCCAGATGAAGATTCTCCGGAAGAATCGAAACATTACAGAGTTCGAGTTTCCCGTTGTATTAATAAAATGTCTTAATGCATGTACCTAAATCTTCGTATCTTTGATTCTCAGGTAGTTGGTACGGGTCAAGGACACCATAATTAGCCTTCAGGTTCTCATACTCTGCTACCGTTCCACATTGTATTTCGTAAGCTGAAAGAGGTGACATTATTGAACGTTTATTACTATAAATTTCCCGTTTCCCCGCAAATATCGGGATAAAAAGTAGCCTATGTGTTATTCTAGGTCTTTAGCTACCCATATTTCAAATTTCGTCGCAATCGGTTTTGTTGTTTTTACGTGAAAGAGGAACAAACATACATCCATACGACCATAAATCAATACATGCATACTCACAAACTTTTGCATTTTATAATATTAGTAGGATTCGTAACGTATGCGTCAGATATAATTAAAAATGCACTTACGAATAAAAATCAGCACAATCAAAAAACGTTTAAAATACAGCTGAGTACGTCTGAAAAGTTCCCACATCATGGCTACTAAAACAAAGAAATATAAATGTTTTATAGTCACATAAAACTACTCCATAACACTTTAGCCGTTGTTATAACAATTTCAATCCAATACCAATTGCAATTTAATGTTAAGAGACTACTAAAATGAGAAGTATGATCACGGTTGTATTCCTAAAGTGTCCTATATTTTTTCAGAACTTAAGGAGTTTTAGATACTTTGAAGATGGCTAATGGGGTAGTTAGAGATAATTAATATGACCACATTATTTGATATTTAAAAAATAATAATAGTCATGTCTACCGTTCCCAGCAAGCATAACAATCCAGACGTATTAGATTACCAAACAAAAGCATGATTCACGCCAAACCGTGACGTGGACGGGCCGTGTCCCGTTCGTGCCTCGTCTGGGGCACGGTCAAACATAATTGTATACATTTTGTATGAAGATTCATGCCTGACCGTGGCACGGGCCCCGGACGGGGCACGGGACCCGGACGGGGCACGGCACGGTGTAGCCTGAATCATGCTATATCCATCGACGCTGTTAAAAAATTAACTCATTTTCTCACGAGGTTCACCTTCAAACTCGTATTACAATGGTTAAAGAGTAAATTTTTTGTAACTTTGATTTTTACTTCACCATTAGGCGCAGGTCTCGAACCCACGACTTTCAGATTAAAGTCGAGGCGACCCCACTCAACGAATACGGCTTTACAACTGCAATAAAAGTTAAATTCCTGTATCAATTGCAGTTTAATGTTAACAGACTTCGCTCGGTTATTGTGGTTTCAATAAAATAGAGTTCATTTCCACAATATTGGAATTATTCATAAGTATTTAGAGCTGTGGCGATCACTAACCACCAGTCTCAATAACCTATCTATCTTTGGTTTTGCTTACTGCCAGTAGTTACATATTTTTGGTAAGTAAGTATTATTTAGTAAGTATATTCAGTCATCAGGTTATCATCATAAGCATTAAATTGTTTAGTTTGGGACTTGATGACACGAGACTGTGAAACTATGAGAAATGTCCAAGGATATTTATTTATTTATTATTAATTGGTTGACAGAAAGTAGGTACTAAATTGTCCTTCGAAGATGATCTAGATAATTTATGGACCAAAAATTTAAACCAACCCTAACACTAAAAGTCGAGTCAGTCCCAATCAAACTTGGCTTATGATTAATCCAGTTAATACTCGACTGTTGATAAGGTATCCGTTTCAAATTGAATTTCCTTAGTAGCTACTTAATTGCTTAATTATGCAAACAATTAATAGAGCTGTCTCACGCTGTGTACTTTGACAACTATGAATAATGCATACGATTATGGAGTATAGTTTGCTTTTCTATTTTAATTTGAAATTAAATACATGAAATAAATAAATATCCTTGGACTTCCTTCCACACGGCGTCATCTAGTCCCAAGCTAAGCAACTTAATGCTGTGTTATGGTAACCAGATAACTGATATAATTACATAGATACACTTGTAGTTTCGGAGATTACCTCCGTCAAACAAACAAACAAATTTTACCTCTTTAAAATATTAGTATAGATAGATATAGATATCATTAATTTATCGGTCAATACGGCTCATACGAAATTAATTATTTAATTTATTACAGAGTAGGTACGTGACACTTTAGTTCTTTTATTTCTTAGATAAACCATCATCATCATCCACAGCCCGACTTTATCCACTGCTGGGCTTACACCGCTCTAAGTTTGTGCCATACACTATGATCTTGCATCAGTCGCATCAATTGACGCCCTGTTTTAAACCACGCATTAGTATTTCAATAAGAACCACACTTAGCTTTTTTAACCTAAACTAATCGAACTAACAATTTCATGAGCTCCGTGGCCGAGTGGTAAGACTTAAGAACAATTTTGATCATCGCGGGTTCGAATCCCACCGGAAGCGAATTATTTCGTAAGGTTTATCATTAAACGTGACATTGTTTTATTTCAATGATGAAGTGTACTCGTATACATTAATTAATCCTTGTTCTTATGTTTGAAGTCTCCGTTTGTAGGTCAATTATATTATATGAAGCTTCCTTTCATTACCTTTCAGAGGTCCGATGAAGAAACCTACAAAGTTGGTTTAGACGGTGCGTTATATAACGCCCAATTGTATCGCCTTTTAAGACAAACATAATTTTTGAAAAATATTGACTCAAACCACGGGTACTCTATCTTGAACATTGAATTCACTCCGTTTTTCTTCGGGCTATTGTTTGGTGTTTGATTTTTGCGGCGTCACGTAGCGGCGTTCAGGCATCCGACTGCATGCTACATAGCACTAGATGGAGTTACTTATTTTTGATTGCAGACAAGACCTAAACGCCGCTCGGGGCGCGGCAAAAATAAAAAATCTTAAATTTTGTTAGTAAATTACGCGATATTGCTTTTTATCTGACTATCACACAAGGAAATAATAAGCAAATAACGCTCCGTCTGAAAGTGACTGCACATTACTAATTAATACATCCCCATGTACAGGGTGTAAAGGGAATACGTGTATCGGGTGAAGACATGAATAACACATAAGGGGCGAAGGGCGGAACAAGAATATCACCTACATGGTGATTTAGTATGTATGAGCGTATTGTGCTGGGTGCGTTATAGAACCGATTATGCATGTATTTTTATTTTAATTCTGAATATTCTGAATAATTACTGCCTTTAACGCGTCGTGTAGATAAGTTAAAGTCTTTTTTGTTAAACCGCAACTGATTACGTATCTCGCGACAGCAAAGCCACAGCGATGATTACGCAGTTTCTGCTTCTAAATCAGTAATCAGACATCTTAAAGCGACAGCATTTATTCTCTTACGTGATACTGTTTTTTAGACGTCTAGCAATCGGTCGCGCGATAACTGGCTATAATATAATTTTTACAATTATTACTTATCGCTAACGGTAATAGGAGTTTTTCTTATGGTGCTTGAAAAAATGTTATGCGCAACCAAAGTTAAAGTGCGCTAATTTAGCCCAGTTTTGTGGTGCCACTTTTTAGGCACCAATTACCCGTTTACCACTTTTCTAATAAAATATCTAGGTTCAAAGTGCTTAAAAATGTACTAATAATAAAATAAAAAAGCATTTAGCAAAACCTTCATTCACATTGTATTTTTATAAGACAGACACTAAAATAACTACATTTTTAACAACCTAAGTTCAATGTCACATAAACTCCTATCATTCTACACCAAGCAGTATTGTACCAACTAAAATTCTGCATCATTATCAATTTTTCCATTCTAAGCACCAACCATCAATCTACAACTCTTTCAAAGCATTCCCTCAGAATTAATTAAATGAGCGCTTTAGACCGCCTCGAAATAACAGCGGCTGCTGTGAAAAAGTTTTTCACTCGCTGTTCATAACTCATTCTAAGCCGAGTACTAGTACCCTTCATAGAACTAGGTGGACCCATAGAGTTTGGCGCAAGATGAAAGCTTACAACTTAAAAAAAAAAATAACTTGACGCCGGTGTCGGTGCAGTGGGTGTGACGTGAGGGTTGCGGGTTTTTTTTTAATAACTAACTTGACGCTCCTGTGGTGCAGTGGGTGTGACGTGAGGGTTGCGGGGTCGATCCTTACCGCGGGACAATGCTTGGGCTGCAGATTTTGGTTCCAGGTCTGGATTTTTCTATCATATGCTACGTACTGGGCACAATCAATATTTTCATCTCTATTAAATATTTGCCAACCAACTTATTGAAAACTATACTTAATCTATCACTTTCAAATCTTTTCATATACTAGAACATAACTTGAGAAAGTTTTTGCTGAAGATTTTGCTTCAGACATAGCTTCTAGTTATAGTTACAAGTCGAAATGTACATGAGAGTACATGGAATAGTTCTTCTCAACAAAACCAGCATAATTCGCTCGCAGATATATAATAAACACTAACAAATTTAATGACCTAGACCATCCCTAGAACACATCTAGGTCACCTGCTGTTTAAATCCAGCCTCGAAACTGTGGCGTCAACATTATCAACTGAAATAATTATATACAAGTTGTAGCAGACAGGGTGTAATTAGTTTACAGATAATTCAACAGGAAGCTTTAGAACGTGTTTTCCAATTTCCACTGAAAATAGACGGGTTCACGAGTTTTCTTACCGCCAGTCTCAATAACCTATCTATCTTTGATTCTGCTTACTGCTGGTAGATATTTGACATTACTTCTATACAAAACTAGCAGCACGTCCCGGCTTCGCATTGGTGTACTAATGAAGCTACCGGGATAAAATATAGCCTATAAGCCTGACAGACCATTCTACACACCCGTGAAAGAATTTTTGAAATCGTTTGAATAGTTTCAGAGATTACCTCCGACAAACAAACAAACAAACAAACTTATACTATTATATTTATAACTATTTTTAGATCAGTTTCGGTATTTTTAGTATTGAGCGTTTTTTACTACTCTGTTAAAGCGCGGTATCATGAATGATATAATGGTTGTGGCTTTGAAACACACATCGGTTTTATTTAGGTTAGTTCGATTGCATTTTTATTTAATAATTCAACTATTTTATTAGAAACTTATAAGCTTCTGTGAGGGTTTGCTTTTTATAACGATACTTGACAAGTTAAAGTAAATCATACAAAAGTTAGCTTAGCTCTTCAGCGAAAATGAGCCACAAATTAATATTGACTAAGGCTCATATTTAAAGTTCGCACTTAGACTTGAGTCTTCGTTCAAGTATCGATTATCTGACAGTTAAGTTTCTATGGAAACTGAGTGACGAATTACCGCTTGAGTACGATTGAGCATTAATTCTGAATACGAACCATGACTGCCAAAATTATGTTTTTATACTGTTAAAACTTTTATTTTATCTGAATGAATCGGAGGGTTACTGAACACGCTTTTACAAATGAATCTAATAGCTATGAATAAAACAAAAAATCTAACTCAATTACGATTTCTCAGCGAGCATTCAATTCAACAGAACTTTTACAAAGAAAATGTCGTAAAAATTAATCGAATAAAACTCTCAAGGCATTAGCGAGTCTTTAATTGGAGACATTTTGGATATCATGTTTTACGAACTTGTCAATTTCAGCGGAATGTACGGGGTTAAGACAGACGGGCGAATTTTGAACGTTTATATCCATTTTCTTTATTAGAAGTTAAGGCGGAAAGCCGATGTTTAGCCCTACAAGTATTTAATGACCAATCATCGGCTTTCCTGTAGATATTATTTAAACTGAAAATATGGTTTTAGTAACAGACCATTTCACCAATGTACCAGGCGTAGTTTACAAGAAAAAACGATTGCAGTTCTTACAATTTTTCGATTAAAATAATTAAAGTTGTGTAAATAAGTAGTCAAAATAAAAAACAATATATAAAGTATATCGAAGGTATACTAGTAAAGGTATAGTAGTGTGCGTAGTAGATACAGTTAAAAAAAAAAGAAGAATGATATACACTGTGATGTGAACAGTGTTTTAAGACTGTAAGTAATTACGTTGATATTTTTCATTCGATAAATATTCTCTCAGTGAATATTCAAGATATTATTATATTTAAATGCATAGGACGTGTTGATGAGTCAAGGTATTTAAGGTTTTTTTTATTTTTCTAGCGTTAATTTAATCGCCCGTCTGCTTTATACCAAATCTTTAGCCCTCATCAAAGATGCCGGAGTTTATTTAACTTGCTAAAACAAAGATAAATTCAAATCGAACCCAAAGATTAATGTACTAAGTTTGGATGGACTGTGCTGATGGACGTATTAACTTTCATAATGTTATTGATGGAACGCGTCACAATTTTTTCTAAGAAATTTGAACTCTATAACGATGTTTATAAATCTGTGATGGTTTAGTGGGAGGATGACTTGATTCTCGACTTTCGATTATTTTTTAAACTCTGTTGAGATTGATTGAGTAAGAAAAAGTAAGATTTAGATTTAGAAGGAACGCGCACTGTCAATACATCCGTTCGATCCATTTTCGATTTTTTTAAGCTAATAATTTTGATGGCTACATTTAAATTCACAAGGTCGTAGCAGACGCGAGTGATAAATAAAATACCGGTCATAAATATGCCTTGTGAAGCCAAATAAAAAACCCGCCATTTTGTGCAGCCGATCAAAAGCAATAAAATTTTCATGAGGTTTTTATTCGCAAATCTATCGGGCCACAGTGGCATTTGAATATTCTCAGTCCTTCTATATTTTAGGGTGGTTTTATGTTGATAGAATCATGTTTGCGATATCGAGGAATTTGATTGGTAGCCCAGCATACACATACATACAAATAGTATCATCTTTCAAGTTTACCTCAATTGACAATTTTTCTGTAACTTTGAGGAATGGGACAAAAAAAACCGACTATTGTTTTTTCCTTAGATGTTCTTTTGTGTATGCAAACTGAATTTTGCGTATTTACATCTCTCGCCCAAATACTGTAGCGCTACTTAAATATTTGAAACGTGATTAACCATTTAAGACGCACTGTCCAGTTTGTGCTATCTGATGCGTGGCACAAAAATCCATTAAACTATAAAATATTAACTCTAGAGCTAAAATTTCTTGTTCTTCAATAAAACTCAAAAAACTTATGCTCAGTATATCATAAATAGCCTAACAGTAAACGAAAGAAAGTGTCTAAGAAAAAATGTTTGTGTATACAGAGTGTTTTCAATTTTCTTTGTTTACAGATTAATGTATTAATTAATAAAAACATTGAAATAATTTTATTTCCTTATCAAAATAAATAAATTTCCTCGTATAATTTCTTATAGCGTCATCTAGTACCAAGCTATGTTATGGTAACCTGATGACTGATAAAGTACTAAGTTACATTTTTTGTAAATACATACATAAATATAAAACACCTCGCCCCGAAACAAAAAGCTGTTGAAAATACAAAAAGTTTGTCCCGTGGCTGGAATCGAACTCGCAAAATATTGTAAAATACAAAAGACCCTCGTTTTGTAATAATTAGCGTAAATAGGTAGGTAGGTACAAAAAAACAGCTTAACATTATAAATATTAAAAAAATCTCAACATTTCAAATTTTATTCTCTTTTCATAAAGAATCTTCCTGTATACAAAACTGTTTCGTGGTAAGAAATATTGTTTGAGAAAAAGTTTTATGGAACACATAGAGCTATTAAATATTATCCAAGGTCCAAAGTCGGTATAAAAGGTCAAATTAGGTCAGAAGAGGTTAAATAGTTTTCTTGAGGGCGAAGAAGGTTAAGGGCTATTTTTGTATGTTTTTCTTGTGTGTAATTTAGTCAATCTTATTCCCTGAACAATTTACATATGGCTAAAATACCTACTTACCTTAAGTTGGCACAGCTCTTTCATATGAACCTACATACATTGCGCTCTTAATTAGTAGTTTCTAGAATTAGTAATTAGACACAATATGTGCCCAGAGCACAGAGCACTGCTCCAGTCTATTCGACACTAAGAAGATTTCATTAGCTACGTTTAATAATGCATTGTAAAATTTATTTTCTTACTACACATCGTTTTTTCGTGTGAGCAAGTGGCCAACTCTCAACACATTGTACCTTTTTATTGGAAAACTAGCTACGCCTTGTTACCCGCGCTAAATAGATCTCGTTCCCGTGGAAATACCGGTATTGATATACCTAGCTTAGTTAATAATTGTTTATCAAGGATTTATTTAAGCTATCGTAGTTCTAATCGAATCCAGTCAAAACAGTAATCCGTCGTAATAAGTTCGAAGTTGCTGACTTGTTGAAATATAGAATTATTATTATATTAATATAATATTCAGTAATTTTCTTTCACTTTCAGCTTTATAAAATTACTCACTCAGGACGATAAATCTACTGCTTTTCCAAAAAGTAGGTCAATTTTTGGAAACCGCATCTTCGCAATCATTGCCTTAATCAGGCTTTTAATTGCAGCCGTTTCAGTAAATGAAACGATCGCTCAGGACCCAAGACTAAAAGGACTTAAGATAATAATCGGAAAAGCAATATTTCTGCGAGTGCGTATTTTATATGGCGTTTTGAGATGCAATGAATTGAATTGAATGTATCGATGACCGAGTTCGGTACTTTTTTCATTGCCAATATCCGAATAAAAATAAATTTTCCAAAAAAATTCTTGGATAGAATACAGGTTTGATAAGTAAGTTTTTAATACATAATAAGTTTTTTAATAATAAATAAATAAATAAATAAATTGATTCTTAAAAAATGTTGTTTTTTCAGGGTCATGGAAACTGAGCGAAAAAGCCTTGTAGGCCAAAGAGTACTTCGACTTTCAACCCGAAGGTCGTGGTATCGAATCCGGCCGTACATCAATGAACTTTTCGTGTTTAAAAATTTATATCATGAGGTAACCAGTTAGCTTTCTATCAGCGTTGATGGGATTGCAACCTGTTGTTGGAATTGTATGCAAAGTTAAATGTAAAATGGGGGCATGTACCAAAGTATGTATGTATTATGGACATACCTCTGAGCTACCCCTTTAGACATCTTCAGAAAGATCTAAAAAATACAAATAGACAGAGAAATGTCCATCGCGCTCTGGGATGCAGTCGAGATTATATTTCATTGCAAAGCTCGGTCTTCCAGGTACTAATAACAATGTGTGAAAGACTTACAACAAAAGATATCAAGAGTGTAACATCAATCTGCGAATATCCCGCGATTTGTCCACGTCAGCCCGAGATGGACCGTTTACGCTCCAATGACAATAGGATTAAGGTAATAGGAAGTTGACTCCGAACTGAAGATAGAATCTGATAAATGTAGGTAAGTATTCTTATTAGTTTTTAGCGGGCTTACTATTGTAAATTAAAGAAATGAAAATATGCTCTTAGTTCCACTTGAACATCAAATTTTGAAGCAATGACCAACCAGGTCAGGTGAAGGCCTCCTTCCTCTTTCCTATCGCTTGAAATATTCTGCCAATAGTATCTCTCATAAATAAAGCGCAATTTGCATGGCTACAGTGCTTATTTTGTTTGTCTTTACTCTAACAACTCAGTTTGTATAACATTGCACATTTTGCAAAACAAAAACATCTACTCTAATCCTTTTATAAATTCACCTTAAAATTTAAAAGCGTTGAACAACAACGAAGCGGAAAATTGAACACTTTTGGATGTATTCATTTAAAACAATTGTTTTCCTTGTTTGTGCAATGAAAATACTTCGTAATGAAGAAAATATATTTGGATAAAGTTAAGCATGTTGACATTGTGTTGTACTGGCAAGTGGTAAGGTTTTAATTACAATTCTGGGTATGTATGAATTCATTTTGAATTTTGAAATTATTATTGCACATTGGCTAAAATTTATCCTGGTAAGAAAACTGCATATGGACACGTTTTCTATAAACATTAAATATTAAGTATGCGTTAGAAAGTTATGCATCAAATATGTTTTATTATATTATATTTTTATTGTATGTCTATTGTTGTATATTGTAATAAAACGACTACAGTCGCTTATTTACAATCATATTTTGTCAAAACAGCAACTAAACGATGAAGAACTTCACAAGATGCTTTTCAAACAGTACATTTACTTTACTCAACGAGTTTTTTCCTGAATAACGATGCTATTGGCATAAAATTGCACTAAAACTCATAAAATTAGCAAATAAATTAAGCAAGTTGCAGAAACTTCTTTAGGACTACGTTTTAATTAACTGAATATAGACAGCAATTCAATGAACATTTGCATATTTTAAAAAGTGTTTTTAAGTTTATATTAATACTGCTCCCCGCTGTTTCACGTAAGTCCTGTTCCCGCGGAAATATCGGAATAAAAAGTAGCGTAAATCCCTCTCCATCCCTTCAACTATCACCACTTAAAAAATTACGTCAATTCTTTCGCTTCGTTTTGATAGAGGGACAAACAGACACACACACATTTAATATTAAGTATTAACATTTTGGGTTCATTCTGCTGGAAAACATGTCACTATATACCTGCTATTTTAGCCACGCATTTGAATAATGACTTAATCGAAAGTCGAAAACGTCCGAAAAATCGTGAGGGTCAGAATGTCGGTCTTATGGAAGCGAAAAGGAATATGGTTTATATGAAACAAATGTACCAAATTTGTACCTAATTGTACCACTAATCAATTAATTTGTACCTCTAAGAATCAAGAGTAATCTTAAAAACAAAGTGAGCCGCGGACCTGACTTTCTGGTTGGCGGTCTAAATCGGAAAACGATATCGTAGGTTTACCTAATATTTACCAAATAAATGTACCTAATTTGTACCTCTTAAAAAGTATTATCTGAAGATAATGCGACGAGTATATCACGAATAAACAAGAAAATAAAATTTGACCCCTACCATTTTTGTCATAGCAAATAGTGATTTTAAAAATTAATATGATTTGGGATTACCAGATATTTACTAAAGGAATTCTTTGAATTTGTACCTCTTAAAAAATATTATCTGATGATAATGCGATGAGTATTTTTCGAGAAAATCAAAAAAACATATTTTTACTCCTACCACTTTTGTCATAGCAATGAGTATAGGGTGTATTACTCCTATTCACCATTATATTACCACTAGCTGCGCCCCACGGTTTCACCCGCGTAAGTCCCGTTCCTGCAAAAATATCGGGATAAAAAGTAGCCTATAATGTTAATCCAGGCTATCACCTATCATAATACATACCAAATTTCAACTAAACCAGTCTAGCCGTTCTTGCATGAAAGAATAACAAACACACACATACATTATCAAAACTTTCACATTTATAATATTAGTAGGATAGGATTATAGGATTAGTTCCTACTAATCCTACAATCCTATCCTGCTGGTAGTAGGATAGTAGGATGTACATAAACATAACATTAACCGGACTTACTATTCACTCTGCCCTGACTCCCTGAGACAAGCTTAGGATAGAGTAATGCGAAAGAAGATTGTCAATCATTTTAAGACGAGCACGACCTTCAATTACGACCAAGAAGAAGTCTTAGTTCAAGTAGCTGGTTCATTGTTTCCCTTGCCGGTATTCTTGACGACCTTGCAGTAGGTATCCCTCAGCCAATCTTTGTGGGGATTACGACGATAAACAAAATTCTAAAATATAAACCAAGTTTTGTGCATACCTACTTAAAAAAAACTTTAATACATAGGTACTTTAATTGCAAACCTTTTCGAATTTGTCATTGTTCGCTATGAATTTAAGGACAAGTCCCCAATAACCTATCTATCTCTGATTTTACTTAGATGATTCCATACCATATTATGTCAAAATATACCCAGAGTAAGCAAAACAAAAGATAGAGTATAATATATATTATAGTGCGACCTAGCTTTGATTTTTGAAAATGTAGTTCTGTTTTAAGGCTATGTCTATCTGTTTATCTATTTATTTATCTATTTGTATGGTTTGGGCCTCTAAAATCCAGGGTTTTTTTAAGCGTCTTGTCTTGGTGTCCAAATTTAAGATATGGCAACCCTATCTGTAGGTACCTAACTAATGTTGTCGAAGTACTTACAGTTCTTAGTCTCACCCTACCTATTTAATCAAAACCTGTATTGTAAATAATGCACACTCAAAATCGCTTTACTATTAATATATGGCTTAATTTATATACGGCTTAATTATTATTATATACGGCTTTAAAAACTTTACGTACTTAGTTCTCATTAGATCCTCAATTTTTTTAGTAGACCTCTGAAGTAAATTCTTTTAAACACAGATAAAAAAGAATATACACAACCCGCGGCGAGCGAGATCTCGTTCGAGGCGAACTACTAGTTACTATAGTTACAAAGGTTTTACAAAAATACTCGGCCACCGTTGTGCTACTGCCTTGCCCCACCTGTCATAACTTCGCCTAATTTTAAATAGGAGTTTACACCTTGTACTGATTTTTGCTATTCTAAAAATGGTAGGAGTAAAAATAAGTTTTTTTGATTTTCTCGTGAACTACTCGTCGCATTATCTTCAAATAATACTTTTTAAGAGGTACAAATTTGGTACATTTATTTGGTAAATATCAATTAAAGCTATGATGTCTAGTTCATTCAGAATCAATATTAGACCGCCAACCAGAAAGTCAGGTCCGCGGCTCACTTTGTTTTTAAGATTACTCTTGATTCTTAGAGGTACAAATTAATTGATTAGTAGTACAATTAGGTACAAATTTAGTACATTTGTTTCATATAAACCATATTCCTTTTCGCTTCCATACGACCGACATTCTGACCCTCACGAAAAATCAGGTCCTCAGCAACAACACCTAATATATTCCTCGGCATGCGTCAACGTGACGTCACATTAAGTTGCGACATTACGGCCTACTGCTAACTTTAGCGACAATCATGGAAATGATGAACAGTTTCGCTGATGAGCACAAAGTTAAGCTTATTCTGTGGAGCTGAGCTTACATTTTGTAGTTGTTTAAGCATAATAATAAGTTTTAGCTTTATTTTTATAATGAGCCTGTAATATTACTTTAGCAAACATAACGTGCATATTTAGATCAATAAAAATTTAAAGCTTTGTAAATATGCCGTAGTTTCGTTTCTGTAGATATTTTCTTCTTAATATTAAATCATAATTTATATGAAAATTAACGTCGGGAAATATAAAATAATAAGGTAAATACGTGTTATAGTCCCGTAATTTTCATATAAATAATGTCTAATGATCGCGAAAGTTTAAATTGTACTATATTAAATCATATTTGATCCATGTCAGGTTGCAAGCCCATAGACGCTTATGAATCATGTTACTCTGTAATATGGAAATGCGGTGTGTTAAGCAGTAAATCCCTTGAACAGCAATATCCCTCGGGGATAAATATCGCTCGGTATTGCGGTGCACAGAGAATAGAAAAAAATGTAGACATTTGAAGTAGGAAAATATGAAATTTGATATGTATTACCGCGTTTAATTAGCTTTTTAGTATTTATTGCATTAGCATTGACCATTTTCTTTTCTGTCGATATGGTTGGCTAAGCTGATAGGATGGTTTAGGTGCTGGGTAAGCCTATTCCATCTCAACATTGTCCCAGGTAGTACAGTGTCAAACTCGGTAAATAAAATATTAAAATAAACTAACTTAAATAAAACAATCAATTTAACATTTAAAAAAAATATTATTTATTCATAGTTTTATGGCTATGTTGTACAATAGCACATGTGACACTAAATATTTTCATATCAATATTTAATTTCATTTTCAAAATGTTTACCTCTACTTTGTTTTTCCTGTTCTGTGGTGGTGCATCCGTCACTCGAAACCTAATATCCTGTATTGCCTCTAAATCGATAACATAAATAAATTGGATCCTATAATTGAAACCCGAGAGAGTTAGGATAGGTACGACGTAAAAAATATAAAATGGAATGAATTATACACAAATAGGATAAAACTTTAGATGCTGTTGATTATTACTTACGCATGTAGCCAATTCTTTTCCTAAACTATAACAGATAATCTTTAACACTTAAAACGGAATATTTAACACGAATTATGATAAATAAATCATGGTAAATATCCTGTTTAAGTGTTCATAAACAAAGCCCTTCTAAGTAAAAAAAATAGTTTTAATAAAGTTTAAGACTATGAACAAATTTTGTTAAATAAATAGACTATGACAAGATAGACAGATAACGGAATAATATATATTTGAAATGCATTTGTTCAACGTAATAATAAGATAAAATAGACAACGACGCACGTACCGTACAACCTTTAATAAAGTAGTACCTTAGACATTGTTGTGATGGTATAGGCTTGGTCAGTATATTCTCTAAGCCTGATTGGCTAATCCACAGGAGACACAATGGCCATATGAGTCTAATTAAGCCTGCGGGGTTCCTCACGATGTTCTTACTCACAGTTTAGTGCTACTGTTGTCTCCCTGCCCTTGGTAATTGTGACGTTCCCAAATAATTTTCTTTTATTTCCTTCTATTAGCCATAATTAGTAAAAATCAGTACTCATTCATTTCACGGCTGGAAATCAGCATGTTTTGGGTTTTCGGCCGTGAGAAATACTTAAAATATTCATCTAACTATAGAGAGGGAGTGTCTTTCTATTTATAATAACACAAGAACAAACAACCTTGTGTAATTTAATTACCATAACACACATACTTGAGACTAGAGGACGCTGTAAGCGTTCAAAATTTTATTTCTAGTTTATTCTTTTATCGTTCACACAACACCCATATTTCTTTTTTCTGCTCATATACGAGTATAAAAGAATAATAACTTTTATAATAATATGATCGACAAAAATTACAGAACAAAAACTACACCACCTTAACACAACACCATCGGCTTCAAGTCAAGATAAATCCCATTGAATCAGCTCCTTTCTTTTCCTTATAAAGCCATCTAAATTACAAAGATTTAGAGCCCTAACTCTACCCCTTTATTTGAAGAATTGTACTTGTACATCAAAAGCAGAGGCAAATTTAGAAAATAGATACTCGTACATGTTCAAACCAGATTGAATGTTGATCCATAAGGGTTCGTAATCCAACAGAATAGAGCGTACAGGGACGGACTTTTGCTTTGGGGCAATTCACTTTTAAATGAAATTTTATAAGATTGCGATTGTATTTCCGAGGTAAGCGCTGTTCTATTAGACTAATACATCACTTAAGTGAGTATCATGTGGTAGATGTGATCTCATCGTACGATGAATTTTGTTTCGAATGTTTTTTTCAGTTACACGATCGCAACGGTAAATAAGACAGCTTCGTAGACAACTTCTTTCAAATCTTTTTCGTAATTATAAATATTGAAAACGTCTAAGAAATACTTAGATTTATATTTAAAAACATAATTGGTACATTATTATTTATAGAAGTTAACATTACATACGTCACAGTTGTAAGTTCATCGACACCAATAAAAAACTGAGTGATTGAAACAAAATGTTTGGACATTGTACACAGCATCATTAGTCCTAATCTAAGCAATTACAACCTTTTTTTAAGATTTGAATATGACCTTAAACATAGCCCTTAATACATCTCTGTATGGCTGGTAACACATTCATCTGATTTCCATACTCATTGTTTTATTTATTCAGCCGGGAGATTATGAATTTTTAAAACGATTTGTATACGAAAAAAAAGAAAAGACAAAAGGCCATTCTGGATTTAACTTGATGTAAAAGTAATTATGGCGCTGAAATGGTTAAATTTTACTAGAGATTTTGTTGGTTTTTCTTATTTATTAAGCTGATTTTACTATTTATTTAGCCGCTAAGCTGTTTATTTAAGTTTTTGTTTTTGATTAATCATTAATATCATAGCGATAGTATTATGAAAATAACATTATAGAATGTGTCTTGTTGAAATATATCTTAAATGATTCGGCCCAATTGTAATATTTTCCTGCGTTTATTGCGTCCAACTGCTGGATCAAAATATAATAATATGAACCTAATACAAAAACCTTTAAGACAAATACGAAGCTACGAGGTAGAACGGCTTATGCTACGCCGTAGCAACTGCTACGAAACTCGTAGCTTGAGTTACACTTGAGTTACACTTGGTACATACAAATTAAATTTTACGATTGATGATGCCAAAAATAAACACAAGAAAACACCAAACTTACAACACACTCCTTTTTGCCAAGTGCTAAATAAAATGTCTCAAGAATTTAAGATAAATATTTTAGTGAAATTCCGAGATAATTCTTCAATTTATTTAACAGACTAACAACGTTGTTTCGTAAATTGAAAACTTGTTTGAATAACTTATTCAAAATACACGTTTTGAATTTAATTAAATAGTTTCTAAGCAAGCTGTAAACTTAATAAAGTTCTTACTAGCTACTATCAATTTGTATTACTTGATAACTGCACTGAATTCATAAGATAAACGAGCGTCAGAACTGCGGGTGCTAACATTTTACTTTGAACTAGCAGCCCGTCTCGGTTTTGCGCGGGTGTGCTAATGAAACTTGTTTTACCGGAATGAAATGTAGCCTATGTTTATTCGGTAAGTCAATTTTACAAATCGGTGAAATATTTTGTTGAAATCGGCTGAGTCGTTTCGGAGATTACTTCCGTCAAACAAACAACTTTACCTCTTTATAATATGTATAGATTAAAGGAAAAAGCATCGGCTCCGTTTCTAGATATCAGATGAACCTTAAAAAAGACTCGCTCTGGACCACCCTTTCATTGTGCCTATTTAACCCTGTCTTAGCAATTAATTTAATTTCTTTGCTTAAAACGAGTTTTTATTTTAACCTTTGTTTATTTCAGAGGATTCCGGCCGCTTAGGACTATTTCAATGGAATGCTACAATGCTTAAAGCCTTAGAAACTTTTGTTGTTTAAAATTACTTTTAATTTTTTGTTTGATCATGCATATTAGCTAAGTGATAAAAAACAAGGAGTTAAAAAAAATGTACAGTTTAAGAGAATGTAATAATAAATCGAAAGAGATATACATATTATGATTATGTAATGATAGTAATTAGTTGTTATCAACACCATCAACAAATAAAAAAACTTACAATGGAGCATACAAAACATATTATTTTTCAGGTTGCCTGATAAATATTAAATACTTGACTAATAAATACATATTACGATTATTATAATGAATTTAGTAATCACATTAATCTACCTTCTTGTTATTCTTAAAAGACATTAGGAGATTAACTGGTTTCCTCACGTCATAATTATTTTACCAAAAGAGCTCGTTTTTATGGACGCAAAGATTTTTCAAAACGACATATAAACAGATATCTTTGTGTCCATTAATTTTGAGAAAATACTTCTTCAAGCTCGAGGGTCAATGAAACTACCGGGATAAAATATAGCCTATAACAATCCTAACAGTCCATTCTACACATCATCGGTGAAATAATTTTTTAAGTCGGCTGAGTAGCTTCGAAGATTACCTTCGTCAAACAAACAAACTTTACCTCTTCAGAATATAAGCATAGATTTATACTTTAATTATCGTGATAATCCGTCCAGCCATTTGAGCACTTTTATCCTTATAATATTAATGTGATATGATTTTACACATTTTTTTTTATTAGCTTATATTAGGAATATTCAAAATATACTCAAATCCTTTGATCATCCCAACATTAACTTAAGCTCCTGCATTCTATTCCAAGTTATCTTCATCAAATCAATCATATCCAATCAGCACGAGTCCTTGTCTCTTCGCATCCGGTTCCGACCAGTTCCAGCCTATTAATTCCATTGAGTCCAAATTATGTCCACAATCTATCGGAAACTACGCACAGTGTACAAAAATACAGTATAAATACTATGTTAAACTATAGAGACACTTTTTACAGACAAGGAATATTTTGTTGGGCTTACTCAAAAATTATAATTAATTATATTTTATTTTAGAACATTAAACACTGGTCTAATTTTAAATTATTATGTGCCAATTTCTTCCTTTTCAATGTTACATTCTGAGGTTTACTTCTGCAATAATAACAAATACGCCAACGTGTTTGTGGCCGTGTTTGTAAATCAACTGGATTTAAAACATTAACTAAAATATTGAAAATGCCTTGTATTTAGATATTTTAAAAGAATTCGACAAAATAAATGAATTTGAGAGAATGTTTTAATGATGCCCTTATGCTTCTATTCTAAAAAAATCGTTTTAACCACATTTTGTGTCGTAAAGTTTACATCTACTGTTACAACAATATACTGTGCTAGCCACCGCCTACGGTTTCGGCCGGATGCTTATAGATAGGAAGCTTTAATGCTTCGCTGGACGTTTTAAAGGCAACCGCGTTTTAGAGGCAGGTTCACATAAATTAGCAAGGTTTGAAGTATAAACGTCTTTAGCCATCTTTTATCTTTAGCTTTTGTACTCGCAGAATTAAAAGGTTTACTTTGTACTTTAACTTTTGTGTTAAATACTGCAAAAAGAGGCATGTACCTGTTATGTGTTTAGACATAATATGTACCTCTGACTACCCTCTAAGGCATCTTTAAAGATCAGAAAGAAATGTCAAAAGGGTTCGAGATTCAGGTATGATTACTCAGTTTCCATAGAAAACTGTCAAATAATCGAATCTTGAGCGAAAATTGAAGTCTAAGGACTTAAAAGGATTGAATACGATTTTTTAAACTATAGCGACTTGAAAAGATAAATACTTTAGTAACTTAATCATGACCACGGTGACTGTAACGTCATAGAAACTTTAAAGTAAAGAAAATGATTTCAATACGCGATTAAGTCCCGATAATTATTTATATATAATATAATACATTGAATACGAGCCTAAATGAATGCAGGTATGATCACGACTGTATCTCTGGGATGTTTACCGCGAGTACTCACAAAAGTACAAGTGTAAATATCCACTTTTAAAAGAAGTCAGCATCTCAATTTTTCTCTAAATTTTTAAAGAAAATAGAGATTCAAATCATCTCTCAATTAATTAAAGAGCCGGTAAAAACTAAACTTTAAAGTAAATCTTGAAATCCGTTAGCTCTTAAAAAACTTTTACACTTCCCCAAGTGGCTTAAACTATACGTTATAACCCGGGCGCAATAACTTGACACCTGACTCAAATGACGTTTGTATAAAGTACTGAGTGCAAAAAAGAAACGTAAACATATGCATACATGTAGCGCCCTATAATATAATAATATAATAAACATATTAATATGTAATTTTTTCTTTAAATTTTTCTAATCGATTAGTGGTCATTGGTATATAAGTAATTTTTCTCCTAATATTTTGTCTTGGCACTGTTCTAATTTTAATGAACTGACCGAGATGATCAGATTTGATATTACTTATCATGTTTTTACATTTTACATGTACATTTGTATAAATATTGTCAATACAAGTAGCAGAAGTAGCTGTAATCCGTGTTGGCTCCATAAAAGAAGGTTCTAGATTAAATGATTTAAATAAACTAGTTAATCTAGTATTTAAGGAGTAACTTTCTAACAAATTTAACGCTATTATTTGTTTCTTAGATATTATATATATATCTTTACATATTTTATATAAAATTTCTTCCATAACTTGTGCTAGTGATGCTAACGCTACTGAAGGACGAGAGCGGGGCCTCGCGCGGGGTAGCGGGAGGGGAGTCGAGTTTCGAGCCAGGTGTCTAGTTGTTGCGCCCGGGTTATAGTATATTTACTTATTCTTGTCAAGTTTAAATCTTAACAAGGCATGAAGCTCACAAGCTCACTAGCCGATTTAAAAATTTCCCAGGTTTTTTGTATTAAAATAAGAGTTTCTGAGTTTACAGTTTAAACAATACTAATAATAAATAAAGTTCCAAGACCCTGTTCACACGGCATTGTTTGCACGTTTTTTCACGTATTCGTTTTTTAACGTACAATCACCCAGGTCTTCACACGGTAAATTATCATTCGTGTAAAAAACGAATAGCCGCAGAAAAGTGAAGGAAAATACCGAATATGTCAAAGTTCATTCGATTTTTTGACGTATACGTTTAAACGTATAAGCAGTACACGTTTTTTTGCAGTACAATCGTCGTGTGAATGGATATATTATTATGTACGTTGTATGGCCACTATATATACGTTAAAAAACGAATACGTGAAAAAACGTGCAGGACAATGCCGTCTGAACGGGGTCAAACAGTTTTTCTTAAAAAATACTATTTGATTGATATGGCACACAGATGAAAACAATATTTTGTACAAAACAAAGTAAGATCTTAGCTTTATATAGCTTTATATTCACGGGTATTTATATTTTCAAATAAATTAAACTGCATGAGCTCTCCGGTATTTTTAAACGTTTTGAATTTATGAAGCTTTTATTGCTCATAAATAAATGAAAAATGGAGAAACGAAATGTTTTACTGTTGTATAAATTTTTGGGGCACGACATTTAATGGGTGGCCTTTATAGGCGCTAGGCAATCCAAGTGCGTCTAAAATATTTTTAGAGCAAACAAAAGTAAAAGTTTAAATATTGGGTATAAAATGTGTCAAATATCTACCGACATGAAGCAAATCAGAGATAGATTGGTTATTGAGACTGGCCGTTAAATTAAACGAACATACTAACTTCCCAAAAATTGTCTCAACTCCTCAATTTCTTTGACAAAATGTGGACTAATTAAAAAAATTCTGCATAAACAAAAGAGTTTATCACACCGTACCTTTCAAAGCAATGAACTCTTGGACATCTCATAATAAATATTTAACATTAACGCCTAAAAACATTACACTGTCTGGTGCGTCTTGAAATACAGTGAACCTGAGAGTAGTAGACCTTGTATATTGAAAAAACAACAGTACATAAAGGTTTGGATATAGTCAAATAGATAAATGAAACTTACAGTAAAATATTCTCCTTCGTGTCGGTTAAGAACCAAGAAGTATCATAATATTACCAAATACAAATACAATGTTATTACCAAATACAAATTAAATGTTAGCTTAGTGAGCGATTTCGATGTTCAAAGCTAAACAATCCATTACCCAAGTATTAGCATCAAGTGGGCGATTCCTACAACTTAGAGGCACTCGTGGACAAATAGTTGGATACACCTATTTGGAACTATGCACACTGTGACAAAGTTGGTACAAAACACCCGCTGTTGGAACAGTTCTCCAGATTGGCAAACTTGTCAAATTGCTCCACTTTCCTGGAGTTTGGTGGCCTGAGCACAAAGAGAGTAGGACAAATAACAGAATTGTGTAGAGAAAATTATTAAAAATTATGTTATTTCGTAAGCTTTAGCGATCACAATTCATTTTTGAAATATATAAAAACAGGTCTTAGCAGAAACGTTGGGAAATAAATAAGGTAACTAACCCAAAAAAATCTGTAGTAAAAATAAATAAATAAATTCTTCATCTAATGCATTGTTTTCACAAGGATCAGAAAAAAATGTCTACCGCTTCCGGGATGCAGTCGTGATCATATTTTTATAGGTTTTTTAAATTAATTAAAACAGAATTATTTCTAATGAAACATCTTAATAAAAGTTTCGGCTTTGGAATTGAATGAAATGTTTGGAATAAAAGAGTAACTATTTTAAAAACACTGGAAAATTACCAATAAATAAAAGAGCAACATTTTCATAAACAAAGTTCATACTATTTTAATGACAACATGTGAAATCGATTGGTGTCATACAATCCAGACATTCACTGATGTGTAGAATAGACTGTCGGGATTGTTAATCGGCTGTATTTTATCCCGGTAGTTTAATTAGTACACCCGTGCAAAGTCGGGACGTGATGTTAAAAGTCTTAGCTTTAAAAGTCACTTGTAAGCACACACAAATAAGCAGTGCTCAGGGCACAGCATCAAATGTTATCATAAGTCAAGCCCTGAGTAAACGATTGTTGGATTACTTTGATGAGTCTGATTATACTTGGACTACGATTATTATCTCTCGCGAAAACTTTTGATAACTCAACGTCTCAGAGCGATCAGTAGCCCTACCATGAGTTTACTGTAGTATTGATACTATCCTCGATACCGAGTCAAGTATCGCAAAATATATGAGAATCCAGCGCAGCGCTGCCCCCGGTAACTTGCATGAACTAATAATTTCATACATTTGAAATACTTGACTCGTTAGCGAGGATAGTTAACTATACAACTCGAAAACTCATGGTAGGGTTACAGGCTTATTTTAGCGTTTAGAGAAATTATTTGAAAGTATTCACCCTCTGTTGGTACTAAGTCCCATTTACACAAGAAATCTCAGTTTGTGTTTAAATCTTAACCTTAATCTTTAACCCTTTGCAACCGTTTTTTAATCCTAACTATTAGGGCTCTAGAGCCCAAAAAGTGCAGTTAAAAAAATTACGAGTTCTTAGTTAACACTCAAATCCACACCTTTTAGATTCCTCTTCATCCTCAGATTGAAGAGTGATGAACAGAAATTCATCTCGAGACTGCAGTAAATTTCTCCGCATTTTCTTCTCGTTATTAATTAAGTCGATAGTACCTACACTCTCTGTGGTATGTTCCTTATGTAGCAAACAGGTTGTTTGTCAGCACACAAATTGCAATGCTGTCATGTCCACACCATCCATCATTTTCTTCATAAAGGACATTTTGGCAACAGGTGAGCGTGTAGTCAGTGAATTGTGTTTATTAGTAAATTTGCAGAAGTCGGTATGTGAAATAGGAAAATACTAATTAAATTAAAACAAACATGTTAGACACCTAAAACGGGATATTTACCATGATTCTACTGATATACCGTGACACGAATCACGGTAAATATCCCGTTTTAAGTGTTTGTTCAAAACCATGATAGTTTAAAAAGTTTTTATATTTTTTTAAAGAAATGTTCTAAAAAATAACAGTCAGCATTTTTTCTGATACCAAAATGCAACTAGGCTAAAAACTAAAAATTCCAGCCAAAACTCAGACTCCCAATTTACTTTGGTCGTCAATAACTATCTAGGCTATTGCAGGTAAAATACAGTTTCGAAAATCATGGGCCGTTTTTAGGAATTTAAATGTGTTTTAACTATGAAAATAGAGTAAGAGGAAGTAGGATATGTGAAAGTTTTGGAACTCTAAGGTATATACAATTTTTCTTTTCATCTTTAGTAGTTAATACAACTAGATTATCAGTCATCTTGTTACCATAATACAAACATTAGAACTACAAATAATTAAGTTGTCTTAGCTCGGGACTAGATGACGTTAAAATATTCTTTTACTTAATTATAAGCAACTAACAAGAAAATTTTACCATGTAAGGTTCTTAATGCTCTGGAAATAAAAACCAGTGCGTGTACTAGTATTTTAACTAGAGGAAGCCGTACATTCGAACGCATCGCTATCAGTTGTGCGTGTTTTTTGTATTTTACGTTCGGAACACGACGCAGGCCTTGTAAGGGTTTTGTTGTAAAAAGTCGGTGTAGCTCGGAACGGGAATAAAAGTCAGGAGATAAAGCTTTATGATCTTTTTTTTTTATTTTAAAAGAGGGCATATAGAGCACTGGAAAGCCGTGTTGGATTCGCCGTAAATGGATTCGTACCTCGATATCGATCTGAAAGTCGTGGATTCGAATCTGGCCGTCAAAGGATTTTTCGTTTCGAAAAAATAATATGCCCTACACGAAATAAACATTTTGAAAGTAAGGATTGTGAGGAAATCAGTTAGATTTCTATATAGTAGTTAATACCATTTTTTTGCAATAAATCTTCCTATACCATTATAATGTATAGTGTAATTATACAGCTATAACCATTATTTATATTTTTCATTATCTCTAATGTCCCACTTACTAAAATAATATAAAAATCGTGGATAATCATCTAAGTGTCACATAAACAAGTAATAGTCGTAAACTTAATACGAGGGCAATGAGAGGCAATCGAAAACAGAGCAATAAAGATAACCTATAAAATCTTTAAGCTTAAACTTTTGGTATGAACTAACAAAATGTCGGCAAACTTTTCAGCTCCTCAAAAACCAACTTTACATTAAAATCAAATAAAAATAATGAATTTTTAAAACCAAGTTTGCCGTCCTATCGAAACAAATACTTTTTTTAATGCCTTCTTCTTCTCTGGCTTTTTTTCTACGCTTTGGATCATTGGTGCTCGCTCATGTTCTGTTTTTGAAAATGAAATGCCTGGTTATGTAGTTATATATCTCTGAGCCAGTTTAAGTGAGGTGATGCTATCGGCAAAATCGCTGGTTGCGCGATAAATAACATAAATTACCTACGGCTCTTGCCCTTCACTAATGAACTTTTGGAATCACTAATCTTTTGATATGGTGATACGGTGCTTTACCAAATAAACTCAGGCCTTTACATCTTTTACGTCTTTACATCTCGTGATTGGCTAGATTGTCAAATCAATTGTCAATTGTCAAATCTAGCCAATCACGAGAAAGACAATTATTTTCGACGACCAATCACGTACGTTTATTTTTCCTCCTATTAGCTCGCTTCAAAAAATCAAGTATAGATGATTGATACAGTGGTAGGAGGCAATCTTTGCTTACACTGAACGGGACACTGGCCTGGCATTGTTAATCAAATAATCATCTTCCCTAATAATTACCGTGACCGAGTTGTTTTAAGGCAACCGCTAGTTTGTATCATCGTCTGTTAGACAGAGTTGGCGACTTGCTCATATAAATACTTGCATGATTTTTATAGGTATATTTATTCACATTATTTTTGTCATGTTAGTAAATTAACAAAATATAGCACATCCATAAATTCTAAAATTCACGTTAAAAAGTGTCCCTTTTAATCTTTAATCGGGTATAATTTTACCACGTTGCCATTACTTGCCGTTTACGGATTAATAACGTAGTACACGTAATCGTGAACATTACGACATTACACCATCATGTTGGGGTTGGCAAAAAACTATTTCTATTTTATAATTTTTTTTAAATACATATTCAAGCTTAATTAAGTGCCTAAAAACCTTAATAGGTTTGTCTAGACACTCACATTCGTCATAAATACGTAAGTATTTATGACGAATGTGTAAGTAACAATGACGAAGACTAAGTAACAATTTAATACTAGGTATCTATGCAAAAATCTAAACTGTTTTCAATCATATATTGAGTTGGACTTGTGTTTGTTCCAATGATCCCTTTTAACGAACATACGTCAGAATCGTTTAACGCAGACTGATTACAAAACATCCCAAAACCAGCGCTTCATCAGCCATGGTGCTGATGAAGCACATGCTGAGGGGTTGCCTTATTTTTCTGCCATTTGATTGTAAATATTTTTGATTTTTAATTGATGTTAATTTATGTGTGTTGATGGAAAATAAAACTTCTTTCTATTCTATTTTTTTCAATTGGTGTATTTGAGTCTTCACTATGTGCACGCTATCATAATATTTATTTTATTCTATTCTACATCTACGAGTATATTATTCAAGACGTAAATAAACAATAAACAGGGGCCATAAAACGACTAACAAAAAAACAAGAAGGTAGCAAAATGCTTAACCATTTTGTAATATTTAGTATTAATTCTTTGTGTTATCGTTTTATACTTTCCTTCGAAACTTCTAATAGAGATATCAACTATCTATCTAGTTACCGTCAGATAGTGTGATTATTTCAGTTCACGTATCTCCTGTACGTGACTGCCTGTAATAAAGCCTAGGCGGTAAGCTTCGGCCGAAGGTTGCTGAGAAATGAATAGCTCACTTTATAACATAAAAATTAACGACGCGCAGGCTTGGTTTCTTGACTCAGAACTGGAGCTCAAAACTCGTTCACTTTAATTAATTTTCCAGCGGTTGTAATTTCTGCTATTCCCCTTTTCCGTGTCTGTGGCCACCATCGGTGATAAGAAGCTACTAGGGAAGGCCTAGGCGTATTTTGTGGAGTGATGACCGCAAAGCATTTAAAAAAAAATACTTGATAACTATTTTAACGAGTAACTTCCGATCCAAAGGCTCAAATCTCGATCGATCCATGGAAATTATTAATCGTTTCTAATAATTTGTAAACTTATACTTTTTTGCCTGTTGATTACTACCTACTAATTGATAGGTTCAGGTTTTTTTCTAAATACTGTTGATAAAAAGTGAGCTAGCTCTTCATAACACCGCCAGAACACTAGCTGTGTATATTGTAGGCATGGACTTTGATCCGCTTCATGATAAGATTGTATGATGTAAACTTAATAGCAATCGACTTAGTTTTTGCTCTTTTATTACTTCTAGCGTAATTTTGGATTGCTTTATAAAGGAAATGAACGTTGATTTTTTTAAATTGCAATTTACTAAAGTTTTCTAAGCTTTTATACAAATAAGAAATGTTTTGTCCCACTGAATAATTTTTTTTGTCTTAATCTTCTCGGCCAGTTTCAATAGCCTATCAAGCTGTGGTTTTGTTGTGTGGTGTGTTATTTTACATTAAGATTTTATACTAATAATGCCAATTAACTTACTACAATGAGTAAAATGCTATCATTTTGCTCTCTCTCTCTCTCAGCCACTTACATCTAGGTATTACTAGATGATTTATACGTCAGGAGGTAATTTTAACCTACACTTAACACTGTTCACTGTAGTGCCTTGGACATTATTGAGATGGAGGCTTGCCCAGCACCTAAACCATCCTTTCAGCACAGCCGATATGGTTATAACCTATGGATAAACACAAGTTATCATTTTTCAATGAAAGCTCTTTGCTTAGATGACAAATCATTTAAATAAAAGGGAAAAATAATGTGTATGAACGTTCATCATAATGGTGTACCATAAAATAAACAGTAAAATGAATTAAAAAAAAGACAACAGCCGATTGTATTATTAGGTTAAAGTAAATTATTGATAAGGTTGATAACACTTCAAATAATTATACAAAACTTTATTTTATGTTTTATTCTATTTCTTTCGCCACAAAGTTTTATTTACAAGTTTATTGTCTTTCATATTTTTTATTTACTATTGTTTTAGCTTTTTTAGCTATAATGAAAGAAAGAAAGAAAAAATTTCTTAGAGTTTAAGATTTTTTTCTTTTACAGCCGAAACATCGGGAAATAATGTAAAAAGTTTGTTAGTTTAAATTATCAAAGAAAAATAAATCACTCAACGTCACGGTAGTGTCTGGAGCATTGCTGAGATTGGTGTAGGCTTGCCCAGCACCTAAGCCGACATCTCAGCTTAGCTGGGCATAAGAGATTTAAACTATTAAATACCTATAGTTCATTAATTAATCATTTGCCTCATTACAATATTAACATTTAACTACTAACTAAAATACCAGTTAAAATGTGCAAAATTTTAAAGCTTGTACTAAAAATTGGAGCAAATTACAGAACAAATACACTTTACAATCTAAAACCAGAGAGTAGAGAAATGTAGAGGCGGAATAACCCCGTTGTGGTTTCAATTAAATAATTTACACAGCGTCATCCAGTCCCAAGCTAAGCAAATGTAATGCTTGTGTTATGGTAACCAGATGACTGATAAAACTTAGATACCTACCTTTTTTTTTATAAATACATACATATTATTGTAGACAGAAAAACACCCAGATACGAAATAAATATCTGCAGAACATACAAACATTTGTCCCGTAGTGGGGATCGAATGCGCAACCTCCATGTCTCAGGCGGGCGTTCGCCCACTGCACCACAGAGGTCGTCATCATCTAGTAAACATGTAAAGTCCTGAAATTATGAGTGCTACCTCTATTTCTTCAGCTCTGTGACCTAAACCAACATGAAATTCAGTGAAATTACATTTCGATTGCCTGGAAATGAAAACACTTATGTAAAATAACCTCGTTTCCCATTACGTATTCATAATTTTAACTTCAATCTAGATTTGTTACTCTACAATTTTGATTCGGTACAATAGCGTATTATAATTTGAATTTATGGAAAATTCTAACTCTGTTCGACGCGGTTTGTGATTGAAACAGAGAAAGAAAGAAAACATAATTTATTTCGTTACATACCTCAAGGATCACTTGATCTTCGTGCCCATGTGCTTCTTTAAAATTTAAAGAAGCACGTGGGCACGAAGAACGCTTTAATTTTTTTGATGATTTTTATTATTGAAAATGTTAATCAAATGTAGTACCTATGTCGTTTACATGTTATTAACCTTATTAACGATTTACTTGTTCAGACTTACATTTTTACTACATATACGTTTTTTTTACTGTTTTGTTTTTGTTAAAGGTAAAATAATGTACAATCATTTTCATTTAGGTTTTCAGTAATAATAGTTTCTACATTTCTAAAATCACGCCACCGTAACATGACGGTCATTATTCCAGAAATTCTTCGGTAATGCGAGAACATGGAGCTTTAATAGCGGTGAGGCACGAAACAGCACAGCTGTTACAGCCGCAGTGATATTACGTGCGAGACACACTGGCTTTCAACTTGGAGAGCCAAATAATAACTTACCACTTACACTTGATATTGTCACTAAGTTATCACTGTGGAGTAACATTTAACATTTATTTACAGAAACTATACTAATATATTTTAATTTATTACAAATAGAATAAATAGAATACATAACAGTACATAATACAAATATAACCAGTTGAGCCACCTAAGGAAGCTTGCACACGGTATATGATCTCAACTGATCCAAACCACTGCCAGACGGAAGCGTGCCCAAGACACTGGCCGCATTGCCGCGCTGAATGGCAATGCTGATGATTGAACAGATGGATCTTAGGGCCGAAAAGTTCTTGAATGAAGACCGCGGATCGATAAGCGTTTTACGGATTATTTGGTAAAGACAGGTTTGGTAAGGACAGTGGATGCAGGCCGCTTCCATCCGAAAGAACTGGAGAAGAGACCTATATTTGTCCAGCAGTAGATGTGTGTTTTTCAAAATAAATTCATATTATTATTATTATTATTATTATGTCCTTTTCCAGTCATGAATTATCAACGAAAACTCTTTTTAATTATCGCGACTTGGAAACACATTTATAAATATTATCACCACAGCGACTGTAACGTCATCGAAACGTCGAACTAAATAAAAATCATTGTCATCATTGTCAGCTTTCAGTGACCCACTGCTGGGCAGAAGCCTCCTTTCCTAACCACCAAACCGCTCTGTTCTGGGCCTTTCATATCCAGGTATTACCCTGTACGGCAACTAAGTCGTCCATCCATTCTTAAGTCCCAATAATGTTTATAAATATATACAAAAAAAATTAACAATCAGTTCAATAGGCTAATAAATCGAGCCCGACTATCTTTATTCTCACTTCTGAAAGTACGTGTGTCAGACACTTAACAGCATTTCCATCCCGCTATTGCACAGTCATAATTTGACTGGAAATTGTGCTATTTTGTTTGGCATTGTTTGAGATGCGTGCACTGCTTGCATCGGATACTTGAAATGGCGTCATTTTCCACCTTAATTTTATTATTCGGCGACCTCTATGGCCCCAGGCAAAAGTTTGGGAGGGGTTCGGTACAAATACGACTGAAAAAAGTTGTCTAAAGTATGGGTGTCAACGTGTTTGTCTCAAGTATTAACTTTCTATTTAGGGACGGTGGGATGATTCTTTTAATCTTTTAACAAAGAATGGCATCAGGAAGCACAAAATTGACATCAGAAAAGATGGAGGTCTTTGCCTTGCTGTGAAAAGTGAGGATCAGATAAATATAATTATTTTTAGATGGGTACCTATTATTGAAATTAATCTTGACGGGTTCAAGAAGGAAATTTCAATCTCGCCTTATCACAGCTACACTATCAAATATGGTACTTCAGACACAAAAACAATCAAAAACAATATATATCACAACATTTATCACACATTGCTGAACTTCATTGCTCCATATGTTGATTTTGAAGCTTCTCGCTAGCTGTGATTGTAGATCTCGACTCGACATGTCGAAATACTTGATTCACTCTAACAACAATACAAATAAAAAATACAGGCAGAATAGACATTTTACACGGCATCATCTAGTCCCTAGCTAAGCAACTTAATGCTTAGTAACCATTGACTGAAATAATACTTACATACATTTTTTTTAAACATAAATATTACACTTAGATAGAAAACACCCAGACACGGAACATAGAAGCAAAATGTAAATACGTTGGTTTTAGATTTAACATGGCTTGAGGTAAAAGTTAAAAAAACCTTGTATACGGGTATAGCTTACAATCCAAGGTCTGATATGTGAAATGTCCAAGGATTTTTATTTATTTAAAAGAAAAACCGATCATGCCTAGTCCGAGAAACCGTGGAAATTATAGACATCCAGTCTACTCGTGACCACGGTGACTGTTACGGGATTTCAATACGCGATTAAGTCCCGATAATATTTATAAATATGTTTTCAAGACGCGATAGTTTGAAAAGTATTGTAGTCCGTATATTATTATTATTCAGCCATAATCGGCCCACTGCAGGGCAAAGGCCTCCCTTCCCTTCTTCCACTCTTCGCGACTCAACGCGACCACAGGCCATGTGCTAAGGTAGGAGTCAAGTTCGTCGCGTCATCTCATCCTATATGTAGTACGTATAAGTGAAACATTATACTTTATAGCAATACTATTATTAATCTGTGTGCTTGTTCTCTGAAAGCTTAATGCGACCTACTTATTACGCATTGTAATGAAAAGTGCGGTGCGCGAAAATGTAGAGGAATTTTGAATCTGTAAAAGCATTTTATGTTTTGGATGCATTCATGCATGAATTTAACAATTTTTTACATTTTTAAAATAAATTTTACAATGTAAATTTTACGCTTGGAATATTTTCAGAACTGAAATTTGAAATCATTGTCAGTATCTCATGAAGAGTAGTGATATATTTCGTGGGCATTAAAATATTTTTGGAAGATATAAATAAATAAATAAATAAGTAATAGATATAAACCAAGTAAGTAAGTAACTGTGGATATTTTAATCTACTTGTCATTTTGTTGCCAATTTAAGGAATTTAAGTTTTAACTTACACCGAGATGAAGAGGAAATGGCGCGCAGTTTTATTATTCTATTTAAACTATATCTTCATAACCATAATCGGTATATAGTATCGCTTAAGAAAATTCAAACGCAGGTGACCACAAGCGACCGTAAGCGGCACCAAGAGCACTTTTCAAAGCGCTCGCTTCAAAACTTTATATTTATAATTGTATACTTTACAATAGTAATATTCATAAAGTTTAAAATCACATGACACTGATGCTTCGCTTTGCTTTGCTTGCATCTCGGTTTGAATTGAAGCTAACAGAACGCTCCTCTCATCTTAATTGGTCATAATTATAGGAAAGACAATGGTCAATACGACTGACTAGCCGTGGGTTACCTCACGATGTTTTCCTTCACCGTTTATAGTATTAAATCGCATATAAACTTTTCGACACAAAAAGTCCATTGATGCACGGTAGGGTTCGATCCTACGTTGTTTTATCGAGACTGGTAGCTAATTGTCTGTACTTTTATCATTCACAGAAATAATTGTGTTTTCATTTATTTCATTAACAATAATCAAAGCCATTATAATATTAAGCCTGCAATAAATACTGGTCAAAGTAATTGTTAATTATCCCGTGCGCAATATAAATTAAAACATGCTTGCTTTGCATAAAACCAAATTATTAAATTTGAGATGTATTTGGTTATGAATAATAATTATATTATGAATAATATATATTATACAAGTATCAATTTAGACAGGTTTATAACGTCAACTATAATTTTGGTGACACGAGCCTCTCCAATTTATTAACTACTAGCTGCGCCCCGCGGTTTCATCCGCGCTAGTCCCGTTCCCGCGGAAGTATCGGGATAAAAGTAGCCTATGTCACTCGCTATCCACGAAAAAAAAACACGTCAATTGGTCGCCCCGTTTTGCCGTGAAAGACGGACAAACAGGCAGACAGAGACAGTGCTGCTAGTCTATACTTACTTTATAAAGAGGAAAACTTTGTTTTTATGGTTGTAATGAATAGGCTCAAAAAGTACTGGGCCGATTTTAAAAATTCTTTCACCATTCGAAAGCTACATTATCCACGATTGACATAGGCTACTTTTTATCCTCCCGCGGGAACGGGACTTACGCGGGTGAAACCGCGGGACGCAGCTAGTACATCATAGTTTGCGAAGCGCGTAATGCTTTGCACCGTAATTGCTGTAGAATTAAGCGCATTGTCGTCCGCCGAACACAATTGCTAGATTATAATCTGTAGCGGGTCATTAAAAGCCGGTCTTATTCGTATTAGTATAGGTTTACTGATCGAATATGCATAAGGGGTAATTTTTTACCTGTGGACTAGCTTGAGCCTATAATTATGAGTTCAGACATTTTCAAAAAAAAGTTGAATCCTAAGTTAACTCATAGCTTTGTACTCATAAAACTTTAGTAACTAGGTACTACTTTGTAATCTCTGCAAGCTGCATAAATCTCAGTAAACTGCATAAATCTTAACTTCACAAGTAAAACAACTTGTTTATGTTAATAATAAACATAAATTTATAATTAACAAGATAAAATGCTGCTAGAACTTATGAAGATACAACACTGGACTCAAAGTAATCGAGTTGAGTTCATAAATTATATTCACACTTGGGAGGGATATGGACAAACTATGGACTAAATGAACTACGCGTAATAGGCGTATGAACCACAGATAAAATAATACTATGTAGTATGAACCAAACTTCTTTTATCTAAAAACGAGTTAAACTTTACTATGAAACGATTAAACTACGACATAATATAAAAATATAATTAAACCACGAAATAATTGTATAATCTTCGTCCTTGAAACCAAAATAATATTTTTAATTTGATTTGATTATTAGGTTAAGTTTTCAGACTACAGTAGCTATTCTGAGGTCACCAAACTTAAACTAACTAAAAATAAACTAAACTAACATAAGATGATGCCGTCCTTTTTATTTCGATCTAAGAAAGGAACGGCAACATCATAAGTCAGTTTAGTTCTAGCTTTGGCGACATCAAAAATGACATCAAACCATATTTTTGATTTCATGATTTTATTATTTACTTAAGATGAACCAGGAACAGTGCCTCTTTATAACGTTCTCGTAAAAAGATTAATTTAAATAAATAAACATGCTGAACTATTAAAAAACAATCATATTTTAAAAACTAATAACGTATGTGAGGATACAAACGTTTTTCAAAAACGCTGTAACATCTAACAACGATAAACAAAATATTTTGTGCATTTACACGAAAAAAAGCAGACAGAAAAAAAAACTCAGTTCATATCTTACTCATAATCCCTTTGAGACCCTTTTTATTCCAGCAAGTGTATGATATAATGGATGGAGTCCGTACTGTGCACATAAATCAAGTTGTAGTGGACCTATTGTTGTATATTTTTCATGAACTCGACGGTTGAAGAGCTGCGTGAAATGGAATGGCCTATTTTAGCAAGTTTTTATTAAGCTTCTATTTAAAACAAAATATATAATTATCTACATATATAATTTATATAGTCAGTCGTATCTATAATAATGATGAAAGCTATGAGACGTCGATTATAATAAAATCCATGCAAAGACAGTCTACTTCAATTTAAGTACATTAAAAAAAATATTCGAAGGTCGAGAACCGGATTCAAACCGACCAATGAATCGAAAGTCGGCACACTAACTCACTCGGCCATCGTGGCTTTTCGATTAAATTGAACGGTAAAATGTTTATTATTTGACTAAATAAAATAAAGCGACAGGAGGAAGTTAGTAAGACTATAAACCGCCTGGCACCGCCAAATGATTTATCACTGTTGGCCATGACCGTGAAAATTGAGTTCTTTGTTCAATTCTAACTAACTAAAGCTTCCATAAAAGGCTTAGGCCGAAGTTCACCAACAGAACCTTGTTATTGTTTAACTCTAGATTAACGCTTTAACCGCTCGTAGGGTTTTAATCGTTTTTTATCATCTACGGTAATTGATAAATCTGCACTGTTACTAACGTATGAGTAAGAAGCTAACTGAAATGAAAAATGAGCTAACTCTGGTTACAAAATTTTATTTTCATGTAACTTTTTTGACGTAGCGGGTGAGTGTTTTGTTGACGCTTGAGGGGTGCTTAGCTTCAGTAATGAGCTTCATATTTGCATGAATTATAAGTATTTTATGCATTTTAATAGTGCTCGTACTATAAAACTCATTACTTCTTGAATACTACTCGTAGTTCAGAATAATTTACTTAAAACACTGCTAGCTAGTTATATAATGTTCTATATGCTGAAAAAGTAATATTTACATTTACTTAATTTAAAAAATTTAATCTCAAAGGACAGAGATGGTTGGAGAAAATTGGGGGAGACCTTTGCCCAGCAGTGGGACAGTATAGGTTAGAAAAAAAAAAAAACATATTTAAACCTTTATGTATATTTTTATTTTATAATTCATTTTCATCATAATACCCACATTATTTACCTGATGAAAAGTATACGACTTAACTTAAAAGAAATTTATAGCAAACGCAAGCTTAAGCATTGATGAACTTTAGTTCAAGTTGATTATGGTTTTCAAAACAGTCATTCCATTGAAAGGGTCAAGTTCAGTTGTTTATTTCAAGACCTAGTTTTTTGTTGATAACTACTTGATTTATACAGCGTCAGGAGGCAATCCTTGCCTACACTTCGTTAAGTGTCCCGTTAGACACTGTAATATCTGGGACATTGTTGAGATGGAATAGGCTTGCCCAGCACCTACACTACACGCTCGTCACAGGAAAGACAATGGTAAATACGTGTGGGGCTGACTAGCCGCGGGTTTCCTCACAAGGTTTCCTTGACAGTAGTTCAATTTCAAAATAGTTATTATTATTATTAAGAGACTGCAGCGTCCCACTGCAGGGCAAAGGCCTCTCTTCATTTTCTCCAGTTATCTCAATTTGGGCTACTGTGGACCAATCCTTTAGATGGGTTTCTTTTTTTTCAATATAGTTGTTCAACGAAAAATGAATGTTTGCAATAGCCTTGAACTATACTCACTTCGGTCAATATGATTGCGCTTACTGTAAGTATCGTGGCCTTAAAAGGCTTGGTTTAGGAAGGCGTGCCGAATTAATCAATCAATTGGACTAGAAGTTTCTTTCAATTACGTCATTTTAACAGTTCAATAAACATAAATTTTGTGCTTTTAAGCTAGATACATAATCAGACTCATTTATCTCTGAATAATAAATAATATAATGTACATATATATTTTTCTTTTTCTCTTGAGAATTTCTTACTTATGTCTAAGGAAGTGACTAGATAGCACCTTTTTTACTCATGTCATGCCTTACACAATCCATCCACCTTTTCTTTGGTCTTCCCCTAGATCTATATCCATCCTCTCCTAGTAACATGACATTCTTCCCTCCATATAGTGTGTCTTTGATAATGTGTTTTACATTCAATAAATTAAAAAATAGGTACTTATAGAAAGAGTATGTAGATAAACCGTTTAAATATAGTCGGACCAAACTGTCTATTGACACGTTTAAACCGGGGCTCGTCTACTTAGGACGAATTAAACTGGGACGAAATTCAATTTGACATCATCGTACACTTTGATGCTACATTCGAACGAACCGCTTTTTAGTTCACTGAATCGAATAATCATAAATTAAGAATGAAACAGGAAAAATGTTGACTAGGAGACGTGTTGGACGAAAAGGATAATACTCGTATCGCGTTTAAAGGTTGTGGGATCAAATCCAGCCCGTGTGTTTATGGATTTGTTTCAGAAAATGTAAATGCGTTCAAAGGATCGTATGAAACGCCTTAAGATCAGGACCTATGTCGTTTTTAAAAAAAATTAGATACCTACCTTGACTACCTCGACTTGCTAATCTATGGCTGGATTATTATATTACAACTTTAGTACTTCCTTTATCCACTAGAGGCATTCGTTTTCATACATTATTTGGCAAATGACGTAAGCTCGTATATAAATTGATTGGGTCATGTCATCGAAGTAGGTACTCTGAGAGAAATTCTATGACGCCTGCAGAGTCAACGTGATAGGTTGAAAGTCCATCACTGTATTCCATAAGTTATTTCACTACGATTTTCTAAACTCCAAACTCATTCTAAATCTCAAAATATCTTTATTCAATTCAGCTCTTATTACGATCACTTAGAATAGTCACGTTCTTAATTTTTTTAAATTGTGCACTGCTTATCCATTTTCCTACCCCAGGTACGCTATACTCTCTGAAAAAGAGAACAGTAGGACCGAATGCACATGACGTCATCGGCAATAAACGTTCAAACTTCCGGCATCCATTCCCACGATCAAAAGCTGACATACTAATCCAATCGACTAAAACTCAAAACAATTTCAAAGAGAAAAGTATTTCAAGAAATGTTTACGAATAAAACCTTTGCCTTAAAAAGGAAATGCACCACAAGACTTGTTTTAAATGTCCAAAACAGCTCGAAGCCTTATTTCGCTCTGGCCTGGAAGAAATGATTCATTCATATCCTTTGGCACAGAATAAACAGTAATACTATGTTTTGTTTCACTCTGGTAGTAGTTAAAAAGAGATAAAAGTATTCGTTCAAAAATTTTACTGTAACTTACATGCTTAAGTTTAGTAAAAAAATTAAAGTAAATTTTTAGACAATTGAAATGAAATCTATTTATTAGAACAACTAACATAATAAGTAACAAGCACTTCCATGAAAGTTTACAAAGAAAAATATAAATACAATATCTATATACGAGTATACGGTGTTGTGATAAATTCCTGATTGTAAAACATTTATTAGATTTTTATAGTGTTAAAGCACACTTAGGCATTTCATTCAAAAATTAAGTTTGAGGACGATCGCTTGTAGATTGTAGGAAGCCCAAAACTTTTAGTAATATTTTTCCATTTTAAACTTATTGGATTTCTATTGTATGACAAAGATATCAAAAGGTAAATGCTTTATCATTTAATTACGAATTTAGCTGAAATTTCACAATCAAGTTAAACAGAAACATAAAAACCTAATCCAGTTATCGTTTAAAGTATTTCAAGGCACCTGCAAAACAAAAATTGAAAACTAAAGCTACACACGTTTCAAGTACGAAGTGACTCAGGTGTGCCTCAGGGACATTCTCACGAACTTGTTTCCTACACTATACTATTATAGCTGCCTACATGCCCGTATTAACACCTCGGAGGTACAATCAAATGAATAAGTAATGAAACGCTTGCGAAAATCCTATGGTTTTACTAAACTAGTTTGTAGGTACTTATAAAACTAATATTTAATATTTATAGAGAAGTTTCAAGAAGTTTAAGTAGCTTTAAGTGATAAATTGGAAATCGATTATGATATTTCATTCGAACAAGAGTTATTTAAATATTTCGTTTTTATTTTCATAAATTTTTAAAGCTTTTATAATACCTACATTTTTTGTTTTAAGTTTCACATTATCAGGTTTGTTTTTTGATTGTAGATAGTACTAATTTGTTTTGACTGTGACGTCGTCCAAAACGTAAAATATAATGATTTCAATACGTTTTTTAGTCCCCGCAATATTTATATACGAACTTCTATAAGTCTAGTTGAAAAACGTGAATTTTTCTGTAAAAAGTTTCTTCCGAGATTGTGTATTTGATCACAATGATCCTGACTGTACATTTCATACGTACATTTAATACGTGAATTAATCTACCCTTCCTTCCTGGTGAAATTACCCACTGACCCAGCAGAGTATTCCGTTATCCAATTTGTAGGGGCCTGTGATATTCTGCAGAAATGTGAGGAAATTATTTCTGCTAGCTGCGCCTTGCGGTTTTACCCGCAGTGAATAGTTAATACCGAGATTTAAAGCAGCATCTATACTAATATTATAAAGAGGTAAATTTGATTGTTTGTTTATTTGTTTGACATAGGTAATCTCCGAAACTACTCAACCGATTTCAAAGATTCTTTCACGGTTGTGTAGAATGGACTGTCCGGGTGGTATATATTTTATCCCAGTAGCTTCATACTTAGTACACCCGTGCGAAGCCGGGACGTGCTGCTAGTAATAAATAAAACCCCCATAAGAATAACGGGATTAAAGTAAGTATTAATCCAGGGTATAGCCTATAGGCTATCCTAGTACTAAATTCCTTTCAAATGCGTTGCCTCTCGAACCTGCGATACAGAGAGATCTTCTCCCACTACGCCAGAGCGGTCGTCCAGTTTCTCCTTCTCTTTTATTGTATGTGAAGAGATAGTTCCCACTTTCCAGTCGAGACACAAAGCAGAAGTATTTGTGCAAAGTTTACAAACTTGAGCTGTTTCAACTTTTAAATTTCTTTCCAAATAATAAAACTTGTCGCATTGACGTCAGCATGGTGGTGTTCATCCTAGTAGGGGAGCCCACGATGCTAAATGGGGATTTACTCGATTTATTTATTTATTTTAATATACACTTTTTAGCATGTAATTAACTCACCCTACCTTAATCTGACGCGCTCGAGAATTTCTAATGATCAATTTTTTTTTACTAATCTGATCCTTTATCCTTCACGGGCGGCCTTATATATGGAGCTCATATTTGGTGGAGGTACTTAACCGGATACAAGGTATCGCCCTGTATATTAATCTGCCGCGCTTTAGCAAATCCCGAAATCCCCTCTTGGGCTCCCCTACTATCCGGCAGACGGAAAATTCACAATATTCTGTTGGTTCATTTTTAAATGGAATTCATGGAAAATGCAAAATTATGTACAGTAGGTATTATATAGTGTGTAAAACCTTTTAACCCAGAGTTTTTAAAAAAAAGCTAGGCCCAGACCACCAGGTACTTGCCTAAAACTTTCCCTGGTGTAGGGAGTTGTGTTGGAACAGGCAATAGAGTCACCTAGCTTATAAAACGTAGACGATTTTTAAGTGATCCTTGAGGTCCTACAGAAATAAATAATTTTTTCTTTTTTCTTTCTTTTTTTCTTTTAAAACAATGTAATTTACATTGTGAAAAAAACTTTGACATTATCCTGTAGTATTCTTTATTTTTATGATAGTTTTATACACTATGACTACCGCAAACTACCATAGAAATAGTTCTATGACTATGATAGTCACGAGAACAAAATAAGATAATTACTTCTGTACAAAAAATCACAAAACCACTGATGGAGTATTTGAAACTGACAGTAAGCCTTTCTCTTTGTTAGACCATTACAAATTGGCACCAAGTCAATTCTCCCATTTTACGCCCCTTCTGCTAAGGAGGTCCATGAAAATAAATAATTTAAAGTAGAAAAGTTTCAGAACTCGAGCAAAATTATGGATCACATCAATATCCTCAAAGATCATCTGACAATGACAATCCAGAAGAAAAATAAGCCATTACGACCAAACGTTCACCTAGTTTAATAGATTTTGCCACGGAGCAACAATTTCATATAGGAGCAAAGATACTGTATAAGATTTTTTTTTTATGGTTTTTGGGGCCTAAAAAGTGGCACCACAAAACTAGGCTAATTATACTTTAACTGTAGTTTCCCAGTTGATGTGTGTTTCTGTCAGAAAAGTAAACGTACGCGTTGGACAGTTTTTGTCTTTGCATTAGTACTGACATAACCTATCTATTTCTTCCAGATTTTTGCCCATTTCCTATTCTACTATCGTTGTAAATAATGACTTTATTTAACTGCTGAATATGATATTTTTTATTCATATTTTAAGAGTAGCTATGTTATAACATCTTAAAAGAATATCAGGCCTAGAAAAGTGATTTAACTCAATAGCTAGTTTTGTAACTCCAAGCGTTTTACACTTGACGGCATCCCAGCACCATTCCCAGAAGGTCTCCGTCAAACCTCGTCTTTTCCTCTCTCTGATCATAAATCAGTAGAGACCAGGGGAGAGGGAGGTGTCAATTTATACTGGTAATGGTTATTAACGACCAAGACTGTCGGTCTGAGTATAATGGACAAAGTTGGTTAAAGTTGAACCATCAATAACTGATGACACAATTGTGTGCGTTTTATAGTTGTTCGGTCAACGTGGCCAAGAAACGACCAGTTTCCCAGACACAAGTTATTACAAGTTGGTATTAGAATTACTTAGGGACCTATTTATTATGAATATCATTTTTCTTCAGTACTCGTATCTGTCAAAGGTTTTCTTAATTTAAAAGTATTAAAAGTATTTTTTACTTCTTCTACAACAGGCACATTGTTTATACAGAATTTCCTGACTGATTTTTTTTACTCTTTTACGCAAAACTACTTTATGTAGGTGTACAATTTGCCTGGAACTTGCACTTGAAGTTGACTTGAAAAGAACATAAGGCTTATTATTATCCGGGCTATACGCAAAGCGTAGCCACTGATAGGAGCTAGTGAAATCAAACTTTATAAAATATGTCTTTGCCTATTTTATTTTTATTTTTATATCTCTATTATCTTTGTCAAATTATGTAGTAAGATCGGTAGCTTTCTGAAACTGTTATACTTACTTTATTTAGAGCACTACAAGCAAAGAAGCCTATTGTCTGGAACAAAAATACAAGTAAACACAAAAACTCTTTGTCCCACTTCACATCAGCGTTCTTTATCCTTAAATAATAAATGGGAGTAAAAAAGATTCGCACATAAAACAAATAGCAGGTTTCACGGCTCAATTGTAAGGGAAGTTTCCTTTTGTCAATGTGTCAGTAGGTAAGGGCTAAGTATACTGTGATGTGCGACAGCGGTGCGGCTTTTTTATTATATCTATGTACCTACAAGAATTCGTGTAAGTACCTACTTACACGAATTCTTGTTAACAGAAAACAAAACATAATTACAAAAGGTATTTTGTTTTTAAGGTTCATTGTAATTAAGATAGTTAGAAGCACGGTCTAAACGGTACCTATGGGCAGTGGATGATGATAATGAAACGTTTTTCTGAATTTTATTTCTGAAAAAAGGGGAACTAATTTAATGATACGTTAAACAACAGTTAAACACTATCTACTGTGCTAATAGAATGTAGTGCATATTTATGACGCATAGAAGTTCTTGAAAATCTGTGAAAGAAATAAATTAAATTTAGAATAATAAAATTAATTACTCCGTTTTGATGATATTGAATAATTCCATGATAATAAATAATTAGAACTTAACAGATTTATTTCTTTATTTAGATAAGAAGCCTCAATAAAAAATTAACTTCAAATCTTTTGAAAACCTAAATATCTCTCATTACCGCATTTTAGACAGAAACGATTTTACCCGCACAGTATAAATGAACCTTAGGGGTAGGGACCCCAATATATCAATGCATACGGCGATCGGGGCCAAGATCCGTATATTTCGACGTTGTAAATAATAGAAAAGAAACTTTGTTTCTTAGGTGTGAGTTTTTGGGCCATTTATTGATGATGCTGACAGTACCTTGAAAGTGTAATAACTCTTGGGTTCGATTGATATTTGGTTTTACGAAGTCACAATAAAATTTGCGGCTGGTGGATTTAGTATTACAGAGTTTAGTTTCCACCAAGTAACTACTTTTCCTTAACAAAACAAAATAAAATTATTACAGACAACGATGTTGTATTAGAAATCAATAGGTTAAGTCAGTACTAATGATAAAAAAACGAAAAGGAAGAGTTGAGGCAGATCGCCCATGAGGTGGATGGATCAGATAAGGGCAGTGATGGACGGACCCTAACATGAGTGTGCAAAGAGGGCAGCTGTCAGAGAGGAGTGGAAGCGCGCGGTCTAACGTACCACAAAGGAAGAACTACATTGATGACCACGACCACTCTCTCAAGAGTGTACCGTGCAAGATGAATGAGAAAAAGCTGTCCGTCCAAGGCGTAAGTATACTTTTCTGACAGAAATATGTAACTTTTAGGACTTTTATATTTTTAAGCGCCGATAACCCATCCACCTCTTTTCTAAATAAAATTATTTTTAACAGGTGTATTAAAAAGCTTATGATAGCTATCACAAATAAAACAACCAGTTTTCTAAAACAATTTTCTAATCAACGCAATAGGTAATCAGATAAGTTGTGTAGTGGCGCTACTTTGAGACATACAACCTTGACTCAACACGATTCACGAAATCACTTTACTTCTCCTCAGATTACGCCCAATCAATACATCCTGAAACTAGTTAATGAAAAAACTTCAGTCTCAAAGCTTTTGCATTTACACAGAAAGTATGTTGTTACGAAAAATAAATGATCAGTACTGGTGCTGGTTGGTATTCTTTAGGAGCGGCAACAAATTTTCTTAGAATTTTGGTCATTTTAGAGCCTTTGATGACGACTAAGGTGGTAGTCAGTCAGTGGCAGTCATATCAGTCTCTCATTTTAAAGATCCTAATAGAGAAGAAAGATAAAAGAAATTAAATAAAAAGTAGGTACTTACTTATTTTTATCAAGATAATAGGAGTGAAATTGGATCACATTATTCTTTAGAAAAAAATGTTTAGGTACCAACATAAAAATCATTTTTCACCAAATAGCTGTTTTACTAACACCATTGAATATGAAATACAAGTATTAGGATTAAAAAAATATTTTGTGGTATTTTATTTAGTTCTCTTCATTGAATACCTACAAGTTTTCTGTGTAAACAAATCCATTCTCAGAAGTTACACTCGTATAAATCATAATAAAGAAGAATAAGAAAGAGTAAGTAATAATTTATTTATTTGTATAGATATTTATTCTTGGTATTAAATTTGCTTTGAAAACGGTATTCTTGTTATTAATTATAATTATTTGTTAAACATTTCAATTTAATTCTGTATACTATGCATAAACAAAACCAATTAAAGGAAAACGAATGGGTGCCCAATTTTTCTTAAACTCTAATTTGTGTCTTGATTAAAAAAAAGTTTACCTTTTCGCTATTATACCAGCTACACTTCTGTCAAACACCAAGCTTTCGTAGTTTACTGCAATGGGACCTTTCAAATATGTCGTCCTTTCAGCCCATATTGACATTATTAGGGCAAAAAGGTCTACCCCTTCGTTTTACCATAACTTTGTTCACATATACGGCTACTTTTCTCGCGTTTTAAGGTTACTGAATGCAATTTGAGACTCTTTTAGTTAAGTTAACAAGTTTTGGGATCGGCTGCTTGATTTTATCCTGGTATTATTTTTATTCAGATAGATTCTTCAAAAAATGTTTTGTTTTTAACTAAGTAAATAGTTTTTATCGAAATTTCTTTTATAACCCTAAATATGCACGACCGTCTAACCTTCACAATGCTCTGTTACACTGGTGCAATGTTTGGGAAGAAAATTCCTCCACGGAACACACTAGTGTTCCGTGGAGGAATTTTCTTCGTATTAGAGATAGGAAAAGTTTTATAACTTCAATACCTTACGCTTCTCTGTCATACTGATAGTGATGGTGAGGAAGGAACACTACCGTACGTAACACTAACTTTATAAATAAATATCCTTGGACATTCCACATAGCGTCATCTAGTCCCAAGCCAAGCAACTTAATGCTTGTGTTATTGTTAGCCAGATGACTAATATAATACTCAAATATTTTTTTGTATTGTTAATAAAAAACGAAAACACATAGAGCACACATCATAGTAAAGATTTACTGTTTCTGAGTACATCAGAACTTATATTACCACAATATTTGAATTTAGCCTCTCATGTCGGCACTGTAAACCCAGAGTGTTACGTCATAACTCATTACACCAGCGACAGTGGAGTGTGTCGTGTTAACAACTTTTGATTATGTTTTTAATTGCCTGAATGTTGCCACATTGTTTGGATGACTGTTTGGTAAGTATGACTTGTGCTACTGAATAGATGTGTTTGGTTTTGAAGCAAGACTTGTTAGACTGAATAGTCGTAGCTTGTAACTAAACCTTTTAAATAGTTATTACGCCAGTTTGTAGATGATAATTATCTCATTTTAAGCCTTGTAGACACTTCTAAGAATAGAAGTGTCTACAATGTACTAACTTTTGACTAGCATTAGAGAATTTCAGAGAACCTTAAGTGTTTATTTTTATTTTTATGAACCGTTCATGTATTACGTGTTCAAAGATAAAAATAACATTTTAAGTTTTTGGTAATAGGTCTGTGCTTTTTTGTTTCATTAAGGTACAGTTCCGCATTGTATATTATTTTCGAATAAAATCATTGCAACTCTTAATTTCTTAATATTTTAGTGTTTAGGAGTAAAAATTACACGTTAGGACACGTTCCAGTAACTTGAAGTAGATACTTACTGGTCTACTGAGCACCTACTAACCCTTAATAAATCACAAACATAACAATACCAAAAGTTAAAACAATGAGTCCGAAGGTAGTAGGTGAATTTATGAGCTAAGTTGTTATTTGTAAATTGTTTCCAATTTTGCGTGCGAAATTTGCTCCAACTTTGAAATCTGAACCGAACATAGATTAATGCACAGAGTTTACTTTTAGGCCTATGTTAGCTTTTTGTGGACAAGGTAAAAGCATTGGCGAGTTTAAAAATTGTCACTACGTCTAAATTTTCAATTGGTTACTTACTAAGTTTCAATAAAATTGCCTACTGCGCAGCTTTTCCCCTCAGCGTTCTTTTTACGTGGCCCTTCGCGTTCAAAAAGCGTAGTGTGCCTGAAGCTTTAAGTCGCAAGTCCATCTCGTGATAAATTTAAGATCAAACTAGGTCTTTATTTTTATTCCTTATACCAAACAATGTGAAACTTCTATATGGTTACACTTGTGTACGTAGAGTGAACCACGATAGATACTTAGTAATAACTCTCCTCTATCTCATCAACATTACTATTTGATTTATTCAGTGTTATGTAACCGACAACATAACAGTCCTGAGACTATGTTATTCTAATAGTCAACTCTTCGTATCTATATTTTTTAGGTTCACGTTTATATACAGTCTCAAGAGCTTTTTAGCTCATGATCAATCCGTGTTGGGCAAGTAGATAGGTACTTCTACTTTAGTTCCGAAGGTCATGTGATCGAATTCGGTCGTACATCAATGGACTTTTCGTCTCAAAAAGTTTATATGCGCTTTAAAACAAGCTTTAAATGGTTGGGTAAAACATAGTGGGAAACCCGCAGCTTGTCAGCCCCACACGTATTGACCATTGTCTTTCCCGTGGATATGGCCGGCTAAGCTGAGAAGCGGGTGGTTTAGGTGCTGGGCAAACCTATTCTATCTTAATAATGTTCCACGCACTTATTATTATGCATTAATGATTTGATCGGTTTTCACTGCAACACTAGTATGTATGCCTAAATCTTTAAAACTACGCAACGGATTTTCATGCGGTTTTTTATAGGTAGAGTGACTCAAGCGGTAGGTTTACTATGTATAATTATTGGACACGTGCAAAGCGGGGCATGTCGCTGTAATATACAATGAACCCTTCTACGTTCAAACGAAGCTTGATTCTACGGAAGCAACTCCCAAATATGCAAATCAACTGACTGAAGTGAAGTCGTGCCGATTTCTTCCCTAATCATTACGTACCATTACAGTAATCGCCTTTGGGATGGCGCAGATTATCATCTTACGGGCCGTTGGTTCCATTACAGCTTAAATAAGCGGAGTTATGCCTCGTTTTAATATTTCCGGTTGAGGGCGTTTATGGACTCATGTGGATTTCGTGTGTGAATTTTGCGAAGGTAATGTGATTTTTTTAGAAGTGATTTTGGAAGAATGAGGTTAGGTTAAGGGGAGATAAGCTTTCTGTTATTATTCTTCAAAGGTATCTTGGTACTCGAACCTTCGTCCAGCCGTAGTATCCTTCGTAGCCAAGTATAGCGTGTGATGCATTTGCTTGTAAAATGTAGGTAAGACAGGCTCTACACATGCAGTTTTTACCGCGCGTTAGAAAAACGTGGTATGCATAGTCTCTAAGTTATGTTTTAACAAACATAAAATGAACGATGACGCAACATCGGCACGCAACACAGTAATTACTGAAATTTCAGTCAATATAACCATCCGTCATTCGATTTTGATCTATATTACGATGGTAGAGTTCACTTATTAGATTCAGTGGTTTTTGTTGATATATCAATTTATACTTATTACTGTTCAAGCAAGAAATAACAGATTTTATTACTAAGACAAATTAATAAATCGTTGCTTCTAGGAACGAAATGAATTTTCAAATAATGATGAAACAGTAGCAATAATGTGACAATGATAATGAATGATACATGTTATAGACTAGTAGCACGTCAACGGTTTGCACGGGTGTACTAATGAAACTACTGTGATAAAATATAGCCTATGTTACGCGTGGATAATGTAGCTTTCGTGTGGAGAAATAATTTTTAAAATCGGTCCAGAAGTTTTTGAGCCTATTCATTACAATCATACAAACAAAGTTTTCCTCTCTAAAATATTAGTATAGAAAATCAACACGGAACAAATATCTGCAGAACATACAAACCCGTCCCGTAGCGGGGATCGATACTATATAGTACGTCAAGAAAACATTTAACCTAGAGATAGCAAAGAAAACATTTAACCACATTAAATTGTCACCAGCACCAATCGAGGTACAAACTTAAATCAACTCCACACCTAATGAAATCAACTCCCATCGAACCGCGCAACAATCAATTAAAACAACGTACAAGTAAAACAAAGACGTGATCTCGACAAAGACAAATTAAAGTTGGCGGAAGACGTTAGTCTAATGGAGGTAGAGTGGGCTTAGAGATATTTGCGTAAAACCGGATTGAACTGAATAAGCTGGAATAGTTAGAACAGTACGCTTTGTATGAACAAAATAGTTAGAAGTGGTGGTATGTTATATTTTGTGTGTTCACTATACAAAGCTCATTATATCGTTTGGTTAGGGAGTTCCATTGATACAGACAGTTACTTAGCTTGTAAGACAAGTTATATGTGATTTTTAAGGTCCTACCGAAATAAACGATTTATTTTTCATTCTGTCTTTGGTCTTGTTCATGAGAAGTCATTTAATATAGCTATAATATAGCAGATATTAACGCTCGAAATATTGATTTTGCACTATTCAATAAGCAAGCATGTTTATACAACCCCCGCAACAGAAACTTTTAGGCCGGATAACTTAATTTGCATTCAACTTTCACATCTCTAAAAGGGAGTGGCCACTTAAATTGAGTTTGCTAGTTTAAGTGTCCAAAGAATAGGGATAGGGAGTGACAATTTCCACTGTTTAATCAGGTCAAGAACATTTGTGACACGTTTCTTCTAATTAGTGTTTCTTCCGGAGAATTATTCACGTAACTTTCGCCACGGGGCAAGCATGATAGACTGTAGCTCTACCATAAGTTTTCGAGTTGTATAGATAACTATTCTCGAATGCTACTCGCGAATGAAAATGTGAAGATAGTCAAAAACTATTATAAGAACCTATTATTAGTTTTTAGGGTGCCGAAGTGAACAAACCCTTATAGTTTTTTATGACTACTTTGTCATAGGAAAACGTATTGTATGTATTGAAATGTATTGCTTTTATATTAAGGTTGGTTAAATGGTAAAATCGAGTTTTTCAGTGTGAATATGTAAATATCAATTTTATTTAATTATCTCTTTCAAACAAGCTTATCGGATAAAACATTTATGAATGGTCTGTTAGTTTACTATATATTTTATTTAACGTCAAAAGAAATGTGAAAATACATTTCATTTACAATACTAGGAGCCTACGATTTAATACAATACTGATAAATTATGGACTCAGACCGCAGGGAGGATTTGTAAAATTCCCAAATTTACGACATAATGATGAAAAAGTACGTATGTGAAGAGGATCGTTTTTGTTTTTGGGCATATTTCCGTGATGGGACGCAGTTGAGTGACATACAATGACTATGAAAATTAATTACAACACAAGCATCCATTTGCGGATTCGCTTGTAAATTACTCGGACAGAAGGATTATACAAACTCATTGATAACTATAAAGAAATTCAAATTAAGTCGACTCAAAATGTTTTTATCTTTCTACTGAATTCACAAAGTCCCGATTTAAAATCAAATTGAGTCTCAACAAAACCCATCTGTATGCAAGCTAAAGGATCTCCTAAGATTTTATTTTATAGCATACATCACTCGGTAATTTAACTCTTAAACCTGAATCCTATTCGGAAAGTGTATCGTAATATCTCAGTCAAATACTAAGGCTGAAATTCGGCCTTTGAAACATTAAATGGCCTGAGCTTTATAATTTTGAAGCTTGAGTTCTGTCTTTATTTTCATAGTTTTGTAAATTACCAGTTTAACGTTTTTATGCTCAGAGCAATTATCTTCCTTCAGAAGGAGACGACATTGTCAATTTTTGACATGCTTTCCCCGCAGCCAAGGTCCTTGGACCAACAATCATTCTCCATATGTAAAACCCCGCGCGCCGCTGGTTACGCGTCATTTGTCAATCACGGTACACGCGGAAGGATATAAGTATAAAATGCCAAATTGCAGAGTTTTCGCATATCCTAAAATATTGGAAACTTTCAGGTTACAAAAGGATGATGTGACTTTCCATCTGCAAGTATTCATTCCTCTAAATATTAACAATTTATGCACTAAATTTGAATAAAACTAAAATTTATATAATGTTGCCAACAAATCGTAACAGATTCCATTTTAGCGTATTTTGCTATGCCGCCGAGTTGGCCAAGTGGATTGCTACTTCGACTTTGATCCGAAAGGCGTAGGATTGAATCCGCACTATTCCATCACTCATATTCATGCTACCTATTTATTTTGTTATCTAGCACGAATCCCGAATTATGAAAAATAATACTCTTAGTGGCATATTATATTTATATTTTATTCTTTTTTTTAATTTGAAAAGTAGCTGTTCTATCTTCTTTTGCTTGGTCAATATTTGCAAGTCGGTTTAATTAAACGAATTAAAGTTCCTAGAATTTTTTGTATTTCCTCGTACTCGTTATAATAGATAAAAGCATTATATTTCTGCATTGAGTAAAAAAACAAACAAATGTAGGTAGGTAGGTACACAAAACACCCACATACCTACCTACCTACTTCAAAACTAGTAGATCGATTGGTCGATTTCTTTTTGGGGTTGGCAGTATGTACAATGAAGTGCATGCTGTCAGCAAAAATGTTTACCCGAGTCAGTGCACATTATAAACTTTGCGACGGACGCACGCGCGAGTGATAACTTAACCTACTTTTAAACTGTGTGTGTAATAAACTTAAAACGAAAGTGTGACGTTTACTTTAACGACCAAATAACTTTTTCTGTACGTAGTCCAACTGGGCCCGTACATAGTGCTTACCTCGGAAGAAAGACTTTTCAATGCACTTGAAAAAAAATATTTGCAAATCATCCCGTGCATCGAAAAATGTGCATATAACAAAATACTACTTTTTATCTAGATTTATCATTATCGGTGCACAATAAATTAGGTATCTATACCACCCCTATACCTCCAACTTACTAATTATATACCTACGTAAGCTTTCAGAACGTTAAGTAGGTAGTTAAACTTCTGGCTGTTAAACTTCTGTTAAAATCATAGGTAAACTTTATTAAAAAAATATTTACCATCCTCACAATATCGCGGAAATAGGTATTTTTAGTTGGACACACTGCTTGTCACTGCAGCGAAATTAGTGAAGGGACAGTTCAAAATAACTTATCGATATTGACTTACAGCCCAGTCGGATTAGCTCACCAGTAGAGGGGTAACCTGAAATTGATTAAAGGACGATTTTTTTTCCGCCAGTGATTGTATAGGTGTTGTTTATAGCTTAATCGAAAAACTCAACCAATCCGACTAGAACATTAGATTTTTACAAAAATGAATGAGAACCAAAATTGTTGTGATTTTATACAACTTTGGACCTCTCAATTTTCATCGTATTATCAACATTTACATAAATAACTTCAAAAAACAAGATAAAAAATAATTTCGCCTGTATTTCGATTATTTACGAATTAAGCTAAAATTAAAGAAACAAAGATATAATTTTTTCCTTTGGCTACCACGTAAAACCACGCCAAAAGACGCTGTGATGACAGAAAAGGCTTAAATATTGATTTAAGTATAAAAAAAATCAGAAAAAAGAGGGTTCAAAGCCAGTTTTGAATTTTTCGTTACAGAATTTCTGGATTCGGTCACCTCGCTAAGGCCCGCCATAGAAGCTATGCAATAGCTTAAAATCAAATCAATTTGTGATTTAATTTGTCAATAACATTAAAATTTGTCATACAACCAATACCTACCGTATTGGCCGCACTCATCGTTCTCTTCCCTTGTTTCTATTTTTACAACCTACCTTAAATTACTTTAAAATGTGTGTTTTTTGCGGGGCCGCAGCACACACATAAACCTACGGCGCTACGGAAGACCAGCGCTGCGACAGATTCTCTGGTTTCTGTTGCAGCAATACGCTGAGTAGTTGCCAATTTTGTCAATGTCCTACTTATTTTAATGTGTCTTATGTGTAACGCGTTTTTGACAAAATAAATATTTTTCTTTCTTTCTTTTCTTTCTTTCTTTCTTTCATCGATAATAAACTATCGATAGCTTCAAGCACTATGATTTTTACACAAAAATTGACATTTACATAATGACAGACAGTTCCACGTCCCCCGCAGAAAATGACCTTCTTAGCGTCATAGAAAATAAAACTGATGGCTCCTCCCCTTACTGCTTCCTCTATGTTTTTATGTTTCATTTTGTACGCCATTTATGGACAGTTATAACTGAAAATCCGTAACAGTTTCTACAGTGTTAAGAATCGAAACCATTTTTTTTAAATCATGCTGTGCATTCCATCTTTAAAATAAAATCATTACCAGTATTATAAAAACAAGAATATATACTTTTATATCCAAGTACCACTACTGTGTTCTGGGATTTATTTTTGCAAATAGGTAAGCTTGAAAAAATGCTTTCTTTCCGTATCAGTGAGAACAAATTGACAATAAAGCTGGCTTTACGATTCCAGAATAGCCCTTACTAAAAGTACAAGGCAAAGTTGTTTGTGTCGCGGTAGGAAAACATATTTTTGGTATCACTTATTATTTTTCACTCTTGTTTCGTAAAAATATACGAGAATAAGAAACTTGCTCTCAAAGTAGTGGATTGAGTCTTTTTTCACAAAAATGTGTTTTTTCTGTAGGACCTAATGGATCACTTAAAAAATTATACAGTCTTGCTAGGTGATTATATTGCCTGTTCCAACGCAACACCCTACACCAGGGAAAGAATCAGGCAAGAACCTGGTGGCGTGGGCCTAGTTTTTTTTCCCTTAACAGTTTAAATATATGCACCGATTACATAATAAGTACAGATACATACCTCTAGGTGGCGGGCGACGCAAAAATTAAACACCAAAAATAGCCCCACGAAAAATGAATAAGTCATTTCAATGTTCGAGATGAGGTATCTGTACTTATGTAATCTGTGGTCTAAGTTATTACTGGTAGTTGTCATAATGACAGTTTTTAAAGTGATGTAAGTACTCATATAAATATTTGAGGTGAACATTTCCATGCCATTAGACAAACCTGTAACGATTACTTACATCAACCATCAAAATAATACAGAAAATGAGACATATTTATTTTCCCGTCGGTGTTTATCGCTCACCAATTCAATAAATTTTCAGCACAAGAAATCTAGGTCAAGAGCTTTCAATAAAATTTATCATTGTAACTTTAATGCTCGAAAATCAGGTTGACCTTACTAAAATGAAGCATTTTTACCTTTGTGTTTTCCTTTACAAATATTATAGGCCGTCCACCTGAATGGGAACACTTTTCCGCCAAAAATGACTTCTTTTGTCGGCGGCAACAATACATGATTTATTACTGAATGCCGTCGTGCAGTCTCGACCTCAAACTTGTATTCAAACAGGCGTGAAAGTAGTACGAAACCTCTTTGTACTGAAACCTATTTTGAAACTGACTTAAAGTACCTATCACACGTATTCGAAATTTCTTTCTTGTTTATCATTTTACGAATGCGCAGCGAAACTTTCTATACTTATTTGGAAAATGTTAAAGATTTCAATGGTCAGAGCTCGTTAAATATAGGAATATTTAAATTATATTCTGTTTAAAAACGTACCCTATCGATGCAAAAGCGAATTTCCAATTCAGAACTGAACTACATCCCTTAGACCACAGGTTATAATAATAATAATATTAAAATACGAGTGTAAGCAAAACTTCACTTTTAACCACTCAAGGTCACTGTTCAAAGGTATGCCACTGGGACCGATTCTCGACCCTACATTATTTTCAAACGATATTGTACAAAGATTGAACATCTAATACTTAATGGTATTACGAAATAAACAGGATAAAGTGGGGGCATTGGCGTTTGGGACAAGAGGAATTTGTCACTTCAGACATTTGCCGAAACCTCTTAATCAACGTCCCAGATGAGAAAGCCTAGAATAAAAATAACAACGTAATTCTTATATTTACCGCATTTTATTGCTTGGTATGTTTGAAGAACAAGATAATTGAATGAATGAATGAAACATCTTTATTGCGCACCTTAAACTAAGAACAAAATTGAAAACAATTACAAAAACATAGGTAAAAAATGTACAATGGACGGCCTTATCGCTAAGAGCGATCTCTTCCAGGCAACCATTTTTACGGAAAAGAGTTACAATAAATGAAAGATTGGTCGGGTGGGGTGAGTCGTAAAGCCATGACCAAGGTCCATAGGGTACTTAACTTAAATCATGCGTTTACGAACTTACTTCCAGCATAACTAAATACTTTTAATTATTATTATCGCAGTCTAAAGTAATCCGCCGTTCATTTTTCTTCTCCCTTTTTCTAGAAATAAGGGTATCAAGTCGTTTTCATGGAATAATAATCCTTATTATGTCCACAATATTATACATCGAGTACCAAGCCATCCTACGCTCACCAGTACTAAGAATTAAAATATTAATTGAAGAAGAGTACTACTTCATAATCTAGAGCCCTTGTAGTAAAGCTATGTTTTACGAATTTCCCTGTTCTAGTTTCTATGACGTATAAACAACCATAAACATTTAAGTATTGAAATAAATTGTGATACATTTGAAAAAAGGTTTTTTTGGTTTTCTATTAACATACTTATTATTTACAGAAGTTAAACTAGGTACTTAATACATTTAAAATGTTTTTGTACAAAATTCATCAGTACTCATGCAAAATTTTCCATATTTTTCATCTAAAACTCTAGTCCATAAGTCTAGTTGTCCCGAGTGAAATTCAATTCGACAGAGTGGTTTTGAATTGGATGCACATTTAGGAGTCGTAGCTAATACAAACTTCATATTACAAACGTGTCTTTTCAAGAGATTGTTTTATACCTACACTGATTCTTACTAGCTGATCCGACAGACGTGCTTTTATCGAAATTTGAAGATAAAGATAAAGATAAAGATATATTTATTTGCAAGAAATCTAATTTAATGGATAAATTATATAGTGTTTAGTTCGGGAGCGGCTAGATTAATTCAGATAATTATTAAAAAGTCGCAGGTATAAAAATACATTAGCGTACTAGCATTTAGCACCCTGGGATGCAGTGCTGCAATTTTTTTTTCAATTTATCGAAAAGCGAATGCAACACAGAACTTAATTCTTTAAAATGTCTACCGCACCCTAGGATACAACAGTCATAATCTTCATGTTTTGTTTCTCATCTCAATTCATTTCTTATATAACTTTTTTGATTAAAAACGTTATAGCTACGAACATTTTATACGGATTCAAACCACGCCATAGCCTACGAACATTATTTCATTAGACGCTGTCATTCAAAAGATCCATCAGTCATAATATATTGGTATTTTATTCGCTTCGGTTCTGCTATTGGGTGACCGCTATAGCATTAATAACCCAACGCTTTAATACTTCGAAGGGCTTGTTAAATTGTCGAAAGCGGCTATTAAAGTCATTTATCTGTGACAATAGCTATTAGGCGACACCAAAATTCCATTCATGTCCATGCATAAGAACATAGATGCTATTTGTAGTAATTTTTTTAAAAGTATCTATGTCCTTACTTTGTAAAAAAACCTTTGAATTTGACCATAGAACTTTGATCAGTTTAAATTTTGACGTAGGATAATGAATATAGATTATAGATAGATAGATAGATAGATCAACACTTTATTGCACACCACATTTACATTAAAAGAAATTACAGACACACAGAACATACCTACTTTATCAAAGCTGAACACAGATCCTTCATTTTAAAGTCTGTTAAGGATAATAGTATGTTACCGTTTAATTTCTAACCTACATAACCGACATGTTTAAAGTTTTTAATATTAAATATCAACAATGTTCCAGGCTTCAGTATTGTTTAGTATTTTGGTTGCATAATATTTTATGCGTTCCTACTAGACAAGAGTGTTGTGTCAAATGGTTATCAAACCAAGCAGGCAATAACAGATCAACCTTTTTATTCCGCGACTTACTACCACTGAAAAATCAAAACGAATTTTAAATTAACCCCGAAAAAGTAAGTATTCCCGAAAGAACCAACTAATCTTATTAACAGTGCTGAAGTGAAACTAATACAGAGTCTAACTTATTCTGTACCCCAAGGACGCAAATAAATGCAAATAGCCGAAAGGTTTAAAGGATTACTAAGGGCTTATGTCCAAGAACGGATGTTGATAAACTTATAATATGGGCATTGGGCAGCCGTTGGAGAATATTCACGGATTATGGTCGCATTTTATCGTGAATGGGTCACGAAACTGCTTATGGGCTTATGAGGTTAGGTTACCTTTATTTGACCTTGGGGTGCATTATACAGTCCTATTATTTGCACCCAAGATATGGCTTAGTAAGTTTATATTAGCAACTCCAGTGACGAGATTTATAAGTAGCCAAAAGGTATGTCTTATGACGAATTATAAAGGAAGACGGAAGATGAATAATTATATACCTACAAAATAAAATGGAGATAAACATGAGGCATCATAAAATGACTACATATTATAGGTCTTTATCTTTCATTGCAACTCTTTACTGTTTCAAGTTTTTCTATATTATCATTAAAAAATTGAAGGAAACATGAGGAGGGTTACTCCCAAGGCTCGAGTTGTTTACAATCCCAAATACATTTGGGATTTGTACTCGAGTTTGCTGGTTTTGACACTCTTACTTACGGATTACATATACGATCAGTGCAAGCTATTGATACTAATTTTAGGCTTAAATCATAAGTGATGCTTTAATTTGGAATTGAAATCTGTATTCATTGCAAATTAGATTAGATAAACATTAGATGGATTAAACACGATTAGTATCAGAGGTAGATATTATAAGATAAGACTTGAAATGGTTTTATTTAAGACAAACGCATAGAATAAAGGAATCAAAAACACACATAAATATTATAGCAACTGAAGTAATAAAATCAGAATCGCAGAATTTCAAAATGCCAGTTATTGCGAAATGTAGCATGTTTATAATATGCATATTACTCGTTTTTGTCAACACTTCAAAAAATCTTTTTCTTAAGAGATTTGTAAAAGCATCCACAGATTTCTGTCATCATATTCTTGACCTTAAACAGAAAACCCTATTAAAGTGTCGACTCAATTTACATTGACCCTTCAGCCAGTTTGTCCGGTAACACGTCCTAACCAGTAAATGCCAGATGACGCTTAGAAAACCAAATCTAATTTATTGGTAAACTTTGGCCCTATTTCACGCGCTAAATTCAAGTACCTTTGATTATTAATTTATCGGCTGTGAAAACCCTTTGGTGAATGAGAAGTTATGTAATAAGGTCACCTGAGATGCCGGTTTATAACGATTGCTGTGGTCACAGTGGTGTCTTTTTAGCTTGTTTATATTTTTATCTAAACAATGGTAAGAATATTGTTTTATAAACTGACTACAGTTTCGTGATATGAGACGACCTTTTTGAACTCTAGAGATGCATTTCTGTTTATATCTTCCAAATACGGTCAAATAGTCTTTATGGCCATACTACTGAAGGGGGCCTCTCTTCTTTAACCTGATCCCTTCCATGGGCCATGTGCTTATAGGAATAAGACTTCAGCTTGTTCTTTATGTTTTTTACCTATTGTGTTTGTATTATGTTTGTATCACTTTTTTGTACCTACTTACTATGTTCTTTTAGTCCCTTTTTTCTGCAGTATACCTATATGATATTATGTGTGTATTAATAAAGTACATTATATTCTATGTCACGTTGGATTTGCCACAACAATTTCCATGATATGAATCTACGTTAACTTGATAGAATTTGCTAGAATTTTCACCCTTTGTTAAGTCAATGACCTCATCAAAGCGTTATACCCAAAAGGGTTGATCTGCTATGTTTATTGTCATTTTTGTGTCCAAACTGACACTCATAAGCTGTGGTCGCCCTCAAACTCTCAAAGGAAATAACTAACATGTAAATTTATTCAAACCTAATTAATGTTCAGTTGGGTAAACCTTCGGACTGACAGGGTCTGATAATTAAATGGATAATTTTCTTGGCGCGGCGAGCAAATATGAAATTCAGAATTTGAAATTAGTGTGGTAGCTTTTTGGCTGCTCAAATTGCAGCTGGCAAGTTTAGTTTCAGCTGTGACCAATTATTTGTGGTATTTCTGTGACGTGAATTATGGGACTAATCTGCCAGAAATCTGAAAGATCCCTCGTATACATGCTAAGTATTTCAACTATTATAAAAAAGTATGTTAGCCGAGTGGGATGTATTGTACCTTAAGTCCAAATATTAGGGCGAAAGTGTGTAGGTAAGTGCGAATGTTTGTTAATCCTTCACGCTCAAACGGCTTTACGGATTTGTATAAAATTTGGTATCAGGATAGCTTAAATCCTAAATAAACACATAGGCTACTTTTGATCCCGGTATTTCCATGGAAACGTGAACTGTTCACCGCGGGTAACATCGCGAGGCGATTGATGAGACTGTGTAAGACAAATATTTCAAAAAAGCGTGTATAACATCATTATTTAATACGTGTGAAGCAAAGCAACACATGTTTGCGACGCGATAGTAGGTAAGTGGGGCGGGTAATGTTGTGATACAATATTTATTTTGCAATATCATGACTATAGCGCGCTTGTGACTTCATTCATCATCATCATCATCATCTCCCTGCCCTTATCCCACTAGGTGGGGTCGGCACAACACGTTTCCCTCTTCCATTTCCCTCTATCGCTCGTCATCTCAGTACTCACTCCTTTCACACACATATCTGCACACACACAGTCCATCCATCTTTTCTTAGGCCTACCTCTTCCAGTGTATCCATAGACATTCATATTCATCGCTCGCCGTGTGACATGCCTCTCATCCCTCCTCATGACATGACCATACCACGCCAACCTTGCACTCTTCAACTTATCAATCACCGGCGCTACTTTCAGACTTCCCCTGATATACTCATTCCTTATCTTATCCATTCTCGTCACTCCACACATCCATCTCAACATCCGCATCTTGTGACTTCATTCATGTAGATTTATTTACAAGCTTCAACCTTTTCGGGGATTGGGTTGCTTGAATTTCTGTGTAGAGTGAGTGTATGCAAAGAAATGGAAAGTTTGGATTTTTCTGTGTACGGTTTATTAATTTTGATGCGTTTCTTTAATCAGGACCTACAGATTAAACTCAATACATTTTTATTTTTTATTCTTGACTATAAATATTACTTTAAAACATTTATATTATGTTCTTAAACAATACTATTTATTCTTACACTAAACTTATCCTGTATTTTCAAGCGAAAACGAATTGTAAGTAAAAGGAATACCAAAATAAAACCAACGCTATTCAACAAAACCATAAAATAGAGTTCAAAGTCCATTTGAAAAATTGACCGCGAACCGATTCTCGTAAGTCGGAATAAACCGAACACTCGCTTTATTAGCTCGAAAACAAATTTATGACTCCACCAGTTAAAGTGCGGGTGTGTTTGCTTAGCACTTTAATTTTCTTTAGTACTTAAACAGAAGCACAGATTAGAGCCCTGAAAAAAAATCACCTTGCATTTGAACAATAGTTTTATTATTCAAATGCAATTGAATATGCATGTAGGAGCTACTGAAGGGTGTAACGAGCCAGATGGAAGAGTCTATTGCCTATTCAAATGCACCAGATGACGATTTTTTCAGCGATATATAGATACCTTATTCTTTTTTTGGAAATAGCTGCGCCCTGCGATGTTATCTAGTTATGAATACCTTGATCAAAAGTACTAAATGTAAGCTATCCTGGTTCCAATGTTCATTTAAATCCATCTAGAGGTTTGAGCCTGAAGGAGTAATAAACATTAGTACAAACTCACACACTCTTTCTCCTTTATAATAAGTGTGATACTTGAAGATGGTTAAAGCTGCTAGTAATTTTTAAGTAAGTAAAAGATAATTAATTATTTTTTAATCATGTAAAAAATGCACTCAATTTAGTAGTGACCTATTTGTATTTAGGCATTTTCACGAAAACGTTTCACTAAAGAGAGTAGAAACCTTTTCAGACCGACACTCCAATTTATTCAATGGCGATGTTCTACTTAAATTGCGATTACTAGAAAATTTTAACAGTTCTCATGCAAATTAACGCAATACAAGTGTTTCAAGGATTTTTTTTCCAGGAGATTAATAAATAAAAATATATTTTGTGACTATTCTTCCACCAGCCCGATGACGTTGCAGGGAAAACATGGCACAGAATCGCAAAGAACCAAACTGAGTGGCGTTATAGAGAGGCCTATTATACCCAGCGGTGGGTGAACCGGGCTGAAATCATGATGATGATGATTTATGAACAATTCAAGAACAACGTCAAACAGCGGTTCAACTTTTCCAGGAAATCAAATCTTTACGATCGACTGAGTGCAATCCCCAAAGTTTTTACTACTTAATCGTCGGAGGGTAGATTTTTATTGCAAAACCGTAAAAATACAAGAAGTTGGCGATTCGACTGATTTAATTTGAGGGTTCGTAGATAAAGAATTGCTCTATTTTCAGCCGAGTTTATTGGTACAAATATTTGGCGGTAATAGATTTTGATGTGACAAAGTAAATAGTGATTCTTACGACTCGAAAACGGTAACGCTACTTAACGTAAGTGGTGCTTGCTTATCTCTGACTATATTTGACGTTTGTTTATAAAAACCTGACAGCGTCTAAATGGTTAATAGGCTCCCAAATATTTAAAAGCAGCCTCATCAATTTCACTAAAGAACTGTCAAAAAAACCTTACTTGAGCGCAGATTAAGTCGGATTTCAATTTCTTAATACATACGAATCTAAGAACTTTTAAAAGGTATTTAACTTTTCAAACCATCCCGATCTTTTGCTGAGTTCCAGACAATACGGAATTGACAATACAAACACAAAAAAAAACTCGCAAAAAAGTCACTCTAAGTTAGAGCCCTTTCCTCCTTTCCGTTTCAATTAATATTTTACGAAATGTAATTTAATAATCTATCAAACACCAACAAATTAATCCCTCAAAACGCTTTCATCTGACAGCTTTACACAGTCAAAAGGGTCGCTAATTAAACGGTCACCCATCGAGCGAATTGACCTTTGCCCACCTTGATTGCTCGGAATATGGGTATTTGTCAATTTTTACTACACTAAAAATATTGTGATTTTAACGATCGAAACTAATAGGATGGCATCAATTTTATGGCTTTTTATACACTGTGCCGTAGACGGTTTTGTTTTGGCACTGGTACTTACCTCATCTAGAACATTGAAATCAGTAGTTTTTTTCTTTAGACTAATTAACATTGTGTTATTATGATGATTATCTTTACTTATGTAATCAGTGGTTTTGGCGACTTTCCGAATTTACATTCATCTATATGATAGTTGAAGGAATAGAGCGTGACATAGGCTACTTTTTATCCCGATATTCCCGTAGGAACGGGACTTACGCGGGTGAAACCGCGGGGCGCAGCTAGTAGGCTATATTTAACCCGGTAATATCCTGGGTTTCATTAGTACACCCGTGCAAAAGCGGGACGAGCTACTATTGTAATATAATAATATTGATAGCAGATAAAGGTAGGTACAAGTTTAATATGGGATTATCGCCAGCGATGGCTTACCGAAAGCCGATTTTTTCGGTTACTAGTGATGTCTCATTTATTGATGCGTAAGATACGGATACGGACTCATTTTGAGTAAAAGTTGTAAGTGAAATAGAATTTGGTTCTGTGTCTGCCTCCCGCTGTTTGACTTTGGTAGACTTTCACTGCTAGCACCATAATGTTGAGATGGAATAAGCTTGCCCAGCACCTAAACCATCCTCTCAGCTTAGCCGGCCATATCCACAGGAAAGACAATATACGTGTGGGGCTGACTAGCAGCGGGTTTTTCTTCTCCGTTTATAGCTCGTGTTAAAGCGTCAATATATTTATAGAATAGAAAAGAATAGAATAGAAAACATTTATTCAGCACACACAACACAACACGTAGATAGGTACAATGAAAAGAGACAATGGCAGAGAAGGACACAAAACAAGGAAGTATACAGGTATGAAGGTTAGGTACAAAGAAGATAAGCACAATAACGGACAACTACCTTCCTGCCCTGAACATTTCACAACTTACCATCGGAATATACGAATACGGAAAGCAATCCCATCACTAGCTTTCACCGGTGTAACTGCTTGCCTGTCGCTGACTACTGTTCCGTGTCGTGGTTTTAATATACTTCGCTGAGCGCTCTGTCTGACTTGTATGAAGGTTTTATTTGTTTTTGAAATATTTTGATTTCAATGAAAATGAAGGATTTTCTGAGTTACATCTTAGAGTTTAATTGTTGGCGGAAATTTTACTTATCTATATGTACTAACATTACTAGTAGTTCGCCTCGAACGAGATCTCGCTCGCCGGTGGTTGTGTATATTCATTTTTATCTGTGTTTGAAAGAATTTACTTCAGAGGTCTACTAAAAAATATTGAGGATCTAATGAGAACTATATAAGTACCTAAAGCCGATTATTATTCCTTTAATTAATAGTGAAGCGATTTTGAGTGTGCATTATTTACAATACAGGTTTTGATTAAAAACTCTTTGAATTTAGAGTCAAACCTTAGGCTCTAAACCTATTTTATATTTAGTATGTCATGCATGTTGGTTTGATCCTGTCATGGCACTACTTTCGATGACAAATGTGTTGCCCGCGGTTATTTCAAACATTTGTCAAAAATCATTTTGCATTAATTTACTTAGATTTCTATAAAAAATACTTGATGGTATATGTAAGAGCATAAGTTTTTACGAGGGTGTTTTGACTTAAAACATTTTGGTATTTTGTTCGTTGTAAAGTGGCAGTAGCTTTGGTTCAAGGAAACTATGTAGTAAGTTGAATTCTTTTTCCATTAAAACTTCGTTAGGTTCGTCAAAAAGAGTTAGGAGTTAGAAACACCAACCAAGATAATAAAGAAGAAGAAGAACGATTTTCTGAGCTGCGATTTCACCAAAACTTATAGAAATGGGAGCTCAGGTTATAGCAGTCATGTTTTTTTTACATTTATCGAAGTTATTCAAAAACTTTACATCTTAGAATAAAAAGTAAAACCATTTTGGATTGTAAAAACAAAGCCCTTTCATATGACACCCCACTCAATGTATTTGAACAACTTTTATTTTTTTTCATCCCCTTCGGAACCAAATATCTTTACAACCCCTTGACCGATTCAGCTCATTAGGTTACTGGCTTACCCACTTACCACTACCTATATACCTACCAAGTTTCATGAAGATTGGATTAACGGTTCGACAGTTCTGCCGGAACATACAAACAAACAAATGAACACAACATACAAAGCAAAATTACCCCACTTGCCACTAAGATCTTCGTTCGCTTCGCTCACTCGATCGATAAAGAGGAAATGTTGGTTTTTGTTTGACGGGTGTAATCTTCAAAATTAATCAGCCGATTTAAAAAAAAATTCACCGATGTGTAGAAAGAACTTTACGGATAGAATAGGCTATATTTTATCCCGGTAGTTTTATTAGTACACCCGTGCAAAGCCGTAGCGTGATGCTAGTAAAGTGTGTGTTTGTAAGTTTGTGAAAAAGTATTACTAAGTAGAACTTTAATAAAGACATATTTATTTCGGAGCAATAAATAAGGTACTTACATTTTAGGAAAATAACTGTGATACCTGCAAAAGTTAAAAACTGTGTCGCATTTAAAATCACACTGCGATATTAAAACTATGATTTATCATACAATGAAACTCATGACAGTTGCGTTCAATATTAAACACTAAACCAAAACATTGTGAAATGTCAGATTTCAGACTATTCATCACTATAAAAACAATGAAAAATAACCTCTATCTCTCACTGATAGAGTCCACGGATTATTGGGTGGATAGACAGCATGTGAATAGTTACCGCAGAGAAACAAAGAGATAGCGTTATTGGGATACAGACTTTTACAAATAGCTTGTTCACTTTTTACTGAAAAGTATTTTTGATAGTCTTGTATAAGGAGGTACATTAATTTCAAAACTTTTTTCGATCATCGATCGATCGATCATCAATAGTTACCTATCTAAGCTTAGTTATCAAACAAGTTTTACAAAACAAATTTGTTTGTTTGTTTGAAGAAACACTGTAAGGCAAGAATAAAACATTTGTTTGGTTTTGTATCTTCTAATCAATTTAATAAATTAAAAACTTGACAAGGCAAGCTAGAGGTTTGAAAAAGCCCTACATTGGATTGAAGAATGATTCTGACATAAATTCATTTAGTAACATCACAGAAAGTCTGAAGCTATACCTCTACTAATGCGTTCAGTGCCCATAATGCACGTGTCGTTGCTGAAGTATGAGTTATCGTTTAAATATCCAAAAAATAATCAAACTGAACTGAACAGGCTGCAAGCAACATAGTCTGTGGCTAAAGTGTGTGCTCCAGACACCCTCTTACGCCACGTCACAGAGACAGAATTCGGACGTTTTTCAACAGCTCCACAACGTATGGACTATGGCTAAAATGTGGAAAGAGAAAATGTAGGTATCATTCGCGCATAAAATTGGATTCTAAGTTTTTTAACATCGACGAGGAACATCGAAGGGTAAAGTTTAGTTTTACTCAGTTGATAATATCAAGCTTTACCTTTTTAGTATATTTTATTATAGATAGGTGATACCCTAGATTAACACATAGGCTACTTTTTATCCCTATATTCTCGCGGGAACGGGACTTACGCGGGTAAAACCGCGGGGCGTAGCTAGTAATGAATAACCTAAAGCCGTCGTCAGAATGTAAGAATTGACTTTTTTAGAAGACAAAGAATAAAACCTTATAGGTAGTGTGTTTACATTTACCGTGACCTTTACTTCAATTTAAAATAATTGTCTGTGTATATTAGAACTAAAATGATAAAAATACACAATGTTAAACACTTGGTCATCAGTGACTTGTTAAAAGCTGTTCGATATCTAATAACAGGTTATGGGCCCAGAATAACTCAAAATTGATTCAAAGTGAGTTCTAACTACAAAATATACTGCCCATATGCTTAATTTCATCTACTTAATCGTTTTTAATATGATGCAATATTTTTTTTAAAACAAATGGTTTATATAAACACATTCAATTCATGTTACAAAAGGCCTATGTACTCGTATCATATTATAACAGCTCTTACCTCTAAGTGTACACCAAAATTTCCATAAGTTAATTTAACGAATGAACTAAACCCTAACTAATTAATCACACCCATTGAATCAAGAAGGACAAAAGCACTGGGTTCCATTCAATTTCATTGCGTGTAAGATTCGCCATTTTGCGGCTGACAAAATGTAGGACGCCTTTTGACAATTAATTAGGACGGTGATCGAACCCTCTAGATATTGCCGTAGACTAAAAATGAATGAGCTAGCTCACTTTACTGCAGTAATTCACTTTGAATTGGGTGCTAGGGAGGCACTCTTGATTTTAATCTAGGCTTAACCTTTTATAATATTGGTCGAAGGATGTCAAGGTGATTCTCAGGGAGTCTGCAATGGTACAAACAAAACCAAAGACAGTTTGGTTAATAAGACTAACTATGTGTGTGTTGTCCGTGTCGCACAACCGGGGCACGGTGTCCGTCCATGACACGGTGTAGCGTAAATCATGCTTTATATGGACTAGAAAGTCTGTCATCAAAATGAAAATAATTGTATGTAATGTGTAGGTAATTTTACTCGTATCTAAAGAGTCGAGTATTAACGATCACCTATTGAGAGATTTTTAAACTTTATCTTACATCTCAGCCAGTTTTATTCCTTGTAAGATATCTAAGAGCTCGTCAAAACCAAATTCAAATATGGATCATTATCCACATGTTTTAGCTTACATACTCGTACGTGATAAGTTTTCTTTTCAGATCTCTATGAGGATGTTAATTTATAGGTAAGCCTCCAGGTTTCTCACAAAGTTTTCAATACATTTTAAGGTTGTAAACTAGTTGAGCTGCGTTATTTATGAGCTATCAAACGAAGCGCAATGTCAGGTAAGGGTCTCTTCGTATGGAAACCGCTGACGTTGCGACCCGACCTCGTATGTTATTTAGGATATTGATTCTACTCTGGCTCACACGTGGTTTAGCCACGAGTTGCTGTTGGCAAAACAATAACCCCATTATTTATAATGATTTGTTATTTATTATTTAGTTATTTATATTTATTTATTTATTGGTCTATTAGAAATAACGGGTTAAATGCATCCAATTTTTGAACTTACCTTATTCATCGTGATGTGTGGTGGTTGCTCCATACTATTTTTGCAGTTCTGCTGCTCGATGGCAAGAATTTTTGGGCTGTGTAAGTCCATCCAGTTATTAGGCACTAAATCTACTACTTATGCGCTCTGCTATAGCAGACTTGTTTGATTTGTCGATTTTTAAGTAAACATCAGGAACCTGGAAGGGCACACTACATTCTTCGGTGTACGCAGACGCTTAGCCACTTTAGTGAGTGGAGTATAGATAGACTTTATTGAAAACTTCTTCAATAGGTTTCCAATTTTGTCAGTTACCCCTTTCACATAAGGCATGAACATAATTGCGAGAAAAACCGTTTTTATTATGTTTTATCAAAATTCGGTATGTTTTCCAAAATTTACCATAAATTTCAAACTAGAAAACTAAAGGTGGGCGCGTTAATTGTGCCGCTGAGTACATTTTTCTATTTCAATGTCATTTCAAATAGCCCTTTATAATGGTTACTTTCAATAATTTAGATAAAACATGGCGTACCTTATTACAAACGCATTAAATTTATTGGGAAATAATTTCGACATTACTTTGTGCATTGCGTGTCTCTTATCAACACTATTAATCGTGTTCACGTGAATGTAAGAATACTTTAGCTTTAAATTATGCTTAACATTCTGATGTGAACCACTACTAAAAATAATTTGCGAGTTTTTTTAGAGGTTTTTCAAGAGAATGTGCAAATTTGAGTTCTATTGATACTGCTGTAATGGTTACAGATGTTGTCAAAGTTAAGCACTCGTATTTATATAAATAGTATTATAAATGTAAATACAAAACAAAGAAGGTTGAAATAATTCTGAAGAAATATTGTAATATTTTTATAATACTTATTGGTATGGCAATCTAAACGTAAGCCATAGTCTTAAGCGCCAACTCAATTCAAGTATCTATGTAAATAGGACTTAAAATAAAAAAAGACGAGTGGCACTCGGGGACTGCCGCGGTAAAGCTATTACATGCCACTTAGAGGCGAGTTGCTGTAATAAAGAGACAAACGTTAGGTTATTTTCGTTATGGAATTTCTGGATTCGGTCTCCACGCTCAAGGCCCGCGATAGCTATGCAATAGCTTAAAAAGTGAAATAAAATAAAACAAAGACTTGGCACGTTAAATTCAAAATGTTATTTATTTTTAATTTCAAAAACAGATAATTACATTTCCTTAAACATCACTTAACTATGAATATATTTCACAAATTACCATTTATTATTTACACTTTTATAGTTATTGTACTCATTGGTATACTTTTATTTCAACCATTAATTTTCAACATTGTAAATAAACATTTTTAGCGAGAAAGAGGTACTGATAAAATTTTTGTAACGTTTATTTACGGACCGTCGAGTTCCAACAGAAAGAAGTAAATAAAAATTTACCTTTTATTTACTGCCAATTCAGAATCTAATTTATATGCGTGTAATGTTCGTTCAAGTTTGTTGTTTGATTCATTGTGAAATAACTTTACAAGCACACCTCACTTACATATAAATTAAATTAAGTTATGCCTAACACGATCAAGTTTACTGTCAAGTTTGCAGTTGGCTAGATGCGGCGTCCAGTAAACTTGACGGTGTTTTGGCATTATAGTTATGCACGTACCCTATAGCCATACACCGTCCAGTTTACTGGACGCCGCATCAAGCCTGCTGCAAACTTGACGGCACACTTGATCGTAGGTGGCTGGCATTAGATGAAAACAAGATGTACCTATCGCTGTCCCCGGGGAACAAAATGATAACTACCATTATCATTGTCTTAGTGTTATACCATTTTTGAGGTCTTTGGGTACTAATACATCTTCTCAATTTTTTTCATAAATATTGTAGTGTTACTCACGAAGTTACAAAATATTACATTACTATTCTACGATTCTACTCATACCTGACATTTCAAGAACAAAAATATAATGTACTATTATCTAAACGTGTTCATACTTTATTGTATGACAAACAGTCTTGCAATTATTTTCTCGTGAAAGCTATTCGACTAGATTATGATAAAAAGCAGTTATCATTTTATTCTTGTAAAAACAGTCTGATGCGTATACGTATAAGGTGTCTTATAGTAAAACTATTTTTACTGTTGCGAATGGTCAAACGTATTGCCATACTCTTCTCTCACATTATTTACAATAATTTTTGTTTACACTCTCAGTTTGCAGATGAGTGTTGTTGCGTAAACAATGTGCTAATTAGTTTTTAATTGATTATTGTTGAGTGCGGTGTCATAACACGACAAAAATATATTTTAAGACTTTAGTGACAGAAAAAAATTAATTAACAAAGGACTGCGCGGCTGATAGCTATAATGAATAATGTTGATCAGAGTGAAGAGGAGCCAGAAAATTTTAATAATGGTATGTACCTCCTATTTAAACTCAGTAAAATCTTGATCAGATATAGACCTCTAGCTTGAAACCTGCTCACCATTGTAATTCATTGAGAAATTTGATACAGAAAGATAGGTAGGTATCAAGTGGACAGAAGCTGTGTGCCTTGCCAGCCATTTTAATAAGTAAGTTAACATTGGTAACTTACTCAGTATCAGCACAGATTGGTACCTACATAATTATGAATGCAAGAAGAAAGCAAAGAGAGAGGTAGCAATTGCTAGAGGTACGGTCCAAGATAAACTGTATGAAAAGCTCGGAAGCCCTAGTGGAAAAAAGCCCACCAGCAAAAATGAGAGTTAAGAATGCTAGAGATATGTAATTATAACGCATGTGAAATGTATAAAAGATGAAAATGGAAGAGTTTTAATGCAAGATGAAGAAATAAAAGATCGTTGGAAGGGACATTTTAAAAGGTTGATGAATGAAGAGAATGTGTGGAGTGGAAAACTAGAGGATGTGTCAGTAAATTTGGATTTGGTAGGAGAGATAAGCGTGGATGAAGTTAGAATGATTGGTCCAAATGGAATACCAGTTGAAGGATGGATGATTTTAAAGGCGGATGGATGGAAGTGGCTGACTTTATTCTTCAATAAGTTGTTACGAGAGGAGGCAATCCCCGAAGAGTGGTGCAGTAGTTCACTGGTGCCCATCTTCAAGAATAAGGGTGATGTACAGGGAGGACCAATTTGATTTTATGCCGGGACGAGGGACAACGGATGCAATATTTGCTCTACGCCAACTCTGCGAAAAATACCGCCGTGCGCACAAGAACTTGCTCTGGGTTTTCATTTTTCTAGAGAAGGCGTATGACCGTGTCTTCCGGGAGGTTCTGTGGTGAGTTTTGAAAGAAAAGGAAATGCCAGGGAAGTAGGTATGTTAGGCTTGTGAATGCGATGCACACACGAATGTGTGGTCCGAAGCTGGCGAAACTGGCGAGTTCAATGTGGCAGAAGGTTTGCACCAGGGATCGGCTTTAAGCCCTTATTTGTTCCTCCAGACATACAGGAGGAAGCACCCTGGTGCATGTTATTTGCAAATGACATTGTTCTCATCGGAGAGGAGGCAATCGAGGTACAGAGTAAACTGGGAAAATGGAAAGAGGAACTAGAGAGAGTAGGCCTGAACTTTGTAACTTTGGTGGCTCCTCTAGTTTCTCCTGGATTGCCTTAGATGGTGTAACCCTACCAGTCTGCTCCGATTTCAAGTACCTACCTTGGTTTACTTCTCCAAAACGACGACAATATTGACCGGGACATTAACAACAGGATGAATGTGGGATGAATGAAGTGGCGACAAGTCTCAGTGACGGTATGAGACCGCCGAATGCTCCTTAAACTTAGGGGGAAAATTTACAATACCATAATAAGACCTGTCGCGTTGTATGGATCAGAGTGTTGGGCAATGAAGATTATTTATTTATTTATTTATGTGGAGGGATGAAAGTCATATCACTAAGAAAGTTTCGAGTATAAGTGTGGAACTGTGGATGGACATACAAGTAAAGGAAGGCCGAGGAAGAAGTGTATGGATTGAGTGAAAGAGGAAATTAATGTATACTAGCTGCGCCCCGCGGTTTCACCCGCGTAAGTCCCGTTCCCGCGGGAATATCGGGATAAAACGAAGCCTATCTGTTAATCCAGGGTATCACCTATCTACATACCAAATTTCAGCCAAATCGGTCCAGCCGTTTTTGCGTGAAAGAATAACAAACATTCTCACAAACTTTCACATTTATAATATTAGTAGGAAGTGGGATTGTATAGTTCATTAAACATAAAAATGGTAGTAGAATGTTGACGAAAACAAAATGATATGATTGTATTATCATTTGCGTTTGAAATCTCATAACCCTATGAATAAAATGATATAGCTGAGGTGCAATATATGACTTTGGTTAGAAAATACCGTGAATAAAATGATAACGGACATTACGTAACACAGGTGACGATTGGTTTTGACTAACTTCTTGTTTTTTAAATATCTCCGTTCAAACATAAGTTACATGAGCTACTCATTATTATCTAAAATTCTTTAAAATTCTACTTTTTATAAAACATTCAATCATGTTTCTACGTCTAGTATTTTAGAAGTTATAGACAAAAACATGTTTTTTGGCTCTCCTGAAAATTTACAATTTGTTAGTTATCTTTTTATTCCCCGGGGACGGCGCTATGTGAATATAATTATTGTACCTACGACTTTTCAAGAGTCTTTTGTGTTGTGTTTCTGTATTATAGATACTATCTGCAATAGGTATATTATATAAAATTATGTTTAGCTTATAAAACCAATTTACAATAACAATGAATTTCCTCCAAACAGCAGCTTAAATCTTCTTTACGCACAAAAAATTCGGAAACTAAGAAAATCCGCGGATACCAAAGTCGTCCGAAGTTACGAAAATTCTTATGAACCTGGTCGTAGAAATCCGATGTTCTAGAAAACTGCTTTCAAAGGCCCTACCTTTCCGGCACGAACCCGGACCATTAATATTCAGGACAACATTTTTTATTAAAACGGAGGTTTTAAAGTGAACAGAACGAGGACATTTCTTTTTCAACCTTGCTGGGTGTTTTGGACCTCACTATTTTATTTCGAGAACTTAGTGTCTTGTGAATTTATTAGCGTAGTAAGACAACTTTTGAATGTTAAATTTTGATGGCTAGAGTACAGTTTTAATGTACAAATTAAAATCAAAGAAGGAAATAAAGAATCATAAAACAATCACTTCGAATCGTTTTACATGCTAGATGTATACTGTCTGTTCCAACGTTATTCAAAATCAAACAAACACTCAGCCGGTTAAAACACCATAGGTACCATAAAATTACACGTAAACTTTTCTTTTAATTCGTGTGTCTAGTAGCTACACCTCCAAGACACCATTCTACCTTTACGTGCTCTGTCAACTTTAATGTATTAAAAACTTCCGGAGCCCATTTCAGGGAACGACTTCGACTCGGCAATTTTCTAAACGATTTCTTATTTTCAATTTAAGAGCGTGTAAGCTATCTTGACCAACTCAAACATTAGATCGTGCTACGCAGAGTTGTCATTTTTGACGCACACTTCAATAATACTATAATTTTTGTAAAAGTGTGCGTGAGCTCGTGTCTAGAACGAATGGTATGAATGGTTTTGATACTTTATCTTATAAGTAATATATAATATGTAAGATCTGTGCTTAGAGAATTTAGCCAACGATCCGTGTTAGCCAAGTGGTTTAGTACTTATCTCTATTTTTGATCAGGTATCAATAAGACCCTCGAGATCCTGCCGAAACAAATGTTTCTTTTAATTTCTTTCTTGCGACTCTGTTAAGCATGTAATGTAAACATCTGCACAATGACATGTGAACGAACATAAGTAATAAATATGTATTTGGAGTCCAAATACTCCAAATTTTGGACATACCTAAGTAGGGTAGTTTTGACTACCCCTTAGACATTTGTTAAAAGTTTTGATAAAATTTAGCCATACAGTCGCTCATATTAAATTTCGTTTTGTTATATTTTGATTTTTTTGTATTTTTACACTTATACGTTTAGGTTGTTTGTTTCATCATCTTTCTTCTGCTCTTATCCCATACTAGGTGGGGTGGGCCCAACATGCTTAATCTTCCATTCATCTCTATCATTCGTAGTTGGCGAAGTTCACTTCTCTCACATTCATATCCTCTTTCACACAATCCATCCAGTTTTCCCTCGGCCTTCTTCTACTTGTATATCCATTATTGTCCATCCACATTTCACACTCATACTCATAACTTTCTTAGTGATATGACTTTCATCCGTCCTGAGGTCACGTAGACCATGCCATACTAAGCTATAGGCTAAAATTAGTAGTTAGTAGTTTAGGCATGCAAAATGGTCCTATCTCAGCATAATGCGGAAGCGTTCGTGGCGAAGCTTGCTAAGGCGTTCTTGATAGATCGTCGAAGTTAAGCAACGCTCTGCGCGGTCATTTCTTGGATGGGTGACCGCAAGTGGCAATATTATCTGAGCGCTTCCGTGCTTCGGAGGGCACGTTAAATTGTCGGTCCCGACTTTTAAAAAAGTCGTTAAGCCATGACGGAGGCCTTTAGGCGGCCTAAAAACTCCGTCACCAGAGTTGGCCACTTGCTCATACGAAGGAAGGGAAGCATAATGCGGTTTATTGTGGGGGCAATACGCCGCGCTGGTGTTCTGATAGAACCGTTTTTGGAAATGCGGACATTGAAATCTTAGTTACAATCCTAAAGTCCAACAACAAACACTTAAATAAAAGGCAACCTACCAACATAATAAAGAGAAAAAAAAAGAAAATATTATTCCATGCAATCCAAAATAAGTAATCAATAAAAACAATAATTTGAAGTGTTTAGTTTATATTAAAGAAGAATAAAAAAATAATTATGGAACAATTATAGTTTTTTTTCTTACAAACTAAAAATTGACTATTATATTCAGTCTCAAATTACAAAATACTTAAAAAAAAATTATAGACATTTGTTGCAAACATCTTTTTTGTTCACCACACACAGACTTTTTGCATTTTGTACACGTCATCATAGACATTCTTTAATTTTTGGTGGTACATAGCCTACAGTAACGGCGAACTTTGGCAGGAGGTTACTCTTCAGCTTCTTAAGAAGCTTCTTCAATAGCCCGTGGCAGGATGTTCTCAATATTTTCTCTCAAACACTTTGATAAAGTAGGGATTTCCAATTTAGATCTCATCCATGGTGTACACAGTTAAATACTTCGTTTTTCCATATTATATTCTCTTCGGTTTAAGGGTTTTCTTGCTTAGATAAAACATTGTGTGTGTAAATAACACGTAGAGTACTTTCAAGTGTTGAGGTGTCGTCAGGAGGTGTTGAGGGGTCATCAAGAGATGTTGAGGCGTCATCCAGAGGTGTTGAGGTGTCGTCAGGAGGTGTTGAGGTGTTCAAGCTTTCATCAATGGCATCTTTTATGTACCTGTTTGTCGTCAGTATCACATTGAACAAGTATCGTCTTCACTTACGTGATCCTCCATTTCGCTGTCACTGCTATCATCTGGACCTTTCATCTTCTTGACTCAAAAAGGAATATATTTCTCTTTCGTCCATAATTTCTTCTGCTTCCTATGAAGTAAAGATGTTTTCAAAACAATAAAATTTACTTATAACAATAACCTAATTGTATACCTACATACTTTGTTTATGTGTAAATAAAGAAAAAGTAACAGAAACGTAATCACACACAAATACATAAAAGTTTCACAGAAGATAAACATGCGCCTCTCGAGCGCAACGTATGGTCATAGCAACCAAACTACGGTACTTACCGAATAGCTGCAGTCGTCCCTCGGTGGTGTTGACCAAGACGACTGAGTTGGCTTGAAAGCACACGCGTGTACACGCGTTGGATGAAAAAAAACAGCGCTATATCTATTTCGCAGGCGCCTCTGGGGCGCACGTTATCTTTCTAGGGTCATACACATTTCAGTAGCATACACTCTCCTATCATCAGTCTACTTTATTGCCCAACATTCTGATCCATAGAACGCGACAGGTTATGGTCTTATAAATTTTCCCTTTAGATTTAAGGGGCATTCGGGGGTCACACGTCCCTGAGATCTGTCGCCACTTTACCTATCCCGCATTCAAAAGTTTTGAAATTTCATATAATATGTATGGAGAAAAAAAAGTCAAAATTAAGTAAAAAATAGAACCTCAATTCATTAACTTTATTATGCCCTACATGAATCTGAAAACTAAATTTTTCCAAGTCTTATAGTTTCTGAGATACAGTGGTGGGCAAAACGAGGGGGCAGATAGGGGCAAAACTAAAAACTTTTTTTTACTAATGCAAGCCTCCTCAATACAAATCCGTTTGAAAATATTACAAATTCTTTCAAATTTTTTATTTTGCCCTTAAAAAGTTTCGAAATTTAATACAAAATGTATGGAGAAAAAAAAAAAAGTCAAAATTAAAAAAAAAAAAGTACCACGTTTTATCAACTTTGTAATGCCTTACCTGAATCTGAAAACTAAAATTTTCCAAGTCTCCTAGTTTCCGAGATACGCGTGGCAACAAAATGAGGGAGGCAAATGGGGGCAAATCTGAAAACTTTTTTTTTCATCCCAAAATCTCCTCTATACAAATCCGTTTAAAGCAATCAAAAATGTTACGTAGTTTCCGAGATCCATCAATGGGGCAAAAAAGGGGCAAAACAGGGGCAAAACACAAATATGATTTTTACTCCCCAGGACCTCCTCTATACAAATCTGTAAAAAAATATTTGCAGGTCTTGTAGTTTTTGAGATACACCAGGGGTGGGCAAAAAGGGGGCAAAAAATGGGTAAAGTCGGATTTTTCCTTAACTCGCCAAACTACCCTCTATACGAATCTGTTAAAAAAATATTTGCAGGTCTTGTAGTTTTTGAGATACACCAGGGGTGGGCAAAAAGGGGGCAAAAAATGGGTAAAGTCGGATTTTTCCATAACTCGCCAAACTACCCTCTATATGAATCTGTTAAAAAAATAAACCTTCCCATCCACCATCATAGAAAACAATTTATTACGCCAATGAGTGAGTGAGTGAGTGAGTGGTAATGCAGCATTGCAGTACGTCCCGGCTTCACTAATGAAACTACCGGAATAAAATATAGCCTACTAACTACGCCCCGCGGTTTCACCCGCGTAAGTCCCGTTCCCGCGGGAATATCGGGATAAAAATGTCCCTGTCACTCTCCATCCCTTCAACTATCACCACACAAAAAATCACGTCAATTCGTCGCCCCGTTTTGCCGTGAAAGACGGACAAACAAACAGACACACAGACAGACACACACACTTTCCCTTTTATTATATTAGTAGGGATAACCATCCCGTCCATTCTACACATCGGTGAAAGAATTTTTCAAATCGGATGACTAGTTAGTCGGAGATTACCTCCGTCAAACAAAAAAACAAACAAACAAATTTTACCTCTTTATAATATATATATATGGTACAAGTATCAATACTAGTGTATCGCGCTTTGAGTTTTCTACGCTATCGATTTTGTTTGACAAGGCGGCGGAAAAAAGTGATACGTCCTCTCGCTGGGAGGACCCGGGATCGACTAATCGGAAGACGATCGCGCGGCCGGATATATAGTGGTTATAAAATAATCCTGTAAATTACTGGGTGCTCGAAATTGATTGAAAAAAAAACTGTACGTTTAGAAATACCTATATTTTCATCAAATGAATAAAACTCTTGTGTTTTTCTTCAAATACTAGTAAAAAATATGTGTTAAAGTGAAACGATTTTGTACTTTTTAAATATTGTTTTCATTACCTTTAGAGGCTATTTTTTTATTGTTTTGAGCTGTAGTGTATTATGAGAATATATTTTCAGGTCCACAAACGCTTAAAATAAAACATTTTCTCACATTACAATAGTGATATCCCTTCTGAAAGACAGCTCTGACGCTCATTTTCGTAAAACGCTATGACGGGATTGACTTCTCCTTCAAAAACTATAATCAAATATTATGTTTTCTCTCTGCAGTGTATTATAATAAAGATTAATCTTTCTAAAACCGTAAAATTCTTTAAATAATCTGATCACATTATTGAGTTAGGGCTCTCGAAATACTGCTCAAATAAGCTAATGACGACTACACGTTCTTAAGTTTGAAGCTATTTTCAAAGACAATGTAGAGGGCGAATTGATTTGAAGGTTGAGTGTTTCAAATTTTACAATTTATTTGTTTAATTTGAATTGAATGAGTCTTTCGTTTCTTGTCTTAATATTTTTAGGTAAATTCAAACGCGATCGAGTTTTCGCTTTCACACGGTATTTTTCATTTCCTGTGTAATCATTTTCATCTTCAATATACTGAGCTATTTTATTACAAGCTGCGTGGCGTTTTATGACTTGGGAATTTGAGATATAGTGATCGGTGGATAAGAATTTGATAGGAAATCTTATAGTTAAGTCATAGCTGAATCTAGTTATTTGTCATTGGTGAATGTGTGATAGTTTTTAAATACTTCTGAACATTTTTCTTTCGTTCAAGGGTGTAGGGAGTTGCGGAACAGGCAATAGAGTCACCTAGCTTATAAGTCTCTACATTTTAAATGATCCTTGAGGTCAGATATTAAACATAGTTTTCTTTCTTTATCTCTTTTTTTTTTCAAGTTTATCTAGAAACAGGTGTTAGATCTGAATTAACTCCTCACCTCTGTCATTTTAACCTTAACTATTTCTTTTAGACTAAAATGGCTTCCAGACATTAATGTTACGTTTCATGACGGTCACATAGCGCTTTTGGTTTTATAAAGTCCACCATAAATTATAGACCAGTAGTGTATATCCTACTAAGAAATATCGTATTCAAAACTTGCGTAGAACTTATACGTATATTGTGAAACAGACCCTAGTGTCGTATTTTGCGTTATATTCTCTCTAGAAGGAACTTAAAGAACCGTGTCCTGAAATAAAAGAATACTGCTAGTTACGTCCAGTGGCTCAGATGGAACGGAACGATGCAATTAGCTCACGTAATTCAGAGCACATTTGTGAAATGTAGTCGGACATACTGTGAATCTAGTTCAATGTTTTATACTACTTTCTTCATTGCAAAGCTCTATGTGAAAGTTTGTGAGAATGTAATTATGTTTGTTAATCTTTCACGCAAAAACGGCTAGACCGATTTGGTTGAAATTTGGTATGTAGATAGGTGATACCCTGGACTAACACATGACTACTTTTTATCCCGATATTCCCGCGGGAACGGGACTTACGCGGGTGAAACCGTGGGAGTCAGCTAGTCTAAAATATTTAACGCATAACCTTACACAATATAGGTTTTTACTATTTTCAATGAGATACCGTTAATTCCTCTGTTATTCACGAAACACGAACGAATTGTGATCGCGAAAGTATAAAGAAGATCTTTTAGTATTGCTTTATTATTCGGCGCAGTTTTTCATTTGTGTACTTTTGAAACACCGCTTAAACCGAAAACACAAAAAAAAACTAAAACTCTGTACCTTGTGTATGTTTGCATGGGCAAACATCTAAAGTTAATGAACTAAACTAGACGCAGTAAAAATAGATTTGAAATAACTTCTTTATGTGCGACTCTAAAAGTAAAAATGTATTATTTAATGCAATAAACTTTCAGTGGCATTTTATTCCGTAACTATCCAATTTCTCGCCAAAAAATTCATGTAAATAAAACTATACTTACACAGAACTTTACACCTTATCTAACACTGAAATAAGTACATAATGCGTTATCCAAACTCCTGGTGTGTTTGTATGAGTAGCGTCCTTAGAGCTGTGATGGTTATGAGGAAGTGTATGATGCTGTGTGTGTGTTTTTTGTGAGCTGGCGAGTTGTTTCCGTGTTGCATGGCTGCTGGGGTTTCACCTGAGGACAAAAAAAAATGTTGTGTCAAATGGTTTTCAAACTGAAACCTATCAAACAATAACAGATCTTAAGATGGTCAACCTTTTTATGCCGCGACTGTACCTAACCTTTAAATCAGATATTAATTAACAACAAATCTTGCTTTAGACAAGTTGTCAGCGCAACTTTCTAAAACGAAAATATAATTTCTAAAACATAATTAATTCCCAAGGGTCCTGTTTTCTCAAAACTTGTTTATGTCATAAGCTAATAAGTATAACTTAATAAAAGGAAAACAAAAGACAAATTATATAATTTCATTTTGTGGGCGCAAGTTGGGGACCTCTTTGACGTAATTAAGTTTGTATTTGAGGCTTTTTGTAAAGCAGAGACATTGTCTTGTTGGAAGCTTTAAAAAATACTGTCATTTTTGTTTGTTTATACCACAGATAAAATAATACTAAGTAGGTACAGATGGTCCATCTAGAACATTAATTTCACTCCTGTTTTTCTTCGGGCTATTTTTTTGTGTTTGATTTTTACGGCGTCACCTAGCGGCATCTGTGTTTATGCCAAGTATTTCATTTATTCAAACTCTGCAATTATGAGTACATATTTCAAAATATGAAATTGTACAAGCAAATTATTTCTATGAGTGATAAAATGGATCGGATTGGCGCAGGATCGTAATCGCACAAGATGATGTAGGCCTATACCCAGCAGTTTGTGAAGTCTGTGAATGATGATAATACTTACTCTGCACAACATGGACAGTGACTGAAGCAGCCTTCGCATTAGCAGGAACACAGGTGTAGTTGCCAGCGTGCCGCGGTTCCGCTTTGCCGATGACCAGCTCGCTGGTCTGTCGGCCATTGTGGACGCTCACGCCATCTATTGACAAAAAAGATGAACTTTATCAAATATAATATACACAAAATGACACATTTTTGTTTTTGTTTTCGAGGTGTGTTTGTTTGAAGGAGCTATAATCTCTAAAACTTCTCAGCCGATTTCAAAAATTCTTTCACCAATGTGTAGAATGGACTGTCAGAATTTCTGACATCGATTCTTCTGACTCAGAAAGTTTATAGGTTATTTTATACTGGTAGTTTCATTCGTACACCCGTGCAAAGCCGGGACGACTATGAGTAGTTGATATAAAATATCCAGACACAAGGGTTTTAATGTCTATTATTACATCTACCTATAAGTTTATGTAGCCGGAAGAAAACAACTAAATTGAGTCAAGAGCGTTCGTATAACAAGGTGAAATCAAAGGCGTACGTGATGCAAGCCAGGTCAAGAATAGGAGGCTCGTGTTGAATGAAGCACTGGCACCTTTTCCGAGTTTAGGTACTGTTTGTTTAATTTTTTGCACAAATACTGATAATATTACTTACTTGTTTTTGGTTGAACTGAATTAATAACGGTCAGCAGTTTTAATTATTTAAAGTTAACTATAGAACATTAATTATGTTTAGGTTTTCAGTGTTATGTTTGAAGGCGTACGAAATAAAAAAATAATGACAGTTTCAAGATGTAAGTATTACAACTTTTAAGATAGAGTAAGTAAGTACATTTAACTAAACCACGTATTTCAACACCAGTTTTAGCGGCAAAATAAATCTCTTTAAACGTTTGGGATCCCGACCCTTGCTAAGCTTACGTTTCAGTAGACGATTAAATATAAAACGCCCTATAGGGGCGCCAAACATATTTGGTTTCGATATCGTCTATTTCCTCAATAAAACCCTATAAACGTAATAATCTTCGCGAAACAAGACCAATAAGGAAAATCGATAACTTCAGTATTGATACAAAGGATATTTCTAGGATAACTATATTATTGGTAAGTACATTTTTGTTGTTTACTCGTAGAACGAAAAGGGTGACCAGTTTATAATTAAACTGTTTGACGCGTTGCAGGCACATGTTACTTAAATAGCACTAAATCGAGCCTAAACCGAGAGGATGGTGTAGGTGCTGGGCAAGCCTATTCCATTTCAACAGTGTCCCAGGCACTACTGTGTCCCGTTATGTGTAGGCAAAGATTGCCTCCTGACGCTGTATACTCGTAAATCATCTAGTAAAGATGCAAAGGCCTGAGTATATGATATAACGCTTTTTGTAACATCGAAGTAAGCGAGCGAAGCGTTAAACAGAACCAGTTTGAAACAAACTCTAGGGTTTGAAAATTGAAACTAACATGGCTACAGGGCAAAATCAAAACAAGCGAAGTTTAATTAAACAACGCTTGCAGCAGCTCGAACCAATTATCAAATTAAAATGTTTTAAGTTAAATTAAAACGCTTGAAATGGCCACAAAGTTTGTTAACTAACTTTGAAAGATGTCAAAATTATTGGTATAAGTTAAAATGGTTTTTATGCCGATGACGCATGTTGTATTATTATAATTAAATACCTATGCTTTAAATTATCTTAAAAGTATATTATTTGATTTATTAAAGTGGTGATGCGGTCCCTATATTAGCGGAAACTGAAGTAATCGTAATTTATTCTGAATTTATACTAATATTATAAAGAGGTAAAGTTTGTTTGTTAGACGGAGGTTAACTCTGAAACTACTCAGCCGATTTCAAAAATTCTTTCACTGAAGTGTAGAATGGACTATCGGAATGGTTATAGGCTATATTTAATCTGGGTAGTTTCATAAGTACACCCGTAAAAAGCTGGGACGTGTGTTAATACACACACAGATTATATTAGATCACTAGTAGTGTTCTAATATAATCTATGTGTGTGCTTCTAATAAATAAATCTCTCTAAATTAAATTCTATCCCAACAACTAACATTCAATCTGCATGAAATGAGCTAGCTTATCTAAAAGTTAGAATCACAATGAATCCGTATTCAACAACCAGCGGGCAAAGTTTGCACGGACTATAATGTGCTACTTTAAAGAAGTTTTTCATGATTGAGCTCCACGAGTTGTGAATAGGGGTGAGAAAAGTTCGAATCGAGAATTGTTGTTAGGAACTGATCAAAATAGGCATAAATGAATGGAGCAAGTTTTGAATAATGGAAAGAGAACACACATGGAATTAATTTTCTGATGTTTTCCGAATTGGGACATTTTTTCTAAAAATAAACAGGGCGGCAAACACGAACTTTAATTTTCTGTACGTAACTTCAAAATTCCTAGTCAGATCACAAAATTAAAATGTTAGATCCTCTTCAAATTTACATCCTTATTCTTTTTTAGTTAAAAATAATACTCACTCAGGTCATAGTTGATCATCCGGTTCTCGAAGTACCAGAAGACGTAAGACGGCGGTTCTGTAGACCTCTTCACGACGCACACTAATCGTAGCATGGAACCTTCGTGGATGATCTTCTCAGACTCTCCAACTATTTCTGCGTACGCCGCTGCAAAAAAAAACAACTTATAATTCAAGTTTTATATCATAAACTATTTATAGAGGTGGCAAATTTTACGTAAGTATTAATTTTGCGTAAGAGGTAAAAATTTTACTGAAGAAAATCATGAAAAAAACAAACAACTAACGATCAAAGGGCAGACCAACCCGCTTGATGGTCAAACGACATTGTAAACTTGGTCGGTAATCAGTGGATGAGACTCGCGCGGGATCGGAGAGAGTGGCGTGATAGAGAGGCCTATACCTAACAGTGAGTGGAAATGGGCTGAGATGATGATGATGAAAAAAAAAAAAAAAAACATTTATTTGGAACAAAAGAACAATTAATTGGTAATACAAACAATGGAAAGATGACACCTGCAAAAGTTTAAACTGTGTAGCAGAGTCAACGCCCGCCTAAAAAAAGAAAATTTTACCTATTTTATGCACCCATTTCATAACGTTGAACATCCCAATCAAGCTTATCACCCTCACAGCTATTTTCCACTCACAATTTTATTTTCCTTTACAGTTAAATGATCTTGTTCTTACAAATTTTCCGTAAGATCTTATTAAAGTTCCTGGTTCAGTCTTGCATGAAAAAACCTACACAAAACTGTATACGTAATACAGCCAACTCAAATGGCGACCCTTCGATTCGAACATCGTAAATTGACAATGCGTAAAAAGGTAAATTGTGAAATGAACTGAAAAATCTCGGGTTTTCCAATAATCTTTACTTTACAATGCCAATGGCCTTTGGGTGATTTTAACGACTTGGAAAAAATCATTCGAATTACGTGATCTTTTTATACTTCACACTTTTTGTTATTATAATTTGTGGAACCTTATCCGAGTGGAAAATTAAGTCAACTTCTGATCCAAAAGTTTTTTATATTTTTTGTGAATGAATGAACTGTACGTTTTTAAATGTTACAAATTAAATACATTTAGGTATATATCCATACATTACATTGTAATGTCTATTGTCAATATTCTAACTTTACCCGGTAAAGGAAACACAACGGCGACATCAAGTATAATCAACAGACAGCCGAGCAAATTTAAAATTTGGTGTAAGTCATCCAAGGAACATAAAAATTCAAAAAATTTGAGCTAGATGCCTAGGGACCATCCAGATAAAAAGGAAAACTAGGTCATCTACTTAGACCGCTAAAATTATACCTTCTTGTCTCTTTAAAGTCTTTGGGTCAAAGACACGTCCCAAATTATATTCGGCACATGTCCATATTAAGAATTCTATACGTGACAAATTGCAACCCTGTTGAGAAAATGTAAGGGTGATTTTAGGTAAGCGATTTTTCTGCGTATTTTAGGCTTATTTTAGAATACGGGTCTAGGCATCCGTCAAGTAAAATTAGCTCGTATTCGTAAACCAGTAAACTAATACACTATTCAACATTAAATTAGAGTTAGGTCAACGTTTAACATAATGTATAGAGAACCCCATTTTTTACATTCGCTTTTAAGCTTATGCCTTCTTTATACAGGTTATTGAGGAGGCATTTTTTGGCTACTTTTAAAGATACTACAAAATATTTATTACGCTTAAAATGTACTGACTTGTGTGACCGATAGACTCACAAATGGATGGACAGACACAGAAGTATTACGATCCCGCTTTTTTTTTACAGTACTCTAAAAACGCGCAGAAACAACGCTAATCTAAAATCGTCCTAAAGTAATAATCTTTTTTCGCAACCAGTCAATTCAGCTAATCATGTCACGACGCGACGTGACTACCCCTGTTTTGTCCCATCTATGTCGAGGTTGTAATAGATTGGTACAATGACATGTGTCACACTATAACGCCTTGACGGGCATATAAATATGAGTTATGCGCTTTGAGACGTGATATGGGCATCAAGTGAAAAATATTTACCTCAAACTTTGTTTGCCTTGTTCTATTGCACTGGGATGTAAAAATTCAATTTATATTTTTGAGGGTTTGGTCATAAATCGAATGAATTTTTGTTCTTTGATTTGGTATTTTTGGATTTAGTTCTGTCTGGTTTTATTATGAAACCTACATATTTTTCTGGATTTATTAGTCATATACAAGATGATTGTTGGGCATGGAGTTTTAATATTGTATTTGTTAAGAAATAAAGTATTTTATTATTGACTATTATGAGCTTTTTATCCGCCGTAATGTCTTTGTTGCGGTATATTCAACACACGTACTGATAATAAAACAATAACTTACCGACAAGCACGAGTTTGAAGAATATACTCGTAGGTGGGTGTGTGGGCACTTGACATTCGTAGTAACCACCGTCAACTGACGTTGCGAAGCGTATGTGCAGCGCCCAATCCTAAAACAATAAGCAAAATTAATATCCTCACACTGTCACCACCGAGTGGATTCCACAAGCCAGGAAATGACTAGGTACGAGGCAGATCGCGGCGGGAGAGGTTAAAATTACTCTTTCAGCCCAGATTGGACCACTCTACTTCTCAATAGAGACGAGTGGAATGAAGGGAGACTTTTCACCTGCAGTGGGATGCTACGGGCTCGCAATAATAATAATAATCACACTGTGTAAGTGTGATTTTTTGTTACTACTTCACGGTCAAACGGTTTGTCAGATTTGAAAATGTTATATCCTGGATTAACAGATAGGCTACTTTTCATCCTGATATTTTTAGGGAACAAGATCTTTTCACCGCAGGTAACACTGGCGCAGCTATCATAATAATACTAAGTACTAGTTCATAAGCCATATTATGCAAAGCCCTCTTTTGCTATTCACTATGTCCCCTTTATAGACATCTAGCTTGTCCCGCCATCTAAATCGTATTTATTCGTTATAATATTCTCTAGCATAATACAACCGAAATAGAGCTGGGGACATTTAATTTTAACAAGGCGAGGTAACGACAGGTGGAGTAAAGTAAGTGGATAACTATAACTATATTGAGGAGGTACAAAATTGTTGGTCGTACCAGCTTGATTGACTGACAAAATAATTATAAGTACCTTGATGCTTGAGCTTTGGTTGGTTTTCATTGCCTGACAACATGGATTAAACGATATTAATATTATTAATAGCTAGGGCTAGATCGATTTGTTGTTGTTATTTCTAGATTGGAGTGTCCCACTGCTGGGCAAAGGCCTCCCATCGAGTATTCCAGTCGTTTCGGTCGCACGTCTCTCCATCTCAGGCCAGTCACTTTGGCCCAAGCATAATACTTTATCAAACAAGAGCAATTATAATTGGAGTTTTGAACAAATAAAATGCTTATACACAAAGTTTATTAACGTTTTTCAAAAACAACATTATCTTAAATGAAAAAAGCTACAAACTTCAAAGGCATCTTGGCATTTTGATACAAAATAAAAGCTCATTAATATTCTCATCGAATACACAAATAAAAATTACAAACTCAGCCTCTTATTGACTTGAACCCAAAACTTGGTATCTTTATTGAATTTTTTCCCGTTTTACCTCTCAAATATCGTGAAATTGTTGTTGAAATTCGAGCAAGATTCTTTACACTTTTTACTAATTTACAAAATTTCCTTGTTGGTTGTTATTGGGCTTTGTAAGCAGTTTTCAATAAATACACAGAATTTAGAAATGGTGATCTCAGACGAAGAATATCGATGGTAGTTTGTATTAATAGAAATTGGACTTTCTATAACTGACTTCGGTTATTTTTTTTTTAGTTATTATAACGTTTCTTTGTTTCATGATAATAAAGAAAAGCTGATGCATAATACGTTAAACGAGTAATACTACACTATTTTGAATAGCACGTAATCTACATTTTTGAAGCGCATTTTGCAAATGCAAGGAAAGTGTGCATGACCACAGCTTACCGACTACATTTTGTTCGCCACGAGTTTGTATCAAATATCGATACAAACGCTCAGTCAATCCGTGTTTCACTTCTAATCGGAAAACTAACCAGTGACCTCTCTTTTTAAAACAAACTGATTTCAATTAAAAGCAACAACCGAAATCCGTAGTGTGCCAACTTTAATTACGGCAATGTGCCACTTAAAAGAATTAAAATTCACCGGGAATTCTTAATTTCAATTCATGGAGCTTTGGCTGATCGCCAATATGTACCAATAAATGGACAGAGGAAAAAACCAAAGTCTTTACATTTTTGCCTTTACGAATACTTTAACATTGTACCTGGAACAAAGTCAAGATGGAATTGTCCAGTACCTAAACCATTGCCTTGCCCAGCTAGATGCTCCCTCAGCTTTGCCGTATCAAATTAAGATATTAATTATTCATCATGATAAATACCAAAAAAAAACCAAGAAGAAAAATCACAAGTATTTTAACTGCAAACATTGCATCAAATGTTTATTTTCTTTTATTCCAACAAAATCTTCAAACACAATCAATCTCTGTTGTATCGTACAAGCAATAAAGTTTTAGGATGTACTGATTTTCGAATTTTCTCTTTCGATGCGAGAATAAAATGTCTGCTCGAAGAATTTCAATAAGCAGACTTGAAATGTTAAGCTGGGCACAGCAAAAGGGATTTAAGAAATATTATTTCAACTGTTACGTCTGAGCTCTGTATTTTTATATCAAGAATTGGCAAGGATAGTCTACCTGCATTGTTTCATGGCGTAGATAAGACCGCATTGCGTTGGTTGACTGTAGTGGCCAGCTTTGGTGACAATTTATCTAGAAAACTAGTTTTGCTATACTTCGGTGAATCCAATGTCCTATAATATAAGTACATTTTTTTGTGTCCATTTTAAAATGATTGTACAAATAAAACATTACTACGAGCCAGGTTTCTTTGTAGGTTAAATTCCAGAGCTCTAGCGTATTTATAATTTTTTTTTTTTTTATTGTTTGTTTGGGCTACATTTAACATTTTTTTGCTTTCATCTTGGTGTAAATTGACGCTAAGAATAAGCTAGAGCGAGCTAGAAGAATATGTTTTACTGAATAACACACATTTTCCACAGGATTTTGCTCCATGATTTACCATTTTTATGCTATTTCCCAACGTTTCAACTGAATTGTTGTGCAAAATATTTAAGTCTCTCAGTTGTGGTCGTGTAAATATAGGAAGGAATACCTATATACCGTTTTGTAACTTGGAAAATATAGTTGAGAAACCGTCTATAGATGTGAATGTAAATTTCTTTATTATATTTGAACCCAAGGGGGTTGCATATTCGACCAGTAAACTTATAAAGCGGATATTAAATCCTTTGCTATCTCTTTTCGTTACTATATGAGTAAAAAGAAAAAAAAACATTCTTTAAACCTATTATTAAACTTACATTTTTTATGATTAAGATCCTAGCACTCAACATATTGGTAGACTCAAAGGTAGATATTTTAGCTCTGTCTTTTGTTTGTTTTGTTCTATTTTTGTGTTTGAAACTTTTTCTTCTTCTTTCTTATATAATTTTAGGAAAAAACTCAGGGCTAATTCAATTACTTTACTACTTCAACAAACGTACTGGTTACTTACAAACCTTTTCGTTTTCTCGCCACTTTCGCCGGTTTCCCGGTAAATATACATTTACACTAAGCCATGGGGAAACGAAGTGTCAGCGGAGTAATATACGAGACACTAGCATCCGTATAAGGATACGCTTGTACAAAACGAATAAAAAATGAAAGAAGATAATTTAATGAAAATGTTTTTGCATGCATTCTTTGATAAAGCTAATTAAATTTATCATTTGTACGAATGAACTTAAGTCTTTGAGTGAGCTGTATTTCCGCTGCAAAGAGTTCAAGTTAGTGTTAGCGTTTACAAAAGTAGGTCGTGAATTCAATTGAAGCCCCCAGCGGAAGATTTTCCAACGGAAGAACAGAAAAGTATTACATTGAAAGAAGCACAATTTGCAATGTCTTGTGGAATCTGCAAGAAATAAAAGACATTTCCTACATTCCGTTGATCCATTCCACTCCAATGGAACTAAGATAAGTTTGAAATGTACATAAACTGCAATTCTAATAAAAACCGTATCTTGAAAAGTAGTTTGGTTGTTTTTGACGACCTCTTTTTCGTGAACGCTCCCACAGTATCACCTCCACAGGCGACTGTATCGCGACGAGTCCGTCCTATCATCGAGTAATTTACAAGGTAAGACGATTATTGTTTTATTTTATTATGAGAGACCTTAAAATGGCCTACCATTTTGCTTTTACTGTTTATAAAAATTCCTCATAGATTTTCAGATATTTGATGAAATGTACAATATCCCTAGACTTTGTTGATGTGTGTAGGTACGAACCTTCACATGCCGTCCATGTGCTGAGAAGAATCTGCTGTCAGCACTGTAGGTAACTAAACCCACTGACAGCAAGGAGTAGTCTTTTTTTCTAATCCACGTCACCTGGAAAAATGGACTCATTAAAATTCTGCCTCACTTTCAAAATGTCTGCAATAATAGGTTAAGTACTAAAAAACAAATCTTTGGCAATACATTTTCAATAGTACTGTGAAGACATTTATTTATTTGATTATTACAAAAAAAAAGCAAACATAATGATTTTGTTAAAATTTTTGAACATTGGGAGTAGATATTCAAACATTGTACTGAGATTGCGGGTGTCAGACGAACTAAAACTTTAAAATCCCACGAATCACGGTAAATATTCCGTTTTTAAGCATAAAATATTTTAGGTACTAGTTATAAAACATTAAAATCTCAAAAGGCTCTTTATATCGCTTGTTATACAGGGTGCTAAAACATCTGCTACACAAAAACTTTGTAAAGACGTAATGAAATTTCACGCGATTTCAAAATAACATTGGATGGGAATGAAGCAATTTGGAAGGGTTTTACCTGTTCCCTACGTTTATGAGCAAACAAATTTTTGTAATATCGTGCGAAACAAAACACGTAAGCAAAAGTTCTCTAAGTCATTTGTGTTAAGGGGAAACTTTTAGAATGTGTGTTTTGCGGCTCTGTTTTTGTACAACTTTCTTTGAATGTGTGAATTTGAGGCAAGTTTATTGTGTTAGGAATTAATGGTAGCACCTTATCATATTAAATTTTAAATGTAATTTACTTGTCATAAACACGATAACTGTTTGTGTACATTACGTAAATTATTAATCTCTTGTAAGAGTGATCATTTTAATTTCATAAAATGCATAGCTTTGTCCTTAAAATCTTTGGATTGGAATGCAACTATCTGGTATTAGATTTTATCTAGAATCTTAGGTAAAAAAATTACACTTACCGTATTTTCCGTGATGTCACTGACTTCACAATGCAGCACCGCAGTCGTCCCTATTTGAGCTATAACCGTAGTGCAGTTATCAGTTAAAAAAATACCCCCTCTCCCCTTAGCAGTAATCTTATTTACATTAGACCCTGTCGAGTCTCTATACATTTTCTTAGTCCTACTCATAGATGTCGCTAGCGAGCTTTCTTCAAGTTCTTGCAATGTTTCTTTATGATTGTGTCTAGCTAGTTTCTCTTCTATATTTATTACATCATCATAGTCTTCTGAGGTCAGACGTAACGCTTTAGGTAGTTTTGGGAATGGGGTATCACTGTATAGTTCTGTGAAGGCTTCTGTGGTGTCGCTTGTGACTGTGGTCTGCGTTGATGTTGTTGTTGTTGTTCTTCTTCGGTGACCTGTAAACAATTAACATGTTAACGGACTTTCCATGAAGACTTCGATTTAGTAGGTACTCTTTCAAAAACCCCAATGTTATGAATGTTATCGGGGATCTACTCTCTTTGTCTCTTTGGTCAAAATGTTTTTATTTGCGTAATTACTGGATCTAATAGATAAGATTTAAGTATCATTCACAACATTTATCAGCTCTTTATTAAACTCGCTACTCTTTTTACAAAGTGTGCCAAAGAAACAGTCAAACGATGTAGTATAGCTTTAATCTCTCAGAAAGTCGTTGAAGAAATTTCGTCAAAGTCAAAGCACACATTCTTAAGATTTCAAGTTCATTGTTACAAAGTTCGTGAAAATGTCAGCGAGGTTTTTAGAATCCGGCTACAGTTATGTGCCTGACTTACATGACTCGAGCATACCTTTGTAACTCTGTCTGTCTTATTGTCTGTCTGTTACGATTTCACTTCAAAACCACTGAGCTTCCTGTATCTATCATGATGCGTGAAAAGATTTATAACAAACAATTCTAATGTACAGCAAGTAAAACGGTCGCCGCCCTTTCAGAAAGAGTCTTAAGAATAAAGTTACTGGAATTTAAGGAATAATGAAACATAAACACTTTTGAACAATGCTTACCCCAAATAATGGCAAGTTTAAACATTTATTAGTAATTTTGATGATCCTACTCACGGACTTTTGATTAAAAGTTTTGAAGTAGTTTGTCGGTATTGTGACGGGCTTTAAGGCCGCCTAAAGGCCTCCGTCATAGCTTACCGACCAAAAAGCCGAGACCAATTTAATGCCACTTGTGGTTACTAATCCAAATTGATTATGACGGAAAGATAACGATGTTTGTACTTCATTACTATAAATTATCCATCAAATAACATACCTCTCATTAATTGCAATGTTCGATGCTCTTTAAACTGTACGTTAATAAAGCTGATTAACAGAATTCGACTCTCATTAATAATTAATTGGTAACAGATCCTTTTTAGGAAATTTAATTATATACCTTTTGGTGCCGTGATATAAATTTTAATGACGTTTTCGAGATAATTTTATTGAGGTTCCTTATTTATCCGTGATGGCAAAGTTTTATGTATCACGACTTTAAATTCGAAGGTCGTTGGTTCGAATCCCGATCGTGCATCGATATTTCGTTTCGAAAAAAAATTATGCGCAATAACTTGAGCTCTAAACGACTTTGGGGATCTGATGAGGATATTTAGAACAAAAGTACATGAATATGCAAAAAAATTACCTCGTTTAACGTGCCACAAAGGGAAAACTACACTGATGATAAATATTTACTATTATTACTACAACAATTACTATTAGCCCATCTTGCCCCACAGTTGGGCAAAGGCCTCCCACCGTTTTCGCCAATCACGCCGATCCCGTGCTTTCGTCTGCCAGTCCCTCTCAAAGGCTAGTACGTCCCAATAAATATTTCGATATCGATAAATAATTTACCTTTTTTATGATGCCGTGTGAAATTCCCGAACACACTTCCCAATCTCTGCTGATTCCTTGTCGTGCACAAATCAAGACTCTTTAAATCATCAGCGTTCTGCGCCACCAATATAGAAGACCTTTTCGACTCCATAGTACCACCGAGTACTTCTACTTGCAAGAATATAATAACAGTCGCGTAGAATAGTTGCAGATCTTTACAGCAATGCATTGTTTTGGCACAGCACTCATTCGCTATGGCCTCTTAAGTTGATAGTCATGTTTACAGCTACCTCCGATTTGCTGTTGAGGAGTGCATTCTGGAAAAAAGGAGAAAACATTCAGGTTATAGATATCAATCAAGTTATATGGAGTCTAAATTGGCCTCAAACTGAGTTTCTGCTGTGGTACTTTTCAAGGGTCAGCTTATGCTGGAGAACTGCGTAGGAGAAATTAGCTGTTAACATACCAACGCCTAAAAACATTTGGTTAACTGTAGCTTGTTATTATCCATAAATTCAGTTAGCCAGATACTAAGAGAAGGTTTAGTTATAATGAAACATCTTCTTAGTATCTTCTACTTTTTCTTAGTAGCCAGATAATAAGAAGATTGATAACTTGGATAGTTTTGATAGGCCTGAGATGCCTCGTAAATGGACTAGCACAAAACTATCCCCTTTATTTTTTTCTACAATTCCTGGGAATTTAATCGCTTAACAGTTTTCATTATATTTGCTCATTGTGCAAAGTACATTGCAATCAGTACTCTATTTGATAGATCTTCAAAACCTTTTCAATAATTCAGTTTTCAATTTGCAAAAGCGTATTTCCTGAGAAATTGAATTACAAAAACAACTGGAACAAAGTAGGTCATTGGTAAAGGTACGGTTTTTCTTTGTCTTTTATTTTCCTTTAATAGTTTGGCCATTAACAGATAGTTGTTACATATTTTATAATTTAATGAAAATAATTTACTGTGTGAGTCGATTGATTGTTAACTTGTATAAATTTGTTAAAATTTTCAAAGGATTTTAAATATTCTACAACTTTGGGAATAGCCGATGTCATAAATTAGTTTAGGTATCTAAGTTTATTTATGACTTAAATATGATACATCTTCTATTCAAAAGCACTTTATAACACTGACCCCCATTATTCATAGTCCAATCTAATAAATCTATTTTTTTCTAGACTAACATAACACCCAAATTCTGCACACCCGAGCACCTGCTATTTCGTAGTGGGTTTTAAAAACGCGAGGGTAATGTGCTTGGTCATCGTTTGCCGTCTGCGTTTCGTTCCCTTTGCGTTTTTATCAATAAAAATACGCAGTTACTGCCCGATCAAAAAAAGTTATGTTCGTTTGAACTAATCAACCTATTGTAGGTACCTACTTCTGTAACTATAAATAACATGGTTAGAGTTTATCTAACATAGATCCTAACATACGATAGTGTTAGACCATTATAACCCTTAAGCTCAAGGCTATAATTTGGCCTTATTACTCGGAATTGCAAGCCAAGTGGTTATTACGTAACTCATGGCACTACAACTAATATGTTTCGGTAAAATGAGTTCTATTGCATACCTGTAAGTCTCATAATATTGTCGTATTTGTCGTGGAATGGTTTGACTGGATTTACCATAAGTAATAAAATGTATTTTTTATCTTTGTCAGTGTAAAATAAAACACAAGCTGTCTGCACAAACTTCGCTAAGCTAAAATCTGAAATAATTGAAACTTAGAGACTTCCTTGGATTAAAAGCAATCGATTTTACATTGAGATGGTATAAACACGGGGAATGTGGGTGTAAATTTTTCGGTAGTTTCCTATGTTTTTAATATTATTCGGGACATAATTTCAACAAATTACAATAATGAATGTCGTCAGGTTCACGTCGTGGGGCGGCAATCGATGCGACTGGCGCTGGATCGTAGTGGATGACACAAACTGAGGCCTATGCCCAGCAGTGGGTAAAGTCATGATGATGAAAATATGAAAGGTTCTACGCCGGTTTTTTAGTGATTCAGTAGATGGGTTTAAGCCAATAATGATGATGATATTGTGCCTACTGAGGGACTTGAATATGTGCTTCTCGAGTTGGCTCTCGTTTGGCCACTTAACTGAGCAATTAAAGCAATAATTAACTACCACAACTCTGCTTGAAGCACACAGTTCAGATTTATCACACGTTTCATATACTTATAGGTAAGTACTTACTAATATTATAAAGAGGTAATATTGTTTTTTTTTGTTTGAAGGAGGTAATTTCCAAAACTACTCCGCCGATTTCAAAAATTATTTCACTGATGTGTAGAATGGACAATAGTAGGTAGTGTAAAGACGGGAGTGTACAGTAAAAAAAAAAGTGAGGATGAATTTTGGATTTTGAACCTACAACTTGTAGATAAAGCCGTACCATCCCACTCGGCCAATAGGTAATAACAATGTAAATTGAGCTCAGGAAGCTCCACCAATCGTTCCGTATCAAGGTCGGAAAAACATCTTTGAACAAAAAATTTCGTGCTCGAACGCTCTATGTTTTATTCATAAAGACGGTAAGATGAGGGAATACTTGCAGTGGAGCTAGAATTGCTGGTTTCCTTCAAATGAAAAATTTAAAGGATGTATGAATGTTTGTTGCTTTTCACGCAAACACTACTGATGATAAATTGGTAGAAGGGAATGAAAAAATCCCTAATTAGAATGTCTAGACGGACAATCATTATGTAAGTTACCTACTAATAAGTCCTTATGTATTATGTAAGCACCAGATTAGTGAGTTATAAATATTACCAGCAAAGGCTGTTTTATTTCTGAAGTTGGAGTAAGAGCCTATAATTTTATTACAGTGCAGCAGCTGAGCTAAAATACCTGTGGTTATGTGCCTTGCCGTGCCGTGCGTGGTACAAAGTACACTTGAACTAAAATGGCGAGTTTTTCGTGATATCCGAAATCGCTGTTCGACGAATTAATAAATATCATATCAAAGTAAATGTCGACAACCCTTTCGAACACTAAAATCTACCGCAGAGCTTATAAATAAAATTATAATGGCATATGCCCTTGGCTTTGTTCGCGGTACTAACCCATACTAATATATTATTGGGAAAGTAAATTGTGTTTCCGGTCCGTCTTTCAAGGCGAAACGGAGCGACAAATTATGTTTTTTTTTAATGGTGATAGTTTAAGGGATAAAGAGTGACATAGGCTTACTTTTATCCAGATAAAAGTAGGTTATGTGTTATTACAGGTCTTCAGCTACCTAAATTCCAAATTTCATCGCAATCGGTTTAGTAGTTTTTGCGTGAAAAGTAACAAGCATCCATACATTCATAGAAACTTTTGCGTTTATAATATTAGTAGGACTTGTATTTGCCGATTGTATTGTTGTTGTGTATCACACAAATATCCGGTTTTTCGCTCTCCAAAAATTTCTATCGCGTACTAAATTGTCTGTTTTGCGAGCAACATAAATTCCTTGAAAATAAATCCACCCAATTCAAGTATCTTGCCAAAAACGGATATTACTAGTCAACGGAAGACAGACATGAATTTTAAGCCATATTTTTTCAGTGTAAAATGTTTGATGGCTTAGAACTCAGAGACTTTATGAGGAAAATTAGTATTATGTTTGTAAAAGTACCTAAAAACTTAAAGGGAGTAAAAATAATATGAAATTTGATAACGACTCTATTCCTAGGGAGTGGTAGTACCTTTTTAGATATTTAGGCGGTAGATCTTAATGAGATGTCTAACGGGTAGTCAGGGGTATGTCCAAATGTTTAGTACATGCCCACATTTTGCAGAAGTTCTCATCATACGTGACAAGCTGCAATCCCATCGACGCTACTATAAATAGGAATGGACGTGGAAAGAGAAAGGGGCTCTATACCCAAACCTTTGCCCATCAGTGGGACAGAACATGTAGATAAAAGGTAAGTAGCATGAATACATTCAAATTTATCTAGAAAATGTTATTTCATCTAGACAAGGGGTGTTTTATTAAGGTAGGCTTGATGTAAGTTGAAGCTTTGTGGATGGTTTATCGAAAATTGTTTTGGTAATATGCCTGAGGGTTTCCTAACTTTAAGCCCAACTTCTATCATACTAAACCTCGGTTTAGTATGATAGATTAGCTGTACAGGGTAAGACCTGGATGCAAAAGGCCCAAAGCAGAAGTGTTTGGCGTTCAGGGAAGGAGGCTTATGCCCAGCAGTGGGTTCTACCAAGCTGACAATGATGATGATGATGAAACCTCGGTTTATAGCCAATTTTAGAATGGTAATAACTAGAGATCATTTTTTTAATTTTTTTTATTTGTTTTATTTTAAATTTTACAAAGCCTTTAAAGCCATTCGAAACAGTTTAGAATAAAATAGTACACATTATCAATATTTATAGCTAAAGAGCTTGATTTAAATAGCGTAGAGATGATCATCGAGGAATGATAGTCCTAATGATGTAAAACAGTATATAAACCGGCGATTTAAATTATGATAAACTTTTGCCTAAACATGATATTGTAATAGCTACCTACATTTTCTTTGAAATATTATAATTGTACATCCACTAGTCGGTAATAGGATACTAGGTATTGTATTTTATTACTGACTAGTTAATGTTGATTGGTAAGTTCCTTGGAAATAGATTTACTCCCTTTCATCCATGTTAAATTTAAAAAAACCTTAATGTAAAATATAAACATTATTATTTGCTAATAAGTTCCTTTACCTAACATGTAAGACGGTAATTTTAAATGTGAGCCTTGAGGAACTAAAACAAATGATTATTATTAATTCTATGGCAATTATTTACGAAAATAACACAGATTGCTACCGCGATAAGTTTAAATGCGTAAATAGAACAAAAAGCATGAAGACAACAAAAAGCATGAAGACTAATGTCTTCATGCTTTTTGTTCTAGTTCATGGGGTGAAATGTCAATTATGTGATAGGCATGGCAACACCAGGTTCTAATGGCAGCTCCACACGCACGCGAACGCGTTTTGCGAACAACCCACGACATGACGGTATGTCTGAACGATTACTTAATAACTCATACAAATAAGACCCGCGCGATTTCCATGCGATTCTGAAATCGCGCGGTTCCCGCCGTGTCTGAACGAACGCTTACTCCCTCTACGATGACAAGCTTACTATATGTCAATACACCGTCAAGTTTACTGAAAGCCGCATCAAGCCCGCTGCAAACTAGACACTTGACGTGACTACTAATAGTGGCAACTTTATAAAAAGCATTGGTTGGTGGTGGTGACAGTTTTGCGCCGTGATACGCGTGCGAGTGTAGATAGGACACCACCAAGCCCACTTTCCGTCTGTCACTTTAACAACCCAAGTTAGAACAAGTTATAATGAAGAAATCATATACCTGTTCGACCCAGTTTGTAGTTTTGAGTATTGTTAGAACGTTGCGGTGTATAATTTCATCGGAAATCGAGTAATTTACTGAATTTTTCGCTGCTTATTAGCCTTGTTTTGTATTTATTTTATCGGTGAAGAAATATTTTGCGAAGAAGAGAATTTGTGGTTAAAGTAGAGTTGAGCTTATTTTAAAATCATGAAATAATAAATAAATATTAAGTATTAATTAGAATTCCGCCTCAAATATTTTTCACTTTTAATTTTTGTAATAGAGCGATTCTGATGTCGCTAAAACCTAAACCAAACTAACTAATGAGACTGAAAAAATTTATATGTCTAAATTTTATCTCTATCATCAGTAACGTCTAAAATGGTTTACCAAATTAAAAAAAAATCTTTCCGACACACAATCACGGATAACACAGCTGGTTTGTTATAATTAAAAAAAAAAGTTTGTAACAATTGAAAATCTTGAGGCGTGATGCGAATAGATAAGGTAGATTTCCGTTGAAGCCTTTAAGTAGGTAGGTAGACATTAATCCGCTAACAATAGAAGCCTTAATGGTATTATCAAATGCCGTAACCTCATATTCAATCTTACGTTCGATGGAGTCATTTAACTAGAAATTGTTTTTGGCTTCTGTTGCTTTTATAAAAAAACCCATTTTTGTTTTTCTCAAAATAAATATATGAATGTACAGACATCGAGCTGTTCCAATTTTAATATTACCTATATTAAAATTATGTTTTAAAACCGCTATTATGCTGCTGTAGCAAATGCTTATCTTTATATCACTGGAAATCGTAGTATGCATGGGCTATACCCATGCATACTAAGTTTTCCAGTTGCTTTGTCACTTCGCGTTTTTAAAACGCGCTGCGAACTAGCATAACTGTTTGTTGGAAAAACGTGTTATTTAGAAATTACATTAAAATAAACGAATAACTTTATTACAAATAACCATAAAATATAATGAAATGGTTGAAATATTATAATAATTGGCATTTATCTACCTAAGAGTATAGCTAAGTAAAGGTATTGTTAGGGAATATCTAAGGAAACATTGCATGTGTGCACCAAAATGGTAGCAACGAGCACAATCGTGCGTAACATGGAATGGATCAAACAGAAACCATTCATCCCTGCCATTTTCAGTTCAATGACCATGGGGACTGAACTGAGAATTCTCAAACAGGATACAACGTCTTATGACCTTAGTTATAGCAACGTGCTATCTGTGGTTATAGCCAACCTCTATTCAGACATACAAAGCGTTCAAGAAATCTTGCTTAAGTCAGTAAAGTTCAATTTCTATCAATAACAAGTAAGTCATCTTGCCCGGTTTCAACTATTCAACTCACGAATTCCGTAAACCTGGCACTAATAGCAAGTTTGTGGAACAAAATAAATAGGTTTAAAAATATTTTATTTCTCATAAAACAAAACTTTTTTACAGATGACAATGTTGTTTAGTCAATTGTAACTTGACTGTCTTTGACTGACTTGAAGCAGTTGAGCTACATAGCTTAAAAGTTAGGGAAGCTTTCTACCTTTCCGTGGTTTCAACACCATTTTTGTTATAAGTAATACACAATTATGATAAAATTGTTTTTTACAAATAAATTGTTAAGATGGGGCGCGATGATGTTTCGGGAACAAATTTTGACAGTGTTAGCAACAGAAATATCGTAAAATAAATATTTTGATAGAAGTTTAGTTTCTGTTTATAAAATGTACAACATTATATCAATATTTAATGTTGTTTATGATATCACTTCACAAAACGAAATAACAAAGGGTTTCCGTGTGTCTCAGGGGCATTTAAAAGCCTTTGACCACAAAACATTACGAATCAGACCTACGAGTTAGATTGACGTCAAAGCTTTGCCCGTGGAATTAAATTGAGTCCTTTTAGATTGATGGTGGAATATTCAAAGGGATCTTATTTATTGAAATGGGTAGATTTTATATAAAAACCCCTGTGAGAATCCGCCGTTTTTTCCAAAATGGCAGCTGTGGATGTGCAATTTTACCTATAATCTTTTAATTTTATGATATTTTTTCGGATATCTAACGTTTTTTAAAGTCGTTAGATTATGTTTTTGTGATGTGATATAAACATCTCATTTAATAATGTCTGAAAAAAAAAACTCAAAAGTCAAAATTACAAATGTTGTTCGTCCAAGGCTTTAAAGTTTTTTGCATTTCTCAACTTGAATTTGTAATTAAATATTCAGTTATCTCTTGATAAAACACGTGTTGTTTCTGTGTTAAAACACAGATGGCTCTGTTTAACCTTTCTAACCTTCATTCTCAAACAAACGTTGGATAAACCGTCTGTTTGTTTACTTTGAATGCTACTTGAGCGTAAAACGTTGGTTGAAATGTACTTTGTTCTCTCGATATTGCAAAGGGCTCACTTATGTGTCCCTGTTTTAGATTTTGCTGCTTTTAAACAACTTACTCTCTTTTGCATATTGGACCACTAAACTTACTTTAGCTATACGGATATTAACCCTTAACTACCTACCCTCTATTTTTGTCACGTAACTACCTACCCGCGGTCTGTGAGACGTCTGCGATATATCGCTCTAGACAAAAATGTGGGGCAGTGGGTGATAATTTAAAATTAAAATCATATTTTAATGAGTCTTATGAACATATTTAAATATAAAAGACATAAAAATCTAAATTGTTTATTAACAATATAATAACTTCTTCGAAAACATGAGTAAAACACAGAAAACTGTACCTTATCTAGTAAATTAGATCTACAATAAAATAAACATAAATAATAAACTTTACTTTGCTAATTTCTATAAATTAAGTTACCAATTTATACAACTACACATTTATTTCAATAAAAAAGTAGATATTTTCACAAAATTGCAAGTCATCAACTTTATGGTTTTTTGTACACATATAGAATGTCTACGCGCCCAAAGCAATTTGGTTTTTTGCAATGAAAACACAAGTATTGGGTCTTGTGTTTCTTCTTAGGGTTACAAATAAAGCAGGTCTTGCGATTTTCCAACTTATCTGCACCTGCAGAAACTCCAGTAGCTGCCAAAACTGTTTCATCTTCACCATCAACTTCAAAATCCGAACCGCGAAACACTTCTATCAAAATCATCTCAAAAGTTGATATTCGCATCACCGGCAGTTCTTGTTTATCGGAAGGGTCTTCCTATAACCAGTTCTCAATAATTCAATCGTTATAAGCCATTATGCACTAAAATAATGAAAATAACTTCATGAAAAATTGTCACGTAACTACCTACCTGCGGTCACTCAGACCGCTGACAAAAGTTTTTCACTCACCGATAGAAAACTCGCGCAAGTATTGCCTCGAAAATCGCAGTCGCGGTGCTGTGGGTAGTGGGGAAAAGGTACATGGAAGCACAAAATGTAACAATGCGTCCTCGCTTAGTAATTCACAAAAATATGATCGCTGGTGTCTGTGAGACCGCAGGTAGGTAGTTAAGGGTTAAATCTGTTGCTATCTCTTTTCATTGACATTTCATAAACACTCCTTAAACTTTTATACAATTGTAATTTTTTTTAATAAGAAATTAAATATATTTTATACGCATTATATATATTTATACGTTGCTCACTCCAAACGTAGCTTTACTTTAATCGTCTATCAAGAACGTCTGACAACCAGTCTCAATGGACTATCTTAGTTTTGCTAGGTGATGGAATTCATATTTACTTCAAGTGATGGAATAAGCACACAGTTAAATAAAGCAATTGAATAAACTATTCATTAAATTGTTTATATTTTTAGACGGAAGAAACATTTGTGACTATGTCATTAACCACTTTCAAAAGACCACTTAGCAAGTTTCTAATTAGACGTTTTACTAATTAACGGCTAGCTTTAACGGGGGTATAAAACATTTGAAAATTTAATTATTCTGTATTTAATCACAATAAGAACAAGGAAGAAAATATAATTATAACTGTTTGCATTCTTTAAACGTTTGTAATGCTGAGTGTTTATGTTAGTATTTTAGTTCCGATAAAGCTTTTATAAGTATAGTTTTGAAAAACATGAAAGCTAAACTAAATAAGCTGTATAATAAGCTGTATCATTATTTAAGTTTAGAAATTAGAAATAAAGATCACTTTATTTTATTTAAAATATAAGGTATATTAACGCAACGGGAATCGTCGATTTAGATACGGACAATGGTTCAATGTTTGTGAGACGCGAAAGTGACCTACGCAGTAATATGACGAATATTCTCCGATAGAATCGAAACATTGTCGCTATGTAAACTGAAAGTTGTGTCTATTGTCATGTAGGTACACAACTCACATTAGTTTTGAAAAAATGAAATAGCTCTTAGTAACATAACATTTTGTAGGGAGTTGCGTTGGAACAGGCAATAGAGTCACCTAGCTTATAAGGCTGTACATTTTAAGTGATCCTTGAGATCCTACAAAAATAAACATACTATTCTTTTTTTTTGTATCTTTAAACTTTATTATCAGTCCACGGATTTGTAAAATAAAATAGCAAGTCCGTCCACGGCATAAATATCCGAGAATTCCATTTGCAAATGCACAATAAATTACAGTATTTCCGCTGGCAAGTTTTCCAACTGAAACAAGAAATGAGAACCAATGAATAAAGAAATCTAATTCGATAGACTTTTGCACTTGCGACTGGAATAGTTATTCGGAAATAAAATTATTTAATTTTACAAGGAAATGTCCGTTAGGTTGATAAGCATATTGAATGCTTTTTAAAATGCCAGCCACCCACGATTAAGTTGTACCGTCAAGTTTGTAGCGGACTTGATGCGTCGTCCAGTAAATTTGACGATGTATTGGCAATATAAGTAGACGTAGGACGCCGCATGACTTAACTTAAAAAGCCGGGACCGACAATTTAACGTGCCTTTCAAATCACGGATTACATTTTCATAAAACTAAAGTTTTTGTACGTTACGCTACTTTAAAAGGTCATCAAATCTTAACAAGATTTGAACTGAACTCTTTCACCTACTACGTCCTAGCCTACCGCTAAACCAGTAAAGCCTACCCACTCCTCATAACAATCTGAATTTCGTCCACAAAGTCCAAGAGTTGGAACATAATGCCTTTGTGCAAGAATTCATCGCAATTGTTCACCCATTCTATTCTATGTTAGCACTGGAATCTGGCGCTATCGATCTTAATAACATGAATCATTCAATGCGTGAAGCGCTTGTGGCGAAGCTTGCTAAGCTAATATATCGTCGAAGTTAAGCAACGTTCTGAGAGGTCATTCAAAGTTGATAGGTGTAAAGATAATTTTGATGATGTTAATTCATCATTATCCTTAGTTTTGAACTGGTTTACGGCCAATAATCTCTTACTTAATGCTAAAAAGACTAAATGTATTAAATTCACTCTACCTAACGTAGTGCAGAAACCTACAAAAATTGAATTAAATGGAGAGGCACTTAATCTTGTAGATTCAACTATTTTCTTAGGTCTTACAATTGATTCAAAAGTTCAGTGGGGTCCACATATTGACACACTTGCGGGCAGGCTTAGCTCAGCTGCGTACGCAGTCCGTACAATTAGGCAACTGACCGATGAAGGAACAGCTAAGCTAGTTTACTTTAGTTACTTCCATAGTGTAATGTCCTACGGTATTTTTCTTTGGGGAAAAGCAGCTGATATTCAAACTATATTCGTCTTACAAAAGCGAGCTGTCCGAGCTATCTACAAATTAAAACGTCGTGACTCCTTAAGAGAACTTTTTAAAGAAATAAATATTCTTACTGTTTTTTCGCAATACATTTATGTAAATTTATTGCACACGCACAAAAACATCAACAACTTTAAGAAAAAAAGTGAAGTACATAAAATTAACACTAGAAATAAGAATAAACTATGTGTGCCCAAATTTAGACTAGGAAAAGTAAATGCTTCTTTTATGGGAAATACTGTACTCTTTTATAATAAACTCCCTTTCGACGTAACCAACCTACCGACTAGAAGGTTCAAAATGTACATAAAGAATATTCTTGTAAAGAAAGCGTATTATTCCATTGATGCTTTTATTAATGATAAAATTGTGTGGCCTGATGTCGCTCTGCCTCTCGACGGTTGACGATCTGCAATATCTTTACTACCTTCATAAGCTTTGACATAATAATTTATATCTAGATATAAGTAGGTACCACTTAAGTTAGCCAAGTGTAATGTGTGACGCCGGACAACATGTTTTGATAAGGTGCTAATATCTTGATAATTTTACATTTACTTTTAATTGCTCTGACATGCCTTACATTGTTTGTTTGACTGGCTTCTCACTGAAGCTTGACTATTTAGATTGTTAAGGGATTGCTTCAAAAAAAAGCTAGGCCCAGACCACCAGGTTCTTGCCTGATTCTTTCCCTGGTGTAGGGAATTGTTTTGGAACAGGCAATAGAGTCAACTAGTTTTTAAGACTGTACATTTTCGAGCGATCCTTGAGGTCCTATGAAATAAACATATTTTTCTTTCTTTCTTTCTTTCTTGTCACTAACGGAAAGGTGGCATTATCATCTCAGCGCTTTCGTGCTTCGGAGGGCACGTACAATAGTCGATCTCGGCTTTTAAAGTCGTAAAAAAAGAAAAAATCATTCAGTAAACACATTTTCAAGTCAAGTTTTTATGAATAAAGATCTAAAAATGTCGCTCAATATTAGGGCGTAGCAGTATCAATTCTGAACTACATAAAACTAGTGCTCAAGGCCACGAAAGCCTTCGGATAGTCGTTAGTGTTGCATCGGCTTTAGATCTCTGATTTGGTTTCGTCGTTCAGGCTCCGTTCTCGGTTTAGCGGCTTTCTATAATACATGGGTTTGGATGTGGATTTGTAAGGATATGCACAATGCTTTGCTGGGTCATAGATAAAAGACCTATCCTTGGAACATTGGCTACAATAAATAAATATAACTTGGACATTTTAAACAACGTCATCTAGTCCCAAACTAAGCAACTTAAGGCTTGTGTTACAGTGACTTGGGGGGCTAAAAAGGCCTTTTCGAGCATTTCTGCTAGCAATTCATAATGTGTATCCATTGTTCTTATAACTAGTGTCTAAGAATATCTTAGTGTTCTAAAACCGGCTAATCGATAAAACAGCTGATTCATAGAGTATATAACCCTGTTACCCTCGTATTACGGATAACACTGAATTATTGACAAGACGTGCGGTCAGACTAGACCAAAGTAATTATAGAGTTTTGAATTTTTAAAGGTTTTATGTAAAAATAAACGGCCGTTTTATGGAAGGGTAATTAGATTATTAAACCTTTTTGATTTTTATATATATTGGGTAGATAGAGACCACAGATTTTTACTTACTACGTGCGTGACACAAAATTCTTTATTAACTAGGTACATGATTGTTAACATTACATAATTAACTCTATTAACTCTTATTTTTTATTCGTTTTAAACAATTTTTAAATATTTTGTTGACCTGATTGTATAATAATATTGTCTTTTTAACTTACGTGATCAGAACACATTTTATAAATTATATGAACGGATATTTATCACGTTACCTGATTGTATATCTTGGCAATATTTTGTTTGTGGTCTTGTATTTTTATCACACTAACAAGTGAAATTAAAAATAATCATTTCAGAAACAAAAAACCGCTACAACTTCACAAACATTACACTCTGTCGGGTAAAATTACTAATTAAGAGAATAATTAATCTTTATAATCACTCGTTTTCTTCCTAAATAGCTAATTAAAACACAAAACATAAATCAATCATCTTCATGAAAGGCCGCAGAATTTCCGCTTAAAATAAACTCAGGCCTTCACATCTATAGACTAGCTGCGCCCCGCGGTATTACCCGTGTAAGTCCCGTTCCCGCGGGAATGTCGGGATAAAAAGTAGCCTATGTCACTCGCCATCCCTTCAACTATAACCACACAAAAAATCACGTCAACTCGTCGCATCGTTTTGCCGTGAAAGACGGACAAACAGACAGACAGACAGACACACACACACTTTCCCTTTTATAATATTAGTAAGTAAGTAAGTATGGATATGGATGGATGGATGTATACAGCGTCAGAAGGCAATCTTTGCCTGCATTTTACGGGACACTAGTGCCTGGGTCATTATTGAGATGGAAAATGCTTGCTTAGCACCTAAACCACCCTCTCAGCTTAGCATATCTAAATGAAGTTGTACTTACAGAAAATTTAACATCATGTAAAATACTTTGGCGATATGACACATGATTGAGTACTTACTTACTTTACCCCCCTATGTATATTGGAAAAATAAACCCAGAATAAAACTATATTAGCCTTAATCGATATTAAACCTATATCTCATTTTGTTGTCTGGTGTAATGCACTTAAACACGAGCTATAAACGGTAAAGGAAACCAGTTTACTTTCTGGCACATAGTAACTTCTGTAAGATGTGGGCACCTACAATTTTTTTTCACTACCTTTCCTTCACTTTTTTTCTACCCCTTAGACATCTTCAAAGGATCTAAAAACGCCTAAAGATCTAAAGGACCTTTGGAATGTCTCGATCTTATTTCATTTTCATTTTTATTTCATTAAAACATAATAAGAGAGCTATAACTATACAAATTATGTAACTTTATCTTACATTTCTCTGGAATTTCTACAAAATAATATCTCACAAACTAATTTCACGGCTCGCATCTCCTTGCCGTGAGATAATTTATTTTTATCATTTTCATATAAGAATAAAATAATAATTGCCAATTAGTTCTCTTTGTATGAGTGAGGTCGAATCATAAGGTCAAAAGCTGCTTTGACATTTTATTAAGCGTGTAACGGTAATATTCTGGAAGTAGGTATAAGACAACAATCTACTGATTTTCATTAAACTAGATAAAAATGTCTTATTTTTGCAAATAGGTACTAACAATTTAGCATATTACAATGAAAATAAATAAATCATCTATCATCAAGTCTCATTCGCATTAGAAGCACTAATCTACTACTATCTTATACTAGACTTCGTAGTTCAGATTGTGTTACTATATCGAATACTTACGTGATCATGTATACAAACATTATTCAATAAAAGCAAGCAGTATATTCGTAAGCTTCAAAAATATTTTAAAGAAAAAAAAATCGCTTATAGAAACTTTATTTTCAAGAGTCGAATTCAATACTCTATTAACAAAAACCTTGAAAACGAACTCCTAAAATCTCTTGACATTGAATACCTTTATTATGAAATTTTGTCAAAAATTTTGTACTGTTTTGATCCAAAATGTAATTGGTCTCCCGGGAGTCTCGCTCACGTTATATCCAAATTAGATTGTAATCAAAACTTTTTGGATCCATAATAACGAATGTTTTTCGGAAAGCTCCAGAGAGCTGTTAATTTTCCAGTCTGTAAAATTTAATCTCTGAGACTCTGATGTTATTGTACTGACATGGTAAATTAATTCTTACTTCGTTATTCATCAAGATTTGTCAATATAATAGGTGTTCAAAGAAGGTTTTTGTTTTTACTCTTAAGTCAATGAAAAGACCCTTTGGGTGTTGAGAGCCGCATTGGATAGGCTACTCTAAGTCTGTGTCGTACGGTTCTGAGGCCCTACTTAGATTAAACGAAAACGAAGTTACGTGATAATTTTAGGGATCATCTTATGATGGTGGTATACTGAATTTGTGAATAGTAGAAAACTGAAAACTGAATAGTTCACCAACATAAAGTTGAACTCGAATATTGTCAAGAAACTTTGTTTTCGCTAAAATAAGTAAGGTGTTTGTGCTTATCAAATCCAGTTGAGTCGTTTCAACTGGGGAAAATCACGAAAAACTTAAGAAGGATTACAATGCCGAAAAATGTTTTTAAACAAACAAATTTTAAAAATAAAACAACATACCTAACTCATTTACGCCTTTCACAAAATAAATTCTTTTGACATAAAAATATTTCGTTCGAACCGTCAAATTATAAAATTCCAGAGAGAAAACTAAAAGTTTTATAAAACATATCAAAGTTAATTGAGCATTGCATTGTTTTACGAGTCAGAGCCAAAAATGTTTGCTTAAATTTATCTCTTGACAGATAAATATGAGTATGAATATTGTATGACGTGTCTCTTTACTTTGATGAAGGTATAGTTAGAAATTTTCAACTTGGGAAAACAAATATCTTGAGACATGGGACCTAATTTGGCCACCTAGATAAGTATACTGCATAGACCTATTATATCTAGACTACCAGCTAGTAGTACTTGAAAGGGACAAAAAATACAAGAGTGTAATCTAGAGTTTTATAGGACTAATTAGAAAGATGTTCCAAATAAACGGAAATAAGGGAAGCTACCAAGCAATTGCTTTTTTGCCTTTGTCTGATTCAAACTGCAATTTAAAATATCCAATAGTTTTTTTTTAAACTGCATCCTAGAATGGATGCAGTTTAAAAAAAAACTATTTTCTACTTCGTTTAATATCTATTTTATAGGAAATTTTTATATATTTATTTTTCTACTTAAGTTATAAATGTATTTTTGAGTTTCTGTGCATAAATACTAAAAATATTAAAAAGGTTTTTTGTTGTAAACAAATACTACTACTACTACTACTACTATTAGCCCATCTTGTCCCACTGTTGGGCAAAGGCCTCAACAAAAACAAATACATTTAACAATAATTTTTAAAATGAAATTCCTATACATTTGTCATTAATTGTTCTGACAATACAATGTTTAATGTCCAGAATAATACTAACTCGATAATTATTTTTGTATAACTTATTCATAAAACTTTATCTACCGATCAAAAGTCTTTAGAATCGAGGTACAATTAATTTGTATTCATTATTTTGAAAGTTTAAAAGCTTATGATGGTATTGAAGTCAGTCCCAAGTTTCACTTGATAATGGAACGAATGAATGAACGAGTTTATAATAGCTACTATTCATAAATTTAAATCACCTGGGTTGATTTATTTAAAAATAAAATTTTGTATCAACAAGATGCGTTTTGTTTCGTAAGAACATTTTACAATAATAATTATAATTACATAATGGAAAATTACCAGTCTTGATTTTATTGTTAACAGATTTTATATTTATCGTGGTGATCTGAAATAAATGTCATTCCATTCTATTCTAATTGATAAATCTTTATGAATAAGACCAGTATGTACTACTACAACTTGCCAATACATTTCAAATAATAATTCGTTTTACAATACCTACAGTTCGGGTTTTATACAAATCGAAAAACATTTAAATAGAACTAGGTTATAAAGTTGAAACAATCTAATACTGGAAACATTTACGATGTCACCTAGGTTCGAATTCAAAGAAAGCAATTGGGTCAGGCTGTGTGGAAGCTACACAATATACCATAATAGCAGTACCTACCTAAATTCTATGAACACGAGTTTTAAACGGTAAAGGAAAAACATCGGGAGGAAACCAGCGACTAGTCAAGTCAGCAGCACACGTATTGACCATTGTTTTTCCTGTGCATACGGCCGGCTAGCTGAAAGAGTAAAGGTGCTGGCTGGGTAAGCCTATTCTATCTAAACAATGTCCCAGGTACTGCAGTGTCCCGGTTAGAGTAGGCAAAGATTGCCTCCCATAAGTAGCTTTACAACTTCATTCAAGTGTATAGGTAGCTTAACACGGTAAATAGGCCACAAGGGAAAGACCTAGGTTTCATGTCACCGAACCGTTACATTTGCCAACTATTATGCGTGTCTGTCACGACATTTTAAAAGTTTAGTTTACTTTAATTAGGACGGAATTGATATCAAATGACTGAGGCTATAAATTGTAGCTTTTGTATAGCAATGACAATGGGTGGTTATAGAGTGTTGATCTAATGATATTCTTGACTTTTGAAGGTTGTGAATTTTAATCCCAGACGTGGATTTATTTGTTTTAAATAGTTTAAAGCTCCATTTGAAAGAACTGAGCTGATTATGAGTTATCACTTGTGAGACAACTATTTAATACTACAGATGTTAACTTTATTGCAACTAATAATACTAACAGCCTTAACACTACAATCAAATTGAACAGTAAATTACTAAGGCTAGGATTTAGCGGTTTGGCGGTCTTGACAAAGCTTAACGTATTTGTGTTTGATCTAGCATTTGATTGACGTGGACTTAATGGCGAACAATACATACACCAATCAAGCCAAGTCGACTGGTTATGCAACACAAATCGTAATGTACGCAACGCAACGCCGCTACATGACGCCGCAAAAATCAAACACCAAAAAATAGCCCGAAGAGAAATAGGAGTGAAATCAATGTTTGAGATGAGGCATCTGTACTTATGTAATCTGTGCCCAGATACACAGTACAACCTTATAATAGATCCCTTTTTTTCAGAGGTAAAATCAATAGATGGGAATCTCGCCAAAAAACTTTCTCGTGTGGAAAAAGTCAACAAAATCTGATAGTATAATCAATCAGGCTTATATTCTGACACGTGAAGAGTAACTACTCAATTATACGTGCGAAATAATTTCATAGCTATAAGTATCTACCGTAACATTTTAAGACGAATGTGAGTACCCACACAAACCCTAGTGGTTTAAAGGGTGCAATAAAAAAAAAATGAATAAATAAATATCCTTGGACATTTCACACAGCGTCATCTAGTCCCAAGCTAAGCAACTAAATGCTTGTGTTATGGTAACCAGATGACTGATATAATTATTAGATATTTTTTTTTGTAATTATTAGATACAATACATATAATATTATAGATAGAAAGCACCCAGACACAGTTGCGGGGACTGAACCCGCTACCTCCGCGTCTCAGGCGGGCTTTCACTCACTGCGCTACAGAGGTCGTCCGACGTCCATGTAAATCTACCTTAACTTTGAATACCTTTTAGGTTTCAAATTACCGTACACCCTCTTTACTTAGTTGACGGACCTATCAAGTTGAAAGGTTACATGTGGTTTTTGCTCATTAAGTTTGACATTTTGACAGGCGTGACGACTTCAGAAACTACGAAACTGTAGGTTGTGTGTTGTGTGCTCAATCATGCGCAAATTCTTACCCCATTATGCATATTCGACCAGTAAACCTGTATTAGCTAAAACGCATATTAAATCTGTTGCTATCTCTTTTCGTTGACATATGGGTGACAAGAAAAAAACGTTCTTAAAACCTGTATTAAATTGTCAAGTTTTTATGAATAAGACCCTTAGTTTGTGCTTAAAGTTTGATGCACTTTGTATACTAATATTATAAAGAGGTAATTTTGGGTTGTTTGTTTGTTTGACGGAGGTAATCTCCGAAACTACTGAGCCGATTTTGTCAATACGTATGGGGCTAATAGCCGTGGATTAAAAACTGCTCATTGCTCAACACATAAGTAAAAGCCATAAGTTTTTATGACCAATAGCAGATTAATATAGAAACAGATTTTTTTTAGCAATTAAAAGATGTTACAAAAAATAAGCGTGGTAGAAGTTTGTTACTGACCAACATGTCAAGTTCAAAGTATTTAGCTTGAGCGTCATAACTAATGGTATTTTAAAGGAATTCATTAATTTTCCAGGTCATGGTAATATTGATCGTTAAAATTCGTGATAGTATTTATTACGGCATGTTACGAGTATAACGAAATTATACTTTATCATTATGAAAATCATAAAACTACGTGAAAAATTTGATTTTAATTGGATGTTGATATGATAAAATAGTTTGTTGAGTCATGCAAAACGATGGATACCTAGATAAGTTATTTAGACTGGTTGTTAGTGATAATGTATTTAAATGAATTGACTTTGGCTTTTTAAACCTCTGTGGCGTAGTGGCTTAGTACTCGTTTGAGACGCGAAGGTTCCGGGTGGGATCACCGCCATGTGACAAAATGCTTACACTCTGCAGATTTCTAATTATTTTAAGAGTTAAGTTAAGAGTATCTACATTAAAACAAAAATTACTATGCTCCTAATAGTTACATCTTTCTTGACTGTTGCAAAAAATATTTTTTCGGTCATTTGGACCGTGGTCTCTTAAACAATTAAGTCATTAAATATTGCTTTAATTTGCAATATTTATGAATCTTCGCATCGTGTAAATGAGTCATAAATTAAATGTGAATTCAAAGCAAATATTATATTCGATTCGCTAAAACTATTTTGGATAAATTTCTCGTAAAAGTTATACACCGAATTTAAATAACAAAATCCAATATCAAAATTAAATTACGGAACGTTCAATTAAATAGTTTATTTGGTTCGTTAGCCATTTATACGGATTCTTTTAATATTTTTAAACTAGTATAAGTCTGCGGTTCACTCGCGTCGTACTTACCTTAAAAAGTTATTTTGTGTTATTTCAGATAATTTTTAAATTCAATTCAACTTGCAAAAAAATCCGTTCAGTGTTACTCGTATATTTCCGTGAGAAAAAGAATTAATAAAAATAACAAAATAATTATCTTTTGACATTCCACCATACCATCATCGAGTCCCAAGTTATTAATTTAATGTTTGTGTTATGATAACCATCTAAAATGAAGATAAAATGTGTTGAATTTATTTTATTTGTAAATGCAAAGAAAACACCCAAACTCAAAACAAATATTTGAAGATCGTGCAAACATTGGATCAACCTCTGTCTCAGGTCTTACTCATACATCCACTACGTCACAGCGGTCGTCGATCTATATTTTTTTTACGAAATTGATGCAAGGTTTATTTTGCAGGTCATTTTATTTTGTAGGTAAGTAAACATGATACCATAGGTATGTGCTGTTATATGTATGTACACCTACAAAAATCCGACCCATTTTTGGTTCGTGAATGTCGGAAAACTCAGATATAAAATATGAAAGGCTAAATAGAATTGACATCAATATGTTGGATAGAGGCGCTCCTAAAATATTTTGTTGGCAATATCTACTATCGTTTAGTCTGTGACTTACTGTGAAAACTGTTTAATAGTTATACTACTTTCTTATGTAATACAATAAGTAGGTAATAATGCTTGTAAATGGGAGTCTCTTCTTAAACACTGCACTAGAATTTTGCATGAAAATTGCCAGATTAATGTGACGAGTAAGTAACAGATAGAAAATGTCTACTGCATTATGCTCGTCAATTGTACATTTATTTTTGTAGTTTTTGTGAAATAAAGAATTTATAAAAAGGTAAATCATATATACATAACAAGGGAAAATCAGTGGTCTATCTATCCCTGCAGTAAATTCGCGTCTTATGTATTTCTTGACTTAGAAGCTTTCATTATGAATAAATTTAATTTATTTTGTTCGAGTTTATTGAGTCTTTTAGTTTTACTTCATAAGATTTACTAGAACGCTAGATCCTAATCCTAGATTGGCAACATTGCTCAAACGCTGGGCACAATCTTGTTTCATTACATGTAGAACACAGGCATAAACCAAGCTTCCTCAAATTGCTTAGATTTATTCGAGTCCGTTCGTTGTGTAACAGAAATACTAAGATGCGGCCATATTGGTACGAACATGATTGTGTACCTATAAAGCTTAAACGTGATTTTGTTATAATTTTTTTTAAGAAAAATTTACTCTATGTGTCACTCCAAGTGGTTATTCTATGTAGTTTCAAAGCAAACTATCTTCTTCTCTTCATCTATCCTAACAAACCTTCTGCATTCATAATATTTGTAAGATTTCAGAGTAGAAGGGTAGTATCTGTTTTTGCGTAGTATAGCAATCTATCCTCGCTCAGGCAAGTATTATTAAATACTAGTAGCACGTCCCGGCTTTGCACAGGTGTACTAATGAAGCTACCGGGATAAAATATAGCCTATAACCACCCGGACAGTCCATTTTACACACACCCGTGAAAGAATTTTTGAAATCGGTCTAGTTGTTTCGGAGATTACCTCCGTCAAACAAACAAACAAACAAACAAATTTTACCTCTTTATAATATTATTATAGTATAGTATAGAAGTATAGATATAGGTAGATAGATAAGGAACTTTTAGTTGCACATTACCGGGGGCGGCGCTGCACTGGATTCTCATACATTTGTAATACTTGACTCGGTATCGAGGATAGTATTCAATGCTACGGAAAACCGGTGACAGGATCTCAGGTATGTACTTAGCTTTACAAAAAAATAAGGAAGACCGGAATGCCGATAAGAAAAAAATGCGACAAGGGACGGGATTACGCTACACCTACGTATTTGTCTGTGTAACCGTCTGTGGTGACCATAGTTTTGATGAAACTGAAGACATTTAATACTAGATTTTTTCTGTTGGCCCTAACATGTGTAACGCTTCAGTACGACAAAAGAGTCAAACTGCTCAAACGTACTATAAGAGAATGTTTTGTCGACGATTATAATTTCTCGTGTTGTCCGTTAAGCCCGCTTATGTTTGTTATGTAATTTTCATGACAGAGTTTTTAGACGTCCTTAAGGCCTGCGCTCTTTCTTAAAAGGCATATTAAGCATTTAATTTATCTAATACTGTATCAAGTGATTGTGTAGGCTCTTCGGGTACGGTCCTTCCACTCCTACGTACTCACTTGATACATTATTAGATACAAAACATGCTACACGGCTAGATGAGTTTGCGACTTTCTTCCCTGCTTTACATTGCGACTTTCTTCTTACTATTTTTTCTGTTCTCATTCACAGTTCTTTTCGCGAATTTTAATTATTATTTGAATGAAAAATGAAAGCAAAATTCCGAAGCCAGTAACACAATTTTTTTTAGTAACTCTACAAAACATGGTCACACCAACGTCTGCGTAACCTTTTTGTTGTTCACAACACGTTTCTAAGGCAAAGAGTTTCGGTACATTATTATAATATCTACTTATAATTGGATATTTTCATAGGAGTCTATCGTTATATTTGGAATTGAAGAAAATTGTCGCCTAACTTTAGATCCGAATTTAAAGTACCTACCTAGGTAGTCATAAATAGCAGTTTTCAAAACCGTAATATGGTAGGCACGGCAACCGTTAGCAAATATCTATAGAATATACAAACATAATGTCCCGCGCCGGGATCGAGCCTGCACCAAACAAAACTGATATGAATTCTTTGCCCATAACCTATCATAACATAAAAACATAAATTCGCATCGTGAAACAAAATTAGGTGAGAATAAATAGAACGTTTAAAATAAACATCATCAAACGTGTCTAAATGAAAGAAAAAAAAACTATAAGTACAGAATTGGAATTCCCTTCGAATCGAAATCCACAATAACAAGATTATACTCTTCCCCGGGCTGGAACACTGCGGTTTTGCATACGAAAGCCAATCATAGAAGTGGTTGAAATTCAGTCCTAAATTGCTTGATGTAAATTTTACAATTTCGGTCTATGGAAATGGAGGTAATTTTTGTAATTGCATGTCTATTTTCAACTGGTTTTGTATCATTTGATGAGTACCGCGCTAATACTCGTAGCAATGATTTAGAATGGAAGTAGTTTTTGATTTTGGAATAATTACAGAATGCAAAAAATTTCAAATTTATACAGAATTTTGAGTTCTTAAAATTTATTGTCGCTAGCGGATTTTCCTATGATAACTCTGATATGATTTTTTTTAAATGTTATTCAAAAATACATAGGTATTTTGACTATTTTACATGCAATTTAACCCCTTTGCAATAAAACTAATACATTTTATGTAACCGGGCGTCGGGAAGGCCGTGAGATCAAAGTCGTGCATCAATGTAATCTAAAAAAAGATAATAAAGATAGCCAGACTCATAGAATTAATCGAAATAAAATACGATCACGACTGTCTGTAACTGTCTGTGGTCTACATTTGGTTTAACGTGATAAGTTGCAAGCCCATCGACGCTATTAGAAATCAGAAATAACCGGTTTAAAATAAAAAAAGACAATTATTCTACAGTAAAATTACAATAAACAGTTATTTCTGTTACAATAAACATGCAAAAAACCTGAAAAATTGTTGCCCAACTAACTGATCCAAAATATTTTATGTCCTTAAAATATAATATTTCATTCTGTATCCGAAGCGGTACGAACGAGCGACATTTGCACGCTTCGTTGGCTTCAGAGTAACAATAACATAACTATTGATTGTTTGTATGAACCAACAGTAAATTATTTAAAACAAGCAGCACTTCCGGCTTTGCAACAGTCGTACTTACTAATGAAACTACTGGGTCAAAATATAGCCTATCCCTACCGGTCCATTCTACACATACATCGGTGAAATAATTTTTGAAATCAGCTGAGTAGTTTCGAAGATTACCTTCGTCAAACAAACAAACCAGCATTATCTCTTAGATATAGATTAAAAAGACAATAACAATTTTCAATTGATAAGAAAAGGCTTGCGATCGTATTTAGAGTATGACTTGAGGCTCAAGAAATAGCCTACAACTTTTCATTTAAGTAATACGATACTGACACTTTGCTTAGAGAAGAGCCTTTACCCAGCAGTGGATATTACCGACTGAGTAGATAGATAGATAGATAACTGCTAGTAAGACAGGCCAGCAGTACCTCTCATTACTCCACGCGCTTACTTTTTTTCAATCTATCCATGCCCATCCAATTTTACTTTTGTTCGAAATTTTTCCCATTGTTATCTAAATACGTTTGCGTTCGGGCTTTTATAGTAATTTGGAAGTTTCATCAATTTGGAGCTAGCCTTCGTTATGTGTGTTTCCAGTTTAACCCCATCAGGTATTTGGATTGGCATTCATCCAATCCAAGTTGATTTAACTTTGAGTTTTACTTTTTATTCTCGACTCGATTGTAATCGTAACTTCAGTTACTGGTTTGTATTAGACGTAATGCTTGTATTCAGATAGATAGATAGATAGATAAATAGATAAATAATGCCTTATTGTGAAACAAAATTAGCAGAAACACAAATACCTATGTTTTTATTTTAAGTACGCGCTGTTTTCGCTCAAGTTTCGATGTGACAGTTTTATATTAAAACCGAGTGATAAATCATTGCCAAAAACGTTTGACGCTTGCTTGAGTATGGACTCTGAATACGAACCGTTAAGATTTGGATTGGTACTCAGTGGCGATACTGTGCTTTAGACGAGATGTTAAATTATCAAAATAATTGTTGTTAATTTTTAATAGCGCAGAAGTAAAATCCAGGCATTCACCCGAGCTTATAACCATTCTAACAGTTAATGCTACACATCGGTAAAACAATTATTGAAATCGGTTGAATAGTTTCAGAGATTACTACGTCAAACAAACAAACCAACTTTTTATTAGTATACACTGCAGGACAGCGCAAGATAAAAATTATGAATGAGGGTTACAACTTACAATATTACTCGTGTACCTATTGATTTGGTGACGGATCAGATTTAACACACATCCAACTTGTTGGCTCATTAATAGTAGTAATTGTAATACCCGGTTTCATGTCGAATTCATTTAATATTAAAACGGTCATTTCAAAACCTTGAAGGGTTTGGTTATTGTCGAGTTTGCTTCCGAGAAACATATTACTAATTGCCTCACCCACATGATAAATAGTTCAAATGCAAGGACTCTCACATTTTAAACTATTTATCGAGTAAAGGCTTACGTAAATCATCACCACTACAAAGTATAAAACAAAGTCGCTTTCTCTGTCCTTATATCCCTATGCCCCTATGTATGCTTAAATCTCTAAAACTACGCAACGACGCAACGACTAAATGACGCTGTGTTGAATGTCCAAGAATAATTATTTTATTTTTTATTTTAGTTTAAGAAATAGCGCAACGAATTAAGGCTGAAATTGTTCATGCTGTTTGATCATTAAATTGTTTAAAAAAACACAAATCTACTTTAAAATCCACAATTTAGCACATGCTCACAATAAATGCAGAAGCTGAAATAAAAATACATCAATTTTATTTTACCCGTAAATTGCTATACTTTTGCAGTAAAATGGGCGCTCCAATTTTAGGCAAAACTATATTTCAGGTAAAGTTATTACTTTCCAGGCAGATAAGGCTGGCGTGAGAATTACCGACTATTAATAACTTAAGGGTTATAATCGCAATAGACTAGTGTTTGATTAACACGTTTGAGGCTACCTATCTTGTAGCTAAAATGCAAATAAAATATCAAATTAAATTATGATTACTATTGTCTCATTGAAAGGTGGTAATTTTTTTAAGATCTTATTCTTTTTTTTTTTCAATCTAAGCACTATATATAAGATACTTTGAAGATGTGTAAGGGAGGAAGAGATATGTCCAAAATTCAATTAAACACACAACATAGCTTTCCATAGAGAAATAAATTAGTATAGACGGATTTAAGTCCCTATAAAGCCCCTATTTTACCAAAAACGTGCCCTGTTAAGCAAGACGGAAATACGTAGGAGAACGTCAATAGCATGCCCCCAGGGCATTGGCCGTCTACCAGTCACTTCGGTTTATTGAACGTGAACTGACACTAACTTTGTTCTATTATGGTCACTAATACTATCTCTTAAGATCTATTAAGTAAGAGCTTTTTTCTTACTTATTCTAATTACTTAAGGATTCTATTGTTTATATTGTACCACTGGTACCTGATCTCGAACATTGAAATCACTCCTATTTTTCTTCGGGCTATATTATTTTTGATTGCAGGCAAGACCTAAACGCCGCCGCAAAAATCAAACACCAAAAAATAGCCCGAAGAAAAGGAGTGATTTCAATGTTCGAGATGAGGTATCTGTATCTACTTTATATAATCTGTGATTGTATTGAACATTGTGCCATTTCCTGTGGACAAGGCCGGCTAAGCTGAGAAAATGGTTTAGATGCTGGGCAAGTCTATTCCATCTCATGCATAACCTCTGTGGCGCAGTGGGCGAAGGTTTCGCGCGTCAAAATTAGAAACTCAATTTAATAACCTGTTATTTAATTACATTGACACATTACCCGCCTAATTAATACCTACTTGAAGGAAACTAATTAAAAGTGACCAAATATTTAATATTATGTTACGGATACTGCTACAAGTCACGCGAAAAATATCTTTACACTTTCATTAACTCTCAAACATTTATGATTTAATGATATTACTGTAATATTAGGTTTTTATTCTGAAAACTGCCGAAAATAACAATTTTATGAGCTGGTATTACTACAATTAATTTTAGAGAAACATTTTGTTAAAAGTATGTTTTTAGATTTAATAGGTCTTTCAGTAATAATAGCGTGGGTTTTAAGGGATTTAATAAGTATTTTTGCCAAAATGGCCGTGTCTATTTTGAAATAACAAACTGTTACTTATAAGATGTAAGTATTTACTTCTCAGAAAGTCACTTTGAACAGGCATTTAAGTTTGTTTAATTAGAAAAACAAACATTAATAACATTAATCTGAAAATAACTATCTACATGACTATTAGAATAAGGTATTAAAAAACCCTTTAGAATTAATTTTTTAAGCGTTTTCTATAAAGTAAATACAGCTAAATCCTTTTTAATAGACACTATACTTGTTAATATTTAATTTAGGATAATTAAAATTTAAGTGGATACTTTTAACCTCCTCAAATGAAAGGCAAAACGTTTAGGAGACTGAGCTTTTAATTTTAATTTCAGTTATAATTTTTTGAATATTTCACCCACATTATTTAAATAATCTTTAAAGGATAAAGGGCGTAAGAAGATAGTTTCTAATAACTTAAATTGATCTTTTAATCCACGCATTTTCGATAATTAGACAGTATTACTAACTAAGCGCATGACATGATAGTCCGGTCAAATTAGTATAAAAAATAGGGGTAAGGTTACATTAATTCGCACCTGGCTGAAATTTGGCATGAATGTTGGGAACCCTATTACACATAATTTGTCAATTATCCACATCAATAGCTATATCTCCGAAATGGTGATTCTTAGGAAAAAAAGTGTATGTACAATTTTTATAGATAATTGCATGATAAATAATTTTGTTATACCTAATTTTGTGATAAAACTTACCAATTAGCTGGAAAACTCAAAAAACTGATTTTTGCAACATTTGACCTTGAATAAAAAAAAATCCACACGTTGGATCGATGTGGATAATTGACAAATTGTGTGTAATAGGGTTCCCAACATTCATGCCAAATTTCAGCCAGGTGCGAATTAATGTAACCTGGAATGTTTATTTTGACCGGATTATGAGTATTATAGTGCTAGCACAAGCCACTCTGACTGACTTCACTGACATCTCAGGGTCAATCTCTATCGACATTTTGTGATTTGTCACTCTCGAATTTAACTTTAGCACCGCATTGGCGTTGAATTTCGCGGATACTGGGTGAACTAATTGATTTTGTGTCAATTTTCTATGACAAAACAATCCTGTCAAAACTGATTTCAAGAGTACCGAATTCTAGTACGATCGGGATCGCGTTGACTTTGCATTGCCATTGTCATTGCCGTCAAGAGTTTCGACCATTTCTACAGCACGTTTCAGCAAACGACGCCTATGAAGACCCGCCTGAGACACGGAGGTGGCGAGTACAATTCTCGCCACAGGAAAAAAATTGTGTTTTTGCAGATTATCGATCTGGGTTTAGGTGTTTTTCTATCTATAATATAAATTAATATCCTTAGAATAAAATTGTGTCAGGATCGTGGAGTAAATGGAGATTCGTGGTCTCCCCAAATAAAAGAGGCGTAATCTTGTCTATTGTATGTATCATAGACCAAAAAGATTACAAAGCAAAGAAAAATAATATTTTCCTTTTTTTTCTAGTTATATCTAAACGTGAAATAGAAGTTCAAAGACTTCATAAGCCCACTGACAGAAATGTTTACTTACTTCGTCTGAAATTACAGCGTTGTTTTTCAAAACAAAACCCTTCAGGTAGCCTAAGGGAAATTACAATTTTAGCTATTTTCAATAAAAGTTTTTATTACTTATAATTACATCCCAAAAATTTCCATAATTGATTTCACAGTGATGACACAAATAATATGCGTGGTACGTTTGTTACATAACGTTCAAAGTGTTTCAAAGCTAACTTCATAAGTTCCACTCAATACTTTAATCTCGCTGTCAGCACCGTCCTAGGAGTCTTGAGCTCTGAAGCTTTGATTACTTGCTATGAATTTCATAAGGTCGAAGATACTTTGCACTAGTTGCTAACCCTCAATTCATAAGTAGGAGTGTTTTAACACTTTTTAAACTATCGCGGCTTGAAAACATAATTTAAAAAATAAATGTAAAAAAAAATAAGTCCCGATATTAATTTTAGAGAGCATTGAACATTTTGGCATAGTCTACTCATCCGCCATTTTGAAAAAAACAAGTTTCGGCGGCCAGTGAGAATTAAGAATTAAGTCCCGATAAAAAGGAGTGTTAAGTCGCTATGTGCACCGTAGCTCTTAAACGAGTAGACTGATTGCTTTTTTTAAAGGATTCAAACATTAGTTAAAACATTAACAAAATAATACTTAAACAATTTCAAAATAAAGTTTACAATTTCTTATAATATCTCTCAAAAATACATCTGAAAATGAACATTTATCCCGACATTTCAGTCCAAAGACCCGGAAACACTGCAGCAATATTGAACGGATCGGCAGCAGTTGAAATATTGTTTGAAGGTCTGAATTGAAACCACTCGGAATAGTCGGTATGATGAATATTCTCTGGTACTCTAGCCGTGTTAGTGGATTGGTACTTCGACTTTCGTTTGAAGGTTGTGGGATTGAATCCGGCCGTGCATCAATGAATCCATCTACTAATTATACTAAGTCAAAAGTTTGTGTAAATGTTTGTTACTCTTTCACGCCCAAACGGCTGGACTGATTTTAATGAAATTTGGTACCAGAATAGGTTATATTCTATATTAGCACATAGGCTACTTTTGATTTCGGTATTCCCACGGGAACGGGAACTATTCACTGCAGGTAGCACCGCGGGGCGCAGCTAGTATATATTTTGTTTTCTGTTTTTGTATCAATACAGGATGATGTAACTTTTTACTTCACTTAAGCTCGAATACTCAAACGATAGTTTAATATTTTAGGCTGTATTAACCGTTAAGGAAGTTGTTTTTTAATAGATTGTATGTACAAAATGTCAAATTATAGAAGAGATAAACACCACTTACTTTAATTTAGCGTTTAGTATTCGGGCGCTTGTTTACCTTTTAGAAAAAGAAATTAGACCTATTTGTAATAATTTCACTTGACGTAAACGAACGAGCTTACTTCAAGTAAACTGTGGTTGATAATTACGAAAATTAATACAAAGTCTGATTATACCTTGAAACTTTAAACTAATTAAGCTCTATTTTTATAGCAACTTAATTTCTTCACCTCAAATTTTACAGTATACTTGAATTCAACACAAACTTACAACATACACCCGTGACTTCTCTTACGTGATAATGTTTGATTCAAAAGTATCATAACTATGTTGTTCCAGTTTCATAAAAAATTGTTTAAGTATTTCAAGTTTCAGCCAAATTCATTCAGTAGTTTTTGCTTAAAAGAGCTTAAAAAATTATTAAAACTTTCACGTTTATACATAAAAGTATGATTTTATATAGTTTAGTGCAATTTTTCATAGTATACTCAAACCACTTATCCGATTTCAATGAAATTGATTACAAATATAGCTAATATACTGACTTAGCACATAGGCTACATTTGATCTCGATAATTCTGAGGAACTATTCACCGCGGTGGTTATGAGAGGGTGGTTTAGGTACTGGGCAAGCCTATTCCCTCTCAAAAATGTCCCAGGCACTAAACAGTGCCCCGTTAAGTGTTGGCAAAGATTTTCTCCTGATGCTATTAGGTATAGGTAAATCATCTAGTCAAGATGTAAAGGCCTAAGTCATTGACTGCGGGTAACACCGCGGGCCACAGTTAGTGACTTATAAATACTTATCAAAACACAAATCTCATTTCTCTTAAATCTCTTAAATGTCTTTGACGAAAATCGAAGTGGCTTGAAGCGCGGATTCAATTTTGGGATAAACGTTTGTATCATCATCATTATCGTGAGTCGTTTTTGTTATTTATTTCCTAAAATCGAAGCTTTGGAAATGAGGCGGGATTTATTTTAAGGTGAATTCGCTTGAGATTGGATTTTGTACTTTTATAAATAGTATTTTTCGGAGATTACTTACGCTTTTTCGTGACTTTTGCTTTGAAAAGAATACTAGTATTATTAAGTACACAAAAGTACTTACCAGTTACATACTTTCGCGAAACATACAATTAAACATAGCACCTAATCCTTTTACTGAAGTTGGTATAATAATCTATGCATATATGAAGCGCTCGTGCCGGAGCTTGCTAAGACGTTCTTGGTAGATCGTCGAAGTTAAGCAACTTTCTGAGCGGTCACAACTTGGATAGGTGACCGCAAGTGGCATTATGATCTAAACGCTTCCGTGCTGGAAGTCACGTAAAATTGTCAGTCCCGGCTTTTATAGTCGTTAAGCCATGACGGAGACCTTATAAGGCAGCCTAAAAACTCCATCATCAGAGTTGACCACTTACACCACGAACGAACGAGTATGATACATCACTCTATATTATATTTCACTATTCATGAAATTTCCCAGAAATCAATAGAAAAGAATAACACACACGGGAATTTCAAAAGATATCATTTCTTTTCATAAGAACACAAATTGAAAACAGAATTCCTTAAATTTTCCTTAAGAAAATTGTTGATTACAATATTTGTCTCTCCCTTTCATTTATTTTATTTTATTTTTAGAATTTTAGGAAAACTTACAGCTAGATTAAACTCATAGAAAAAAAATATTAGAAACATGTGTAGGATACATGTTTGCCGATGGCCAATTACAAGTTTCCACAGATAGTGAGTTCATTTACTTTTAAAGCTAAAATTTATCATATTATTCTGTATAGGAGAACAAAGTTGACTAAACCCAAAACTGTTCATGTGATGTAATATTAGCTAACAGTAAGATGTCTCAACGGTTCCAATTGATTTCCATAAATAAATAAGTTTTAGTTAATTTCTATAAATGATTTCAAGAACACAAAACTTAAAAAAATACGAAAGAATTATACGATTCTTACAGGAACCCACTACTTTTGACCAGAATATTTCATCTCATGTTGTCACCTAGGGCAGAAAGACACACCTTTATCCCCATAATGGCGTGGAAAAACGGAATGTTAACATTATTTCCCATAAGACTATGAAACGTTGAATAAATACGAGAGAAAAAGAAAATACACACCTTCGAAATTTTCCTTTGAAAAATATTTTTATTTTGGAAAGCAGAAATAATGTTATTCTATTCTTTTATTTTATCTGAGTTTTTGTTTGTTTTTATTAAAACTTTATATAAATAACTCATTATTTCTTTTTAGTAGGTATGTATTTTGTTTAATTCAAAATTCGTAAGTAAGTAAATATTTTTTCTGAGCAGAGTTTTATTTATTATTAACAATAAAATCTACCAATTAATATAAATACAAATAATATGTTTTTAATGCAAGGCACATGCATATTATTATATTTCCGTTTAAGTAAATAAATATCGAACAGAAAAAAACTGTTATGACGACAGTCAGAATATTTTATAATTAATTAGAAATTCTCCAATTATTTTCAAATTAAACCTTAAAGTGATAGAAGATGTTACGTTTATAATTTCATCCGCAGTCATTATATTACCTAACTATGATATACCTATTAATTTTTTTTTAATTTTATATTAGGTATGTACTTATTATATTTATTACCAAACATTAAAAAAATACCTTTACAACCCGAATAAGAACAATCTATTGCCCAACTATGACGTATCACGATTCTTTTAATTTCATATTATTATATTAATTACCTAACATAAATAAAATTAACATACCTTTTACATCCAGAATAACAACACCAAAACAAATCACAATCACATACAAATTCCAAATCTACGAAATACTAAGTTTCGAATCCCATCACTGTCACATCACTAAAACATGTCACAGAAATTAAAAGAGCACATTGCATACGAAATTATACGTAAACTCGCAACGTTCCGTCATACGTCCGTCTCACAAGAGCGGCGAATACGTACTGGACTGCGTACTATGGTGCGAGGGAGACAACAAACCAGGGGTGAAATGAAATCTATAAGCTCATGTCAGGATCCCTGCAAGACTTGCAGGCATCAATAGCCAAAAAAATTGAGTTCCTAAAATTTATTTAAGTTGAAAATTCAGGAACAGTAATAGGTAAAGCAGGGTAGCTAGCCGCGTAGCATGTAATGAATATGTGGACTGTCTAACTTGTATAAAAAATTGTTGCGAATTAAAAATAACAGTTATCACAGATCACAGAAACTTATAGATCTACGAATCATGGTAAATATCCCGGTGTAGATAAGTGTTTATAAAATAAATATTTTCTGCAACGAGTGATAAAATCTTCAAGAATAATTTCACTGAGTAAATTAGAACACTTTCTTCAAAATATTTTTTGTTCTCGACAATAATATTTCCTCAATATCTGGAAACTTTGAGTTTCAACCTTCAGTAAATTATTATTTCTTCCTTTTCCTTCAAAAAGTTGGGAACTTTTTGCACAAAGGGAAGGGTGGTCTAGAGAGCCATCTAATAAAAAAAATGATTATTGGGTATTTTAGGGTATTTGGGAGAACTGGAATTTTGGGTATTTTTAACCCCGACGAAAACGAGACTAAAAACTTTAACTATTTAGAAAAGACGGTAGTATTTATATTATTTAGTATTTGTGTATAGTTTATATATCTGTGTGTCTGTCTGAGGCTCGTATTCAAAAACCAAACTCAAGCGCAAATCATGTCTAAAACGGTGATTGATCACTCAGCTTTAGAACTGTCAAAGAAACTATAGAATGAGGACTCAAGTCTGAGTGCAGACGCTGAATACAAGCCAGAGTGAACGTAGCTTTTGCACGGACAGTTTTATTTAAAGCTTTGATTACCAAGATTACCATGTTTCAGAAACATTGTTTGCAGTCTATTGAATTATCCGTAAGGACTGCCTCCACGGGCGAATATATCGCGACGATTCCGTAGTCCTTTTATCGGGTAATTTAAGTGGTGAGGCGATTGTCATAAGAACTTGTCACCGTCACTCGTAATATCGCCGTGTGAAGACGGCTCCATAGAGAGTGTTCAGAAAAACGTGGCACGACGATAACATCGCCGCGATTCTCTGCTCGTGAAAACAGCCCCTTACAAGCCTACATTCAAAGTACTTACAAGGAGGTTTAAGGGACATTGAACTCTATATCCTGGAGGATTACCATTCAGAAACATTGCTTCCAGTCATACAAACTATCCTTTCCCAAAACCCCAAAACTTTATCAAGGTTAATGTCAACATTAATAAACTCTGTTTTCTAGTTTTCCTCAAAGGGTCGTGACAAATCGTTGGAAATCTCGATAATTCGTTTACCTGCAAGTTTTGAAACTACGGAACCCGATTCGGTTGATGGTTTTCCTTTTTTACCCGACCTTTTTTTTGGGGTTGGAAAATCTGCTACCAGACTATCCAACTACGCTGAGGGAGCGTAGCTGGGGAGTTTACCCGACCTATTCCATCTCAACAGTCGCAAAAGATTGCCTCCTGACACTGTATAAATCATCTAGTTTAGATGTAAATAGGCAAGTGATGATGGTAGTGACGTTTGATTTCAAACTTCTTTCTCTTGGACAAAACCTTTCTTAGCCAACACCATTCCGTCTGTATTCTGTGCCAACACGTAAAAGCTAGACGAAAACATCTATTCTATTCTAAAACCGGTAAGTACGAACTACGAACTTCAAAACTGCCTTAAAAGCTCACAAAGGACTCACTAAAGTGTAATGGAGACGCAAATTGCCAACTTTTCTTGATAAACGAGCTACTTCCTGAATTACAAGCATTTGTATGAAGACATGTGTCTCGTGAGTCAAGTTTGCAGACGGTAAGTGGTAAACAAATTCGTTGTCTGTACTAATATATAGAAAGAGGTAATGTTGGTTTGTATTTTTTGACGGAAGCAATCTCCGAATCTAACCTTTGAAAATATAGTAGTCCCATCCCATAAAACTGACCGATCACTTTTTGAATTTTAATATATATCGGGTTTTTACTTTATTTATGCACTAGCAGCACGTCCTAGCTTTGCTCGGGGGTACTCACAAAACTACCGGGATAAAAATAATATAGCCTAACCCATCCCGATAGTTTATTCTACACATCGGTGAGATAATTTTTGAAATCGGCTCAGTAGTTTTGGAGAATTACCTTCGTCAAACTAAACAAACAAACCATTATTTACTCTTTTTAATATTTGCATAGATATAGATTTCGAAACGATCCTTGAGGTTCTACCGAAATAAATGTTTTTTTTTTCTTTCTTTCAAACAGTAAGTACATGCTAAAAGTTTAACTGGTTTTAATTTAACTTCTATCCTAAACTTTACTGATCTCTTCGGTTTTTCAACGTATAAAAAAGCAATGCTTATCACTACACTAAAATTGTCAAGCAATTTGTGTTTTATCATCCGAGAAATAAGGTCCAAATTCACGTTTAATGTCCCGGATAATCCTTGTATCTGTTACTGTTATTGCAGTGTGTCCGTTTCTTCTAAAGCTTTATTTGTGTGAAGATTTAGAGTTATTTATGCGTTACGGCCGTGAATGTTTTGGGAATACTGGGACGAAAAGGTAAACGCAGACGTGGAAGCATATCTTTACTTGAAGTTAGAACAGCCTCAGTTAAAACCGATAATTGATCTTAATGATAGTTTCGAGGATAGTTCCTGGCAATTAGGGCTTCATAATAATACATATAAAGAGGTAAAGTTTTTTTTAATTTGTTTCACAGAAATAATCTCCGAAAATGCTCAGCCGATTTCAAAAAGTCTTTAACCGAAGTGTAGAATGAACTGTCGGGATGGTATTATAGGATATAACTTTATCCCGGTAGTTTCATAAGTACACCCGTGCCGTGCAAAGAAGGGACGTGCTGCTAGTTATCAATTTTTTTTATTTAATATTAAATTTAATTAGCGTTTAAACATTTAGGCATACGTCAGATATATAACAATTACGTCAACGAATAGTGTTGATGTAATTGCTTTCATAACTTGCGTGCAATAGATAGCTCATCATTATTAACCGTTAAAAAGCGCCATCTTTCTTTTGCACGCAACAGATATGTTAATTCGTTATAGGGGTGTTCTATCTTGATCTTAATCTTCGCGACACCGTCTATTTCGGTACAATCAACATGAAAAGACTTAAGTGTTTCTATTTATGGCCAGTCTGTTTAAATACGAAGAGTTACTGATTGTAATATTTCAAACAAAAATAAAAGTCTTAGGATCAAAATCCTTATAATTAGTAATGAATACTAAATTGTTTAATAATCTAAAATAATGCATAAGTGAAGATACAGTCGTGTTCTAATTTCATTTTCAGATATTTTCTAAACAATATTAATTATTATTATCAGCCGTGATTGTGGCTCTTAAAAATAAATATTTCGAAAAAATATCAAGTGTAAAGGAAAACATTAAAATCCAGATGTCAACTACACAGGTTTTTAGACAATCATTTTAGACTTCAAATGCACTTATGAGCGCGAATGTCCGACCACTACGGAGAAGCACTGAAATCTTTTAACGACACTGTAAAATGTTATTTAGCCATGTGTTTCATACTTAAATACCCAAAAAGCTTAGGAATGTTTTAGTTTATCGATTGGTTTAAGAGGTAATAAAGAGAATATAAGAATTTATGGGTCTGTTAAATAAACATAGAATTTGCTATTTTAGAATTCTTCCGCGACACGTTTTCGTTTAAGTTTAAAAGTGTTTGGTTTTGGATAAAAATTAAATAGTTTTTTAAAGTAACAGTTACAAATAAATTAAGTAATAAATATACAATATCATAGCTAGTTAAGTTATGTTAAATAATTAAAATAATAATAATGGGACGTAACCCATAAATATTAACCTATCATTTTAATTACTATTATTTTTAACATTAACTTGCAAAAAACCAAACTGTTTTAGGAATTTTATTCTCATTTTCAATTAAAACAAACACTATTGTTACAATATTGTCACTGATATTTTCTTTTCAAAAGCAATGTCTATTTGAAGACGCAAAAACGTGGCCAAATGTAAGTCCCAAATAACTCTTAATTTTACTCGAAAAATATATAACCCGTAACAACCATGAAAAACAGTAATATCCTGTAATAGCAGAAAATGTAAATATCATTTGAGCGAGTACGAATATGAATGCGGAATGAATTTTTGTTCGTACGATGAAATATTTTAACAATATTAAATTAATATTAGTAATATTTTAACCAAATAATAAACAAAATTAGGTGTTGGTACATACAAACCATACTCATTAATATATTAAAAAAACTAGTACAGGTAGTTTGGGCTACGTTCCCATCCCAAGGCATCCCAATGTGCAGTAGACAATTTTTTCTATTATTCTTTAAATACTTATAAATAAAAATACTTATCGAAATCAAACAATTTAGATATTTAATTAGAGAAAAATTATGCAGCCATTACTTTATAATTAAAAGCCAATGGAAACCCTGGTAAAAGCTAATACTAATATAAAAGATGGCTTCCTACCAGTTGACTGAACTAATGCAACAAAACTCATAAAATTATAAAACAAAGTTTCATTACATCCTTCCCAACATTCTAATTGAGAAAATTCAAAATACACAACGAGATTGAACTCTAAACACGTCGCTATAAGTGTCTCTTAAATATGCAGAGAATCTCTTTGACACTAATATTAGCACCAATTTCTAGTTCAAGCGAGCTATGCAAACGAAAGTTCACGGCAAATGAAGCAAAATATACCTTATTATAACAGCTGTTCAGCTGAATTCTGAGTTTTGGTTTAATTCCAAATTCAAAAGGGGTGGAAATGAAATTTCATCATTAAGGCCGTTTTAAACTGACGTCAGAAAGTTGACTCATACTATTTACACGCAGTCAGTATTAACGGGAGCGCACGAGAATATTGAAGTCACTACTGACGCGACAGTATTGTACTGACATGAAATAAATTAAATTTACACGACGGCAGGTGCCCGGTTAGTACTGATTCATCAGTAGACTGTCGTTAGTTACTGACTCGTCAGTGGACTGCCGACAGTCCTACGGCCATCCGTAAGTTGCTTATAGAAACCGTGCGTTTAATTCTAAAAAACTTTCATATAAGTGATGTTTTCCGTCTTGATAGATATTTTATTCCTAACCGAATCTAAATAAAGAATACCAGAATAACTAGAGTTTTACAAAACTGAAAGTCACCAAACCACTCGAGATCGACTAGTTCTGAGCTGAAAACTTATTTTGAGCGGAAAAACTATTTTTGCAGTGAAACTCCGAGTTGTAAAGGATTCCAATAAGTTTGAACCGGAAATTCTCACGTAATTCAATATTTGAAGTAGCTTTGTGTTTCTAACCGACTTCAAAAAGAAGGAATTCTATATTCCACTGAACGTGACGCAAAAAGTGATTCATTCACTATTCCGAAAAAAGAGGACCGATTTTGTTTTGAAATCTAGTAAGTAGTCCTGAACGACCTCCTAACCAACCTTCGGATTTATAAACGGAAATGCAAGAGAATTAAGCAAATTTTCAAATCCTTTTGTCATTGTATAAATAAATTCAAAGCAAATGAACTAATTTAAATCCTGATACTCTAGCAGTTCCATTCCGTTTGTGCAATACAATAAGGTCACGTCTTAGCAATGCACTGTCTCGTATGTGGTTATATCATCCGCCTACCTAAAGCTTGGTGCCGATAGGTAAAACTATACCTACTATGCCTTTGCATCTTTAATAGCGTCAGGAGGCAATCTTTGCCTACACTTAACTAGACACAGTGTGGGGCTGAACAGCCGCGGGTTTCCTCTCGATGTTTTCCTTCACCGTCTATAGCTCGTACGACAGAAAAAAAGGTAGCATTACTAGTTAATAGTACGTCAGTACTTGTAGTAACAACTGATACCAATCGACCTCAACCTGCTACAAAGATTTTCAATGCACCCCAACTTCTATATAAACTACTCCATACTCCAGGTCATCTAAGCCCATTGACGTCTTACCCAGTAGACACCTAATAAAGGGCGAACGCTTTTAGTTCACACATGAGTGTTTGAGCGCTTATAACAATCCACGCCCCCTTACGTTCGACAAATAAAAACCAGATTAGTGACCCGTGAACATTTTTAATTTGTCATGATTTGTCCGTGACCTTTAACTGACCAATAAGCGCTCACTGTCCCGTTCCCGCAAACATCTCTAGGTTGACAGAAAAGTTTGTATGGCGAAGTAGTACTATTAAGTGTCTACTGGGTAAGACGTCAAAGTCTAAGCCCCACACAGAGTATTAGTATTCTTTGCACGTCTCCAAAGGAAATGATGCTATTCAAAATGCTACTCACACTAAAATTCGAGATTCGCACTTACAGCCTGTGTCATAATGACAACGTTTGTGCGTTATAGATTATTTTCGGGGATATAGATAAGGAAAATTGTTAGATAGGAGATGGGTAATATCCGACACACTAGGTTGTTGACCTAGTTGCAATACATGTATCTTAATTAAAATTATCATCATCATTATCATCGTATTCTACTAAATGAGGTCACAACAGTAACGTTTCTTCTATCACACTACATCAGGATCAAAAGAAACACGCATAGGCGTAGAATAAAGATGGAAAGATGGAATAGGTACTTACAAGACATAATATTTTAGCCTCCGTAACCTCGTATAAAATAGCGGGACTAAACATTCAAAACGTAATGGTTTAGATCTTAAAATTTTAAAATAGAGCCGCCGTAGCAGAAAAGTAAGTAATGATATCATTTTAATCATTGATCAATCGGTTGCCGTGTTCAAAACTATCTAGTGTGGGACAAAAATACAATGTTGACTTCCCCCGGTTTGCATTACATATCAATCTTAAAGGCACACACAAAAATAGACTGTTTTTTTGCCTTTTCCCACAAATTGAAGGTAATAACACGAACTTTATCATAAGGTTTTGTTTTCAAAATAGCGTTAAAGATATACCAAACTACCTTTTTCATAAAAGAAACAGTTGAAAAAAGAATAAGTATAAGTTTATTCAAATAAGTAAAATGAAAAAAAAAAAATTAGTAAGTAATCAGTTTACAAAATAACATGAACTTACATTAAATAATCACTGTAAATATTGTAAAGAGAGGTCTAGTTATTGTGCACAATAATGAAAAACAAAATTATTACATCGGTCTCCAGATAGGTAATTTTTTCATTTATTTCTAAATTTGAATTACTTGTAAAATCTCAATTTCTAAGTCTAAATAATGCTATGGGGTTTCACTAGCCTTTGGCTGACGACGTGGTCTAAACGTAACACTAACGCCGAGGTTACGACTTACAGACGTCAAAAAATAAAACAATTATAAAACATGTAAAAAGCATGCCAGCATGTTTCATAGCTATTACTATTGATAGATATATGTCTTAGGTGTTTAAATTAAAAATTAAAAATTAAATAACACTTCAATTTTAAGAATAATCAACTTTTATTCATAGTATCACAATAATTGCTTAGTTAATTTTATGAACTTACTTCTGACTCATTTTTTTTCTAAATAACATAAAAATCAACAAATAAACTTAAAAAATATTTTCTTAGTAAAATGACTATCAAAATAAAACAAAACTTAGAACTCTTACTCCAAAATAAAAAAAACTGACATCACATATAAATTGCACATTTACGGGCGTATTTTGATGAGGATTTCTCGTATATCTTGATTTTTCAAACATCTTAGAGGTCTCTTTGGCAGTATGGAAACCGAACTTTCACTAACAGGGGGTGTTTCCCGCTTTTTAGACGTCAATTTCTTCTGCCTAGGCATTCTGTAAAATTTAATAAAACCATTAAACCGATGTCACGTCAATGAGACAGTATAAGCTGACCTACGCAAACACTGAGGTGACGAACAAGAGACGTACAAGTTTTAGTACATAAACACCGTACTTACGTCTGTGGGACGGCGATACCTCCGGTACGGACACGTGTGCACTCGCCGCGCTCGCGGTGTCGACTAGCGGCAAGACGATGGCGGGAGGGGAAGGTAGCGGGAGATGTGACTTCGTGCGACGCGTATTTTAGAAAATATAATAATAGTAAAAATTTTGACGTCTGTGAGACGTATAGGTCGTCAGTTAAAGGCTAGGTACGGGGTCCATTCAAAATTACCCATTGTACTTTACATAAAGTAACTTGGTTTTTGAATAGTAAAACTTAACATTTAAAATGAAATGAAATTCTTCCATTAGTCCAACTGAGAGGGTCGTAAAAATTTCAAAGAGGGGTCACTGGGTCAAGTATGGTATCTCGGTAATTTGCACGACAAATCTGATTGCCTAGAGACTTAGTCAGTGTTAGACCACTAGTCCGATTCATGTTATGAGTAAAAACATTCATACTCTTATTAGAGGTAAGAACATTTTCTAATTGTGGCAAAATTATTGGTTGAGACTTCAATTTTGTAGTACTTACTTATTAAAAAATTTCGGCAAATCTCAAGATACAAACCCCCTCAAATAGCCACCAGTAAACCTATATTAAATCCGTTGCTATCTCTTTTCGTTGCCATATGAGTGACAAGAAAAAAAAATCGAACATTTTTTTAGTGTATTCTTAGTCAAACATTCTATAGACATCTCATATTAAACTATCATTACTCTCACATCATCACCATCATCATCCGCAGCCTGATCTCTCCCACTGCTGGGTATAGGCCTCCCTTAATTTTTGCCATTTCTCACGGTCCTGCGCTTGCCTGATACTCTGCCGGCCCGCATACTCTCACATACTACGATTTAACTTCATAGTTTCTCTAAGACCACGCCTTAACTCCAAAGTACCTACTTGTCAAGTTCCTCAGTTATTATGACGTATCACCGGAACAGGGGGACGTAACTCAACATAATGTCGTCATCAATCGGACTATAGGGAAACACTGCCTTACTAGTTTTCAAAATTGAAAAGAAAATAAAAAAACAGCCAAGTGCGTGCCGGGAACTATCAATATAGGGTTCTCTTAAGTGCGAGTTGTCTACAAAAAAAATATGTTATATGTAGTTAAAACTTAATTGAAGTACCTACAATTTCTTTCATTTAACCTCTCGTCAACCTGTAAAGAATTCTCTAAGTTAGTCATACTTAGTTTTCTTTGAACTGCTACATTTTTTTTGCATATTTTCAAATTCGACAATTTCGATGACTGTGTTCGGGTGATGATCCTAACAAAAATGTATACTTACCTAAATATTACTTACCATAAAAACCCTACATTTTTGAAAGACAACACCCCCAACAACACCCTTTAATATTAAAAAAAAAATCACAACTTTAAGTGTAAGAAAGAAAGAAAGAAAGAATACATTTATTTGGGAACAACAGCACAGACTACATTAGGTACAATAACAAAAGAAGACACAAGACAGAGGACACATCAGTAATAAGTAGGTAAGGTTATCACCTTACCATACATATTAGGTTTTACAGGTGTAAGGTGTAAGAGAGATAATAATAAATAATCTGAAAACTTTTCTAAGATTTTTCTTTCTCTCTCTCTTTACATTGTTTAATTTTTGATGGTTTGTTCAATAATACTCCCGCGATGAAATGGAGTTATTTATTACCACTGGAAATTGTTTCATCGAATTAATTGTTTCAATTAAGTACTTACAAAATTAATTGTTTCACAATTTTGTGCTGTTCCAATAATAATTGCAGATTGACCTGCACAATGTAAAATGTAGCTTTAAATTTTGCGGAATTCCACAGAGAATGAGAAATTCACGAATCGGAACAACCACTGAAAGATCTTTGAAACAATCTATACTTCATTTCGTGAAGTGAGCTATTAGGAAGAAAAATAAACGCACGTGATTGGTCGTCGAAAATAATTGTCCTCGTCTCCTCCTATTAGCGTCTATATTCTGTGCTATTAGGTCGCTTCAAGAAATTAAGAATAGGATAGCTCAACTGATGGTTAATGTCAATTGAACCTAAATAACGCATGTCTTTTCCGTATGTATGAAAAGCGGAACACTTTTCATACATACGCAGTTCAAAGCAGTTACGCTAATTTTCCGCTTTTCATATACGGAAAAGACATGCCGAAATCAAGTACTGAGTTTCCGTTGCTATGCTTTTGCAGTGTAAAAAGTCTCTATTTTACATTACACACTGCTAAAAACACATTGTCTTCAGTTTCACAATCTTGCATATAAATGCACTTTGATGCATCTGCATAATAATATGACACTTATTTAAAGATATAAATCAAATCTGGAGCTGACTCTTGCCGTCTAGACAAGAGGAGATGTAAGATTTATAGCTTCGACGATTTAGTTTTACAACTTCAGCGAAAAAATGCCGTTTAATACAGAACCTTGTTTTTTGTAAAAAATCCAAAATTGCTGTGACCATTATACATTGTTGACGACTTTTATCATGATTTAATTAAAAATGTGTAAAATGGATTTAGATATTTAACTTTTAGAATAATTTTATTTATATTCTAGCCGCGACTCCCGGTGTTACTCTCAGTCACGAGTTAACCACGATGACTGTAACGTCATCGAAACGTTGAGGTAAATATTTTAAGGATTGTAAAGATTTCATTACGCGATTAAGTCCCGTTAATATTTATAAACTGAAATGTGTATCGAAACTCCAGGATTTGCTTTTAATTAATTCAGAAACCTCTTTTTGTTTTGGATATGCTAATGAAGATAACCGATATCCAATAGTAATTAGCATCTCGCATATTTTGCTTTCGAACAGATGGTATCAGGAATGAAGATTTATTTTTAACCGATTTCAAAAAAGGAGCAGATTTTGTGGAACCTACTGCTTTTTTTTTAATTGGCGCCACCGAAAACCTCTTTATCAGCCATGGTGCTGCTGAGGGGAGGCCTTATTTTCCTGTCACTCGATTGTAAATATTTCTGACTAGCTGCGCCCCGCGGTTTCACCCGCCTAAGTCGGACTTACGCGGGTAAAACCGCGCGCGCAGCTAGTATTTAATATTTGCTCTACAACACAAATAGAAACAGACCTTGCTAATTTCCAAAGGAGCTTTTCCCTTATTTTCAATAGACAAGGTTACAATTTGTTTCCCAAAGGAAATTAAGACATTCTGTCAAGTAATTAAGGATTGAATTTCCGTGTTTTCCCGTCATATTAAATAATTTAGGGCAAATTTTATAAACACGGTATTGTCATTGTTGAATAACTTTGTCAAATCTAAAAAAAGTTTATAAAATAAAGAAAATTTCAATGTTCGAATGAAATAAAATAAATGTAATGTGATCACGACTGTATGTAGCTGAAGACAAGTTCAATGGGGTAGTAAGAGGTATGTCCAAATACATAGGTATTTGGTGCATGCCCACATATTGCAGAGTTCATAATGTTTATCAAATTTGTTATAGCTTAGTAAAAACAAATCAAAAAACCAATAAGGTTTGTCTCCAATGGTGTAAGATTACTCAGGGATTACTCACGATGACTGGTCTCAGCATCGCCAATAGTTAAGGTGGGGACTTATTTATGAGCAGTTCCTCGAATATTTGCATCGAGAATTCGTTGCGAGGAAGCCAATGGTACACGAATGTTCGCAGCGAATACATGTTTTACAATGCTCCATCCCTAGCGAATAACGCTTGCGCTCATACATAGGAATGTTTAATGGGAATTTAGAAACATTTCAGAACTCCAACTCAAATATAAGTAAACGCGCGCTCCTGGCTCAAAGTGTACTGGTGAATTTACGGTTCTTAAAACACACGATACAAAAACGATACACAAAAAACCCATTCGCCATCGATTATTCGGTTCGTCGTATGAATGTTCGTGCAACGTGTTATCGAGCGAATACTTCATCAGTCGCCACCTTTAGAAAGAGACGGGATTACCAGCGACATCTTGTCAAGATATAATCTCCATGACGGGGGTCCGAAATCAACGTGGAAACTCCTGGAACAAGGGTTCATGGGCTTAATGTTTGAGTGATCGGTATATTTAAACAGGTTACTATGTTCTACCTGGTGATAAAATAGGTTTTCTGGTTTACAAGGTGTCTTTTGGGTGAAAATACCTATTTTCAGAGCTTCGTTTGTTCGTATGAGCAATCACTAACTGGTGACGGAGTTTTTAGGCCGCCACAAAGCCTCCGTCATGGCTTAACGACTTCAAAAGCCTGGACCGACAATTTTACGTGCCTTCCAAAGCACGTAACGTAATTAGGGCAGCGATCTCATTAATGAATGACTTAAAAATAAACTGATACCATTAAAAATGTTGAATTGTATCATTTTAATTTAAAATCCTATTACTCATCCCTATTTTAAAGTACTCATAGCATTTATACAGCATCTAGTCGTCTCGTCAAAAAAACGGTTCTACACAAACAATAATAGAAGCTAATCTCTTGGCCTCTGAAATTGGCTTTGACCCAACAACTAGGTCATCTGTTTTTGCACCTCAAGCGCTCACGAACTTTGTTCTGTCTTAATTAGAGATGGCGTTTTTAAGACGTGGGTGAAATGAAAGATGAAAGAACTGAGAGTATATATACTAGCAGGACGTCCCGGCACGGGTGTACTAATAAAACTAATGGGATAAACAATAGCCTAGAATTTTTGTAATTGGCCGAGTAGTTTCGGAGATTACCCCCATCAAACAAACAAACACAAAGCAACATTACCTCTTTAAATTCATTTCATTTAATCGCGTATTGAACTCATATTATTTACCTCGACGTTATGAATACACTGCCAAAGTGTTATCATAAAAAATTGAGGGTTTGATGAAGATCTTCGGAGTTATGAACAGAAACATCCTCTAGTAGTACAGAAAATTTCAATCTCTATCCGAAATTGAAGTGTAAGTGCACTATGCTACAGAAGTAGGTAATTTTAACATCTAAACCAAGAAACGCACCATCATCATCATCATCATTATCCACAGCCCGACTTTACCCACTGCTGGGCATAGGCCTGCCTTAGTTTGTGCCATCCACTACGATCCTGCGCCAGTCGCATCCATTGTCGCCCCGCGACGCGAACTATGTCGTCGAAGAAACGTACCAGCCTGGTATAAATTCAAGTTGAACCGTCGTCGGCAAACTTCATACGTGCCAACAAACAGAGTCCCATTGTTATTTGCCCTATGATACTGAGTTAATATTTGAGGTGACGCTGACTCGTTTCGGTTCGTTTGTGGATATTCTTTTTGCAAAACCAAAATATATTTTTGTGAATGTTACACGTTTTTTACTGTATCATCATTACCATAACGACAAATTGTAAATATCAAATCCAAAAATATGCATAAGTAAAAAGTACCTAAGTAAGTAGTAAGTTTTTGTGTAAGTTAATTTTTTTTATTAAAACAACTTTATGTAAACTTTTTTTAAATTACTTATTCAATAATGAGAAAAAATAAAAATAGTTCATTGTCCTGTTATCATTAACACGTTCACTGCGAGGGAGGCCGATATCGGCCTCCCGCGGTATTTCAGCTGGTGCGGGCGAACAAAACTATGTCCCTCTCGCCTGTGCGAAGCGATTATCTCAGGTGTTTGTAAAAATTAGACGGAGACAAATACATATTTCATCTTGCGGTTAAAATTGTAGGTCTTTCCCATCAAAACATATCGTAGGGCTTTTATAGACCTACTACGCACTGAACGGTAAAAAACATCCGCCAGTGCGGCAGTGGGCCTATTTTGACCCGCGCTACCATAAGGCAGCTAGCGACCCTACACCGCACAGAGCGCGCGCCCCACCAGTTAGTGTTGGGCTATTTGACGTTGCGGTCGATAAATTTACGATGGCTCACAACAAACGAAAAATATTAATTTTGGAAAATAAATAAATTCGTCCTGCTGTTATTGACAGCGATAGTGACAGCAGTGAAGAAATATTTTCCACCAAAAAAAATAAAAAGAAGTTGGAAACAAATGTGCACGGGAAACAAAGCACAAGCGGTAAGTATTATTTACTAACATAATTATCAACATAATCAGCCTTATACTTTATTTCTTGAATCGAGCTAATAGGAACAAAAATAAACGCACGTGATTGGTAAAGTAAAAAAAATTAAAAAATACTGTAGGAAATGTAACCAGCATCTCTGTTTAACATGTTTTAAAGACAGACATAATTAAATAAAAACGTTTTCAGTTCTTTTACGTTAATTGTTTTATTTTCGATATCCCCTTATTTTTCTCTGTCCCATTACTACTAAAATTACTTTCTAGTGCGGTTCGGGTCAATATCGGCCTCCAGCTTTTCCTGCTTTATTTCTCATTTCGTGTTTGGCAGATCCCGGGGCGAATCAAACCTAAGGAAGTTGGGTTCAAGGTCATTCTAACAATATAAAAATAAAATGTATACATTATGTTTCCACAAAGTTAGAGCAATTTAATCTATCCTAATGTTGGTGGGTCTCGAAAGACCTTACACGCACTGGCGGAAATATCATTGGGGGCGCATGTTGACCCGTCGCCGCACTAGATGAAGAATTATGATTTATCTTGCCGCAGCTAACGTGTTAAAAAAATATGAATAACCCTTTAAATTAAAATACCACAAAGTCATTACAAAACAGACGTCAGATCAAAATGATTTCTTCAAAAAATCTCCAACAAAAGTTATTGAAAAGATTTCCGAGTTACTTGCCCCAGAGAGATCATAACTCATTCGCTCGGTGTCTATATATCAACTGGACAAAAGCTTTCAATATTTCAACGTAAGCTTTTGTTAGTCAGGCCTTTGTGAAGATGCTACCGAGAACTGGTTAATCTTAGAGATTATGAAGTCATTTTTTCATAAATTATAATCACTGGGTCAATGTGAGGTTTTGGATTTAAGTAATCAAACGGGCTATTTATAAGCATTTTTTTTAGAATATATTGTAATATTCAGTATCCTATTTGCACAGTAGGTTAGATTAGAATTCGACTATGCATCAATGGTTTATTTAATAACGCCTCTTTCCCATGGGGATAGGCAGAGACCACGAATCAAAACTTGCTACGATCCTGTTACACCTCTTTGGCCTCATTCACTCTCATTACATTTTTCATACACGCTTATTATTTATTTACGCTCTCCGGTTTAGGGTACTTTTACCAAAGACCTGGCCTTACTCCAAAACGTCACCAATTTGGTCCAAATATGTTCGCCCAGGTCTTCTTCTAGATATCCCATTAACACTCGCCTTCCCAAATATATGAGCTTTATCACTGGCCGCTGATAGTGGAATTGAGGTGACTCAAATTATCCAAGTATCTAATTGAAACAATGAAACGATAGAAGATTAGAGGTAATAACAGCGAACTCAGCATGAATTTATTAGGGTGTCAAAACCAGTCGATCCAAGAAAATCATACGTTATCGCACAGTTTTATTAGTATCTGGTTGAGTCAGCCATAGATAAAGCAAACGAACCATAAATTGTAATGGCTCCTATCCTATTTATCAGGGTGAATTGTTATTGAATCCTACTGTGGGCGGACAGACGAGATTGTTAGAAATATAAGATTTGAAACGTAATACCAATTAAATAAAAAAAAATAGTTTGTTAAGGTAGGTTTTACCTATTTAAGATGATCGTAATTATTTATATAAACAAAAAATAACTATTTTTAAATCTTATATTATTTCATAAATTAAATTAAATTTTACTTACCTACCTAGTTATTGTTAAGTGTCTCTTATTGATCTCATTAATTTATGGTCAAAAATAAAACTATATGTCAAAACACATACTAATTAATTACTCATGAATTATTTAATTAGATCCATTCGTTTGCTGCTTGCTCTCGCTTGGTGTTTTCAGAACATAAGGTAAGTACTCAAATTTTCAGACTACAAACCAACTACAGAGAATTGGGCTTTTGAATGATTTTTTTTTCTTACAAAAATGGAAAGATCATTTATAAGTTTTCTTACAAAACAATTTTTATTTTTTTATTTTTCTCAATAATTAAAAAGTTATATCAAAATAAAAATTAACTTTTGAATCCAGTACCGAAAACGCGCCGACAACTCCCGAACAAATCCGAGCGCATGGTGACGTCATAATGTTAATTTTACTCATAGTAGTATACAGAGATAATAAGTACAGTGCTTTGAGCTTTAATATATTCATTCTGTCATTGTTAAATACTCAAAAATATTAAAAAAATGTCAAATCTCAAAAGTGACCGCTCTTGTTATGTACCATTGTGTACAAATACTACAAAGACAACTCCTGAAAATATGATTTTAAACGAGAAACGTCGAAAAAAATGGTTTCCAGCAGTGCTTCGTGATAATCCTAAAACAAAATCAAACTTTTTTTGTTGTAAAGATCACTTTAATGTAAATCCTACTGTCCTACTAATCCTACTATCCTACTTCCTACTATCCAACTTCCTATCCTACTTCCTTCCTACTATCCTACTAATATTATAAACTAGCTGCGCCCCGCGGTTTCACCCGCGTAAGTCCCGTTCCCGCGAGAATATCGGGATAAAAAGTAGCCTATGTATTAATCCAGGGTATCACCTATCTACAAACCAAATTTCAACCAAATCGGTCCAGCCGTTTTTGCGTGAAAGAATAACAAACATACATACATTCTCACAAACTTTCACATTTATAATATTAGTAGGATAGTAGGATAGGATAGTAGGATAGTAGGATAGGATAGTACCTAGGATGTGAAAGTTTGTGAGAATGTTTGTTATTCTTTCACGCAAAAACGGCTGGACCGATTTGGTTGAAATTTGGTATGTAGAGGTGATACCCTGGATTAACACATAGGCCACTTTTTATCCCGGTATTCCCACGTGAACGGGACTAACGCGGGTGAAACCACGGCGCGCAGCTAGTTAAAATCAAAAATAAGTCGATGTCACGATAAACTGTAACCTATGGTTGCGAAGTTAAACATACCCAATGGATTTGTCACCGTAACTTTCATGTGATGCTTTAAAATTAATTATATAAGTAATAATATTCAATAAAAAATTAATACTTAAATATGTATTGTGATTTGTAATATTTTTTAACCCTTAACTACCTACCCTCTATTTTTGTCACGTAACTACCTACCTGCGGTCTGTGAGACGTCTGCGATATATCGCTCTAGAAAAAAATGTGGGGCAGTGGGTGATAATTTAAAATTAAAATCATATTTTAATGAGTCTTATGAACATATTTAAATATAAAAGACATAAAAATCTAAATTGTTTATTAACTATATAATAACTTCTTCGAAAACATGAGTAAAACACAGAAAACTGTACCTTATCTAGTAAATTAGATCTACAATAAAAGAAACATAAATAATAAACTTTACTTTGCTAATTTCTATAAATTAAGTTACCAACTTATACAACTACACATTTATTTCAATAAAAAAGTAGATATTTTCACAAAATTGCAAGTCATCAACTTTATGGTTTTTTGTACACATATAGAATGTCTACGCGCCCAAAGCAATTTGGTTTTTTGCAATGAAAACACAAGTATTGGGTCTTGTGTTTCTTCTTAGGGTTACAAATAAAGCAGGTCTTGCGATTTTCCAACTTATCTGCACCTGCAGAAACTCCAGTAGCTGCCAAAACTGTTTCATCTTCACCATCAACTTCAAAATCCGAACCGCGAAACACAAATCATCAAAATCATCTCAAAAGTTGATATTCGCATCACTGGCAGTTCTTGTTTATCGGAAGGGTCTTCCTATAACCAGTTCCCAATAATTCAATCGTTATAAGCCATTATGCACTAAAATAATGAAAATAACTTCATGAAAAATTGTCACGTAACTACCTACCTGCGGTCACTCAGACCGCTGACAAAAGTTTTTCACTCACCGATAGAAAACTCGCGCAAGTATTGCCTCGAAAATCGCAGTCGCGGTGCTGTGGGTAGTGGGGAAAAGGTACATGGAAGCACAAAATGTAACAATGCGTCCTCGCTTAGTAATTCACAAAAATATGATCGCTGGTGTCTGTGAGACCGCAGGTAGGTAGTTAAGGGTCAGACTTACCTTGATGCCTTAGCACCTCGAACTTCGGCAGAATTAAACCGAAGGTCATTTTTCAAAAAATTGGTGATCATAAATACCTACCTATGTCAACATCAGGAATATTATCGGAATAGAATTAGCTTTAATAAATCCTGTATCACACATAGCTGAACGAAATTAACTTTAACAAATCGTTTTTTTAATAATAAATTTACAATGTTTTGGACAAGTTACGTATAATAGCTGTAAACGCTGCACTGTAATCAAATTGCTATAACATTATGACGTCACAAGTATGGTGGCCAATTGTGGTGCGTTCGCAGTCACGTGACTTTTTATTGAATTTTATCAATTTTTAATCGCTTATAATTAAATGAAAAATTATTTTTTTTTCGTTTTTAACGTTACATATCAATAAAATTAATAATTTAGCTTTAAAATTTATAAAGAAAATACATAAATTTTTTTTTTTCAAAAGCCCAATTCTAATCTTCTAAATTGTTCTCAAAAAATCTCTTCACAAAAGCTCGTCTGCAAACCCCAGAGATAATCCGAAACGAATCGTCAGCGTCGTCCAGGGCACCACAACTGTACCATAAAGTGTTAGTAATTCGATACAGACGATGTTTTTATCTTGAAATATAGTACAGAACACAGGAAATGTGCTATAATATCGATTTCGTGGGGTTATGTCGGTGTACTTTCGAATATTCGAGGAAAAATGCGAAGTACAAAACAGAATATTTTAGTTTTTCTATGAATAGGTTTAGACTTTTTCTGAAAAATTGGACTGTATCAAAATAAACATTGGAACATCGGAATTTTATGATTTTTTGTTTTTAACCGACATCAAGGATAAGGTTCTATGTTAGAATGTTTGTATTTTTAAAATATTCTCGAGATTGAGGATTTTTTGAGAATCTAAATAGGATAATCGGAGTTATGAACAAAAATGCAGCTAACGGGTTTAGAAAAAGTGCTTGCTTTTTACCTAATTTAAGTCAGATATACTTAATTGTTTTATTTTTTATTTTTTTACGTCATTTGTAGTCGCAAACAATTGTTACTCGTTTACATTAAAACTCAACAAAGGGGTCTTTATTTCCCTATGGTATTTGAATAAATTAATTTACAAGCATGACAGTCAAAAAACATGCATAATCTGAACTAAAAAACGCAAGTCGCAAAATCAATAACACGTTGCGTGCCAACAATGGTATATCTGGGGCTGTGGCTAATTTAGAGGGGTGGAGGCAGTGAACATGTTAAACTGAACGCATTTAACTGTCACTAATAAGCACTTTCAAAGAATCCGAGATCCTTTTAATATTTCACACCCCTATCAAAAGCAATTTTAACGCCCTACTACACCCCACGAAGGGCATACTCAAAACGACAACCAAGGGTAACATATCATCTCCCAATGGATCTCACTGCATATTGTATCAAACATAACCACTTTCACTAGACCCTCCATTTTTAAGAGCCCATTTGCCATAAAATCGAAGCACATGGCTCTAAATAGTTTGGTTACCATCCCCATAAGATGCTCCGAATCATATTACTTATCAAAATGAGTAAGAATCACGAATGTAGATTTCTACGGAATATGCTTAGCTCCCAATATTCACTGAAATGGAATTGTATTTCGATATTTTATTCATGTAAGTATAGTTTTTGTAGATTTCGAAGTACATTTTTCATGTATCATTGAATAAGATTATTTGAGTATTTTAAGGAATATATTTTTGGATATTTTTTGACTTCTTCATAAGAACAAAGAAAAATTTGTGTAAGTACCTACCTATTCAAAGTATTGGCAGTATTGGTACGAGTACGTAACGCCCGAAGCAGGGGTGATGATGATGATGAATCACGCGCGCTGATACCTCTTTTTCGGTGAAAAGACCAAATTTACTTATAAGCGCATTTTAAAAACATAAAAGAGGCCCCACAGTTTGTTACCGAAACCGCTTTCTAGAAGTCACATAGTCGCAATTTAAATCGTCAGCGTGACTCTAAAACTCTAAAATTGATTGGTGACATACATATATCTCGTTTATTTTCAGTCCGATTGGAAACTAATCGATTCGCCACAGAGCGGTGCCAGATCTCATAACATCCATCAATCACTCGGTTTCGAACATGTGCAGGTTTTATTGCCGCAAATTGTGTAGCGACATTACGTCTTCATTGTTCAGGGATTTTTGTATCGTTGTATTGGCTTAAGATAACGAATATATATGACATAAGTATAAGTGTTTGTATTTATATTTAAGATAACGAAAATATATTATGTGTGTTTATTAAATGATATATTTTTGAGGTAAATGAAGTTTTCCTGTAGGTCGTTAACCCCGCTGTAAACAAGAAAATAACAAGCAATGGAAAACGTAAATTGGTATTTATTGCGTGAACCGGAATAGGTGTGAATTGTACAAAATAACAAGGAAGGGTAAGAAAATTTTAAACGGCGCAATAATAGAGGTGATACAGTTAATATTATAAAAACAGTTTAAGTACAGACTTCCGGTAATGGAAGAGGCTGATTATGACTATTATTAAAAGCCGTTTTTCTTACATGTAAGCATGTAAACGTGTTTTATAAAAGCTATGTAGCATGTAATGTACCTGATACTGTATCAAGTGAGTGCGTAGGTGTGGACGAGCCGTACCCGTCGTCGTAAGAACAACGCTGAGGGGAAAATCTGTGCAGGCGATTTAAGGCGCACTTCACACCATTGATTTAGCGCGTACTACTGATAATATTTTATGAGCGAGTGACCAATGTGCAAAGTGATCAATGCGCATACCCTCTCCCGTCCCCCTCATTGTTCTTTTAACGTGGCGTGACTTATAGGTACCCTAATTAGTGAATTAATATTTGACTGTGTAAAGTGTTATTTCTTAAACTTTCGCGATCACAATTCATACTTTTGAATAATGTAAACACAGGTTTGTGTGAAGTGTACCTACTCTATGGCTACAACGGAATATTTGAGCATGAAAGTTATTTATCGCCAGAAAGGGTACATTGAAATATAAATCCTCATTAAGAGTAGGCTAAGTAGCTTGAATGGTTAATTGTTTGTTGGATTTAGTTAAGGATACGCTCTCCGTCACCAGAATTGGTCACTTGCTCATATAAACGAACGAACAAACGATTTTAAACAAAACATTAAAATTAAATAACATTTGAAACAAACTAAATTAAAAACATTTTTTTTAAATTTAGTTAAACAGACGTAATAATAAAAAAAATTCTGTCTTATCTAAAAGTTATTTCGGATCACAAGCTTGTAAAACTCACAAAACATCTTAAAAAAGATTACACGTTTTTATTTTTGTTCTCTCGTTATTTTACCAAATGGCTTTTGAGATAAAAACCAGACCTTTGTAATTTAACACAGTAATCCGATGTTATCGAGGCATTATTTTCAACAGATTTAATAAATAAAGCCAACTATAATAGTAATTTTTTAATTTTTTTATAAGACGTGAAAATTAACATTTTCTATTTTAATAAAAAAGTAATCGACAATAATATTTTTGCATCTAGCGTGTTAACCGAGTGGAAGTTTTTTGACGTTCAAAATAAACAGTTATGACTTCGATTCCTGGTTGTATGTCAACGCATCTTGTTTTGAAAATTAATGTTCACCTACCAGAACAGAACATTTTTATTATGTGTGTGGATGTACTAATCTGTGAAGCTATCTACAAGTAGACAAGCTATGGACTTGGGCCTTAAATGTGTTATACTTAGTAAGTTTTCAACTTAAACAAAACGTGCGCATTAATCTCAAATACATGTTTTAGACGTTCCTTTGACCCCTTAGACAACTTCAATGGGTCTTCAATGCTGTAATGCTAGCCTGTTATAGACAACAGAAGGCAGTGGATAAAACATCATCATCATCCACCGCCTATCCTTACCCACTGCTGGCTATCTGCCTCTCTAAGCTTATGCCATCCATCAGTGTCTGTTGCATCTATTGACTTATAAGTAATAAAAAAGTATAAATTCACTTAAGTAATATGCATTATAAAATTACAATCACTGTTGCTAAAAACGTACCACCTTGAAAAATACTTTCAATGTTAAGAAAAAAGAAAATTTTTAAATACTAAGTTTCGCCCAGACACGAGATAAGGCTAGTATAATTAAAATTGAAAGCGGTTGAAAGAATAAGATAAAAAAATTACTTTTTATCTTATTTCGGGATAGGTAACCTAGGATAATTTTGAGCTAAGTAGGTAAGTACATACTTATATAAAACTCTAGTTTTTAGATTGTATACTTCGTTAATAGATAATGTAGGTATTTTATAAGTTACTATGTAACACTATTAAAAAGTATGTTGTAATGGAAGAATATATAATTTTTAGGCTCGAATAATTACTATGACAATTATATTGAAAATTATTTTGTGTTTGTGTTATTTTGTACCATTATAAACTTCTCTATCTATCTATCCATCTAAATATCTAAGCGTCCATTGTAAATCGGTAACACTTTTCTGTCACACATTTTTCAAAATTTTTATAACTTTGAATGAATTTGACGCATCGACAAAATTAACGATGATTGTCATCAAACTGCAAGCATTCGAAATACCAATAAAGATCGTCAATTTCAATTATGATTTTGACACAAAATCATTTGCCAGCATGACTTGTATTTCGCCCAAAGCTTCTAATATCCATTTCCATTATTCCATTCCACACAGAATACAGTAAAGGCGCGGCCCCACCGCGGTGCACGGAGAGGCTACGTACGTGTATTAAGCTTCGCTTTGTAAGAAAATGTAAGTGGTGGTGTCCACTGCAACCCACGGAGAGGCTACGCATGAATTGACGACGTCATTGATACACGCGTGGCTTGCTCGAATAGGCGGTTACATAGCTCAACGCTGTCAACGTGGGTCTACGTTTCCACTGGAGTACACGAATAAGACCCACGACTATGTACAGCTCGGTTATCGCAGAGCAGTTTTCAGTCATACACGTTGTCACTCTCTGTGCGCCGTGCCACGCTAAACATAGTCGTGGGTCTTCGTGTAGGTACTCCAGTGGAAACGTAGAAACACGTTGTCAAACAAATGAATACACGCAGCTAAAATGCGCCGCGTGCCCGTGCACAGCATGCACCGCGGTGGGGCCGCGCCTTAACACTGTATTAGTTTTACCAAAGTAAAATGACAATGTTCCCTATGAAATCGAATTTTGCCCATAACTAATCTAATCAGTTATAGACCAAAGTGAACAGATGAAACAAATATGAACAAAAAAAGACGAGTGGCACTCGGGGACTGCCGCGGTAAAGCTATTGCATGCCACCTAGAGGCGAGTTGCTGAACTAAAGTGACAGCGTTAGGTTTTTCGTTACGGAATTTCTGGATTCGGTCTCCACGCTCAAGGCCCGCTATAGAAGCTATGCAATATGCACCGATGAAAATTGTTTCTTAAGCGAAATTGAATATTAAAATTTTAATGAATAGGTAGGTACTTACAATATCTACACACATCAACAAAGTCTAGGGATATTGTACATTTCATCAAATATCTAAAAATCGGTGAAGAATTTTTAAAAACTGTAAATGGCAAAATGGTAGGTAATTTTAAGGTCTATAATAATAAAATAAAACATTATGTAATCTTTTGTTTTTAATATAATTAATATTATTTTTTTAACTCCATAGAAAATTTGTATGATAAAAATAATAATTTCTTACTGTTTATTTTATTAAATTTAAAATCTAATTTTAAGTTGTTGTTGTTGCTACCTCTTACATTAATTACACATCGATATTTTTGGTTGATACTTAAAATTAAATTGCCAATTTCTTATTGCGGAGTTGTCGGTGAGCGGCCGCGCGGTATGGACATTAGCATTATCGTGTTTGAGTAAAAGTTCTTAGCCCATTTGGATTCCGTGAGGGACAACGACAGATTCTAGTACCTCCTCGTGGTATTTTTATGCAGTCATGTTGCCTTGGATCCAAACGAGCTGGGTTCGTGCGCCAAGATGAATTTCTGCCCAAAGCGTGATTGTTACGCCTTGGTATGGGGGGACCTCTTGAGGGTGCTGCAGGCGACTAACTCTTCCTAGGGTTTGGCAAACGCGTGTTCTTCTTGAATCCGGATGAAAATTAAACCGGAACTCATCGATGAACAGTACCAAAGACAATGTTCGTCACTCGATGTTAAATGCTCCCGAGCTCGCTAATGCAGCCGACCGCGATTGCCACGTCGCAACGCTGTAACATGCAACGGTCTTCGAACGTGAAGACCAACTTCATGCGACCTCATTTGCACGGTTTGGACGCTTATCATCAGCTGGGGGTCCCCCTAGAGCCTTTTTACTAGTTACATCGCTGTAAAATTCAGTGGTCTTCTAGCGGTCATTTGGAAAAATCAATCCTGTCTCTGCGTAGTAACACCGAATCTAACCTTGGGCAGTTTTACTACATCCCTATTACTAAGATAACGTGATCACAATCCTGTTATCACGTCTTGGCTGGCGTGTATGGCCTCAGCAACAACGCGTTAAATAGCACCATTTTCTAACGTGCCCACGGCTCACGGGTTTCATCTCGACTCAAATGACGATGTAAAATTGCTCTTTAAACTCATACGGCCCAACAAATCATAAAATAAAAACAATACAATCCCTTTTTCAATAATTAATTTCAATAAAACAATTTAATTTTTTCTCGTCGAAACACACCTCTAACAATTTTGCCTCCGAACTATTAATAATTCATTTTTTTTTAATTTCCATTTTAAAAAAATTGAAAATAGAATAAAAGAGGTTTCAATCGGTATATAAACTTTTAATGAAAACAAACAAGATTTTAAAATATCAAAGCGAAAATAATGTGGTACTAAGATATCCCTAGACTTTGTTGATGTGTGTATTTGAATTGAAAATAAGTATTTTGCGATCAAATAAAAATTTGTAATATTTTAGTGATTAATATTACTTAAAAACACAGTACCCTGGCTCAAAGCCGTTGTAACTTCTGTAATTTCTAATTTGTGTCGTGTTGAATTGAAATTTGATTTATTCAATTTATCCGACACGTTTGAATGTAAACACCCTCTGACTTGTGAATGCCATGATACATGCGTTGGTCGGTAAGCACAAGTTAGAACTTCTGATGAACACGTCTTGTAAAAAGCTTTAAAGTTACGTAATTAGAACACATTCGATAACAAAAGAATGTATATTAATTATAAAGGTATAAATATTTATTTGTATTCATGTCACAAAAAGAAAAACAAAGCACAAAAAGCTCGATTTACAATCTGAAATTGGGTAACAAACAGACAAAATCAACGACATTAGGAAGAGTGCAAGTTATTTCTGAAAAGTAAGTATTCTTTATTTTTCTCATGTTACATAGGTTTTTATACTTTTAATTTATGTGGTATTTTATGATAAAAAGCCAAGACTCATGGCATAAGTATTATGGTTTTGAGTCTGTAAAAATATATTTTTGAGACTGAATAAAAAGATGATTTTATCAACAAAATTAAATGTTTAAACGTAAAATACTTTTAAAACTTTTTTTTTATCGACACAATCATGAGATTTTTAGTGCCTAGTGCTAAACTTACAATTGATATCACAAATTAGCTTACTTATCATAATTACGAAATGTCACAAACACCTCGCTTATAACGCTGGTAATTATAAGGTAATTTGTTACAAAAATACCATTTCCCTTCGCCATACGTGCTAAACGTTTTTCCCCTCATAAATAAAGGGGTAGGTAATTATGCAGGGTGAAATTGTTACTTTTTGAAATTATGTTGTTAATGCTAACTTTTGTTACCGATAAGCGCAATTTACGTTTTACATTTGTCGACTTTATAGCCAATTTAATATGTTTTGCATTTATTATTATTTGAATTTCCTTAGACAATTGTTTGGCTTTAAAATTAAACCGAGGAAACAGATTCTTCTAAAAAATTGAGGAATATAATGAATAGTTAAAATAGGTTTGAAATTTTTTTTTTTTTTTTTTTTAAGTTTAAAAGTTTTTATTCAGTACAAAAAATACAGTGTGCACAATAAATATCATAAACGATGAGACTGCGAAAGTTAAAAAACTGTGATGTGTCAGGAACAGTAAGGTTTTTTATCAAAGTGACTGTGTGAAGTAAATTAAGTTTATATTAGACGATTAAAAAATCGATGCATATGTAAGTTAGTATCTATAAAAATAATGATTCAAGTAACTTTTTTTTCTCACTGGTTTTAAACGCAAGCAAATCCACAGGCGGACCCAATTATAAAAACAGTAAGTTCATGTCCAACGTACTATAAACGTGAGCCTGTTTACATAATTTGAATATAACAACCGACACGCTAGGGTGTCACCTCATAATTAATACAAGCCGCTAAGCAGTTCTATTTTGGTCTCATGAACACATCAATCAATATGATTGATTTACTAAAATGGCGGATACGGTATTTCTTTTACATTTTCTTGAACGGAAATGCAGAGGTTATAAATATTTGAAAATGAGTTTAGAATATTTATATTAATTATGTTTATTATTTAAAAAGGGATATCTACTCAGGACGTCTTTTTAGTTCCACGGGCATGCAAGACTGCAGAGCGGGCCGAATCGAATGTTTTAGTAAAACGAACTACCCGCAATTCTAATTGAATAAAAATGACTGAGCAAGCGTCCGGCCATTACAATTAGATTGCAACTCAATGCAATTGTACTAAAATTTTTAAATTCAGGACTACAATAAATATAATTTTTAGTTACCTATACCTATCATAAATATTTAACTCTGTAATAATTAAAATCAATAATCATTAAAATAGACAAATATTCTTATAATTTAAAAACATTTTGCTGACATCTGAGATCAATAAAACATTCACCAACTCGACAAGATACAGATTAATAGTCATAAAATATGACTGTGTTTATGAATACTCGTGAAATGCAAGTGAAACGAAATTGTCTCGCACGCGTTTACAATATATCAAAATATGAGTGATAAATTACGCAGGATTTTAATTTGACGTGCTATGGATAACGGATTTAAAATTGAGCTTGTGAATTCCTAAGGGGTTAGTGGTGAGATAAAATTAATACTAAAATAACGCTCGCATTCTTACGTGAATCATTTCTTTGAGTTACAATGTATTAGTTTAATAATATTTGCTCTAAAATATTAGAAGATTAATAATTAAAATTGTTGGATTGTTTTAGAAAAACACAGATAGACATGGGATTGTATCGCGTTATTTAAATTATTATCAGTAAAATGGTAAATTAGCTAAATCCCTAAATTGTAATCGTAATATTGTTCGTTCGTATGAAAAAGTGACCAACTTTGGTGACGGAGTTTTGAGGCGTCATGGCGACATTAAGCTTTAAAAAAGCTATAGGACTCTGAATATTTTTGCGACATTTAAGTTCAACGAGGCGATGACCTATCTAAATATTTACAAACCCCTTCCACAGAATAAAAATTAACATAAACAGTAGATACTTATTGTTATTCTCCCATACCCAACAATAAGTATGTTTGGGTTATGTTGTGAGGAGATTAATTTGAATAGGTAATTTAATTCATTCATCTAATAATTTATTTGATAATAAGTAAAAGTATTTAGTAATGAATACTTAATCAAATTAGTTTTATCTAAAAAGAATAAAACGAGATGTAGGTACCTACCTAGTAGGTAGATAATTCTTGGTATCTTTATCCTTTTGTGCAGAATAATGTTTAATAGTTTTTTCTTTAATTCACTAAAAAAAATCCACAACTTTCAAATCCATTTATTGGAAAAAATTACATTTTATTACGTCTAACACAAAAAATGTAGTGCTTCTACTGTAAGTATAAATAGTTATTTACCATACTGTCCAGTAAGTAAGTTGCTAACTGGTTGGTTTGTTTAGGGTCCGAGTTAATTGCGACCTTCGAACAAAGGTTTAAATAGTTTTAAGCCTTTTATTGACTTGCCTAAAGGAATGTGCGTAATTTTTCCTAAAGATAATATTTCGCAACTGACTCATAGAGTAAATGTTGTGTTGTTTTTGTTTTTAAACGGTTAGATATAAATATCTTTGGTTTACATTACTTAAAGTCGATGATTTTTTTAAACTATCTGTGAAGATCAATGTAGATCTTAAAAGCTATATAAGATTCACTTACCTAGAACTTTAGGTTACTTACTCTACTCTTTGCTTGAAGTTCACGATATTTGATAAAGCAACCTTGACTCTGACTACTCCATTAAATATATTTAAAGGATCATAAGAACTACGTAAAGATCAGAAAGAAATGTCTACCGCTACCTGAGATATCGTCATCTTTCATTTTTTCAAACTTGCAATCATTCTCAACCTGAAGTTCAACTGATCAGCTGATCTTATTCATAGAAAAGATAACAAGCACGGGAGCTGACAAATCATCCTTGTTTTCCTTTCACACAATTCGAACAATCAATCTAGAGATTTTGGATTGGTTCAATTTCAACATGAAAAAATGACGTACGACATAGAGCCACTGTGACTGTCAAAGGCTTGGTTGTGCCAATTTCCCGCTAACTGCCAATTTCAATAACCTTTCTATCTCCGATTTGGCTTACTGCGGATGGATATTTGACATTACTTCCATACAAAATATGTCAAATATCTACCGACAGTAGGCAAAATCGGAGATAGAAAGGTTATTGAAATTGGCTGTTAAACAATAGAACACAATCAATAGTTTACTCATATGTTAAGCCTTTGTTTACTTTGACGGCCGTCAGCGAGCGGGCGCTTGCTGACTCTGTTTATCTGTTTGATAGTTCTACTCATAGAGGAAGCAGTAAGGGGAGGAGCCATCAGTTTTATTTTCTATGACGCTAAGAAGGTCATTTTCTGCGGGGGACGTGAAACTGTCTGTCAATAAGTAAATGTCAATTTTTGTGTAAAAATCATAGTGCTTGAAGCTATCGATAGTTTATTATCGATGAAAGAAAGAAAGAAAGAAAAGAAAGAAAGAAAAATATTTATTTTGTCAAAAACGCGTTACACATAAGACACATTAAAATAAGTAGGACATTGACAAAATTGGCAACTACTCAGCGTATTGCTGCAACAGAAACCAGAGAATCTGTCGCAGCGCTGGTCTTCCGTAGCGCCGTAGGTTTATGTGTGTGCTGCGGCCCCGCAAAAAACACACATTTTAAAGTAATTTAAGGTAGGTTGTAAAAATAGAAACAAGAGAAGAGAACGATGAGTGCGGCCAATACGGTAGGTATTGGTTGTTGTATGACAAATTTAATGTTATTGACAAATTAAATCACAAATTGATTTGATTTTAAGCTATTGCATAGCTTCTATGGCGGGCCTTAGCGGGGTGACCGAATCCAAAAATTCTGTAACGAAAAATTCAAAACTGGCTTTGAACCCTCTTTTTTCTGATTTTTTTATACTTAAATCAATATTTAAGCCTTTTCTGTCATCACAGCGTCTTTTGGCGTGGTTTTACGTGGTAGCCAAAGGAAAAAATTATATCTTTGTTTCTTTAATTTTAGCTTAATTCGTAAATAATCGAAATACAGGCGAAATTATTTTTTATCTTGTTTTTTGAAGTTATTTATGTAAATGTTGATAATACGATGAAAATTGAGAGGTCCAAAGTTGTATAAAATCACAACAATTTTGGTTCTCATTCATTTTTGTAAAAATCTAATGTTCTAGTCGGATTGGTTGAGTTTTTCGATTAAGCTATAAACAACACCTATACAATCATTGGCGGAAAAAAAATCGTCCTTTAATCAATTTCAGGTTACCCCTCTACTGGTGAGCTAATCCGACTGGGCTGTAAGTCAATAGTTATTTTGAACTGTCCCTTCACTAATTTCGCTGCAGTGACAAGCAGTGTGTCCAACTAAATATACCTATTTCCGCGATATTGTGAGGATGGTAAATATTTTTTTAATAAAGTTTACCTATGATTTTAACAGAAGTTTAACATCCAGAAGTTTAACTACCTACTTAACGTTCTGAAAGCTTACGTAGGTATATAATTAGTAAGTTGGAGGTATAGGGGTGGTATAGATACCTAATTTATTGTGCACCGATAATGATAAATCTAGATAAAAAGTAGTATTTTGTTATATGCACATTTTTCGATGCACGGGATGATTTGCAAATATTTTTTTTCAAGTGCATTGAAAAGTCTTTCTTCCGAGGTAAGCACTATCTACTAGTTTTGAAGTAGGTAGGTATGTAGGTGTTTTGTGTACCTACCTACCTACCTATTTGTTTGTTTTTTTACTCAATGCAGAAATATAATGCTTTTATCTATTATAACGAGTACGAGGAAATACAAAAAATTCTAGGAACTTTAATTCGTTTAATTAAACCGACTTGCAAATATTGACCAAGCAACAAAAGATAGAACAGCTACTTTTCAAATTAAAAAAAAGAATAAAATATAAATATGTCGGAGTATGGTTGATTTGACTTGTTGAAAGTCAGTCAATTGACCTACTAGTGGCGCCCTCAACTACTCGGGAATACTCGGAGCGCCAGCGCCATCGTTCGGCGCTAGGCGGAGTCTACTTCGGAGTGACGGTGGAGCGAGGAGCCGAGTCTTCGTTCGATCACCGCCCAGTACAGTCGTAGAAACTGCCCCGCGTTCCGTGTAGACCTAAGTTGTTGATTAAGTACCTACCTAGTTCATCAGTGTCGTTATAAACTCAGTACTGTGTTGTTAAAGTTTGGTAAAATAATAAACGTTGTGATTGCGAGTCAATTCTGTGTACCCTTATTGAAACCGACACTCACCCACACTGTGCCCACATGATAGTTGCCATCCATGGCTGAAAATAGCAGTAACGAATGCACCCTATTCCGTTATCAGAAGTGCGATAAGTGTCGGTTCAATTGCACAGTAAAACTAAAAGTGAAAATTATAATTCGTGTGGCTGTTATAATGACTCACAGTGGCGGTATGACGTTGTCTCAATATAAAAACGAAGTAAACAAGCACGGTTTATCACCGAGTCGTGACTTTTGCCGCTACCCTCATTAATTTGAGAAAAATGGCAAACCGAAGGAAAGTTTAGTGACTGTTTAAAATGAGGTCATACGTAGCTGCCTTATCACGTATCTAGTTGATGGTTGAGCGGAAACGATTTGATTGCCGAACAAATCTTTGTATCGACGAGAAGAGACACAGTGAATAATTAAAATGATGCTGTAAATGTGAGACGTCAAAAGTTTTCGGCGTTATCGTAGACAAAGTGTCGTGCCTGTGATGCTAATCGGAGACGACACGCGAGTGGATTATCGCAGTAAGAAGAGCGATCCGAATAAAACCTCATCCTGTGTGCTTACATTGTTCGAGTTTTACGAAAATGGAAGAGCATGCTGTAAACTACATCAATGATTGGTTGTGGAAGATGTGAACATTGCAATACCTACCTAATGAAATGAAATCCAACACTTGATAATCACGAACTATATTTATTTTACATTTTACAGTTACTTCTTCGCTACCAACACTTTTTACATCTAGTTATATCTAAGGAGCTGTTGCCTCTGTGCAAGATTTCGAAAGAGTGCCCGTATCGAAGGCGAGCACGCCATTTTATAGTCTAGACGTCAGGAAGCGAGCACAGCGCCGGTGTTGCCGTTTTACAAAACTACCCACACTTTTTCTAAAAATGGATGTTTTTATTAAATTTAAATAAAAATCATGACACTCGGCCATCCGGCACCGTGCTGACTCCCGGCGCACGGTCTATCTATACTACAACATTATTGCAAGTTAATCAGAAGGAAGTACAAAATACAATATAGATAATTAAAATACCTATTGTTAACATACATTGTGACCTACATTGTGTTCAAGCAAATAAACTATCTTTATCTTAAATAAACGTTCTTGGACACAGCGTCATCCAGTTCCAAGCCAAGCAATTAAATACCTGCACTATGGTAACCAGATGACTGATTAAAACTTAGTACAATTATCTGTAAATGCCCATTGCTCCACGGGGGTCGTCAAAATATAATCATGACACTCTTAAGATTATAGTTAGACAACATTTTAATGTAGTCTACATACTTAATTGACTTGCATGAATGTTACAATTTACAATGTTTAATTAATTCTAAACAGTGAGAGCAACATAAGCACTTCATTTGAAAACAGGTAACTTTTGCATAGAGAATAGCATTACTTAATGTTTTACAATTATAAAAGTACCACATTCCTGATTGATTGATCAACGAATGATTCTTACAAGACATAATAATTATAAGCTAAAATCTTCCCCATCAACGCCCATCAATTATATAATCGCAAAATAAAAGCCTTAACATTCATCATCTTAATAGTTATAAGCTCATATCAGCTAAAAAAACTCACTAAATGTACCTGTACTACCTCTACATCAATCAGATTACAAAAGTACCGAAAACAAATCTAATATTTCATGAATAAATCATAATAATATGTAAGTAACTACATCGAGAATATAATCACGAATCCGATCTACGGACTATAAGTACAAAATGATCTGTAACCTCTACTTAATGTAAGAGAGGTGGCGCCGCTATCGACGTAAACATTAGCCATGTACAGTACAATTTTAATTTAAAATATCTAAAGTAATACTACATCAATAAAGTGTTTGTTATAATGTGTTACTGTATGACTATACAGTACAAGTACTAAATAAAATAAGAAAAACTTAGTGATACTGTGATCCAGTCAAATTGATTTTTAAGTTCATTAGTAATAAGTAATCACCAAACTATTAAACAATATTATAAACTCAGTGTGCTAATAATAACTCGGGACTTCCGATATCAATAACAAAATAATGTGCAAGAATTACTAAAAGTGTGAGTACGTCGAGGTAAATAATGTGATTTCAATACGCGATTAAGTCCCGTTAACATTTTTAAATATGTTAAGATACTAAAAGTGGATATAAACTCTGTGCATAAAAATATTAATTTATCTGACACTGGACGGATATCACATTTACCTTCAAAAGTTGATTTGGACTATTGTCATAATGACCATTTACATTGAATATCACTATCTAGCATGGGATTGCTAATTTCGTCTGCTCAAAAAACGTACCACTTGGCTAAGTGGAGTAGCCCATAGATTTGCACGTTGGAGACTCAAGTTCATGCCTTTACTCAAAGAAAAGCTTCAAACAAAACAGTTAAAGATCGACACTAGAGGGCACATCATTATTATTAATATTACCATTGACGTCAATTATTATTAGCAATTATTATTCAATTATTAATTTTATTACTCACATACATTGTATTCTAAATATATTAAGTTCTCGAGACATGTAACACCATTGTTATCAATAAAGTATCTGTATCTGTATCTGTATCTGTACTGAATACTCCTAATAAATTATGAATTTCTTAGAAAATATAACATTTAGAAAAATGAACATTTAAAAGAAAAGCCCAGTGAGTCAGAGTGATATGACTACGGTGAAATTACTCAAACTCAGAATAACAACACTACCCGTCGTTTTAGACATTTCAATTCTCTCTCAACTTGCACACCGAAATTGGTAAAACATGTTGCGACTGAACCTACCAATTATTTGACCTTGATTATAATAACTTCTTTATCTTTAATGCAATGTAACGTCTTTCATACACAAAGTGACGTTTCAAAGTGGTCTATATAAAGATTTTATTGAATAAATATATATTGACTTTTTGACGCCTAAATCATAAAATAATCCACCCATTATAATTCATAACATACTAAAATTACCCAGCGAGCAACCAATTTGCTACTGTAATTATGTAATTAAAAGTGTACCTACTTGTTTTCACTAACATAATTCATACGACAAACCGTGGCTTACACACACAATAGTTAAGTATAAGAAACAGTTTATTCTAACTGATCTCATTATTTTAAATCGGTATATATAACATAGCACCTACTTGCAATGTCCTTACAGGACTCATGTTTTACAAGGAACTAATTTCAAGACCTATAATAATTGAACCTACCATACATGAATGCGAATAAACGTTTTTAAATTTGAACGTTACTTTATTGGCAAGTTGTTTTATGCTCTCCTTTTATATAAATCCAGTTGAAGTATGTATGATTGTGTAAAACAAGTAAAAATATACTTCATAATTTGATTCATTTTTTTTTTGTTTATGAATCACCTACCTATATAATAAGTAAAATGTCTGTATGGAAGAACCAAAACACACTGACTAGTAAAAACTAATAAATCAATTAATATCTGTATGGAAGAACCAAAACACACTTGTCTAGTAAAAAACTAATAAATCAAGGCTCAAAATGTATCTACAATAAATTGCCGTCAGAAATATTCAGGCTTCTTTTAAATAATTTAAAAGTATAAATAATATTCTTCGAATCCCATCCACTTTACCATACCTATTGGTGAACACATGAGTTGTTCATTTTTTTTTGACTGTCTTCGGATAAGAAATATTGTTTTTATTTCATTGTTTATATTTAACGCCTAACTATACGAAATTATGTAGGTACCTACCCTGACTTGCCAATGTTATGCCACGTAACCTTGTGGCTAAATAAATAGCTTGAAACTTGAAACACGTTAGTTGAATATTATTGTGACTCTTCCTAAAATATTAACATAAAATGCTGGTGGAAATAATTCAGATTCCTACTGAAGACCATAATAATTAAATCACAAAAACATTGGGTATCACAATATCTTGAAGAAGAAAAACATGTAGGAGAATTCCAACTGCAGAAGAATCGGAGAGTGGAGAGAATGTTCTATAACCTCGTTTGAGAAGCTAAGGAAGGAGTAGTAACCATGGCCTGAAGGTCATACTTTTCTACCACCCGTTACCCCAGCTCTCAATAAACGCAAAATATGACCTGTCTTCACGATAGCATGATATCAGTAAGTATAAACTATCCTCGAGGACCCCTTCATTGTATTTGTCAACGCGCGATTTTTTTGTTTTTAAATTGTTTATAAGGGACCTCATTTAACTAGAATTACAAAGACACCACAAATTTACTTCAAAAATAAAAATCTGTGCAAATAGTTAAGCAGGTCGTCTGGAAGAAACAGCTTCGACGATAAGATCGCCTTTTGTAGCAACCTTTGTTAAACTTAAATAGTTAGTTCCAATAGAAATAGTTGAATAATATCATAAATTAAATATCTTAACCGTCCGTTAACTTCTAGTAGTATTATCTGTTAGCAACGAGTTATCTATTATCATACATCTATGCACTCTCTCCGTTCTTGTTTAAAGTACTTACCCTCAAAATTATTATAATTTTTATTTATTTGAATTATTGTGGACTATCATTATGACATGTGTTTTGTTATTGTGAAATACAATTTATTTAAATTAATGCATACACTACCTACTGAATGTTTCTCTGAAGCTCACTATATCTTTATAGAACCAGATTATGCTACCACTGTTTCTCAGTGGGTGATTATCGTACCTAATCTTAAACCGTTAACCGTAGTTTGGTTCTTACCAAAGAGAAATTGTCACAATAGGTATATAGGTACAATCAATATCAATTAGGTACTTACATTAGTATACTTTGAGGAACTACATTGTTAAAATTACTACCCTACCAGAAGTCGGAGTTTTCAGTTTTCCGGGCTAGTTACATTAATACATCTTTAGTAGACTAGACAACCTACTTGGAGTTTTTCGCTGCTGTTTCCTTAGGGTGCGATGCACGCTGTCATCAGAAGAAATAGATGAAGAAGAGGTACTCCTTCTCTTTCTCCACTTCTTTTTAGACTGCTTCCGTCTGGGAGGCGTACCTGGTGGCGTAATGCATTCATCGTCCATCGTGCTTCAAGGACTGAAATAACAAAATTCCTTTGCAGTATCATATATCTCAACAAAGGTATACCTTTGATGTAGGTACCCGCATGCTTACATTAATTTAAGCTTTCATTAGTCTTACTATAGGCACTAGTTACTGAATCATCAACTATCCAACTAAACTTGACATAAACTTCAAAAATAGTTCATATCAGACATATATAAAAGAAATTAGATAACCCACAAAGGTTAAAAAAAATTCTAAAGTCATCTTAAATTCATTAAGAGTAGGGGGTTCTAAAGGGGTCAAAATTTTTGTCATTTTGGGCGTAGCTCATCCAGTTTTAAAGATATTCATGAAAAACTACTGGAAGTAAAACATGCCCGCAATTTATGAATTTAATGTTAAACGTAGGTATTCAATATTCAATTTATTCGGCGCACATGGCTGATGACATACATAGCCACCTACTTGCATACATAGCACTTTGGCACACCTGGCCGATGACATACATAGCCACCTTCTTGCATACATAGCACTTTGGCACAACTGGCCGATGACATACATAGCCACCTTCAAGTCCTACATGTAGTTATCATAATACTGCATACATAGCACTATGGCACAACTGGCCGCTGACATACATAGCCACTACATGTAGGTAGTCCTTATATTCTTGCATACATAGCATTAACGCGCACATGGCCGGTGACATTACATAGATAATCTTATTTATATTTAAATATAGCACAAATACCTTTACCTACGCAAGTCGTAGGCGAATGACTAGAATATAATAAGCAAGGCTCACCTACAAGGATAGTTGATCATTGTTACTGCTATGTTACTAACTGTTACCAAATTCAACAACTCTAAGAATGTCCAACCAATGAACAAGTACACAACCTCACAAATCGCTAGTGCCAAGCACGACTGGAAAGTCTCGGTTTAATACCGACCAGCAATGCTAACACCATGCGAAATGCTTTGGTTAATTGTACATATTAAATTATTAAATAAGCCCCAGGTAACTACCGCCAATTAACACAAGAAAAGAGCTATCACGAATGGATTGTCTCGGTTTAATACCGACCATTACATGTTAACTACATTTCATTATGCAAAAGTGAGGTAGGCAACTGCGTCTAATATTCAGATTAAAAATAAGTAACATGAGCAATAACTGATCTTTGCAACAGTTAGAAAACTGATCGTTATAGTGGGCTGTATAAGTGATATCTTTTTTTAATATAATAGTAATTTCAACATTACCTTTGTTAAGGTCCGGTTGTCACTTCTGAAATGAAATGAAATCCAACACTTGATAATCACGAACTATATTTATTTTACATTTTACAGTTACTTCTTCGCTACCAACACTTTTTACATCTAGTTATATCTAAGGAGCTGTTGCCTCTGTGCAAGATTTCGAAAGAGTGCCCGTATCGAAGGCGAGCACGCCATTTTATAGTCTAGACGTCAGGAAGCGAGCACAGCGCCGGTGTTGCCGTTTTACAAAACTACCCACACTTTTTCTAAAAATGGATGTTTTTATTAAATTTAAATAAAAATCATGACACTACCGACTTCTTACAGCATTTGAAAAGGTCATGTAATCGTTTTGTTTTTCTTGTCTTATTTCGTTTGAAAACAAGAACCAAACGTGCCTGATGTTATTTGTTTCAGTTGTGATCATCTTGTTGTGAGCGGCAGCGCCAGCTACGCGGACGAGCGGTCCCGCCAACCGGCTGCGCCCGCAGGCGAGCACTGGCTGCGCCGCAGGCGATCGCCGGCTGCGCCGCAGGCGATCACCGGCTGCGCCGCAGGCGAGCACCGGACGGCATACAGCAGTGGTGGCCCGGGTGCGACGCAATCTGAGCGACGCGTGGACGTCTGCTTTATGTAAACGCCATCGGAGACAATGGGTTTTTAAGGTGAGCTGTATAGTTTTTCTTTTGATTTCGGTGCTGAGTAGTCGCTAGTTAAAGAAAATTTAGTAGCTAAATTGAGTGACAAGCGATTTAACAATATTGTTTCAATGATTGGTATTGGTCAAACATGAGTATTCAGCACTGAACAAGTCACATGTTGGGTAACGAACGACCCTTGATCAGTAATCGTTTTAACGTTACACGTTGCGAGTTTTAAATTCAGATGTACCTTTTGACAAAGTTAGAGCAGAGCTATGCTAGTAGGTCATGTACCAGTCGTAGATGTTTTGAGTAGTGATAATCATGAAGTTTTGGTGGCTCAGTGAGAGCGTAGTGTAACGACTTCATCAGCCGTGGTATGTGTCGACCGCTTGGTGATCATACGGGGTGTGAGTCGACCATTGGGTGTTCACACGGGGTATGAGTCGACCTTGGGTGATCATACGAGACGGTGATGATTGGAGTGGATACGCGATTAGTATTGTGTTAACTGGATTTTGAAAGTTTAAAACGTTGGTACATTGGCTCTAGCTGGTTATTGTTTTTGTAGTTAAGGTGAAGTTTGGTTTAAATCTTACTTACTAGATGAGATTAGTACACTTGGTTACACGGTAAACTGAGGAAAGTTTTGAGTTTTAAAGTTCTTTATTTTTAAAAAAATGTGAAGTAAAGTTAAAGTATGCCGGAAAGTCATGTACCTGTCGATGTAGAAGTAAATGATGAGTTGGAAACTAATGTTTCACAGTGCGAGTAAACACTCTATCGACCGTAAAATGTGGACATTGTCTGAAGCTATTTCGTAGTCGTAGCCCAATAGAAATCGGTGTCTCTTGATCCGTCAAGTAGTCCGTGGGTGCGCGATGGGCGGTTAGCTTTGGCGGAGGTCGTGGTCTCGGGGACCGTAGTGTGAGTCGACTGTAAGGTGATCACACGGTGTGTTTGTTTGTGTAAATCACAAATGTGTGTGAGTCGACTGATAGGTGATCACACGGGGCGTGTAAGCGCAAAGAAGCAATTACGATTGCTGGTCGGCTAGTATGAGCCGTGGTGATAGTTGCGTGTAAGTCGACTGATAGGTGATCACACGGGGCGTGTAAGCGCAAGGAAGCAATTACGATTGCTGGTCGGCTAGTATGAGCCGTGGTTATAGTTGCGTGTGAGTCGACTGATAGGTGATCATACGGGGCGTGTAAGCGCAAAGGAGCAATGACGATTGCTGGTCGGCTAGGATATGCCGTGGTGTGGTGATAGTGAATTTACTCGATGGTCTTTGTTAATGTAACGCGATAACGATGGTACACGACTAATGGCTCTGTTGGTTAATTTAAAGTTGCTTTGTTGAGGTTTAAAGTTTCTTAAATTTTGAAAGAATTCTGTTCGACACAAGAGTCCCTAAGTGTCTACCTGGTCAGGAAGGGCCGAGTAAGAAAGAGATATTGGCCTTGGAATGTTTTGTTGCAGGATAAACACACGAGGACGTGTGTTGGCAGGATGGCCGTGTCGGAGTATGGTTGATTTGACTTGTTGAAAGTCAGTCAATTGACCTACTAGTGGCGCCCTCAACTACTCGGGAATACTCGGAGCGCCAGCGCCATCGTTCGGCGCTAGGCGGAGTCTACTTCGGAGTGACGGTGGAGCGAGGAGCAGAGTCTTCGTTCGATCACCGCCCAGTACAGTCGTAGAAACTGCCCCGCGTTCCGTGTAGACCTAAGTTGTTGATTAAGTACCTACCTAGTTCATCAGTGTCGTTATAAACTCAGTACTGTGTTGTTAAAGTTTGGTAAAATAATAAACGTTGTGATTGCGAGTCAATTCTGTGTACCCTTATTGAAACCGACACTCACCCACACTGTGCCCACATGATAGTTGCCATCCATGGCTGAAAATAGCAGTAACGAATGCACCCTATTCCGTTAAATATAATATGCCACTAAGAGTATTATTTTTCATAATTCGGGATTCGTGCTAGATAACAAAATAAATTGGTAGCATGAATATGAGTGATGGAATAGTGCGGATTCAATCCTACGCCTTTCGGATCAAAGTCGAAGTAGCAATCCACTTGGCCAACTCGGCGGCATAGCAAAATACGCTAAAATGGAATCTGTTACGATTTGTTGGCAACATTATATAAATTTTAGTTTTATTCAAATTTAGTGCATAAATTGTTAATATTTAGAGGAATGAATACTTGCAGATGGAAAGTCACATCATCCTTTTGTAACCTGAAAGTTTCCAATATTTTAGGATATGCGAAAACTCTGCAATTTGGCATTTTATACTTATATCCTTCCGCGTGTACCGTGATTGACAAATGACGCGTAACCAGCGGCGCGCGGGGTTTTACATATGGAGAATGATTGTTGGTCCAAGGACCTTGGCTGCGGGGAAAGCATGTCAAAAATTGACAATGTCGTCTCCTTCTGAAGGAAGATAATTGCTCTGAGGTTCTACTTATACAAATTATATGTTTGAAAATATTGGTCAACTTTAAACCGTAGCTGGATTTGATATATCTATTATACTTTTATTCGTTTGCGTTGACAAATCAAAAATAGGGTCATCAAATCTTTTATTTAATTCTTCATTCTACCTACTCTATTAAATTCTTTATAATTTATCGCAGTTTTGGATCGTAAGAAGATAATACCACTTACTTGAAACTTAATTACGGTTAGATACTTATCTCTGGTTTACTGTCTTGTTAAAACAACATCCTAAAGTTCATAGCCGACGGCCGCTCGTGGACGACCGCTACGCATGACGCCACAGTAAATCGTGATTTTGTGTGATTTTGCCATTGAAATACTGCCAGCGAAACTTGATGTACAGATGTACATCGTGGGGTGCTTGTATTCTGAGAGCTGATGAGTGTTTTCGCACGTCATACCCCCTTGGGACGTGATTGACTATTTCACTTTCAAAAACAAACATTGTCGGGTGTCGGGAATCGATTTTTTTTTGTACCTAATTAATTTCCCGTTGTATTAATAAACGTAATTAACTGTTTAGGACACTTACTTGTCAAATTTGTTTACCTAGACAAAAGACTAAATGTCAAAGTTAAACTCCACTTATACCCGTATAAACTAGAGTTCCAGTATTTGGGCTGATTGGCACACTCTGATTATTCAACCTAAAGAAGACCTTAAAAAAGTCTAATAAGGTGACTTTTGTGGCGAAGTTAGAGAGTGGTGAGTGATGTTGCTATAATTATCTTTTTAGTATTTTCAAAAAAAAAGTATAAAAAATGACACATGGATTGTGTATGACGTCAGAAACAGATCACGGTCTCCCGCACAACATTCGTCGGATTTACGGATTGCGACTTCAATGTATTGGAATAACCCTCTTTGTTCCCCCACATATTATTCAGAATGGTATTTAATAATTAAGCTTGTGAATTGTATTTTATTGTTATGTGAACATGTTTCAAATAGTGGTACAGAGTGCTGGTAGAATCAACTTCGACAATGGAAAACTGGTGTCTGTTTATAGTGGTTATCCATTTGGTATTGTATCTATAGAATTTCGTGGAATAGAATGTCCGGTTTGTAGGACTGATGCCTACCCGACATTTATACTATGGAGGAATAAGAACTATCTCTATTGTCTGTAAGGGGAAGTGTTGATTTGTTTGTTTGTTTGTTTGACGGAGGTAAAAAGAAACGACTGATACAACTTTTTCACCGATGAGTATAGTGAACTGTCGGGAATTCGGGATGGTTATATTTTATCCCGGTAGGTTGATTCACCCGTGGAAAGCCAGACCTGCTGCGAGTAGAATACATTTGTGAGTATTTAGATAAATAATAAATAATAATAAATATCCTTGGACATTCCACACAATGGAATCTAGTCCTAAGCTAAGCAACTATGGAAACCAGATGACTGGTACACGTTTTTTTTGTAAATACATACGTATTATAGATAGAAAACACCCAGACATGGAACAAATACCTGCAGAACATACAAACATTTGTCCCGTAGCAAAACCCGTAGCGGAATAGGTTTGCCCAGCACCTAAACCATCCTCTCAGCTTAGCCGGCCATATCCACAGGACAGGCAGTGGTCAATACGTGTGATGACTAGCCTTAACTGTTTAACTTTTAAATAAAGCTTAAAATACAGTTTGTTTATCAGTTCGAATACATATTAATAAATTAATACAGTCTCCCTACAATGTCGCTAAGGGAGCGAGCTTATTTTAATTTTAAATCAAGCTATGCTAATAAGAGGAAAGTTACACGGATGCAAGGGAGGGCAGGTGGTGAACAAATTGCGTACATTATACTAACTAACAGGGGACAATAACTTTGGAAACTTGGTCAAAATTCAGTACTTATCTTCTGCCAGTTTTTGACAAGGAAGCTAGCAACAATTTACAGCCAGTCTCAATAACTAATCTAATCCATCTCTGGTTTTGCTTACTGTCGCTGGGTATTTGACACATTTTGCATGGATATAATGTAAAATAAATAAATAAATAAATAAATAAATATCCTTGGACATTCCACACAAAATATCTACCAGCAGTCAGTAAAATCAAAGATAGATAGGTTATTGAGACTGACGGTAAGTGATAGCGCTTGTAACACCATTTAAAGAGCAAATCCCGTAAAATTGTGCCTAACTAACCAATTGTCGAGTACAAGTTTTTTATCCGTTTACGAGTTGATGTCTACTGTAACCTTTATGAAGTAAAGATTATTCTAATCCATCTCAAAAATCTAACACTTAAACTAGATTACTTACCCTCATAATTTAGATACTAAGAATTCCTAAATAAGCCAACCCTCCTGAGAGTAATTTATCCGGGAGCACCTGTGAACCTCTTCATTTGCTTAATTATAATAAGATAGGCAAGTATTTTAGCTGCCTGGTTTAGTATTTAATTTTGTGTGGTGTAATTAGTATGACGTACATATTTGTTTTTTTTTAATATTCATAATCAGCAACTCAGGCGTAGGATTTAGGTATCAGACTGATATGAATGATAGAGACGCTTGGTAAACTCCTCGAGTATAGATTCAGAAATCCAATTACAGGTTTTTAATTTTAAACATTATGCAAGAATCTTCCATCGTCTAAATGAGACTTTAATATCAAATCATACCCAAAATAGGACCGTTTTAATGTTAAAATACAGTTGATAAAACATCCAACCGAATGTAAAACCAATAAATCAGTTTAAATGCTAGATATTTCGAAGCAAAAAGCCAACACATGTTAAGAGTGAACTAATCCTTGCCGACCGAATCCAGCCGCGATTCAGCCATTTAAACTATTACTACAGATTGAATAAATAAGTGGACGGATTTGGGAGTTGGAATAAAAATTAAATGTTTGATTGACTGTAATTTTATTAGTGTATGTGTAGTGTAGTAATACACGAGTGTGCAAGGAGGGCAGCAGACTGTCAGGGAGGAGTGGAAACGCGCAAACTTGTCACTAAGGGAGAACCAGATTTATGACCACGACCACTCTGTCAAGAGTGTACCGAGCAAGAAGAAGAATTTTAGTAGACTATATAAACTATAACTAAGTATAGATTGTATAAATAAGTGGAGGAACAGAAATAAATAAAAAAACTTAAATAAAAAAAATCTTTATGAATTAATATTTATGTCAGTGTATTTGTATTTTTGGGTATAAATCTAACTCCAGCCCTGTGGCTATTACTGACTACCACACCGTTCTTTGTCCGCGCCCCTCTGTGCCACTAAGCCGAGTATTGTCTGTGGATTCGAACAACTGGACTTTACACATCGTGAATGAATTTAATAATGGGTATTTTGTCGTACAACTTAACCCAACAGAAGCAAGATTAATGAAATGGATTTTGTAGTAATGAGATTTAGCGGGAATAAGATTAAATTTTGATGAATGGGTAAATTTAGATACAAATTTAATTATGTGGATATTAAGTGAGTTTGTAAGAATTAATGAGCGTTTGGGTTCTTAATAGATTTAAGGACAAGAAATATATTAACTTACATTAAATTACATAATGTTATCAGTAGTTTCAAAGTAGTCTGGCGAACTGACCTCAATTTTGAACATAATTTTTGTTAATGACAAACTATTGAGTTTGTTTGAAAATATTTAAGTTTCAATTTAGGACCTTAATTGTGTAGTTTAAAGTCGGTATTTATACGTTTATGTTGTCTGACTTGCGATCATAAATATTGTGACATAGTCAAAACGTCTAGAAATAAAATCCCGTGTCGTACTTCTACATAAATAGTGATTCTGAATGTTTAAGAATACTCTTATAATTAAAAGAAGTTGTTCGGGCACAACTCTGTAGTTATACTCGTATACCTAATTACGACTATTGGTTTCAAAACTGCAAGAGACATCTTAATTATTGTGATCACTAAATATTTCACAGAATACAATTGAATAGGTTTCATTGGTCAGAATCTATTTAAACGCTAAGATCTCGGAGGCAAATACACTATCCTGCTCACACAAATTAGGTTTCCACATTTGGATGATTAAACTAAGAGTTGCATCTACTTCAACTCGGCAATGCACTAGCAATAACGATCGCTCTGGATAAAGTTTAGGGTTGTTAAAAAAACTTTTTTCTTTACTTTACTAGTATTAAAATAGGTAAAGTTTGTTTGTTTGACGGAGGTAATCTCCGAAACTACTCAGCCGATTTCATTTCTGCTAGCAATTCATAAAGTGCAATTTCATGAATTGTTTAGCATTCACCAAAATTTGGTAGAATGGCTCAAAATTGATTCAAACACTCATTAAGAATAATGAGTGTTTCAATCATTAAGAAGTGGCAGCCCTACTATTGATCCGGATTTACAATCGGCGAGACGCGCCCGTACTGCAACGTATTTGCAACTGCGTAATGTAGTTGAAACAATAGCTTTTGATGGATTGAAGTAGTGCCTTAAGCTCGGCGCTATTCAAAACTTTAAAAGAGGGTTTCTTTTCAGCTTAATGTGCAGTGACTGAGGATTGGGCGTCTTTGAAGCGTGTTTTTGCGTTTGCTGGTTGTACTTCGCGCATTTTGAAGGCGAAAATAGGCGTTTTTTACTCAACTTCTGCATTTGATCATAAATCAGCAAGACAGAAAATTTCAGTCCAAAAATTACATACAGCCTAGATCAATTCAGTTTAACCTATTTGGAACTTAGTACGTCGTTAACGATACCTACTGCTATAAATTATTTTAATTTTAATGATTATCAAAATCAAAAAGTAAGTGAACATTGAAAATGTACCTAATCGTAAATGCCTTTTTTTTCCTAGTAAAGTTAGGAAAGTTTTAGCTTAAGCAATGAGTTACTGCTTTGGCGTAAATTACTTTAACATGAAAATAAACGAAGCCCCTATACAACATCCATAATAATGATTACTGTAGATTTAGAGATATATCAACACTCGATAGTCAATTCAAACCTCAATAATTCTCTACCAAACTAATTTTGTCATAGATTTATGGGTATATCCTCTCGCAATACAATGCCATCTTTCAACGAGCTATCGCCATTCGCCACGTGCCAAAACCACTGCCAGACCAGGGTGTAGAGATAGTCATAAATTATTGTAGATAATAGTTCTAAAAGGGGCGTTTTTTGTAACAATTGTTGTGGTAAAAATAATACTGTGCGTCAAATCTGATGTCGGTTGCCGATTTTTAACGAAAAATCGAAAGAGAAACTATGAAATATACCCAAAGAAATTGTATCATTTGCATTGTCAGGAGACAATACTAAAATGTTGAAAGGATTTCGACAATACCCGTGCACCTCTAATCACTTTCTCAAGCCAAGATCACAGAATAAAAACTTTATGAATATTATTTTTATTTGAGAATTTGAACATAGGTGTGTATTTGCTGTTACTTATTGGCAAAACGGAGAGGACTAATGTTCCATCAATATTTTTTTTTTTAGAAACGAATACAAAAATGTTCGATGACAGAAACTCAAATTTTATTGCAAAACTATTACAAGGGTAAGTCTTAGTTTTAAAACAGGCACAAGTTTTTAAAGTCCATCCAATTTGGTTTCGACTGGATTCGAAACCGCGAGATACAAGCCTCGCGGGTTAGAAACTCGTCGATACCATCCACTTTTAGTAGGATTCTAATTAAAATTGATAAGCTTTTGTAACTGTTTAATCTACACTGTGCCCCTACTCAGCGAATCGATTCGCGACTTCCATACTAGTTCGACACCGAACTCGCAACGAAAAAATATGTCCCGCGAAACGAAAATATACTGGAAAGGTCCCGAACTTTCCAAAGTTCGTAGTCAGCGGAAAAGTTAAGCTACTGTGGGACAGAATCTAATTTGCTGGATAGGGTTGTTTTGGCTAATTACGTTTGTAGCTTTTTAATTCCTATTTTTTGGTATTTAGTCATCGGTTTTAATGATGTTTATCGTAATAGAGCTTAAAATTTGATAAAACAGACTAATAAAACACATCGCTGATAATTATATGCCTAAAATTACCTCAATTGGTGGCTTGTTAAATGTGTTTTCGTCCAATTGACAATAAGCGTTTTACCTATAGCGATGCTTAAAAAAAGATCCAATATAATTAGATAAAAAAAAAACTTAAGATACAAGAAATTACAATACCTACACTAACACTACGTAGTTAAACTTTGCATTATGCATTTTTCATTGAAGACATTTTCAGCGTATTTTTATGGCCGTTCTCTGGAAAAACTAAACTTCATGTTTGGAATTTCCTTAACTTTTGGGTCGTGAGAGCTATTTTCTGAAAGACAACTTGGACGGGACTTTTTTATCAGTTCATTTTAAGTCTCTGTAACCTGCATTGTCTGACTTAATGACTCAACTGGTGAAGCAGTTGCTGGTTTTGTTTGTGTTACCTTTAGATACTACTAGCAGCACGTCCCGGCTTCGCACGGGTGAACTAATGAAACTACCGGGATAAAATATAATCTATAATCTTCCCAACAGTCCATTCTACACTTTGGTGAAAGAATTTTTGAAGTCGGCTGAGTAGTTTCGGAAATTACCTCCGTCAAACAAACAAACAAATTTTACTTCTTTATAATATTAGTATAGACAAAAAACTTATGGATTTATACTTTTGCAACAAGAGGAGTTTCTATGTTCCTGTATGTTTTTTTTATTTTTTACCAATTTTATAATTCTTTGAATAGTGAACTAATTTTAAAAATCAAAAAAGTTTTGAGGATCTGATACTGTTCATCTTTGGAGATATGAACAGAAATGATTTGTGAGGCCACCTCGGTAAGGAATAAATAAAATTATAATCTAATATAGATAAATACAAATACTTAAAACAAAATAGTTCACTACCTACTGACATAATAATCGGTGAACATACTTAGGTACTTACATCAAAAGAAATAAAGAAATAAATTTATAATGGATAAGCATGGACAAAACCTTTGTTGTCTGTGCTAAAAGTACTTCCCTTAGTAAGTATAGATACTTACTTACTTAAAGTGGAACATAAAACCTCTTCCTTTTTTAAAGTCGGTTAAAAACAACTAACTGCATTCAGTCTAATACCGTATAGCGAAGAAACTAAAGAAAAACATTGTCCACGCTACTAGTTTCCTGTTTCAGCATTTCATAACTAGATGGCGCCACAGGTCAAATTAGAACGCGCTATCGTTACGTTTTGTTGAATTCGTGCCGTTCGAATGAGTTTGCCTTGTAGTTATTATAAAGAGGCTAATATCAAAGCCGATTTCAAAAATTCTTTCTTGTTTTTGATACGCTAGCTTGTAAAAGCAATGCGTCATATTTATTAATAACAAAACAATTAAATAACAATTAATTTGGAGATTACCTGAATGAAACAAACCAACATTACATTACCTTTTGAATGCATAGTACCTATTCGATTCGACTTTTGTTAAGCAAATCCAGTCCCTATAACTCTCCGTTCAACATATCACAGTTACCCCTAGGTATTCCCCGTTCATAAATTATGAATCTCGCGACTCGATACAATCTCCGGCCGATGGGAATATTATGCCGATCCTATCGCAGGTATTTTACATTCGTTTACTTTGCTTTGTTGTGTTATATCAAAAATATGTTTTACCGACTTCAAAATATGACTCAATTTGACTACGATACTGTAGGTCCTCGTATATTATTTTTGTGTATTATCAAAATATGTTTTACCGACTCCATTACCTAATGACTCAATTTTTGACTAAGATACGCACTCGTTAAGAGTCAGTACTCTTAGGTACTTATATAGTTTTTGTGTAAGGTATCTGTTTATTTATTTTTGTTAGTTTCTAAGATTACCTCCGTAAAACAAACAAATTTTACCTCTTTATAATATTAGTATAGATATAGATAATCCTAAAATATTCTTCTCTAAAATAATCTTGCATTGTGTAAATGGGACATTACAATTCGATAGCAACAGAGTATATTTAAATAGAAGCAGTTTATGTAAAGGTCTGAGCTTTTTTTCCCTATGGTCATCTAACAAAATACCAAATCACTGCAAACAACTTCATTCGTGATTTTCCGAAACGTTGAAAATTAGCATCATTTGTACAAATTGACTAATGCCCTCGTAAAACAAATGACATAGACCATTAGACTAACGAGGAATCGTGGCTTAGTAATGTGTACCTTTAGGAGTATTTATAGAGAAGTGAGTATGTTGAAATTTGTGGTTTGTTTTTAATCGAAATGTGATCGATATTGAGTGCAATATCTGGCTGAGTTGTTTCTGAGATTACCTCCGTCAAACAAAAAAAACAAACAACAATAAAATTAACGTTAATATTTCAAACAACATTTTTACATAATTCCGGGTTACTTAGACTAGGATAAAATTTACTTATCTCAAATCATAGAGATTGCAAGGAATTCTGGGAACAGATTTCCGTTTGAAATTGTTTGACCACAGACAGACAGTTAACCACAAAACTCGACCAAAGTTTAAGATTAGTAATTTTCAAATCAAACTATAAAATAAAACACTCCTCAGGTGGCTCAACTGGTTCCAAATTGTATTTTGTACAGTTATGTAAATATGTATTAGTTTAGTTTCTGTAAATAAATGAATTAAGTAAAAACAAATTGAGTCAAAAACAATTTTAACCACCAGTTAATCATTTGGTGAACGCTGTAAATTGGTATTCATTTCACGACTTCCTTCGTGCCAATGTTTCAAATATCAAAAGGTTATTAATAATCAAAGATAAATTATTCACTACACCACAGACATCAAAGTGACGTGCTTTAATGTTTACAAAACATCTAAAAAGGTGCTGTCGTAAATACTTCCCAGTAATGGATTAAATGATACTTTAAATAACTGGTTCAGAACGCTATAAGTCTAAACACACTATGCCGAAAGTACGCGGCAGCTGATTTTACGTTCTGTCGTATCTTATTGATAACGATTTTCATGGCTGTAAATTCATCACACAAAATACCATTTTATTCTTTCTGAGAGGATGGTCCTGGGCGAGGATGCTCCAACTCAATAATGTCCCACGTAGGCACTATACTTAATAGTGTACCGTGAATTGTAGACAAATATTATCTCCTGATACTGTAAGTATTACATATATCTACAAGAAAGATTTTTGTTGTAAAAAATATTAAGATGTAAATGTTGTTTTTTTGTGCCGAAATTACATTGACGCTGATGACACCTGCAATGCCACTTGATTTAATTCAAGTAGAATTTCAAGTAGCCGTCATGCGAAATTTCGGTCGCGTATCTTCGTCATAGTGTGTTTAGATCCTAAACGCTAATGTTAAGAAATTTACGATGTCATGAGACGGACTCTTTAGGGATGTTTCTACACGTGACAGGAAAGATGTGTTTTTTATTGGTTAAACACGTTGTTAAAACTATTTACTGTTATTTATGAGGAAGTTCAAGAAAATCACGTTATTAAAATACTTACAGCGACATTTTAGTTGAGACCACAACGAAATAAGGTGTTTTTTTGTTGTAAACATTTTAAGAAATATTTTGGCACTCTATAAATAGTAGGTACGTAACGTACGTGATAATTTATAATTTATTTTTTAAATTATTTTATTTAAAATGATAATATGGTAATTATATTAAAATATAATAATAAAACTAAGCACTACGAGTAAGTTGCGGGAGAAAATGAAAAGTAAGCTAGCCCACCACTGCTTTACGAGTATTTTCACATCCTGTATCCACTCTAGAACGAAATAAAATTCCGATATCAAAGCAAATGAATGTATTACAGCATGTTTTTGTTTTACGACAGGATGCTGATATTCTAGAAACTATTTTATGGCTAATTTTCACTATCAAATAACCCAGATAAGATGTACTGCTATAACGGAACGGAATGCTAAACGTTTGATAGTACCAACTTCAAGACCTAGGTCGTAAACATCACACTTCGCTTTGATTATCTGTCGGTACTTCAAGTTCTTTGATTTACTTTAAACGCTAACCCCCTTATGCATATTGGACCAGTAAACCCATATTAGCTAAAACCGATATTAAATCTGTTGCTCTTTTTGCTGCCACACCACACGAGTAACAAGAAAAAAACAAATTTGAAATCTATTTAACTGTCAAGTTTTTACGAATAAGATTCTAATTCTTTTCGCAATTTACATTATGATACAAAAATAGTCTCAAGCTTAACTAACAGACAATCAGTTAAGATTTATTCATATCTTTAATCGAAAGTCAGTCAAAAATAAAAAAGATGGATTCTGGTTAATTGGGAGAAAAACTGACTTTTGCTCACGCTAGGTGGCGCATGAACGATTGTACCTTTATTTGACATTTCAAATGTCAAATTGTATGAACTTTTTGTAAATACTTGGTAAATACTTCGAAAACTTTGTTTGTTTTTCAAAAATGCCTCAATGTAGTGCTTTAAACTGTCGTAATAGAGGAGTTCATTATATTTCCCAAGAACTAAAACCGCAGAAGAAAGTAGGAAAACGCTTTACGTATTAAAAACTTTATTAAAAAGTTTAACATCTACTACATATGCAACTTTCTTCATACTAGCTTTGCACTGTCCACGTAGTTAAGTAAAAGTACCATCAGAAGAGTAACGAGCGGTCAGAAGGTGTCGTGATTCGTACAGAAGTTGCCCTTTTTGATAGGTGTCGGATCTGTAAAAGAAATTATAAGATACTTCATCTGCACGTAAACAAAACTTGTTGTAATGACAATGCAAGAAACTATATACCTAGTTTACCTTTGGAAATATTCTTGTATTTCATGTCTGCTGATGTTAGGAAGTGAGGAATCAGCATTTATGTCTCTGAATGTATCAGAGGCTGGACATGTAAATGACTGGTCCTCTTGGACATCGATATCGTCACCAAAGTTTTGGTTACGATCATATGCTTCCAACCTAAAAATAAAAAGAACACTTAGAACACGAAACTGATAAAAAAATACAAGAAATACGAACTTAACCTCAAATTTTTTAAGTGGTTTACCTTTCTATCAGAGCGGCCTTTTTACCAGCCACAGACGCTTTTGTCCTTCGAAGATCAGCTTGAAGTTCACGCACAGTCAAAAGCGAGTACATTTTGTGTTATTTATCGCACGCAAACCGAGAAAATTCGCAACCATAAACTTGACACGAAACGTAAACAAGGTACAGTCGTCAAGAGCGCCATCTGCTTCCAGCTTCTAGTGCTGCACCCAATTCTACCAACTGGGATATCTATCTATAGATTTAGAGTTGAGACAGTAGTAACTGCATCGATCCTATCGATTATTTAATCATAATTTATTGAATTTCGATTAAAAATAAAGTGAGTAGGTACCCGTCATACCTGGAAATAATAAAATTATGGTCTGGCTGTTTTGGACCAGGTTTTAGAAGTAATTCAGATTTTTACAGCATTTTCAAAGTTACAGTTAAAATTGAAAAAACAATAATTATTATCACAAGCAAAATCATGTTCATCTTATCACTAATCTAACAAATTAATTTTTGATTCAGTTAGAATATTTATTATACTTAAACTTTAATCATTTAGGAATTTTGTTTTTATGCAGGTAAACAAACAGTGAACAAAATATTTTATCTAAATAATTGGTAGTTTAATAAAAGCTCTTTTACAATTTCGATAAAACTCAACTCTAGAGACTTAGATTTATTCGTACTTGAAAACAATTTAGCAAAGACCGAAATGGACTAAGATGAAACGTCACAAAAACTGCAAAACATCACCAAAAACTATGGAGTAGTCTTGTGAGACATAAGCACAGTAAATATATTTGCATGGAAATTCGTTTCATAAAAAACTCAAAAGCCAGAACACATTTGGCTTAAATTTCAAATCTAGATTTTTATAATGTTTTGTTATTTTTTAATGATTACCTACTATTTTTTTATTATTCCGTATGCAATGTTTTTTTTAATATTTGGACTATGAACTAGCTAACTAGAATAACACACAGGCTACTTTTTATCCGGTAAGTACCATGAGAGCAACAAATGGCGCAGTAGACATTGCCATTCAAGGTAACTAATCCGTCAAACCTTACTTTATTAGAAAACGATTGAACTAAATCGTGATCCTATGTAGTTAGGTAGCATATTAGACCCTGACCATCAGGTGGGTCGTACATAACTTCATTTGATACCTGCTTAGGGTCCTCTATAAATAAGATGGAGAAAATCTTGGGTCGCTCTCATAAATATAGAGTTACGGGTTTTAAGATTCAGGAAATTACACGGAAACAAATTATGGGATGTGAATTTTGGTATCGAATTTGAATGTTTTTTTTGTAAATTAATTTAGAAAACTTCTTCGTTATTTTAAATCATGGCTGATAAAAGTTGACTTTTTATAAAAAATATAAGTCTTAGGATCATACGATATGAGTTTATTCTTCTAATTAAAACAATTTCATTGAGCATTTAGGTATTTTTATGTACTAAAAATAAAAATAAACAATTGTCTAACCACTAAAACTTCATAAAAAACTATTTTTCAATAGTTAACCCGTTCTGCTTAAAACTGTATCCTAGCAAACAAGTAACGAGTGAAAACTCTATAGTCAAGTAAGTACTGAGTAAAACCGTATGAAGAAACAAATAATATGTACTTCGAATAATATCTCTACATATCTTAAGTTCCGTCACGCATTATTAATGCGAACAGATGTCACCGTCATATCGCACGACGAACACAGGAATTTGTTTTATTTCGGTTCCTGCATTTGCTTATTCCAAGCTCGTTTGATGGATTTCCTTTTAAGGTTATGTTTTATTGAAAAGGGAATGTAAATATTCTCAGGGTTGTATCCTTTGGTCTATTGTTAGGTATAGCAAAGTTGATACCTTTGACATCGACGATTGTTTATAGATATCGCATATTTGACAACTTTTATGACATCATTGAGAAATTAAAAAAAAAACCGATTTATTTGTAGTGTACATAGTAACATTTTGGATTTATATAGGTAACGATTTAACGTTACAAAAGTCGCGTAATAGTTAGGTATAAATATTATAAAAATGGTGTTTAAATAATTTCTTGTGACAGCTATTTGAGAAAGACTATTATTTTATTACCTAAACACATTATTATTTATTTTGAAACTTTGTTTATTTGGAGTAGCAGCTAAATTATAGTTTTAAGACCAATGATTTCAACTTTGCTACTCCTATACAAAGTAAATCACAGAGGCATTAAAAAGCTTATAGTAAACTTAACAATCCATTTTTTAATTTTTTTGCTCTACTTAAATAATATGACAAATAATTAGGAGGCGCTACTTCAAGACCAAGCAATAAACTAGTAATCATTGTATCAATCACCTGTCGGTAGTTCGGCCGAATCCCTTTATTTCCCACGGGAAGCTTTGTTTACCAAAACCGCCATTTGCCGGAGATCAAACAATAATAACTAAGAGGATGAAGAGTACCTACATCTTGTTTACGGAAAACTTTGATAGCTCTAAGAATCAATGTCCTTTGGATGATATTTAGGTATCAAAAGTAACAATTTTTTTTTTTTTTAATCGATTTACTTTTGACGGAATAATTACAATCAGAACACACACGTACATAAAAAAAAAGTACATTGGCTGTCGGTTAACAATAACATAATTAATACTTAATACAAAGGCAAGTCAGAGATTACATAAAAGTTTACAAAAGTTCTTCAGCGAGTTGAGTAGCCAGGATTTCTAGAAGCTTGTTGATGTCATCAGAGAAGTCACGAAGGTTTCCGGGGATAATTTCTCCCAGGAACCTATTGATAGGCGCTGAAAAGTCTCTACCGTGCGTCTGGATCGTCAGATCAGATTCAATATCATTTACACTGAAGTTTAGACTCATGCTTCGAATAGAGATGCCGGAAATTAGGCCAATGCTGATGCGAACGTTACCGACAATCTGGATACCGACGATGGCCAATCTCCCCTTGACCAAGCAATCTGTGCTGCTGCCAAAAAGTGTCGCATCAACTTCGGAATTTGCAAGAGTGAATTCAATTTGAGGAATTCGAATATCGAAGGTCAGGCGGTTAGTGATGACGTTGTAGTTCATATTAATGACTCGGAAGTCACTAAGGCCAATGAGTAGCAGGTTCTCGAGAAATACTTGCATGTTGAAGAGAACGGGAACAGGCAGGGCATAGTCCAGGCTGTATCTTTCAATATGGTAAGGATCGAGACCAGAGTCTTTAATGGATTGACTTGCTCCCTCGATGACTTTGATGATATTGCTTGAGACCAAACGCTCGTCATTCTGTAGAAGTGCTTCGGTAATCGAGTTCTCTTTTTGAGGGAAAGCAGCGATGCTTCCGATCAACAAACACAATGCAATAATAGTCTTCATTGTGACGAGAGTTGTGTGTTTAGGAAAATAGGTTCACTGTTTGCAATTTTGTCAAGTATTACACCTTTTATAATGAAATTATGTGATTATTATCTAAGATATAAGAATTCATCTGATAAAACTCAGGAAACATTTATCTGTTGTATAATTGGAATTAAAAAAACTATTTTACATCTAAATTATGTATTTCATAACTGATAAAATAAAATTGAAGGAACTTAGTAGCACGATACAAATTTGCTCAGAAATTTGGGAATTTAAGTACAGACGGTAAGAAAAGTAATTTATAATTGTAATGTTTATATAGTTACGATCATAATTATCGAGTCGAGTCGTCGTAGTCGGGCAAATAAGCGGCATGGTCGTACCATTCTTTTCTCAAACTAATTAAGGCCATTTTCGACTGCTGATTGTAAAATACGCTATATTTCAAATTTTAAATTCAATTTAAACCAGTTCAATTAAAAATTACACCCAGTCAAAGTTTTTAATTTATTTTATCAGTACGAACCTATTATTATTTTTAAGTTTGAAAATGCATTTTGTTGATCATAGTAGGTACTTTATCCTAATTGAACATCATTGACACGCCCTTACCTACCACCTGTGTAGATAAGTAAATAAAAGTGGAATATTTAAATTTAATGAGGTGATAAAATTATTTAGAGCTAATGATCGATGCATATCTGATTAGCTTGATAACAATCTAGATTAATTACTGTTAAGACAAAATTACAAAACTGGGACTATTTTCTTAATTCCTAGGAAATTTTTTTTCGAGGTCACTCCATTATGCAAACGATAATTGTGTTTACATGTGATTGGTTTTTCTATGTCGAGTTTATTATAATTATTAATATTTTAACGCCCGGTTCTTATATCAAACTTCAATTCTCTCGCCATTGCAACACTGTCGTACATTTTGTGTAGCACAAAATGCCTATCGAGATATATCTACGGTCATTCGTTAGTAGAATAAAGGGACCGGCGCGGCGGCGTCAATATGTGTTATATCGATGACGTCACCTATCTCGACTGAAATTGTTACAATTTCAATGCATCGTAGGCATAAAACGGCTTACTATTCAAAGCTCACAATACGTCTACAACCTGTAGAGATCTAGAGATGGGCTAAACTGTGGTATGTCCCTTACCATGATCAGAAAATGATTAGAACTGGTTGTCATAAAATGACACGTTATAAAAATGAAATTTGAACTCCTGACTTTATCTTTGAAGAGCCAAAAACGCCAATAATTGCAAAGAACACCTATTTCTATGCCACTTTCTGTTTATTCTTTTAAAATATGAATGACTTAATCATTGCAAAAAACTTGTTATTGTTGGTGTTTACATGTTGCAAAGTTAAACAAACTGCTAATTTCTTCACTGAAAAAGCAGTATACTCTTTAAATCTTTAGTTACTTATTGTACACAAGAAACATATACAAATGGCATAACAAAATTACATGTATGAAGGCGACCCTAAGAGAGTTCTCTTCCAGCAAACCAATACTTTAAACAATTTAAAAACGACCAAACACAATGAGCCTAAATCTCATAGTAAGGGAACTGGTCAGCTCAAGCCTATGTACATCGGTAGTTGTAAATTATCCGATGCTGTAATGTAGGTATCGTAGCATCCGACAGGTAAATCACAATAACCCGAGGCGTACTCGCCACGGCCCTAATGGGGTTAAGAGGATTGCGGAGATTTAGTGGATAGCTCCTTATTTGTAGAATAGATACTGGTGTAGCGCTGTTTAGTCTAGTGATATTTCAGTGACTTTTGGCATCAAGAAAGATCTATCTAAATACGTGAGATGTATAGATGATAGAGACTACAAGGTCAAAAGTCGCGGTGTATAGACCCTTAAGGAACAAAAGTTCTCAAACCTACAATAAAACACTTATCACCTTCATAAAGTAGCGTCCCCTGTTATCATTTTAATACCCACCTTAAAACATTCTGAATTCACAAAGACCTCTTGGAAACAGACATTTCTGTACAATTACCTTTTATATTTTTACCGCGATGCTTAAGTAAGCGTAAACTGAGAACTCTTGACCTAAATTACGGGAGAATGTTTAAAAGCTTATTAAGGTACAATTCTATGAAATCTTAAGGGAATTATTGTGTAGCAGAAATGGTTTCTTATTCATAAAGGTACTGATAACGAGCAGTCACAACTTGAGTGGGTGACCTCTAGTTGTAATAATTGTTTTGAAGAGTACGTTGATGGTACGATCCTGGCTTCTAAAGTCAGCCATGATGGAGGTCTAAAAACCATCACATGAGTTGGCCACTTGCTCATACTAACTTACACTTATTTATTTTCTAAGAACCGTCGTAAAACTACAGAATTCTGCTATAAGATATCAAACAAACTTCTTAAAGTAAAAGAAGACGGGAGCAAAATTACATTACCTATCTCATGTCATTCTGCCTTGCATTCTTTGAAAATACTTTAAAACCACGCAACGGATGTTGATGCGATTTTTAATAGATAGAGTGATTCAAGAGGTAGGTTTATATGTATAATTATTGGACCCATGCGAAGCCGGGGCGGGTCGCTAGTCAATAATAAATGCTTGGTAGAACAAAAATGAAAGCATAGATAAAGTTCAGAGGGCAACAGTTTGCTGGAGAGGCGCCGGCAATAACCATAGCGGAAATCATTGTTAAATCTTCAAGGAGAGACAGCAAGAAAGGTTTTAAAACAATTGACTAACTAACTAATATAGCAAGATGACAGCTAACCTTCAGTAATGGAGAAGCACTAGAAGAAGAAGACTAACTAACTCACTTTGATGTGAAAACGCTTTGTTTGCAAGTCATAAAAAATGAGTGTCTATAGACGTAGTAGAAAAAAGCCGAGGAAGAAGTGGATGGATTGTGTCTTCTTCTTCTTCCTGCCCTTTTTACAAAACTACGACTTCAGACAATCCTAATCGATTCGTAAGAAATACGAAATACGCAGTTAACATTTTAAAAAGGCATCGATTTTTTTCCATTAAGAAAATACTTTTTGAAATGGTGATACGGTTCTTCCAAGAAACACGTGAAACGACGTAAATTCTATGAACACTTACGAGTTTTGATCTGCAAATATCAGCTCTAAAGCTCGTTGAGTTTACTAACCGTACGTGTTCTTTACTTGCGTTGCAGTTCCTTGTGGATATTACCACTTACAGCAGCAATAAGGGTGCATTTTCCGTGCACTGTAAGTTTATTTTATTTCAATCAACAGTTTCGTTTTGCAGTCTTTGAAGCTTGTTCTGTTCTGGCGCTATTCATTTTATTCTAGAACTGGCGATGTGCATTTCTGTGGGGATTTTTACCCGGTCTTTAATAATAAAGAGTAGTGTTTTATATTAGAGCTACAAAATATAGGCACTTATCTAGATATATAGAACTGTACCTCTCTCGTTATATCTCGTTACTATTAAAAATAAATAAGTTATTGTAAATAAGTTAGTAAGGTAATAGATAATTTTAATAGCCTTGGACACATTACACCTACCTATAATAATTATAGTCCCAATTTAAGGAATTTAATGATTATGTGAACATTATCGATAAAAATCTTGAACTTGCAACCTAAAAGCCTTCTGCCGTGCTCTAATCCATTGAGCTACCAAGCAGTTAAGAATAGAAAAGAAAAATAATTTCATCACAAAAGAAACACGACGTCAGTAAATTCACAATGCAATTTTTTCAGGGAATTATTGGAATAATATGGATTGAAACGTTATTGAATTACTTTTCAATTCTTCAGCTATGTCTACTATTATTATAGAAATAATACATAAAATGAAATTATGACTATATCCCGGGAACAGTAAACATTTCTTTCAGATCTTTTGTTTTTTAGATCATTTGAAGGTTTGAATGGGGTAGTCAGAGGTAGTTTGGACATACCTCCACAAGCGACCATAAACGCCAAAAGCATTTTTCAAAGCGCTTAAAAAGCCCATCGATGCCTATAATGTTTCTACGACTACTAAGTTAATCTAGTTACTATCCATTTACAGCTAATTTAAGTATTAATTCTTGTATTTTTCTCCAACGCTAATTCATCAAGTCAATTTAACCTACAGTTCTGGTTTAGAAGCCTCGTCAGGATAAGCTCCCAATGCCCCCGAAGCTCCCATTAGGTTTCCGAGTTAAGCTGCGGCGCGGCGAAACTGCTATATGTAGACAGTTGCTGCATTACCTACCCTAAATTCATCACTATCTATTAAGTGGGTTTGGTCTAGGGGGTTGTAATGACTTTTAATCCGGAGGTTGCTAGATCAAATCTCGAAGAGACTAAATCAGATTTTGTGGTACAAAAGCAGTTTATGAATTTGGAAATATGTATTTAACCGGGTGATTGCACAGTTAGGTATCTTTGATCCATGTGTTTGAAAATAAGCATAGGTACAGGTAGAGTCAAACGTCAAACCTCAGAGCAATCATTGAGTCTCCTCTATGCGTCAAACCATCCCCGACCTAGCAAACACGGTTCTTTCGAGGCCCATGGCCAAAACTATTTGGCCACGTGCGTATGGCACTGAGATTGTACACATCTGGCCTTCTTGTATGTGTAAATGTACTCAATGATAATTCCGCTAAATAATTACGAGTAATATCAACTAAAAATAATAACTGGTTGCTTATAGGTAAGTATAAACGTATATTAGTATTTTATAGTTCAGAGATAAACTAAAAAATATGCCTATCTACAAAGCAAAATAAGGAGTACAGTATGGTGCATGAGAACACCTACCTAACTTGACGCTTAGGAATCTTCTGATCACGGTAAAACTTAAACAATTCCATTCCTCAACCAAATGATGGAACGTTCCGAATCAATCGTGTGCTCCCATGCGGTACATACATAACTAGTTGGCTATAAACTAAACATAGACAGGCAAATCTCTAGAGCACCTATTGTATCCCTTAATCAAATTGCGTCGGAGCTACCTGAGGTAACTCTTGGAGGCATTAGAGATGTACCTTTGGTATTTAACTTTTGGCTTGGAGAAACTCAAGACAGCCCTTATACAATTAGGTAGATACAATACTTAATTAAAAAAACAAAATAAATTTATTTGTATAAATAGGACTTTATCCTTATACGGAAAAAGAATATGGAAGAAGAAGGATATGGAGTTATTCAGGTACAAAATAGAATCAAGACCAGTTGCAATCGTGACATTCGAGACTTTGCCTCACCTTTTTTAAAAGCTGTTATGATTTCAGCTCAAACATTTTAGAAGGATGTAGGTAGTTATGTAGTTGAGTGTATAATAATAGATTTTGTTTTTGAAACAAGTTTTATATCGCGTTAATTACATAAGTACTTACCTTATTTATTTCCCGAAGTTTCGGCTATGTTATAATAGTAAATGTAAATAAATAAAGTTAATAACGCGATAAAAACCTGTGTCTATATATTTCAAAAACATGAATTGTGATCGCGAAAGTTTAAGAAATACCAATATAGATTTTGCCTTCAGCAAATGATGTTATTGCAGTAAGTAAATTGGAGAACAAAGTTGACATTACGTTCTCTCAATTTCTCATCATTACAATTATTACTCTCATTAGAAAACAACAATGAAACGAGTTTCTTGGAAAAGTAGGAATCCCTCAGGAAATTTTGTAAGAAATAATTTCGAAGTTTTTGCTCAGTGATTAGTCGGGTAGCTTACTGAGATTTAGTAACTAAACTATCATACTATAATACTTAAATTTTTTTATGATAGGTAGTTATCAAAGTTATATTTAATATAGAAGTTGATTAAAAAGCGGGTGCCACAGGTAAAGCCGGTTTTACCTCAAGCCTACCCGCCTCAGGGCAAATCAAATAGGGATGATAAAGGGCTTTTCTCCAAGGACCTCAGAATAACATGATAGGTAGATATGCAAATAACATCGGTTGTCGAATTGCCTCTTTTGTTTGATATTAACTTTTGATCTTTAGAAGCTCCGATGAATATTTGAACTTATTCGCATTGACCCAATAATAATTTTACTGTGAATTTTGATGATAGAAATTTAATTTATGTTAGCTTGTTATTGGTACAAATATAAAACTGAAATTAATGTTTGTTTTGTCTTATTTTATTGATAAGATTTTTATTTAAGGCCACTTGTATTTGAGACGAATAGGTACTACATTTGACAGTCAATCAGGCCAGTGTATTTACAAGAAGTTAGAGAAAGTTCGAGGAAGAAGTGGATAGATTTTCTGAAAGAGGATAATATGAATGTTGGAGAAGTGGATTCGGAGTTGACGAATTATAGAGATGAATGGAAGAAAAAAACATGTTGGACTGATCCCACCTAGCGCGAGATAAGGGCAGAAGAATGATGAGTCAATCAGGCCAATCAGGCCTAAGCATTGTTTTAACCATAAAAGTCAAATATTGCTTCAATTCAATTGTATGCAACAGGCATGAATTTCGCATCGTATTAAACTAAACATTCAGATTTAAAAAGTTCATCCACCTCAGAGCGGTACGGATTTGCAAAATGATTTATTCCGAATTCTAATTGGCGATTCGAACGTTTCAAGTACTGAGTTTCTTTATTTGGGTTCTCGGCTTGTTTGGATCCGTTTTCCATTAATCTGAAGGTTCGAGACAAGGGTTTCATTAGATATATTTACGTTTATTAAGGGCATGTTAGGAGAAATTGGTATTCGAAACAGTGGTAAAACATAGCAGTCTTTCCAGGGAATTAGATGTACATTACAGTTGGGTTCAAATTTGGACAAACTCACAATATTTTTGCTCTTAATCACTTAGGTAGTTACTACTCGGTGATTCTCTTTGTTTTTTTCTTGTGTTTCTCTACTTATTGAAGATCGGCGGTCTTTCTATTGATCTATATTTCCTTATCTTGAGCTATTCGAAATTATGTCTTCAGCATTCTTTATAGATACCTGTCCATTGCCAGGATTAGGCAATGCACAGGCTTTTGGCTAGGAAAGTTTTCCCCTGCCAATTAAAAATGAATTTAGTTAGGCTATTATTATTAGTTCATGTTATTTTGCTTAGGCAAAATGTAATCCACAAAAACAACGGTCAGATTTGACGATAATTATAAAAGTAAGTGCCCAAGTAAATTACATACCATCATTTTTAAATTTGTTTTCGCGGATTACTGTTAATTTTGATTCGCAACAATTTTATACAAGTTAATCTGGTGAACTCTTACTACCTACAGTCTTGTGCTTGCTTACTGTAGAGTTGCACAATCCAAACTCAGCCAAACAGACTATGTCAATTAGCTCACTTCTCCGTCTATGCTACAATGAAGCACTGTGTCTACTAATTAAATAATTGATTCATCATGTTTGTTACTGAGATCAATTGAGATACTAGGAGGAGTAAACAAAAGGTCTCTAATTTTTTACTGTAAAGCTATAAACTGTAAAGCTACGAAAAGGGTATCCAAACTGAAGATACAATAGTTTTAAAAATTTATTTAATTTTAGCAGTGTGATAGACAATTTTTATTTATCTAATGTCACAAAACATACACCAATTTACGTTATAAAAGTCAGTAATGGTATTACATATCAAAATATTTCATTATTCTTTCTTTATGATCTAGGTTTCCAAGAGGAAACTCATTGAACAACACTTCCAAGGTAAACTTTACCCAGCACCCAGTTGCGCTGAAATTCTGGAGAACGTGAAAAGTGGCGCACGTAAGAAATATAATATCGTGCGTTTATAGTGGAAGTTGGAGGTTCTAATACTGGACTCAAATAAATAATAAACTTTTAGCCAATTCTTTTTCTCAACATGGACCAGAATATAAGTAGAATGTGCGATAATGCTAGGGCGTACCCCCCAGGCGACGCGCAGGTGCAGCACCCGGCGCCTGTGAGAAATGGACGAGGGTTGTCGCATCAGGGACGGGTGCGCCGAGGAAGAAGTGGATGGATTGTGTGAAAGAGGACATGAGTGTGAGAGGAGTGAATTCTGAGTTGACGAGTAATAGAGATGAATGGAAGAAGAAAACATGTTGGGCCGACCCCACCTAGTGTGGGATAAGGGCAGGGAAATGATGATGATGAAATAATAAACTACATCCAGTAGTAAATTACGAGGCATATTTTTAAGTGAAAAAGTTTGAATCTGATGTGATTTAGGCGCAAACAAAAACACTTTTACTAAATGTTAGTTAGTGTAATATAATTAAAAAGCTGGGTAGCAAAAAAGGTAATGCAAAATTGGCATACCTGCCTATTGATTCACCGACCAATCTTTGCAGCAAATAAATCCACCAATTAAATCTCACGTCCAGTCGCTAAACAACATCGCTGGTAATATCTGAAGAACACTTTGTACGACCATGATAAATGAACATCTTACACGATACTCTAGTTTCATTCTCGCGGTGTAGGTACGTCGTTGTTAAATTTTCCGTGTACAGATTTCTATCGTGTGGGTTTTGATGTTAAATATTGTGTTTTGGTTCAAGGATTCTCTGGAAGTGGCTGTTTGTATGTCGTTTATTTTTCAAAGTCTTTTCGGCAGATGTGGTTGACTGATCTTTTAACTCTTACCATTTATATGTTCTTGCATGTTGGTTTCTTGCCTGTTGGATACAATTGAACTGACTGTCATAGAAGTAGGTGTACCATAGAAATAAAATAGATTAATTTAATTATAGGTGTGCTAAAATGAAGTGCCTTCTAACCGTTATAAGAGTGAATGTAGGTAACAAATCAAAATATACGAACCAAGCAAATATTTCGAAGTCAAAGCTGCTATAAAATACGATTTCATTGCAAGTAAAGGTAAGAACTAATTTGAATGTGGTCTGCAAAAGCCATTTGAGTTGAAAAGCATTATTACGATCGCCTAAAACATTCAAATCGTCCATTTTCTCTCGTAATTGACATGGCCGACCTCTAATTTAGTGTTGCCATGTTGAATTTTAAGGATAGATTATTTCCATCCACAAAATCATTAGCATGTTGTTTTAACATGATTTCTATGAAATAGATACAAAATAATTACATAAAAATTATCTTATCCTGGTAAGATCATAAAGACATTTAAGTAATTAACATATCTATGTGCAGAATCTATTTCTCGTAAAAATGAAATCCACTGTACAAAATGATGAATGATAAGACAGTTTTTAACAAATTTTTATAAGGGTTAGCAGTGGAACAAAAAAGATAAAAAAAATAACTGCTCAAAACACCAAATTATGTACTTACTTAGGCAAACCTCTAAATACCAATTTTATGTTCAAATGATATTAAAGCTCTGAATTAGTATTTCGAACACTATCTCATTCATTGTCTTGCTCGTTACGTTACATCTGTCCAAAATTTTTCTAAACTGGCTACACCGACAGGCGTCCAAACGTAAAATCGAGTTCACCCCTCAAAGGGTTTTATTGCGTCATAAAATTAATAACAATAAATCCGTCCTTGTCACTGTCATAACGAGTGAGGAAGACGGAACATAATCCCGAAATGTCAGTAACAGGTGCACCGTGAAGCGTACCTGATGGGTTGTAAGTGGCTTAGATGTTATTTAGCGGGTATTTTTAGCACACTTTTGTTATTTATTCATTTCTTTTGGTTTCATTTTACAGTCTGCTTATTTAGCTCCTGACATTTATCTACGTTTTATAAGAAAACGTCTCTACATCTTTGATGTCTACTTACAAAACTCCTTTAAAGCCTACTTAAGTCCGTTCGTTCGTTCGAGTTCGTATGAGCAAGTGGCCAACTCTGATGACGGAGTTTTTAGACTTACGTTTTTTAAGAAAATGTAATACCTACACAACGGCAAAATACTAACATAAAAAAAATGTATTAAATATTTTTTTACGTTTGTAGATAATTTCCCGTTTGATTTCTAACACCTTGTTGTTATAAACATAGTTTTCATACGCCTTTTTTATCTATTTTTTTTCTTTTGTCAAGTTTTGTCTAATTTGTTTTTGTGTGCTTAGTAAATAGTGTTGTTAAATTTTTTTTATAGAATAAATATCAGATCAGACTTGCATGTTAAATTAGTGTTATTCCATAAATAGGGTTCCGTGAAAGGCTCCAGGTAAGTTAGCGTAGTGGTGGTCACCAAAGTGGGCTAATGGAGGTGGTAATTCGGTTAGTATCACACCGAGAGTTACCTACTGTTAATGCTTAGTGCTCTGTAGTTTATTTTCAACCTAAAAGGCGGTTCTATGTTGGGTTGCGTTCAGCAAGTTAAAAAAAATCAGGCCTATCATGACTAAATGATTTAAATAGCGTCAAATGGCAAACTTTATTAAGTAAACTTCTTCGAAATGTGGGTATTACCAAAGTAGGTATGGATTTGGACATACCTCTGACTACCTCGTCGTGATCGATATCATTTTTTTTTATAAAAGCTTTTATTTTAGACCTGGGGCATTGTTCAGTAGTTATTGCAAGAAAGAGTACCTAATAAAAAAAACACACCGATCCAATTATTCCGTCAATACTGGACCGCCAACTAATACTCGTGCATAAAGCGGGGCTACCTACTTTAGTTATTTGAAATACATTTTCAGTCCAATCCGCAAACTGCTTTGCCATTTTAGCAAAATGGGAAACCAGGTTCATAACTAGATGGCGCCACAGGTCAAATTAGAACGCGCTATCGTTGCGTTTTGTTGAATTCATGCCGTTCGAGTGAGTTTGCCATTAAATTATTATAAAGAGGTTAATGAAACCGATTTCAATTATTCTTTCTTGTTTTTGATACGCTACAGCTTGATAAAAGCATTGCGTAAAATATGCCTAAGAGTTTTATACCGAATAATTTATGTAAAATTACTACCTAATTAGGTACCTACTAATAATGCATGTACGTAGGTAGGTATAGAAGTTAACCAACTTAGCTAAAACGGATATCTCTTGCTATTTGTTTTCGTTGCCAAAGTTATAAAAGTAGGTACTTAAGTAAGTAACAAAAAAACCCTACTTTATATTTAAATAAGTACTTCAATTAATAAAATTACATGGGATTTTATTTTATGTATCACAGGGTAGAGAATGGGTATAAAAACACTTTGGCATCATTAGGTAATTTTGGCCAAAAATCGAGTTGGTGACTTCTTCCTCTACACCGACGAAATCTTTATGAGTAAGACCAATAAAATAATATACTTAACTAAAACATACCTAAATCACTTCATTATTAGGAACTGATTTTTAACTTACAGTAAGTAAGTTAAAAATCAGTTCCTAATAATGAAGTGACTATTATTTAATCTGTGTCGCAACAGAAGCGGTTACGATGACGTCACAAGGTCGCGATAGTCGAGCGAAACACGACCGGCCAGTATAAAGCAGTCTATTCATTACAAAAGAACATACAGTAGGAGAAAGAAAAATAAATAAATAAATAATAAATAAATATCCTGGGACATTTCACACAGCGTCATCTAGCCCCAAGCTAAGCAAAAAAAAAAAAAAAATGATTGTGTAGGAAGGAACCTAAATGTTGGGTAGGTATTAATTACCTACTTATTATACAGTATCGTTTTACAATATTTTTTGCACAATTATCATCCTAATAGCAAAGGAGTTTCTGAGAACATGCCATATTTTTTTAAGAGTACCTAGGTAGGTACTTAGGTACCTACCTACCTCAGGAAAAAAATTAAATTAGATAAAGATGTTAATAAATTACTTACCATTTGTTAAATTCAATTACCACCTTTTTATATTAGGTAGGTCCTATCTACTTACTGATATATTTTGTACCTAACTAACGAAAAAAAGTTCGTGAATAGAACGCTTTAATGGCGTATACTTGGAGGGAATTCTACGGACAGGCCCCATTGCCGTCGCGCGCGCGTCGCTTATCTCGCTCTAACATGTAGTTTTCATCTTGCTGTCTCGTTCTCTCCAACCTGGCAACGCCACATTCACGGTGTGTGCGCGACACAAGCCAGTCATAATTCGTGCTCTGTAGTTTCTCGACGCGTTTGATTTTAAAGTGATAAAATGCAAGTGGATAATGAAACTCGGCTTCGTTTAGTGAAATTGTTGGATCAGCAGTTCGATAATTACTCCACAATGACGAAATACTTCGAAAAATTGAATGTTAAAATGTATAACGCAGGATATTATGATACCAAGTGCGATAGACAACACATCAATCAAATAATTGAAAAAACAAAAGCATGCCCCGACGAAATTGAACAGAAGTATAGAGTGATTCAAGAAGATGGACAAGATGTTTTGATTTTAAAGAAGACGGGTGATCGTAGTCTGAGAAGAGTTATGATTTATGAAGATAGCTATGATATTCTTATACAAGTGCATAGAAAACTTGGTCATGTAAGTAATAAACAAATTTACAGCAAAATAAGAAGAGAATGGACATATCCAACGGTGTTTGTAAACACTTTAGTAGAATCTTGTAACGTTTGTAATTTAATGAAGAGAATTAAATTTGTAAACGAATTGAAAGACGAAGAACGTGAACAAACATGGCGGATTCGTTTGTTAGATTTAAATGAAGAATTCCCTTACATCGATTCGCCTAAATACATTCTGATTTGCGAAGACGTAAGCTCCGAGTTTTTGATACTACGCCCATTGGATGATCAAAACATTGACAGCATAACAGATAAACTCTTAAAAGTCTTCTACCAATTTGGTGCCCCAATGAAACTTCTAGCAGCGCCAGAGTTTATTTACAGTTATTTAGCAGAAGCGATACAGAGAATCGCCCAAATAGATTTACAACTGGTATCAGATATACAAATAGGAGACGAAGACTTCACAACGTCTATAGGCGATAGTGACGTCACAGAAACTCTGAAATCATGGATCGACGAAGCGGAAACTACTAACTATGAAATCGATTGCGAACTTGGGTGTCATGTGGTTCAAAGAAAGCTGAACACTCGTGTTAGAGTAACAAACGCTAAAAGCATCGCATACAAAGCGTTTTTACCCCACAATTTATTCATGAAACATGCAGTGAGCGCCGATTTTTGGGATGATGATGCGATAATAAAAACAGTTGTTCACGATAATAAGAGGAAACTATATAAATCTTCTGGGAATGTACCGAACAAGAAATCAAAGGTTCAATTGGATAGTGGTGATGATTCTGATTAATAAAATAATTGAGTTATTAAATAAATAATGATAAAAATTCAGAAAAACTATTTTATTTAAAAACCTACGCTTATCTACTATATTATAGGAAAACGGTAAGTTCAAAATAAGTAGCTCCCTAAATCTAGGAAAATGTGTAAAAAAATTAATACAAAACACTATTGGTTGCATTTCAGTCACTCAATCCCTTGTAAAAAGAATGCATTTTGATATTGTATGCTATACGTGACTGTACTTTCCACATTCTCTTTTTACAGCTCATACAATATTTTTTGCACAATTATCATCCTAATAGCAAAGGAGTTTCTGAGAACATGCCATATTTTTTTAAGAGTACCTAGGTAGGTACTTAGGTACCTACCTACCTCAGGAAAAAAATTAAATTAGATAAAGATGTTAATAAATTACTTACCATTTGTTAAATTCAATTACCACCTTTTTATATTAGGTAGGTCCTATCTACTTACTGATATATTTTGTACCTAACTAACGAAAAAAAGTTCGTGAATAGAACGCTTTAATGGCGTATACTTGGAGGGAATTCTACGGACAGGCCCCATTGCCGTCGCGCGCGCGTCGCTTATCTCGCTCTAACATGTAGTTTTCATCTTGCTGTCTCGTTCTCTCCAACCTGGCAACGCCACATTCACGGTGTGTGCGCGACACAAGCCAGTCATAATTCGTGCTCTGTAGTTTCTCGACGCGTTTGATTTTAAAGTGATAAAATGCAAGTGGATAATGAAACTCGGCTTCGTTTAGTGAAATTGTTGGATCAGCAGTTCGATAATTACTCCACAATGACGAAATACTTCGAAAAATTGAATGTTAAAATGTATAACGCAGGATATTATGATACCAAGTGCGATAGACAACACATCAATCAAATAATTGAAAAAACAAAAGCATGCCCCGACGAAATTGAACAGAAGTATAGAGTGATTCAAGAAGATGGACAAGATGTTTTGATTTTAAAGAAGACGGGTGATCGTAGTCTGAGAAGAGTTATGATTTATGAAGATAGCTATGATATTCTTATACAAGTGCATAGAAAACTTGGTCATGTAAGTAATAAACAAATTTACAGCAAAATAAGAAGAGAATGGACATATCCAACGGTGTTTGTAAACACTTTAGTAGAATCTTGTAACGTTTGTAATTTAATGAAGAGAATTAAATTTGTAAACGAATTGAAAGACGAAGAACGTGAACAAACATGGCGGATTCGTTTGTTAGATTTAAATGAAGAATTCCCTTACATCGATTCGCCTAAATACATTCTGATTTGCGAAGACGTAAGCTCCGAGTTTTTGATACTACGCCCATTGGATGATCAAAACATTGACAGCATAACAGATAAACTCTTAAAAGTCTTCTACCAATTTGGTGCCCCAATGAAACTTCTAGCAGCGCCAGAGTTTATTTACAGTTATTTAGCAGAAGCGATACAGAGAATCGCCCAAATAGATTTACAACTGGTATCAGATATACAAATAGGAGACGAAGACTTCACAACGTCTATAGGCGATAGTGACGTCACAGAAACTCTGAAATCATGGATCGACGAAGCGGAAACTACTAACTATGAAATCGATTGCGAACTTGGGTGTCATGTGGTTCAAAGAAAGCTGAACACTCGTGTTAGAGTAACAAACGCTAAAAGCATCGCATACAAAGCGTTTTTACCCCACAATTTATTCATGAAACATGCAGTGAGCGCCGATTTTTGGGATGATGATGCGATAATAAAAACAGTTGTTCACGATAATAAGAGGAAACTATATAAATCTTCTGGGAATGTACCGAACAAGAAATCAAAGGTTCAATTGGATAGTGGTGATGATTCTGATTAATAAAATAATTGAGTTATTAAATAAATAATGATAAAAATTCAGAAAAACTATTTTATTTAAAAACTACGCTTATCTACTATATTATAGGAAAACGGTAAGTTCAAAATAAGTAGCTCCCTAAATCTAGGAAAATGTGTAAAAAAATTAATACAAAACACTATTGGTTGCATTTCAGTCACTCAATCCCTTGTAAAAAGAATGCATTTTGATATTGTATGCTATACGTGACTGTACTTTCCACATTCTCTTTTTACAGCTCATCCACGATTCAAGACGCTAAATAAGTAAATACTTCTGTACTTGCTTGTACGAACAAGCAAAGTAATTATTATACGAATGTCGTATAGGTGCCTACGACTAAAGTAAAAGCAATATCCCAAATCGGATAGATAACAAGGCTTTACGATCGAAGCAGTGCTTAAAAGTTAAAAAAAGTTTATGCGAGATGATGAATTTGAGATATTTAATGAAAATGACGATTTTTGAATCATAACAATTCATGATTATTTACCTAAATAATCATTGTTATTAATCAAATGTAATAAGTACTACAATTTATTTCAACAAATAATCCAGACACATCTAATAACTAAATCTTAGCATAACATCAGATGAATTTAAAAAGTAAAGTTCTTTCAGACAAAGTCACGTACCATGGCCCCGCCCGCTCATTGGTAACTAATAACTTCACTTATCATGCAACTTGGTACGGATTGGATTGTTACAATATTTTTGGAATGATGTAAGATCTACCCAAAAAAAAATTTAAGCATTGAATTGGCTGAGTGAGTTAGTGACTTTGATTCAACGCGTGGTCGTAAGTTTAAATCTAGTTTTGAGTTATTTCGTATTTGAACAGTAGACCGTAATTTAAAAGTATTTTTTTTTATTTTGATTTGAATATAAAAATGCATTCTTCACGCGAATAATCAACATAGAACTTAAAACATATTTCCTGCATTTTATTCGTGGAAAATCAACTTAATAAAACTTAAAACAGAGCAAACTCGTATTACCCACATTTAGGTAAGTAAGTACTTACCTACTAATTTAACTTTTAAACCTTGAACAACAAAACCCTCGCTCTTTCCCAAAGCTTTAGCCAAATAAACGAACCATACAACTCTAAAAAACCAAACTAAGAATTCAGCATTTTGCGCACTAAAGTATTCTTTTGAATCGCAGCTCCATTTAAGCCATGAACTGTTTTCGTGACCTTTGCTCTTTATGTTGAACCACAGAATCAAAGTAGATGAACGCAAAATGTGTGTGGAACTTAAGTAGGCAGGTACTGATTAGGTTTGTAGGTACTGAGTTTATGTAGACCTTGAAAGTCAAAATTGTGCTTAAAAGTTTTCTTGTCTTGGTGATTGGGAGTCGCATTAGATCATGCAATTGAATCATCTACCATGTAAGAATTAAGTACCAAGTTCTAATAACCCGGAATTATCTCAAGGCAACTTTTAATGTCGGTATTTTTTTACCCTTAAAATAAGACCAAATTAACTAATAAGTGCACTCAACGCTAAAGATTGACGATAAACATAAACAAAACTGAAAAAGTCAGCTGTGGGATAAAGTACCTAAAGGTCAGAATGTTCAAGAAAATTATAGTTTCGTTTATCGAAGACTAGAGAATTATCACGTAGGTACTGTTCTCCACGGACTGATAAAACAGTTGGGGACTGTAGAGGAAAAAGTGATATAGAGACAGTGGGAAAATATGACATAGTACAAAATTGGTTAACTTATAAATGAGGTGTTCACATCTAAACTTATGACTAAATTGGTTAACCTAAATATGAGGTGTTCACATCTAAACTTAGACTCACGTTGACTTCATCATTAGATCAGCTCGTGGTTTCCATGTTTTATTACATTAATCAATACCTACATCATAGACAAAATATAAATTGTTATGTGTAACTATGCCTACACCATAATAGGTACTTTGATATTATTTGATGATATTTCTTAAGAAATCATTCAAGTGATAATACCCTAACAGTCCCTGAACGCAAAGAAACGTGGGTGCTGCCCCTGTCTCGACCAATACCCTTTTACAGTTCACCGGTGAATTAGGTATCGTATTAAACTCTTATATTTACCCTATATTTGCCCTTTATTTACCCTCTAAAGTATGGACATAATGGAGTCAGTGGTCGCACGACTACTTTAATATTCGATCCCATCTATTTAAGGAGGAAAGTTTAGGGCCATACTACCCTATAGTTAGGGTTAGCATAATTTGCAAGATTTAAATCTGTGTAATACAATGTTTAAGTTTCTGATGTATTGATTTGGGAAGTGTAAAGGCGCGTTCTGCCGGCTTACCATGCCGTATTATTAACACACATAAATCGAAACATTGTCGGTATCTAAATCGACGATATTTTTACGTGAGTAATTTCCCGTGTGATTATAATAAACTAATTTATTTAATTTTCAACGTTTAGGCTAGAAAAATGTCAACAAATGAATTTTCTATTGTAGGTAATGGAGAAACCAGGCACACTACAAAAGCATTGATCGCAAGCTGCAAAAAACTCGTTACAATAAAAGTCAGTCAAACACACAATTTGGTACAAAACATCGTACTCGTAAATTTCGATTTAGAAACGTTCCAGGAAGTAAATAATCTTTTCTGTGTGTTCAATACATGAGTGATTTTCAAGCTCCACATGCCTGATTTAAGGGAACGTTTTTGGGCGAAATTTACATAATCTACTTATTGTTACATTTATGTTACAATGTTTTAGGATCAGTAAGTATTTTCTATATGAAAGTTTTTGGTTTCAATCTTTATAGAATTAACTATTCATTGTTGCAACTGAATATTTCGATTGGTTTAATTATGACAAAAAAAGGAAACTGTAACTCGGGCCATTATAAGATGCGAATGGGCCTTGTATTTTTTTTTTTCATTACAATATTAAAAGTTAAAAAGAGAATATAATCAAATATAAATTAAGAAGCAAAAAGAAAAATGTGTCTATTTCTGTAGGACCTCAAGGATCACTTAAAAATCTACAGTCTTATAAGCTAGGTGAATATATTGCCTGTAGAAAACTTACAGTTAAAAAAATATGCGCAAGAATTGAGAAACTTCTTTTCTTTAAAAATAACAATCCAAAGAAAGACTAAATACGAAGTTAAAAGTTTTTTTAAATAAGATATTAATGTAGGACAGACACAACGCTCGTATTTCAAAACCGCACTCTATGAAACGTAAAATGAATTCAAAATTTTCTGTTTTAATATAGCAGAGTATTAGCATTACCGAGCGTTGATTTCATATGAAATTTAAATTACGACGAATGTGACTGTTCTCGCAAAAATTCCCGGAAATTTTGAATTCACATTTAACTTAATTCGTGGTCTAGATGTTTATTCTTAATTTGTTACATGAAATCGTATATTTGTTTTGATCTATACTAATATTTTAAAGAGGTAAAATTTGTTTGTTTGTTTGTATGTTTGTAATAAATAAATAATAAATATCCTTTAATGACTCCAATAATTAACTAATTTTCGTAGTTATAAATATTAACGAGACTTAATCGCGTTAAATAGTATTTTAATTTTCGTAGTATTACGCATTTCATACGCTGCCCTTGTCACTCTTAACACAATATATTTTGACTATCTCATACAGATTTCATGGTATCATACAGTACCTACCTCCTTAGTTTATGGAACAGTCGAGAGCTTTATCTGCATAATTTTCGGTAAGTACTTAGACAACAGGCTTTACAAGCTTAGACGCATTAATTATATCCGAATTTTCCTACCGTCTTCGAAATAATTATAAATGTACATAATTATAGTTGTACTGGGGGTAAAAGTTTATTTATTAGGTACTTAAGTACACACAATTGTCTACCCATAAACATTAAAAACATAATTTACATTGAGCTAAATATTACTAAATAACTCATTCTTTTTACTTACCTAATACGAATTATTTGCCCAGATACTAATTTCATAATACAACTTTTCTACGTTCAATGTTCTGCAACTCACAAAAGTTGTACATCATTATATAAATCTATACTAATATTATAAAGAGGTAATGTTGATTTGTTTGTTTGACGGAGTTAATCTCGTAAACTATTACGTAGCCAATTTCAATGTTTTTTCACCGATGTGTAAAATGTCGGGATGATTATAGGCTATATTTTATTTTATTTGTCTGTCTCATTAACGTACACCCGTGCAAAGCCGGGACGTGCTGCTAGTAGATGATAAAGAATAAAAAATGATGAATCATTTCGTAAACCAAAATCATTGAAACTAAAATAAGAACATAAATATTAATAACACAAACATACTCTAATTCCTTAATTAGAGTATGTTTAATCTGACAATAATTAAGAACCTCCTTAGGTTCTTAATTATTGTCAGATTTTTAATTATAGAAGTCAAAAAAAATCATAGACAAGCACCACCTACTTTAATCAGAGGTATATTTTTTTTTTATTCGGGCGTTTATCTTTAAATTAAATTTCTGTAGTTGACATTTCACACCCTATATAGGCTCTGCCTCTGAATATATTAAGAGGAAGATAGTGGTGGTTTATACAAAATAGTGGCGTGATTTACGTTACAGCACAGCTGATAATAAATAGCTAGTAAACTGTTATACTTATTCTCCGCTCCGTCATTATAAGAGTGCTGGTGAGTTGAGTGGCCGTGGTCGCCCCGAAAGTTTTTCTACCTGTGTTGGAGACAAACCCGTTACATGAGCGGCGCGCCCGCACCGCGGCTGTACCTAAAAAAATGCATAATAAGGTAGTTTATATGCGCTTTAACATGAGCTTTAAACGGTGAAGGAAAACATCGCAAAAAAGCCGCGGCTCGTCAGCTCCACACGTATTGAGCATTGTCTCGTAGATGTGGCCGTCTAGCGAGAGGGTGGTTTAGGTGCTGGGCAAGCTTTTTCTATCTTAACAATGTCCTAGGCGCTACAGTGCCCCGTTAAGTGCCATAATAATCTCTAAAAGTCATTTTTTACCCCGCATTGTTATTTTTATACTTACCGTTTTAAAGTTCATACTGAACCAAATTCCGCGTTCGTGTTGGAAGAATGTACCGAGCTCCCTGGAATTTCAAATCCGCGAGTATTTGGTCGGAAAAAGATTCTGTGGAGTAGATAAAATATGGCTGTGGACTTTTTGAAAAAAGAAAAACACGAAAAATTTTACCATAGTACCTACCAATGTACATAATTATGGGTTGGTGGTTTATACAGATACATAGGTATTTTATTTGTAAAAATGTAGTTACTTTCAGAAAAATTATGAGCGTCGAAAAACAACGCAAATAATCGAATTCTTTTTGTAAAAAGTTTTTGTGACGGTACTTACACGATTATTTTTGACTAGCAGCATGTCCCGGCTTTGCACGGGTGTACTTATGAAACTACCGGGCGGGATTAATTCATAATAAACTGAACTAGCCAACAGTATTTTATACTACACCCTTGTTGAAATGCCATCTGTTAAAGATAAGTACTTGCCTGCCACAGATGACTATAAAGTACCTGCTCTTGATACCAGAAGCTCAGAATAAATTATTGTCAGATTGTTTTCTTGGCGACCTTGAAGCTGATTAATCAGGCATTTACATCTTTCTTCTTTGAGCTCTAAACGGTGAAGGAAAACATCATGAGGAAAACAGTTAGCTTTATAATAGTGTCGATGGGTTTGCAACCAGTCACGTTTGGAAAGTTGTATGAATATGCATGACTTCTGCAAAACATAGGTTTTTTTATAGGCCAGTGTAATTGGGTCCATTATGAATAATTGGGAACTTAGTTCAAGCCAAAACCAAGTGTTACTATGATAATTTGAGTGACAAAAAAAACCGTCACTTAAGTCCTTCTAAATCGTTACCTTATAAAATTATCATGTGCTTCTTATTCAAACAGTTGCAAATTTGCAATACCATTTTCCGAACTTTTAAGAACGCTTCATACAATCCTCTTTCTACAAAGTAAGCGTTCTCCAAAGAAGTCTTGTCGAGTTTAACGCTTCGCTGGACCATGGAATTACCGTGTCCTATTCATTCCTTGTTTTATTCCTTCACCGACTAAAGCGCAGTACAGAAGAGACGTAAGACAAAGACGCGTCGCGGACAGGAAGAAAGGTAAAGCGTTACGCTCGCGCCCAGTCTCTTGCGTCGTGACGCTTCGATACATTTGTATGAAAGGCACGCGGTAGAGACAAATTATTGTCCGTGCCCCATCGTTTGTCCACTCCACACCACGTTCTTCAAAACGACGTCATTACCCGCTTGTATCGCGATACTACACGTGGTGAACAAAATGTAGGCAAGCTGTGACCGTGCATTATCATTGCGTTTGTAAAACGCGCTCCGAACTGGGCGGTGACAAAAATAAAAACGTACATTACATCTTGGGAATACAGTCGTGATACATTTATATATATTTTTTTAAATTTCTAAACAGTTTAGTCGCTAGTCTAGTCTGGACTCTACATTGAGTGACAGGCTGATTAATTATTTTGCAAACTGACTGAGTCCTTATTGGGTAGTTTAGAGTCTCCGTGTTAATCAGGGACTGTGTAATTTGGGCCTAAACTGCGTTTTCATGGAAATTAGTTCCCTAAGCTTCAGCTGTTGCTTTAAATAGGTCAAGACTTTTGATTTGAGTCACTTCACTTTTTACAAGTTTTAACAGAGGTTTGCTTAATGTGGTTGCAATTAGCACTCAGTTATACAGTTTGGAGTCCTCCGTCAAACAAACATTTTCCTTTTTAATATTAGTAGGTATAGAAAAAGCATACGGAAATCCACCTGCGTTCTTTCCCCAAATAATAACAATTCAAAGAAATAGTAAATAATCCATTGAGAATCTCTGATGCAAAATTCAAAATTCAAACTAATTAGGTCTCGTTAGTAAACAAATAAACATTTTTCCACAATTCCCAGCAGACCAATGATTCCATCCAACTAATCCAAATGCATATACCAAACGTATCCAATTATTGTTTCAATTCAATTCGTGCGCCCTCTAGCGGATGCAATTGCAAGTTGGGTAATAAATAACATCGCTGTTCAACTGTTCGGAAAAAGTGGAAAAGTTTTTTTTAATTCTGTTGAAAAAGATCACAGATATAAGGCAGCAACGGTGAAGATACTTACTTCGTCTTAAGATAACCATCCCTTGTCATACAATTATACCGGACTCAGGCCTTTACATTTTTACTAGTTCCATACAGCATCAGGAGGCAATCTATGCCTGGAAGTTTTCAATTTATAACCCACTTAAGTGAAAAGAAAGGCACTTTAATACCAAGACCTAAATGCAAAAAGCGATTGCAATGCGCAATGAATTACGTCACGCCACTCAACTGTCCCAATCGAAACTTTTGTTTATTTCTGATACGCTTGGTGTGTGGCTTAAGATGTAGCGATAAGGCTCAACTCATACTAAGATGGAAGGGAAGCGGCTCGCAGTTTATTCCCATATTGTTTTAAACTTTATCTTCATAACAATAATACATAGTATAGCTTGAGAGGCAGGCGACCACAAGCGACCGTAAGCAGCGCCACACTTTTCATACTACGCATACTACCTTAAGTTTTATTCTTCACTGACGAATATTAAATCGTAACGGGTTGCTGTTAATAGCCAAAGTAGGCTATAATCTAGCTTTAAGTGCAAAACTTAGACCAATCTTAAGCTCGAAAGATCCCTTAAAATTCCTCCTATCGCTTAAAGCTGGGATTCCAAAGAATCTGCTACAATTGAAATAATGGCAATCGCAGTTTATTATACGCCTATATATCTTACTTACAGGACGTCCCGGTTTTGCGGGTCTACTAATGAAACTAAAGGGATGAAATGTAGCTTATAAGCATTCCGACAGTTCATTCTACATATCGGGTGAAATATATTTTGAAATCGGCTGAAACGATGATGACATAAATTTTAAAGTAATATTACTTCATAAAAATTTCAAAATCGTAATAAAAATTACGACTCCGGCAGGATTTGAACCTGCGATGATACAGCGACCAACTCAGCCACGAAGTTCTAGTAACATTACTTAACCTCAACGACCTTACATCCCATCTGGCTGGAAAGTTATAAGCCTTTTATTTACAAAACAGTAATTCAGTAGCATTATATCACCCTTTATAAATAAATCCCTTAACATCAGAATAAAACCCCCACCCCAAAGAAACAAAACATAATTTGCACATAATAAAGAACTTCCAAACACTGCTAAATCATTCTTGCAACATCTTTCATGAGTTTGCGTAACAGTAATTTGCATGACATTTTGTTTGTACAGTCGTCTACAATAACATTCGACATTAAAAATAAACAAGTGGCAAAATTAAAAATATTATTAAACCGATTTCAATTTCGTAAGAAGAGACAAATTTCCGGCACTTTTGAGGTACATTTTTGTACATATCTCCGAAGATCCTCATCAGATCCTCAAATTTTCTTTATGGGACCACCTCGGGGATATTACAACAGTAATGTATAGTGTGGGCAAATTCTCTGTGCTATTACGATATTGAAGTAGGTTTTACTTTTTATTTTTTATAAATTATTTGTATCTTGGTACCGGGTACAGTCTATAAAAGTAAAATTCGTTTGTACATTTGAACATTATTGTACTTACACAAACTTTTGCAATTTTACAATGAAACTTAAGCTACAGTCACGATAGCCAGCTTTCGTATCATCTCCGGAACTAAAAAATAACTTTGAAGCTAAAACTAAGGTTGACTCAAGTTGGTCGAGTACTGCCTTAAAAGAATGACCGTATGAGCAAGTGGCTAACGCTGGTGAACGAGTTTTAGAGGCTTAAAAGCCTCCGTCGTGGCTTATTGACTTTAAAGCCGGGACCGACTTGCCTTTCGAAGCACTGATACGCTTAGTTGTTAGGGCGTTAGGTAATTGTGACCGTTGAGAACGTTGCTTTACTTCACCGATCTATCAAGCTTTGCCGTGAGCGCTTCTTGCCTATATTTTTGTGTGTAAGTTGTGGGATCAAATCAGAAGTCATTTATGTAACTCCTTGTCATCAAGTGCTAATGCACTTGTTAAAACTCTAACTCTTATAGTAATTAATATAATAAATTTTAGGGAAAAAATAAGTAAACACATTTTTATAACAGCACTGCCTTTTAAACAGAAGTGCCTGGGCACACTTTTTCGTTTAAGCAGTTGCTGCACGATTTCGTAAAGCGCTTTATCTGCTGGTTCAAAGCGCGTATCACAAGCGCATGGATAGTGTGCACGATCACAGCTTGCCACATACATTTTGTATAGCGTTTTTATCGATACGAAAGCGCAGTGACAACGCATTTGAAAGACGTTGTGTGCCCACTTCCAGGCTCTTAGGTTCCAAGTTTCAATGTTCATTTGTAGATTAGACTAGTTTGTAGTTTGCAAGTTTCCAAAACTTCCGAAGTTGCATTTCTACTTGCATAATGCTTTTGATATTTTGGTGTCGCATTACGTAGAAAATGTAAAGAGTTCTGCTACAATGAAAATGTATAACAGTTTATCAGACGCAAAACACGGTTCTTACCTACACGGCTGTCATAAAAATATGAGGTTTATAAATTATGTCATGTTTTTATTAAAACCGACAATTTTGTAAGAAAGCAATTTTCTGGTGTCTCGAGGTGTATTCCTGTTTATAACTCCAAAAATTCTCGTCACATTCTAAAACCACCACAAGATCATACCTACTCGTGTACTTTTTTAAACGAAAAAGTAATTTTCGTTAATCGGTGAACTATTACGATGAGATCAATATTTATAAAATTATTTTAAAAAGGAGAATCATTTTTTCCTTTTCTGTTTTGAATTTCGTTTATCAGAAACATTTTCTCCTCAATAATGACTGTGTAAGTATTCCATTTGTGTGTAGGTAATTTTATTGTCAAGACAGTTTTTAACCATTCTTAATTCATGTTTGGACATACCTCTGACTACCCCTATGACATTCAAAAGGATCTAAATGAATTACTTACATAATTAAGGTCTAAAAGTCTTTTATCTTTCCCTAAGTAAATTTCTACAGACGTAATCATATTTTTTTAAATTATTTTATTAGGTCATTGCACTAACAAAGTCTTTATAATTAAATATTCACTTAAAACATCACAATTAGCTGATGTTTGTGTCAACTTGTGTCACAACAAAGTAATTTCAACGTAAGCTCATTTAATGCTTGTTATTTTAAAATAACATTTTCTAAAATGTTTTAATAGCAAACACTTAGTCGGGGGTGTTAAATAAAACGAGTTCAAGATACAAGAATGACATTTATTTTTATATTTTAGTTTTAAAACTTGCGCAAGTTTGTTGGATTACAAAATATTCTACTACGCCAACATAAAGTAGAGATTACTCATTTTAAACACCACAATTCTTTAACGAAATGATTTATCCTTGTAAAATGAAAATCGAGACAAGAATTTCTCATTAATTAAAACGACGTTACAAGCTTCACTTTCAAACCACAACATTTAATTTTCAATTCTCATTTTCGTAGTTAAGAAAATCATATAAGCAAGTATAAACATTTGGAAACGTCTATCATTTTATTACCATTGTAGATAAAAACCAGTGTCTCAACTAACTCTAATCCATAACTATTAGTCATATTATTTCAATTATAAAAAACATTTGTTACTACATTAATCATTGTATCCTGGCAAAATTATACAAATGCTACATTTTTATCCCGGTAGTAAACCCGTGCAAAGCCGGGACGTGCTGCTAGTTGGTAATATAAAAGTGCATTTGCAAAAAAATATTTTCGTTTTTATAAAACCGAAAATATGCCATATAAAGTGGTGCGCCTAATATTTTATCTGTGGGAGGTGTTATTCTGTTTAAATATACTATGTTTAAACTGAGTAGCTGTGACGAAGGTCGTTGAGAAGGTAAACGGCGAGATAACTTAATTATTCGGGCTTGAATCCATCATGTCGGGATTAGTTGAGTGTTAGTTTAAGTAAAGTTCATTCACCTTAAGATATTAAGATGTTGAATTTAGAAGAATGAACAAAAGAAAAACTTTTTGGAAAATTCATAAAAATATTTACTTGAGGGTGATAAATCTGTCTAAGACATGAAAAAAAAATAAATGTTCGTGACTGTATTCCTTAAGTGCGATAGACAAATTCTTTCAGATCCTTTTAGCCATTTTAGATCTTTTTATGAAAATTTATAAGACGTGATCAGAGGTATGTCAATAACAAGAGTGAATGAGGTAAAAAAGTCAGGAGGAAAACTGCGTGATTATAATGTACGTATATGTGTCACCATTAAGTACTTATTTCACTTGACTATTTAGATTATAAAGGGATCGCTTTAAAAAAAGCTAGGCACACACCACCAGGTTCTTGCCTGATTCTTTCCTTGTCGTAGGGAGTTGCGTTGGAACGTAGCTTATAAGACTGGACATTTTTAAGTGATCCTTGGGGTCCTACAAAAATAAACACATTTTTCATTCTTTCTTTCTATTAGATGCAGAGATAAAGCAGGGAATGTGTTAAGCATAGAATAAACAATGTACAACAAGCGTACGTTAACCATCCGACATGAGTTACTCCTATTACTGTAATGCAAACGGCATGCTCGCCAAATTATGCGAACAGTGTTGCCAGAATATTGCATTGAGTAGCAAGAAGTGATGGCAACACGTTCAATATAAATTGGATTTTGTACTTGGTAATGGTTTACATCGATTTACATGTCGGCGCTATGACGACCTCTGCAACGCAGTAGGTAACTAGCAGCACATCCCGGCTTTGCACGGGTATACTAATAAAACTACCAGGATAAAATATAGCCTATAATCATTCCGACAGTCCATTGTATATCCATGAATTTTTGAAATCGGCTGTGTAGTTCCGAAAATTACCTCCGTCAAACAAAAACTTTACCGCTTTAAAATATTATTATAGAAATAGATATGACAAAAGATTAAGCCCCCACTTAAGCCATGTAAAGCCTTACAGATAAATAAAGCTAGCTTCAACAATAATCCAACATTTTCCAAAAAATATTACAATGCTGTCGAAATCTTGGGCCCAACAAAAGGTAAGTAAACAAAAATGCGAACGAAGAACATATATTTGGAATTAAATCACGAGAGACGACACAAGACCGAAATAATAACAACATCCACGTGAAAACCGCAAAACAAACAAGGATATGCGAGTTGATGGAAAAGCCTTATAGAAAAACTGAATAAATAATGCCATAAAAATACGATCACGACTGTATTCCAAGACGACTTTTCTTTTTAGATTTTCATAAGTAGTACATGCTACTGAAATGCGGAAGGCAAGATGTATGTGTGTGGTGTCACTTTTTATGTTTTAAAATATATTTTCGAAGTCTAACAAACCTAAATCTTCACCAAGACTTAGCTGCGTTCCCACCAGATATGGGAATGTGTAATTTTGTCAAGAACCAATAAAATCGCTTTATTTACAGCTTCGAATGACAAAGCAATCCTATTGGCTATTTACTTACATATTGGCCTTGCTCATTTCTGGTGGAAACGCAGAATGAAGTTTATGAAGCTTCAACAATGTAGCGCATGTCTACGACGTAGCAGAGAGCTACACATGTCGTAGACCACAGCTACGCGTACATTCAACTACAGGGTTCAACCGTGTAGTTGGTGGTAATAAAATTGTAAATTTTGGTGATGCATCTACATTGCAGTTACTACTAAAATTTGTTGAACAACGCTATTTTTCACAATTTTTTATTTATTTTAGCGAAATTTAGCTATTTTATTTTTAGCATTAAAAAATAAAAATTTGAAATATAAATAAGCTATTATTATTATCGTTGCATTTATCAACTGGGAGAAAAAAATTTACCTATATTTTTATATTTTCTATGATGTATTTCTTAGATCAGTGGTTCAGTTGAACGAACGAGTGTGTGTGATTGTAGTGGGTTCAGTTAGTGAAACACACAAAATAAGAAATTGAATTACATTAGGTGTAGTTTTTAATATTGAAAATGGTATTGTAACATTTTCTTCTTGATTCTCATTGTATAAGAATATAAGTCTCAGTTTAATCCGGATGATTTATAAACATTGCAATCTCTGACCGTGAAAACGGAACAATATTAAGATAGAGTAGACTTACCCAACATCAATCCTATAAGCGTAATCGATCTTATCCACAGGGAAAAGGTATCCAATGCGTGAGAAAGTGGTCAGTGCTCGAATTTAACATAACTACACACCAACAGGAATGTGTAGTGTGTGAAAGATAATACAAAAAGAAAGTTTGTCTAAGAGCGAGGCCCCATTAGTGCGTTGCGCTGCGTTGCGTCGTAAAAAATATATGGAAACCGTCGCAGCGTCCGTCGTCGCTGCGACGGTTTCCATATATTTTTTACGACGCAACGCAGCGCAACGCACTAATGGGGCCTCGCTCTAAATCGGCGAGCGTGTATTCGAAGATTGTAATGAGAGTGAATGAAGCAAAAGAGGTGTCAGAATCGTGGCAAGTAGAGGTGCGTGGTCTCTGCCTACCCCAATGGGAAAGAGGCGTGATTATAATGTAGATATGTAACACGGAAATGTCTCCTACAGACGTGTTCAAGCTCCGCAGATCGTGCCCGTCTCCTAGCCGTCTCAAATTGGGAGTCAGGTTTGTGGCTTCAAGCACTTCCATCCAACAATTTAGGAACTTTAATGGATCCCGCTAGCTTCCGTGTTGCAGTATGCCTACGGTTGGGTGCGCCGTGTTGCGCCCCTCACCTTTGTCAGTGCGGTACGGCGGTCGAACAGCTTGGTCACCATGGATTGTCGTGCACCAGGGCTGCCGGTCGGATCTGCCGACACGCCAGTCTTAACGACATCATCCGTCGGGCTCTTGTCGCCGCCAACGTACCAGCCGTTCTAGAACCGAGCGGTCTGATGCGTGACGACGGCAGGCGCCCCGACGGTATGACTCTTGTCCCTTGGGAGAGGGGAAGGCCATTGGTGTGGGACGCAACTTGCGTCGATACCCTTGCGCATTCACATCTCCCGGGGACATCCGTTGGGCCTGGCGCAGCGGCAGATTCGGCTGAAAATCTCAAACGGCGTAAGTATGTGAATCTGGATAGGGTTTACATATTTGAGCCGTTTGGGGTGGAGACCCTGGGTCCATGGGGTACCGGGGCCCATCGCGTTTTCAAAATTCTTTCAGGGCGTCTGGTCGAAGCGACGCGTGATCCGAGGGCTGGCTCTTATTTGGCTCAACGAATCAGCATCGCTATTCAGCGTGGCAATGCGGCCAGTGTCTTGGGCACGCTTCCGTCTGGCAGTGGTTTGGATCAGTTGAGCTACCTATAGACCGTTTGCAACGGTCCTTAGATGGCTCAACTGGTTCTATTTGTATTTTGTACAGTTATGTATTAGTTTAGTTTCTGTAAATAAAGTATCCTACAACGATATGTATGTAAAATTGGGCTTTGATTTTTGTTTACAATGTCAATCCAGCATTTTGTACAGTCCAGCAGTTTTTGCCTACTATTTAATTTTCACACCGCAGAAAAACGGTTTATGCACTAAACAAGACACACTTTCCAGCAATTCTTCATCTTTGTTAGGAAGGATTCATTTGTACACATTGCGCACGGATTGTTTCGGGCGCCGTCCGAACCTAATTCCGTCCGCGACCGAACGACAGATGAAGTATTGCACGATTTTCATGCTATGTCCATTGTTTGGAAAGCTAACTTCTGCAAAAAATGGGCATATACCAATTAAGTATTTGGTTATAACTCTTACAACTCCTTACCCCCGTTTCCTACAACCAACGTATGGATATCCAATAGGTCATCACCATAACAACTTTGTTTTTAAAACATAAAATGTACGAAATTTGTTAACAGATAACAACGTTGCTAAGTTGTAAGTTAGTAGTAAAGAACTGGGGTAAGACATCTTCAATCAAAGGATCTTAAAAATTACATAAGATCTAATAACGTCTAACCAACTAAGCTGCAGAAGCCACATTCGTAAACCAGTCTAATTTTTTTAAGTTTTATCATGTGTTTGAACAAGCAACACTTTACAAGGTAGTAAAACAGTTCGACATAAAGTAGGGGCAGACAGCGCGACCTTACAAGTGATTTATATACTTAGCTGCCACACTGCTGGACAGTGTTGCGGGTCATCTATTCTAGCGTTGTCGGATCTTAGTTGTTGTAAATGTGTGGCAGGTAGGGAAATAAATAATAAAAATTAAATTAAGGTAATTGCGATAAACAATGTCTGACTGTTTTATTTAATTTTAACATTGTGGTGTCCCAATGGGGCTAATGATGCGGCCGAACCTACGAGTATAGTATGATAAACTCCGGCAGGATTCGAACCTGCGATGATACAAGCGATCGTCCTATACGCGGACTGCTTTTAACCACTTAGCCACAGAGCCCTAACTACCGGGGTCGCAACTATCACTAAGATAGTTTCCTAGTAGGTGGCGCTCATCAGTGCTGAAAACCTTTTATTGATCTTTAATGTTTTCAACACCGATGTAAAAAATAATATAATAATATAAGTATAAAAAAATTTGAAAATAAATTCTTAATTCCTTAGTCCTAAATAGCCAAAAAATAGGACATAACTATAATGCGTGAATGAATTGAATAGCCTAAAATACAAAAGCAACGCCAACAAAAACATTTGAAAAGACCCCGAAAACTCAACAAAAGTCCTGATTAGGCCTAAAACAAGAACTTCAAAGGCTTGCGACATTATAATCCCCGTTTTTGTGCCCAATTATTGTCCGGCAGTGTACCATACAACTTCATTCCTTTATTATTCGCTATGAAAGGGACACAAAAGATATTGCCTGATTTTATCCTACAAGCGGATTAAGATGAAAGGATCCGTTTTGGTGCCACTAAGTATACTAAGCTTTGGTATGAATCTAGGGACGTGGGAAAGTCGCGGTTTTCGCAAATGGGCTTGTGTATGTTTATTAAACGTTTGAAGGCGAAACTAGTAGGTACTAAGTTGTTATAATAGCACACGGGTACTTAAGCAAAAATTCGTCAATTGAGATACCAACAATTTTTCGAATTATTTTAAGTCGTTTACTTGGTGTTAATAGGTATTATTACAATTTGAAATTGGAAATAGAACATGCGACGTTTTTTGAATCCGTACCGAGGACAAAAACCGTATGATATTTCATAGATTAAATTTACCTCATGAATGTTTGTGTGTAAGGATGAAAAAAAATGATACGTCCACCGTCAGGTAAACTAATTTATTAAGAACTAAGTAAACTAAAATGAGAACAAGTAAGCTCTGCTGACATAGTTTACGGTAAACTTTTAAGTATGAAAAACTGACTCAACTATGCTTAGCTATACCACGCTCTACTAACTTAGCTAATGGTGGGCCATGGGTTTTATCAGAAACGTTGGTCATTCTTTCATAGGAACTGTAGTTTTCAGAGATCTAAGAGCCTAAAACTTTTTCTTCATCTTGTTTCTTCATAAGATGGTAAAGTTTTACTGAAGTTGGGTAAGTCTTGAGTTATTAGTGTCTAGTCACAATGGATTCGATTACAACAAACTTAGTAATCATCTAGATTAGTCGATAGTGGTGCAAACCTTTACTTGGGATCAACGGAAACGAATCTTCGTGTCAGTTTTAGGGTTCAGTTTATGTTGGTGAACTGTTACGAATTCCGTATCCATCAACAACTGGTTGTTAGGCTTGCAACCTCTCACGTAAAACAAACAAATACAGTTACATTCGTAATATTCTTTTAGCGATAAGGCCGCCCATTGTACTTTTTAACTACGTTTTTGTAATTGTTCCAATGTTGTTTTCACTTTAAGGTGTGTTTTATACATAAATTTCATTTCATTACTCATGTATTTATAAGTTATTGAACTCTGATATAGCTAGGCGTAAATTAATTCACACATTTGTTAAAAGGTTCTTGTAATTTAGTGTTAGTAATAATATATTCTAAGGGCGTAGGATACAAATTCATGAGCACGAAAATTGGGAAACTTTAGAAAATTGATTATCAAGTTAATATTCTAAGTATAGGATGCAAACTGAATAAGAATGAAATTTTCTAGATTAACAGTCACGTATTTTTAGAAATTTGTTTAAAAATAATATTATTTTTTTGATGAAACATGTAATAATTAAGTTAGATAGAAAATGGATAAATACTTTGAGAATTTATATATTGTGTCTTTTAATTGAAAAAATGATTGATAGTTTCTGCCTACCCCTAAAATAAAGAGGCGTTGAAATATAATGCATGTAGATATGTATTTCCCAAAACAAACTGAATATTGCCATTTGAAAGAATTGTTGTTTATTTGACACAGTAAATTCACACGGAAAAAAAATTGCGTAATATTGCCATAATTCTATTCATAAAAGACTAGCAGCACGTCCTGGCTTTGCATGGGTGTACTAATGACTACCGGGATAAAATATAAAACTATCCCGGCAGTCCATTCTACATATCGGTAAAAGAATTTTTGAAATCGGTTGAGTAAGTTTTGGAAATTACCGACGTTAAACAAGCATATATACTTGACTTCTTTATCATACTATAAGATATGAAATAATGAAAAGATAAGAGCCCAACCACTATTCTACGAGGCCAGCGCAACTACTATTATAAAAATGGGAATAAAAGTAAATGTGAGGTTCATTTTTAAAATATTGTTATTTATCTAATGCTGGTTTTAAAAATGTACTTCATACTAACAACCTTGTTTGCCACAAGGTACAGTCGGTGAAAAAAGTATATTTAACATTTCCATCATTCGTTGCTATATGTAACAAGAAAAAACATTCTTTAAACCTATATAAAATTAGTTTTTATAAATAAGACCCTTAATCTTTTACTTTATCTTGGCTGTGAGATGATAACCTAAGAATATAATGTTCCTATATCCCTTGAAATATTAATAATAATAATAATAATAAGAATAAGGGCGCAGGGCACTTTTGAGGCGAAGTGTCGGGGAGTAGCGACCCCGCGCACCCGAGTGCTCCCGGGGGAGGTCACCGTTCCTCACCTCCGCCTGCCTTCACCGGTCGACGGAGTGAACACTGACGAGGAACAGGTCCCCCACCTCCGTGTTGCCTTCACTGGCCGGACGGAGTGGAGTCGCGAGAGCATTGCTCGGGGGTGGCGGTGTTACGTAAGTGGTGAGTGGGCACGTGAAGCTGGACCCTCAGGGAGCTCGTGATCGTCGTTTAAAACCCGGTAACATCTCAACCACCCTCTAGCTGCTCACTTCATGTTGCCCCCTTGTTGCGACATATGCAACTATTTCGGGGGGCCCAGTTGTGAGTTGGCAAGTCTCCGCCCGCCATTTGATACGTGTTCGTTAACATTGTTTCGGCGGGTGCCATAGTCCCCATAGTTCCCCGGTAACCAGTCCACCACCCCCACACCTCCATAGCCCAGTAGTAGTTTCCCACATTTGTAATAGTCCTGCACAGACCGGGGGCTACTTTTGGATGCATTTCTTGTGTTATCCAGGGTAGTCAACGGAACGTGTTTCCATCACTTTAACATCAAAAATGTCAAATGGCCTCTGTGTGTTGGCTTCGGCCCCATGCATGCCTACCAAAGGTCCGGGACTCCAATAGTCCCGTGAGGTGAAACCTTGACAAACATAATAATAATAATAGTCATTTATTTCAGAATTTGATTCCATACAATACGGTTAGTTAGGGCTTAAAATTATGTTAGTACATCAGATTTAATTTAAGATTTAATTTAATTCATAAGAATGGCAATGCTTTGCTTATAAAGCGGGCCATCAAGCTTATCTACTATCATCATCAGGATGGTGTTGGAACTCCGACGTAGTCTGTTCAGCAGTGAGGCTGTTTTCTTCCGCATACAGGCAGCAAATGCGTCCGTGCGCGCCTCCGCGAACATGCCGGACGCGCTACAGAAACGCGGGAGCCCCAACAACATCCTGAAGGCATTATTGTACTGGACTCGAAGGAAGGATTATATTTATTATTTACTAGCTGCGCCCCGCGGTTTCACCCACGTAGGAAATCGGGATAAAAAATAGCCTATGTGTTAATCCAGGGCATCATCATCTGCATACCGAATTTCAACCAAATCGGTCCAGCCGTATTTGCGTGAAAGAATAACAAACATTATATAATATTAGTAGGATTTATTCATCAACTTTCAAAACTGACTCTACTTCTTTGCAACAGTCAAACAATACAAGTCCGGCGCGCGCCCTAAGACAATGTAATGTGCCTGCACTGAAACACTCTTTATTGCAGAACGGGGTGCCCACGATTTATGGAAGATTTGTAGGATTTATTTACTTCGTTGAAACTGTAAATCTAGATTCTGGAAACGTTATCTCGTTTTTGAAGCTGTGTCTAGCCAATTTGTATAGATCAAAGGGCAATTTGGTGTAATGGTCATACGAATAGAAAATCATCAACAATGCAAAATATTTATACATAGTTTTTATACTTTTATTTCTGTGTTAAACCACACATACGTTATAAATTTAAAAATCTTAATAAAAGTTACGACTTCGGCAGGATTCGAATTCGCCGTCACCAACCCAGCTATCGAAGCCTTACTTGCCGAGGTCGAATATATCATTAAGATCAAATTATCGATTTTCAGATTTTGATGTGCGCCACCTTCAGGGATACTACTTACCTACGTGAAAAAAAAAAAAAAAAAAGCAGCGGCTAAAAAAGTAATTTTATCCTTTCTTTCTTTAAACAAGAAATCATTGATACATCTTTTTTAAATGATTTAGGTTTCGTAAGTTAAGTTATAGAACAGTTGTTTAGTAACGAACACTTTTGTTCGTGGCTAAAGAGGCGTACCTATGCGGAAGTGGCAGCCTCGACCGTATTTGGTACATAGAAAAAACCCTGGAGATGCAGGGTTTGCAGCGCGTTGGTGACGTTTGGTGCACACAAGGTGTAGGGAGTCGCGTTGGAACAGGCGATAGAATCGTTTTAAGAGCGTGATGTTTCAAAGTGGTCTGTAATAAGATTTTATTAAATAAATATATATTAAATATAAATAAACGTAGTGCTGGCAGACCACCTGCCAGATGGGTGGACGACATTGTCAAGGTCGCCAACAAAACCTGGATGCGATCAGCCCAACACCGGAAGGAGTGGCAGAAATTGGAGGAGGCCTACACCTAGCAGTGGGTTGACACAGGCTGAATATGATGATGATGATGAAATATATATTGACTATTGACAAGAAACGATGGCGGGACGATCTTGACATGTTTGGAGAAGGAGTGGTGGGAGATCGCCAAGCGCCAAGGATAGGGGTCAGTGGAAGATTTTGGGGGAGACCTTTGCCCAGCAGTGGGACACGACAGGTTCATAATAAAAATTGACAAGAAAATAAATCTACAAATCCATGGTCACCGCTCTCACCCAAGAGCCTGTTGTCTGCAGAGAGGCGGTACGGAAGCTCCCGCGCCTCAGGTGCCGTTTCCTGCTACCTCCATCAGACCTGATATATTAGCTTCTTCATTTCTCTTTTATTTTAAATAGTGAAGAGGCTTAGGATTTGATTTTTATACTTAGGGTGGTTATATCCTTGCGACTAGTTATATCCTGAACAAATGATTGAATTCTTTATACTTACCTAATAATTAGGAAATTAGAAAACAGAATTAATGCTTGAGAAGTGGTCAGACTAAAGTCCAACTCTATACTAAATACATAGCTAAATAAAGTATCTACCTTTTTTTTTGATATCAATCAAATTATCTGAAGCAATATAACGCTGCTTTATGTTGCTTCAAAATTGGTTCCAGATTTCATATTGGTAATTTGTAACCAACCATTAACTGCCTTTATAGCCTCCTACTTAATATTCATTCAAAAGTAGCAAACTTTTCGCACCTTTAACCGACTTAGAAACTTGAATATCCCATTATTCCTTTTCCTTTTCCGGAACAATTTATGAAACAACCCATAAACCTAATTTGGGTAAATTATATCAAAATTATTATAAATTGCGATGCCTATCAGAGAGATTTGCATTCGAGTTCTTGCAGACGATTAATGTGTGTGCGGAATGCCGCAGGAAATAATTTAATACCAAGCACGATGTACGAAATACGAAAATCATGAGAAATGCTTTTGAAAACATTTTTTGATGGTGCTGTTTGTTATTAACTAATAACTAATTTGTTGCTATTACCACATTCTTAAATGTTTTGTGTTAGCCTTTTTTATCTTATTTATGCACGCTGGGCGGTGGTGGGTGGGTGGTGGGTGGTGATGGTGGGCGCTGAATAAATGTCTCCTATTATAATCTATTCTACTCTAGGTAGGTACTGTGTGTTTTATTTAATAACAAGTCATTATTTTTACTTAAAAATTATCCAAAATCAAAATGTACGTTAGAAACTAAAAAAAAAATGCCGTCTATGCAATGTGGTGTGCTTCCAATCAACTTCTTTTTACAATATTTTTTTTGGACTGACTATTAAAATGTTGGTGTTTTATACTATTTTACAGGTTGCGTAAAAGTTTATTAGTATATTAGTAAACTAACTATTGACTAACAGTTACCTGAGCTTTCCGCATAGGTGTAGTATGCAAGAACACACATAAAAACTTTACCTGTTTCCTCTTCCCGCTTCGTAATTCTTTTCTTTCTTTAAAAATATATCTGACATTATAAATTGCGGAATATAGCACAAAAATGTAGTATAAAATAATGTCCAACCAATATTATTTTAATACCTAATAGAGTAAATACTACTAAACTAGGTACTAGTACCTAGTTTAGTAGTAGTCTGCATTTGATGATTAGTTTTGACGACGTCTGAATAGCTACCTACCTACCTTTGACTATCTCCCCTGAATCCTGATTGCCTAAAGAAGTAGGTCTACTATATCTTAGAGAAAAATAGGGCGTTTTTCGTATTTATCATTACAATCTTTATGTTCCTCGTTCAGTAGCAACGAACGAAACATTACCAATACCAATCCGGCTCAAATCTGGCAGCCACTTAGAAATGTTCGACATGACTCAAGGAAATAGCACTTTTTCTTAAAACAAAATCCCGGGACGCGTTAAAGGTTTGACGTAGCAGGATTCCTTAAGGGTGTGTTTCGATGATGTAGGAGGAGCGATTTAAAGAGCTTTCATTTCTATTCTTTAGTTATAATTCTTTAGATAAACGAGGGTTCAAAACTGTTTCTTCACTGTTTAAACCTCGTTCTAACAAGGCGATTGATAAATGCTTTGTACGAGGAATCGCACAATTAGGTAAGGTCATGAGACGTCAAGGTCAAGCCTTGCGAAGAAGAAGCGATTCAGCGGAAGTTGCAAACTAGCACTCATTGGGTTTGGTTATTTCTCCACCCTTTTACTTATTTAACTAAACTTAGGGTAACTATCCCTAACATGCTTAAAATAACGAAAATTGCATCGAAGATTTTTGTAATTACTTCAAGGAAGTTCACACCTAGTCCACACCCGAATCGAGTGATTATGCCCAATTGCCAACATCCGAATGGAGGGAATGGAATGGCAATCCACTGCTATATTGCTTATTGTCGGTTCACTTAGACATTACTTTGCTAAGAAGCGATCACCGTATAATATGTTTGCAAAACTAGGGCACCACAATAATATGACCACTCAGTTATTTACTTAAAATTAAGTCTCATAAGTAATCTAATCAAGTCCCAGCGCCTGTCATTGATTGTCTAGTAATAAAAAAAACAATACATCAATTTCGTTTTATAGTGTCCAAAAAATAGCTTTTTAGTTTTGTAGTTTTCTTTTTAGTATCGTAAAACACATTATTTTCTTGTTTTCGTCTGTCCGTAATATTATGTTTCCCGTCAGTAATGAAAAATCAATGTTTTACCGCACTTCCCTTTACTTGCCATTAAGGGGTAATGGAAGTGTTTGTATTGTATGTTTCACATCAAGAAACATACCTAGACCTACAAACCTACCGTTTATGTAGCCATTATTACAAGGTGTTTTCTTTTGATCAATGAATAATAAAAAAAGATTAATTACATACGTTATCTAATTTATCTCAAAGTTTAGTAGTGTTTTCTTAGGCCAATATCATTAAAGTATTTTCCCCGTCATCTAACTTACACTTTTCCTTTACTCATAACAGATTCATAAAACGCTCGTGGCGAAGCTTGCTAAGATGTTCTTGATAGATCGTCAAAGTTAAGCAACGTTTTGAGCGGTCACAATTTGGATAGGTGACCGCAAAGGCATTATCAACTGAGCGCTTCCATGCTACAGAGAGTACGTTAAATTTTCGGTCCCAGCTTTTAAAGTCGATAAGCCATGACGGAGGCCTTTAAGTGGCCTTAAAACTCCGTCTATGTGCTATAACTAAACACAAGTAGCGTCCTATTCGAGTGTTCGATATCCGCAGTCAGTTCCGGGTTTATCCTGATTCTGGCGAGTCAGTGACGCCGAGGTGGGAACCAGGGGATCCTATCTGTGTTAGGAAAAGAGGAAGATGTGGAGACTTCAATTATGTTTATGTGAGATTAGAAAAAAGAGATGAAATACAACGACATCTTGTAGGGTGAAAAATAAACAAATCCATTGGAGACGTGCTTATTATCAGGTTTAGTATCAGGCAAAAGCTTTAAAAAACGCGACGAACCCCGGTACCCCTCATACCAAGGTTCAAATAAATATAAATAATGCGACCAAGAAGCACTCGTGACACAGTTTGATACGATGCTCTAGATGTGACAGGTCAGATCGCTCAAGTTAAGCAACGTTTTGCGCTGTCACAATCTGGCTCAAGTTGCATTACAAATTGAGTACTTTTGGAGATCGCATTATTTGTCCGCTCCAGATTTTAAAGACGTTAAGCCACAACTGTGGCCTAAAATCTCCGTCAACAGAGTTGACCACTTGCTCTAAGAACTTTCATGAAAGCGTCTCCATGGTAACTCTTGTGCCACGAAGGAGGCAGGAATCCAAATCGGAGTAAATCTTCGTTTGTCGCAGCGCCCCGCCATCTGTTTGTACGAGACTCCGATTCGCGGCACAAATGTATTTTTACTTTACTAAATGTCTCGATCGATTTATGGGGGATAGATTAGAGGGATTTTAATGCAAATGCAGAAAGTTCTGAAAATGCTTTGTTGTTTATTTATTTATATATGGTGTTAACCTTGCGACACTGTATAAAATGAGAGAAATATCACATCTTTTACTAGAGTAAGAGATGATACATACTGCGTCAGGGGGCAATGCCTACACTTAACGGGACACTGTAGTGCCTAGGATATTGTTGAGATGGAATAAGCTTGCCCAGCACCTAAACCATCCTCTTAGCTTACCCGGCTATATCCACAGGAAAGACAATGATCAATACGTGTGGGGCTGACTAGCCGCGGGTTTCCTCACATCAAAAACATTTAATCTTCTCCATAATTAAACCATTAATCTAACAAAAGGTTAGCAGAATTGTCAAAATTCACGGAAAACCGGAAACCCGCACTACTCATTAGTAAAATAACAAGCACGGTTCGTACCGTGCGTGACCCGAATGCAATTGGTACCGTCATCAAAAGAAACCCTTTCATTTTCTGATAAGCTCTGATTTTAACAAGTTTTTCATGCTGCTTGGATCTTGTGACAAAAAATAAAATGTGAAATTAACTGGTCTATACGCTGTAGAAGAAAATAAAACACTTTAAAGGCTGTCTGGCGAAACATTTTTTTATTTATGAAAGTACTTAAATCGTCTAAAGTAAAATAATTCTTTTTGGGGATAATTATCCCCAAAAAGCGGTGGCATTAACCGCGACTCGCAAAAAAAAGCTATGACTTTGATTATAATCAAAGTCATAGCTTTTTTTTGCGAGTCAGTCAACGTACATACCAAATGTTTATATAGATACCTAAGCTTTGATTTATATTGGCAAGGAGATTAGAATGAGGAAGTTATTGGAAATATTTTAGGAGAATCGTAATGGAAGACGTCACGAAATCGAAATAAGGTTTTAGCCTTGGGACACTGGTAATATTGCTGTGAATGTAAAGAAAAGTATCATTGTTACAAAAATAAACAAGACAAAATAAAAAATATTGTGTTGTTATTTATGTCTTGGCGATTTTTATAAATTGCTTTGAATGTTACGTTTCACGACTGTCAAATAGCGCTATGTGTCACATAAAATCCACCATAAGTTACAGACCAGATATGTAAGAAATAGCTTATTCGAATCTTATACAGAACTTATTCGTACATTGTGAAACAGACCCAAAAGTAACAAATTTGAATAAAGTAGTCTAAAAGTAAAAGTAACCAACAAAAACGGTTATTCCACGGAAATGTCCGCAGCAAAATAGCAATGCCGTTTCTAATTAGAGCTCCTAATTCTCCAACGCTACTAGCCCACTGCAAATGCAGAAAGCACGGTTTCATTACAGACGTACGGACGCTGGCAAATAGACGAACGGAATGCTACGTGCAAGCCGGCGAAGCTTACCACAGACTTTGGTCAAAATAGAATGAACTTTAAACTTTTATGTTTGGAAATGTATTTGATAAAAAAAATGTAAACCTATTCCATCTCAACAATGTTCCAAGTGCTACTGTACAGGGACCGTTAGATTAGTATTTTTAAGCTTTGACTTATAGCATCATGAAACCCCAAAGAAAGAAAGCAATCGAACCTGCAACTTCTTCGTCCCTGCAGTCTGGTTTTGGGGATTGGAATCTGATATTCAATTGTTTTTAAAACAATAAAGTATTGTCCTATGTTGATCAATATCTTTGGTCCAACGAACTAATAAAGGGATGTGTTCCTCTGTTCAGTCAGCATTACATTACATTGATTTATGTTACTTAAACTGTATAGTTGTGGGCGTAACCTAATTTAAACGTTCTGTCAACAAGAAAGTAACATATTTTTTGGAAATTCAAAAATAAATATACCTCTAGTCAGAAGCATAATCAAAATTCATGTTAGGACAATTGTTTTCTCTGAAAGTCTTCGACATCATTGGCTTCGTGGCCGAGTGATAAGGCCGCCTGGATTAGAAACGATCGCTTGTAACTCGCGGGTTTGATTTCCGTCTTATTCAAGCCATTGTGAACAGCCAAGTCCCGTACCGGTAATTTCTGGCTTGGTGTCAATAGCACCATTGATTTGTTCCATTAATAGTACTAGCGATACTACTACGAGTCACTAGTGATAAATACCTTGTACTTAGACATGTACTCATGACATGTACTCTCCTACTAGTGGTATCCTAATTTCTTTATAACAAATCATTATTTTGTAGAACACAAGTTCTAAACAACGTTTGGTTTAAATTTAAACTCTGTACCTATCACTATGTCTGTGTTGTGCTATGTTTGTTTTATCTATGAGTTCCGTATTAGTTTGTGATAAGGGTTCAGTGTAAACTGGGGCAAACAATCCCACAGATAATAACAGAGAAAAACAAATAGTAGATAGATAGATAGATAAACCAAATGTATAGCTTTTGCATACAGCTCGATTGGTTTTTTATATGAATAAACGCTTTTATTCTGTAAAAATGAAAGTGCTTTTGGTAGCGGTTTTGCATCTGTCGAAGAAAAATCAAAAGATAAAATGCTTGTTTTACGAACAGATATTCAAAAGCTTTCTATTTAAAATTGTAGAACTTAAAACTTGTTTTTAGAATCCTAAGTTCTAGGCTGACGATAACATTTTCCTTATCTCAATATTAAAACAAGTACCAAGTAACGGCGCAGCCTACTAGGGTTTAAAACTTTACCAAAACTTCAGTTAAGTTCGCTAAGTAGGCAATTTAAAATTATAACTGAAATATAATTTTAAACACGATGAAATCTTCATTGTTCAATTTACGTAAATTTTTCAACTTTGAAACAAGAAAAGTTTTGCCATAAAAGACTAGACAGGGTAATACAGGTGCAATACCTGAAATAAAGTTATTTTCTTAATTTTAATGCTTTACTTGTTTTTACGTTTTCAATTTGATATTATCTACCCATTTAAGTAGGGTAGGCACCTAGGGGTAGTCATAGGTAGTATAGGCATACGTGAAAGTAGTGACACTATCCAGACAGCACTTAATTCTTACTTCAGTAATGTGCTGTACAGCCTGTACTCACAAGAGTCGGTAGACTAATTTTTCTAATATTATCTTTTTAGGCATCTTTATTTTAGCTCTTGATTTAGCTCTGACTAGGCCCGAAAACACATTTGGTACATGTCATTTGAAATCATTAAACAATATACAATGGATATCAAAGGACACAAACAAGTTTTTCAATATAATATTAATCGTATATAAAGTTAGTAAAGGTAATCACAACTTGCTCTCAACGCGGCGATGCACGTAGAGATTTCCCTTGGGGCATGCATACTAGGCGCAAACTTTATGTACTGAATACCGTGATGGCTAAACTAATGTGATAAATTATTGTTTTTGTTTTGTTACAGAGAGATTTTAATTAAAAAATGAATAAAAAACTATCCTGAAATAATTTTGGAAAAGTGTTATTTGGAATAATTCTGCCTAAATAGTTAGATAATCGAATTACTACTAAGTAGAATAATGGTTTATGTATAATTATCAAATGTCATTTCAATGAGATTTTGATGCAGATGTTATGGGACTCCAAGGATGAGTTGGTCAAAGCATTTCGACTTGACTTCTTTTAGATCAATTTCAGGTTCGACTACCGTCGGAATCGTTGCTTTGCATAGGATTTGAAAGATGGCCAAGTGGTAGTCGAGAGGTAAGGAAGTTAAGGTGTCTTTAAAACGGCATAGCAGGTATCGAACCCATAACCTCTGCGTCTCAGACAGTCTTTCACCCACTATAACATACCGTCAACGAAAAATTCTAACCAAACACGTGAAGGATGAATGAAGGTCAAATGGCTGTTTGAAAACAGTGAGTTGACTTTTTGCATAATTGACTCCTATTATCCCGGACCATTTGGCTAGTAGCCGACTCGACACGACACTCGGCACCATTTTCATTCTTTCTATGTCATTGTCTTCTGTAATCTGCGATTTGTTCAGATCCAGAAAGCCAGTTTTCGCTTGGTCATACCTACTCATAAGTTTCATACATACTGCGCAGTGGGAACGCAAGACTGTCTGTGAGTTGCGGCAAGTATTATACCGACATGTAATTGTCAAGACAAGTATGAAAATAAAGCGTTAAAAACTACTCTTCTATAGAGTATTTTGTGACGCGACCGATGGTAGAAAGTGATTAGGGTGTGGTATTTTTGTTTTGAACGTATTTTACATAATGTTTTCCAGTATAAAACCTGTTGCCTCTTTCTCCAAAATATCTTGAAAAGTCTTGGCGTGGTTTTTTTTTATTAATGCGATGGATTTCTGAAAACCAAAGCTAGATAACGCGCGCTTAACGCGTCATATTTTGAAAGTCGTCGAGAATCGACATGAACACTCTTTGAAATGTAGTGTGTTCTTAATTTATCTGTGATCAGTCACTGGTCTCTGTGGCGTAAATATTTTAGTAATGTCAATTTTACAATCATGTCAACGTGAAAGCATGGTTATATTTTTAACGCACTTTATTTTTTACGTATTTTTGGTGTTTTACGTGAATAAAGTTCACAATAGATTTATACGAATAAATCACCATTTCAGCCGTTCGACGTCCACTGCTGGACATAGAACAATAGCATACAAAAAATGCAAACAAGTATTATAAGCGATGAAGTTTCAGTGGAAATCGCAGAAGTGAATAAAAGTATATCCAACAAAGAAAATAGGGAGATAGAAATAAATGTAGATAAAAACACAGATGTAAATACAGATGAACATGTTACTAATTCAAGAAAATATAACAGACGGAAGTATTGGGTTATGTTTTTTGGGACTCAACCCCAGAATTCTCAACAGAATCCCCCAGAACAGACTGGTCGATCTATATGGAGTAAATATTACAAATAACTTATATTTATAACATAATACTTTATACCATACATACAGAAAGTTGAGTTACCTAAAGACCGTTGCAAACGAAAAGGTAGCTTGACTAATCCAAGCCACTGAAATGAATTGGATAAAGAAAAAGATAAAGATAATTGATTTGCATTAACATGTGTAAATTATTATACTTAAGGATAAACAATAATTATTTGATCGAATAAAGATTCAAAAAACTATGGATTATAATAAGTATAACTAGGGAAGTTTGCAGAGACAGGAAAATTTAAGATTTAAAACAATTCCAAATGAAATAATTTATGTCTTCCGTATATTGGAAATACCAGTTGTAATCATTTACATTTTATATTATCAACATCTGTTTCAGATCGTTTTGAAGGATATCCTTCAGTACCAGAGAAACCACCTCTGAATTACAAACCAGAAACCAGAAACTCATTCGTTAAACTTGTGATGTCAATCGTTCTGTTTATGATAATCATAACAGCTTTGTTCGTCGTATTCGTACTTGTGACGTTAGTCTCTTTTTTCTATTGCGCTCTTGGCATAGCTTAACACGTTATTAATGGCTTAGTCCAGTAATACCCAAAGAAAAAGAGAAGCAAAGGGGATATTTTGAAAGTTCCAAAATCCCATTTTGAATTTATTGATAGATCTTTGAAGTTAAGCGAAGCAATGCATGATGGTATCGCAAGTGGTACTAGCAACTAAGCTTTCCTGTGTGTCTTATATACATGACCAGAAATTGATCCCAAGATCAATTTTTGATTCTATCACGAGTAGTAGTCTACGGTGACTGTAACGTCATCGAAACGTCGAGGTAAATAAAATGATTTCAATACGCGATTAAGTTCCTTTAATATTTATAAATTTGTTTTTAATAGCTTTGTTTTACAGGCCTGACGTGAAAATGTTTTTTGCGAGAATGGGTTGGGCACTTTTACTTCCAGCTATGTGAGTCTTTAGTATAATTTTATAAACTTAACTAGTTTTAATATCTTACTAGTACTACTAGTGTTTTACTAGTTCAAACGTACCTGCACGATCCGTTGAACAAAATTACGTTATTTAAGTTTCTCATAATAAGTGAATTTGTAAATTATTTTGAGAAATAATTAAAATCTAAAACCTAAGATTTTAAAGATTTGGAATAAAAATTGGTCTTGAGTAGATGGAATAGATTTGGATAATATTTTGTGACTGATATGTTTCTATTTGACGTGTACTTAATTAATTTTGTATATTTTAAGGATCCTATTGATGATAGTAAACTATGGTATGGTGTGTTCTTCATGTACAAGACAGCTTCCTTGCAATGTCATCTTTCTAGTTTTAACGGTAAGTATTACTTGATTACTATAGAAAGTGTGTATTTTGTGCTTGACTAACGGTCAGCGCTGTCAGTCGAGTGTAGTTGTAACATTAAAAATGTATGAACGACTACAAGTCCAGCGCAGATGAATTACTACGCGCGTCCAGAAATATTACAGCGTATGGTCAGCGCATACAGCTGACCGTCGGTTGAGCATTACTTTTAATGTTTTTTTTTTGCAGACAGTTGCAATGAGTGTTATAAGCGCTAAGATTACAGCTCACTTCAAAACTGAAATAATACTGTATGCTTTAATTGCTACAGGTTCTGCTGTATTTGTGTGTGTGCTGCTCGCTTATTCTAAAGTTAGTACCTTTATTTATAATTTAATAATAGTACCCTTGGACATTTCAATTAACCTAAACTGAATTGTTTAATAACACAACACGTAATGGTAAGCCACCTGATCAAATATTTTTTAACATTTTTTTCTAGTTTGACTTCACCAAATACCTGCTATTCGTGATTGTGATATCGACCGCCCTTACAGTGATCATTGTGATAATTATCATTGTCAAGGTCACCACAGGAATGGCGATGAAGCCAATTATTATATCTATACTGATAGCTTCTACTCTTCTGGAATGTGTTGTAAGTAGTTCAGCTTCCTAGCCATATTACTAAGTACGTGGAAAGGGGGCGTAAAATAGTAAAAATGTGACTGCATGTAACGCACTTATGGATAGCTCCTAATCTGAAATCTAACAAATTACAAAGAAAATATGTCTAAGAACAAAGGATTAGAAATAATGTATTTGATGTATTTATTGTGCTCAATACAGCAAAAAAGTCTATTAGATATACCTATGACGGACATGATTATTTAATAAATACATGTATTAGAATATAGAGAATATAAGGTAAGATACCTAACCTAATCATAAATAATTGTCCTACTCTTCGACGAATTCCAGATAACCAGTAACTTATTTCAAATTATACCTATAATATTAAAAGTAATCGAAAACCAACGAAAAGGGTGAAATCGATTGAAAATCAAGTAGAAATCGCTGTTTCTGTGGTCTCCGCCACATTTACCCAAGCACTTTCCTCAACACCTAACATGGGTTAATTTGACCGAAACTAGGCGGGAATTAGTGGTCTGTCCCACTTTACTATCGAATCCACATTTTGAAAATGTAATTTTAATTCTTCATTGACCTAACTCAGGCTTTGCTAGATGATTTTATACAGTGTACGGAGGCAATTTTCCCAACACTGCTGTAATTCTTGATACATTTTTGAGATGGAATAGGCTTGCCCAGCACCTAAACCATCGTCTTAGCTTAGACGGAAAGACAATGGTCAATACGTATGGGGCTGACTATTCGAGATTTTCCTCACGATGTTTTATTCCTGAAATTATTTTTATAAATTATCTGAACGGGTATTACCACGACCTTTTTAACTTGTCCGATCACGTAAGTTTAAAAAAGACAATTCTGAAATCCTTTATCAAATCAAAAACTTTTTAATCTAATTATTTGAAAAAAATTAATAACGGTGCCATTTTGTACGTAATACACTAAAATTAGTTCGCGTAATGTTATGTAAATAATAAAAAAAAGGATGCCATTATTACATCATTTTAGTGTTTAACACACTAACTCAATTCTATTTTCTTCTGGTTACACCCCATGCACACGTATTTTAATCCACCTACCTTTTTTCAAACCTGCCTGTACCTTCACGTTCACTCGTATAAACAAGTATTGCATGTAAGTAGGTAATTTTACAACCACATCGTCTAGACCGCAAGAACTTTATTAAATTATCGCTCTTGTTCACAATCTAACAGTTTAATTCATCGCGTGTTGACTCGACAGATGAACGCCTAAAAAGTTGCGGTGCTCTTGCTTGTTAATCTGTGTGGTTTATTCAGAAGAGCTGGTTCACTTCTTTGTTTACATTATTTGTGTGGGGAATAGAATAGAATAGAATATAGGTATATCTGCTTCAAAATTGAATTGCAAAATTCCACCCGAACCAACATACTTACCAATCTCAAATAACGAAAGACGAGTCATTTATAGTCATTTATAGTCATTTATAGTTTACGAGTAGAGGGACTTTACGATAACTGATGTCACGGTTGCATAATGGCCCTAAAATACTTACAATGTAGGTATTTGTCATTACAGGAAGCACGTTATTCATTTCTGTAAAAGACATTGGTTCATTATTATGATCAACGTGAACCAACGTCCAATGCACTTTCACTGTATTTTTGGGTCTACTGCAAAACCTCTCATGTCAAAAACATTCACGAAACTGTTGCTGGAGGTTTTTATTTGCTTACAACACGTGATTTATTTGAGCTTTTCTCGCGTGTGGACCTCAGATGGTTCTTAATAATTCAGGGTCAGGCGGCAAAAGTTAGTCTATGAATAGAACTAAAACTAGTTTCAAGTTGGATTGTTTGGTGTTGCAAATATGAGTCAACAAACCTATCCAGTTAACTTTACACCGTTTACCAAGCGGTTTTTTGTACAGTTAGAAATTTTAGTCAGTTCGTTGAAAATATAGATTAGGATTCAATAACTGTTGAAAATAAATATTTCTTATTTACAAAAACATAGCAAAACTTAGAAATATTTACAATCGAATGACAAAAAAATTTGACTCCTAAAATTTGCTCCACCATGGTTGATTGGAGCGCTAATTTTCAGTATCATTTTCAACTGGACCCACATAGATTGCACTATAAATAACACTATATTTTTATTTTTCATCTATTTTACTTGCATTTAATTCTCAACGAGTTTCGTTTCTTTGCACTAGTTTTTTTATTTTAGGTACAGGGTCAGCTCGTAGAATATGCTTGGTTATTTTAGAAAACGTGGACTTATCCTAAATAAACTTTCGGAGCTTTGACCTTAAGCGTGAGTATGCATTTGAAGATAGTTCTAATGGGTTGGAATTTAACGTTATTCTTACTGACTACTTTATTGAATGTATTTTCTTTGAATAAGCTCTGTAAATGTAGAAAACAGATTAAGTCTGGATTTGTTGTATTAATTGGTATTGATAGGTCGTTGAAGGTAAGCAACGTTCTGATCGATCACTACTTGGATGAGTGACCACAAGTGCCATTCCGTGCTTCGGAGGACTCATCCATTCTGGCTTTAAAGTCGTTTAAAACTATGACGGAGGCCTTTTAGGCCTAAGTGTAAACTTCTACACCAGAGTCAGCCACATACTCATACGCACTTACTTACTTTACCACCAAACAGTTTTGATTATATGATGAAGATGTTAAGAGTTATGAACATAAGTACCTTGAGAGTGCAGAAAATTATCGTCTCCTTACGAAATTGAATTCGGTTTAACATTTTGTATTAAATCAATCATAGAACACAAGCATTAAGTTGCTTAGGACTAGATAACGTTGTGTATTATTAATTACCAATGATATTTATTTATTTATTTCAGTTTCTAACAATACAATTGCAGTCGATTCTTGGAGGTCGAGCGGTGGAACTGAATGAAAGTGACTACGCACTGGGTGCTTATTTAATCTACACTTCTATCGTTAATATATTCTTGAACATGACAATGGGTATTAATAGTCTATCTGACTATTTTTAGGTAAGAAATTGTAAAAAGTTAATCATTTTTGCCTTGAAATGTTGATTTATTTTTATGATAAGAGTGAATACTCTTCTGTTATAGTAACGTATTCGTACGGTTATTCTAATAGATACAAAACTGTTAACAAAATAATAATCATCATATTTTGTATAAGTTAGTTACGGGCTAGTTGACCCCTATATCTTAATTGATATTTGTGCAACAGTAAAACAGAACGCTTCATCAGAGTCAGAAGCTAAAGTTTTTAAATAAGAACTCTTTGCAGAAGTAAAACATGTCACTAATTTTGACAGAAAATAATTTGTCACTCTGACATTGTAAATACGCTGACATATATTTGTGTTTTTAAACTTTGCTATACAATTCTTGCAGCAGAAAGAAGAGAATTTACTAATGATATTTAGAAAAGAAATGATTGAAAAACCTTAACGAATGAATAACAAGGAAGATGATGCAAATCAGAATCAAGATGGCAGTCATAGATTTCACACACATCTTGAAAATTCCATTTCCAACACCAAAAAAGAAAATTCTAAACTTTGCAGTGAAGTAGTTGTGAAAGTAGATGAGTCCGTTGTCAAATCGAAGAAAGTTGCAAATAAAGATTTTATGGTCTACGAGTGTCATGGACAGAACCAGAAGCTACCAATCGTATGGGTGTTTTCGCAAACAGGTAAAAAGTAAATCATGATTACTAGCTAGTTATTTACAGAAGGTTTAGGTGTTAGCCGCACAATGTAAAAAAGAAAAAAAAGGAGTGGTGGGGGTATGTTTGCTTATGAGTCACTCGCTCACGAACGTATAGCACGCTCTAAAACAGTGGTGTAAAGAGCGCCGCGTCACCCCTCCACCAATCCTCTCTCCATCACCTAAGATTCTTCAAAATCGCCTACTGAGCAGCTTTTACTAAAACTAGAGCAATCTAATAATAAATAATAATAGAAAAGAAGAACATAGGTGGGCAGTTAATTGTGTCACTGACTATAGTTTCATGTTTCAGGTGAAGGATTTACACCTGATGCCCCTTTGGACTACACACCGAACAGAAATAAGTTCATTCAAATCGTCTTTGTTATATTGTTCTGTATGCTCGCTTGTACTATCGCATTCAATGTTTTGGTTATGAACATGTTAGTATTCTACTAATAATTTAAGAAAAATAGGAAAAATTACTTACACCTGGTTTCTATAACTTACGAATGGCCGTAGGACTTTCGCCATAGCAACGTTGTTATCAAAAAGTTTCATACATTTTAAGTTGTAAAAACAAAGTTGCAATGTTGATGGACCTGCGGACATTCGTACGTTAGTATAGGAATCGGGCGTTTGTAAGTTGGAATAAGCCTGTAGTTGAGTCTCTAAATAAGATTCCACTTTAGCTCATATCGCGTGTCCTGAATTCTTTTCTATAATTAGAAGCTCCAATCTGTACAGTTTTTACTTATTTATTTATTTATTCCAAGTTTTTATTTATTACAGAGATGCAGTGCAAGACATATTTGAACACAGAGTGTTAGGCACAGCCTTACTTATTGGAGCTTCGTAAGTTATATTTTACTAGCATCACCTTCCGGCTTTGTGTGTACTAATGACACTACCGGGATAAAATATAGCCTAAAACCATCGGAGAAAGAATTTTTAAATCGGCCGAATAGTTTCGGAGATTACCTCTGTCAAACAAACGAACTAACATTTACCTCTTTATTTTAAGTCTCTTTATAATATTAATGCTTATAGAATTAACGTAGGTATTTAGAAAAATAACAAAATTTATGACGTATATCAGTAATCTGGTTACGGTAACAAGCAATTTAATTGCTTAGCTTGGGACTAGATGATGATGTGTGGAATTAATCCTTGTTACAGAGTATTCATGTTATTATTGAGCTACGCTATGTCATGTTGTCCTTGTACTCGTCAACCGCCGTGTAACATTGTTTGTCTCGTTCTAGCGGTAAGAATTTTGTATCTTGTGTAAACAATACTATGTACAGATGCCCCATCTAGAACATTAATTTCACTCCTGTTTTTCTTCGTGCTAATTTTTTGTGTTTGATTTTGCGGCGCCCCTAGTGTTTAGGTCTTGCCTGCAATCAAAAATAAGTAACTCCATCTAGTGCTAAGTAGCATGCAGCCGGATGCCTAAACGCCGCTAGGTGACGCCGTAAAAATCAAATACAAAAAAATTGCACAAAATTATAGTAATTTAAGTGTTGTTTGTTTTTGCAGGTGATAGGAATGTCAATAATAACTGGCTACGTGTTATTACGCATTGATCCACCACTCGTTTTGTTGGCTGAAGCTATAACTGCTGCTATTGTGCTGATTTGTTTTGTTTTGGCCTGTACTAGTGTAAGTAAAACATAACAAAATTTTATATTTAAGTATATATATTTTTTTTAATGTTTTTTTATGTTAGTATCATCTCTCCCTTATCTCACTTAGTGGGGTTGGCACAACATGTTTCTTTCCTACATTTTCCTCTATCGTCGTCTCAGAACTCACTCTTTTCACTCACATCTGCATACACACAGTCCATCCATCTTTTTTTGGTCTCGTATCTCTACCAGCTCATACGGTCTTGCTTACTTACAGTTCGACTTTACCTCGTGGTTATTGTACGTGGTGGTTATATCAGCGGTGTTGGCAATCGTCGGTTTGGCGGGATCCATGTACATGCTCATAACTAACACATACTGGAGTCTATTCTTTATTATAAAACTGAGTATTGGGACTCTTTTAACTAGCGTTGTGAGTATACTTGCCTTATTTTAAACTTTTAAAGGGTTTAAGGGGTTTTTAAAAGGTCTAAAGGTAGCCGTTCGAACTGAGCGTCTATGGCGTCATTGGCGCCGCGGCTGTGACGCCGCGACAGATAGATGTTCTATGCAAATGTATGAAATTCTAGGGAACGTCATTCGAGCGCAGCGTCACTGTCGCGGCGTCAGTGACGTCACAGTGCCGCTGTGACCGCGTTGACAGATGTCAATGTGACCGCGGTGTTGGTGACGCTATAGACGCTGCGTTTGTGACGCTCAGTTCGAACGGCTACCTTTAAGAATTATATAAAGGTCTGAAAGACCGCTTCCTGGGATACAATAGTCATCATATTTCATTTAAATTTCATTTTTTTTTACAGACCCTCGTCATTGAGCTACAGATGGTTCTTGGTGGGAAATCCGTGGAACTCAGTGAGGATGACTACGCTTTGGGAGCGTTCTTACTATACATGTCTATAATAGAGCTATTTCTACAGTTGGCACAATTATTGCAACATGTATACGATGACTATTTCTAGTTTATTTCAATCGAAGCGAATTGTGAAGATTTTTGTTTTTTTTTCGAGTAAATGTTGCTTTAAAGAATTGGATCTTTGATTACCTATGTCCAAATACAATTTGTATTATATTTTTATAGTAATGCAAGTGAATGAGGCGAAAGAGGTAAGTATGTCTATGTCAGGATCGTAGCAAGTGGAGATCCGTGTTCTCTGCCGACCACCATGGTATAGAGGCGTGATGTTATGTATGTACCTATGTATAACCATCTTTTAACTCTTAACTTGACTTAGGATCATGGTGCATTACCGTATCAGGAAAGTCAAGATGAAAATTTCAGAGTAAATTGAGCCCATATCCCACAAAATTACAACACAACGGAATAACCAGAACTTGAGATTGGACCAGATGGTAACCACAGTAAGTAACATCTAAGGTTCGTTTACTAGAACCGAGTTACTTTGATAGAGTAAGCCCGTATTAGGAAGTTACCTGAGATACTTTACAGAAATAAAATTGAGTTACACCAGACAATAGTTTTTTAAATGAAGGGATAAATACAGGTAGGTACATAAATTGTTATAATATGTATTTGTAATATTGGACTTCTACAAATGTTTGATGATAACCTTGATGACGAAGAATCGAACTCACAATCTTCGGATTGAAAGGAAGGTACTATGAGTATTATACACACTTTGCCAAAATGGTTTAGATTTATTATCATAATTCCCACTAAGCTTTCCCCACCAGAGAGCATTTTGATAATGCTAATCTTTAAAAAAAATTGCGTTTTCCCCACTTTAAAAACTATAAATATTTTAAAAAAATTAAGGTTTGTTTCGGCTTATTGTCTTATTCCCCATTCTCAGATACAAGCACCACTTTATACCCATCACTAGTACGATGTAAACGAGGCATGTCTCGGAAAAACTGCGAATGAAAATTGCATCAAGTGCAAAAAAGCTAAGCGGCCGCAGTATATCAGGTTCTGTCATGGAAATACGATAAATGTAGAATTGGTTTAATAGAATAAAGATTTATCTAGAGACGAACTCGCCAAATTTCGGGCTGAATGGGCCGTTTTACAACAAATGTGGGATGAATGGATAGAGTGAGGAAAGGCTCAATATCTAAAAGATATAGAAACACTTTTTAGTATCGCGACTTGGAAACATAGTATTTATAAATTCTTGGGACTTAATCGCGTATTGAAATAATTTTATTTACCTTGACATTTCGATGACGATACACTCACCGTGGTCACGAGTAGACTGAGAATTGAATAAAATATTTACCTATAAATAACACACCCAGAAAGGCGTGGTTTTGTTTTGTTTCTCGTATCGTATAATGCATTCTATCTTCACAACGCTCTGTTTGACAAAGTATCCGAAGTGTGGGGCGGTCCAACCTTCAGAATTCAATTTCCTCTCTCATATATCTTGCAGCACGAATCAGACCAACTTATAACTAGGACGTTGAACCAGTTTTGCCGCGATGTCACAGCATCACAACGCTATTTTTATACATCACTAGCAGCACGTCCCGGCTTTGCACGGCAAACCATCCCGACAGTTCATTCTACACATCGATTAAAGAATTTTTAGTTTCAGAGATTCCCCCGTCAAACAAACAAACCAACATTATAAGTCACGCCACGTAAAAAGAACGATGAGAGATTTGATCTCTTAGCTTTTTTTTTAGTAATTTCTACATTGCTTCTTACATTTCAATAGTATCACTATCTCACTAGATAATATGTCCACATCGCTCATGTCTCAATAAAAATCCCGTTGAAATGGTCCATTGATCGAGTGAAAGATGGATTAGTCCGTTTTGGAGTTTAGAGGCAATATTTCAGTGGAGGCCAATCCATCATTTTGCGCAGCTATAGCTTCATTGATTTCCACATATTTTTCGCTAACAAAGCATCTGTTATACTTTCCTAGAATTTTGTACAATGGATGCCAAAAGTGTGAATAATGGAATAGGCTAGGATAAGACTAGCGCAGGCTATTTTTAATGTATTATTGTGCTGGGTCAAGCCAACCAAGCACACATTCATCCCTGTCACATCACTGTTACACAAAGTGTGTCAATGTTTTCAATGAAATTTTATAATAACTACAGAACCGACTTCAATTTCACAAGTGGAAAACATTCAGCACTACATTACATCGAGATGTAAGTATAATCAACATAACTCTTTGAAAACTGATTATGGTCTGATGAGATCTTTATTTTGTTTACGGTTTTATACACATACATTCTTTACACATTGGCCAATGTGATAAATGTCAATAAACACGATAGTAAAGCGAATTGTCTTGTATCGAGCCTTAATTGATATCGCTTACGTGGCCTCGAAGAGTGAGTTCCTGTAGATTTGGATTCGCGGTTATGACACTGCTGCTAATAGTGGCGGTGATAGTGTTACGGAAATGAAAATAAACTGAATCGCTTTTAACGGTAACAGTAAGTAAGACTACAGGCGGCCTAAATCTTATGGTGGGCATCCACGCTACGATCAATCGTTACGATCAGACGGTACAGTTCGAACGGTACCGATAAATCGTTACGTGGATGTTATAAAACTGTACATTTTCGTCCGATTTTTTAAGACGGTGCAGTCGAACGGAACAGTATGAAAATTTCAATTGATTAACGGAATCGGACGAACTGTACCGTCTGATCGTAACGTGGATGCGCTCGTCAGTTTTTGTGTTCAGTTTTGTGGCAGTTTTTTGGAAACATCTGTAATTCCGCCAACAAATTGACATGAGAATGAACTTCTTTTCATTAGCCATTCTTTGCATCAGATGCAACGCTTTTTCCGTTTCATTTTTTTTTCTTTCATCATCATCATCGTCATCATCATCAGCCCACTGCTGGGCATAGGCCTCCCTTCGTGATTACCATTCACCTCGATCCTGCTTTTTTTTTATCGATGCTGATTTTTTTCTTTCAAGGCGAATATTTATCAAACAACTGCTAAAACGTCGTCCATAGAAGCCATTGCTGATACAAGTGCGTCGGCACCGTTTATTGTACCGTCTGATCGTAACGATTTCTCGTAGCGTGGATGGCTTGTATGCCGTGTACGATAAACTGTACCGTTCGAACTGTACCGTCTGATCGTAACGATTGATCGTAGCGTGGATGCCCACCATTACACATACGAATGCGCGTGGAACACATGGCATATCCAATTTTTTAAACAAATGTTTGATAACAAATCTCTCAAAAATATGTCTGCTGCTGTGTGGAAAAATGTTCTTATTTCGTTTAAATATATTAAACAAAATTTAAGCCAATACGACCTCTACCGCATCGAATCTACCCACATTAATGCGAGTAGAAACTATACCACTTCAGGGCAGTTCTCCTCTCTTATTAGGTTAAAGCGGGAATATTAGATTCAGGGCGCCTCGTCAACTATATTACAACACTTCGGAAGTGCTTCATTGATGGCTTGACTTGCCTCGAAATTGATATTGAAGGCTGATACGATAGTATCAATTGTCTTAAATACTAAAAAAACCTTATTTAGATATATCAAAATGAAATAATAGGAAGTTGGCCATTAAATAAATAAATATCCTTGGACATTCCACACAGCGAGCGTCATCCAGTCCCAAGAAGCTCACTGTAATTATTCTTGACATTTCTTAAGTATTCTCAGTGTGAATACAAAGCACGTGCTTTCAATTAGAGCTAGATTACTTCTTAATGAGAGTGCACTGCAAGTTGAATTTAATTTTATTTCTTAACTAGCTGTGGATCAAAAGCCTATGTATTTCATTCCACGGTATTTCATTCAACTTTTTAAAAAAGAAGTTAAAAAAGGAGTCTGTAATTAAGTTTTTCAAATTTTAAATACATTTGCAACTATTTTGGTGTTTTAGGGCGATAGCACACGGCGTTTTTTAAACGCGCAGAAGTCGCGCGTTTTAGGAACGCGCGACTTCGGCGCCGCCGTAGACGTTAATAATATTAGTAATCTTGATCGAATCTCGTTTAAATCGCGTATACGCGCGTCTTCTGCGCGTTTAAAAAACGCCGTGTGCTATCGCCCTTAGAGTTTCATAGAAACACAATAAAATTGCTACATATATATAAAAAAATTGGTGATTCTTGTCTTCATACCTACCTAGTAGAAGTTATACTACTGTTTCTCTATTTATTGATCTGTTGGTTTATAGCAAAAACGAGTACTTAGCCATTTTTTTTAACCTACCGTACCGGTAAAAATGCTTGTGTTCAATTGAAAACACTATCAAAAAACATTTTAAACTAATTAATGCTATTACTTTTTAAATATTTTGTGCAATATTCAAGGACTGTTTGTTTTACTGTACAAAGTTTTATCATCGACGTTTTAAAAATTTCAAAATAATTTGAATATTGCGTCGACTCTTTGTTTCAACGATGTGTAGAATGGACTGTTGGGATGGTTATAGGCTATATTTTAACCCGGCAGTTTTATTAGTACAACCGTACAAAGCCGGGACGGGCTGCTAGTTACCTCTATAAGCACAAGAAATTACTAACGTAAAAATATCTTCGATTCAGATAAGTAGGTACCTGCCGACAATGTTTTCTGATAATGTGAAAATAGTCGTGTGCAGTGCAGCATATCCGATTTGCTTAAGATACTCCTCTATTCAAAGCACGCGGTTTTGCATAAAACATTTTGAAATCGATAAATTAATTATTTATACACCGCCGGAACCATCGCATCAGGTTAAATTAAGTACATCCTACAAATAGCACGAACGCTTATGTTCAAGCTTGCTTAGTTGAGCGTGATGGATTAGGTAGACTAACTTGAAGTTAAGCTTGAAGTAATCATTCAATTCAATTCGTTTATTCATCCATAGACATATTACAATTATATAAGTCATTCAGTTTTCAGAGATAGGTATAACATTTATAATTAAAATTAGGTACATAGTAGTTCCTGTAAGTACAAGTTCATAAGAACAAATCAAAACACAACAACAAAATGCAATTAATAAGCACTAATTTTATAATAAATCATTAAATTTAATTAACTAATAGTGGCGATTCTGACGTCACCAAAACTTAAACTAAAATAACTTAAGATGTTGCCGTCTCTTTTATAATAATGGCAGCATAAGAATCGCCAATATCATACCAAATATTCTTGGCGGAAATGTCATTGTCGTTTTCAAACAGAGTTTTTCATTAAAATAAAAGATATTGAAAAATCCGTTTCAATTGTACATTGATTAAATCGTTTATTGTTATATGATTTGGATTAGAAGCATTATAAGCTCGTTCTGACGCGATCAGAATCGAATTGAAGGGACAGAAATTCATATTGTGAGCCGTTTGTCATTCGTCCGGCGAATCGCTTTGTGGAAAGGTGTGAAAGAAGACAGAATGGTTGTTAGTCCTAACAATGTCGTCTCATCATCCATCGGGCGGGTGGTCTGCCTCTTAAAATAACTTTAATTCAAAACTAGCTGCGCCTTGCGGTAATAAGATCCCGTGGGAATACCGCGATCAAAAGTAGCCTGTGTGTGTGTTCATCCCGGATATAAGCTTTGCTAGTATCAAAATTCATTCAAATTCGCCCAGTAACATTCAATTTTACACATTTTCAGACCTTTACACTTACAAACTTTCGCTTTAATAATATTAGCTTAAACGAAAATATTAGTGTGATAATATTATGTTTTCTACTAAAACCCTTCTACTATTTCAATATCTCTGGTTCCGTATAAATTCATTTCACCCGGGCACCGCTTATGCGAGTTTTTGTTGAACCCCGGGCACGTCGCTATTCCCAGGCCTTTTGTTCCCCGGGCTCGGTTTTATTATGTTATTATTGCATTTTGATTGGGCCTTCAAATATATCTGGGATTGCATTGACGGAGATTTTGAAATGGTATGCAGAGATTTTAATCAGTACCCCAACCAATGACTATTATCTATCTCTATCAGTCACAATACGAATGGTCGTAGGAACAGTGCCACACACTCATTTTGACCAGTGAGAGATAGGCTTATATATTTATATGATAGGATTTTAATTGTAGTTACCTAGTAACTTTTGAGCTCTGAAAAGAATTTGTTGGTAAAGGTCCAACAGCAAGTAATGACTTGACTTGTATCGTACCCAAAAGGCCTCCTGGAATTCCGAATTAAACCTATCTTCCCCATTTATCTCAATAAATAACAAAAACCATTTTTAATCCGAAAATAATTACCCCAATTTATTACCCCAAATGTAACATTCAGACAAATTTGAAAATGCCGACAATTGCCCGTGGGCTGCGGCCGGAAGGCATCCGTCACCGCGTCCGCTCGTCCGGACGCCCTGCCCTCACCGGATAACACGACCCGGTAATTTACTGAATCATTTCGAGTAAAACTGTGTCTTACTTGTCTCATAGAATCAGCCTGAGCAATTATTCAGAGCAAATCTCAGATATCATTGTTATTTCCGAGAGCGAAGCATTATTCGTTAGATCCACACTCCAGTTCGCTAAGACTGAAACCTCATCTGACAGAAAACAGCCTAAAAAAATATTCCGAGCAATAAAGAGCACACAAAGCCTGCCCAAAACAGGATTTGAGAAGGTTTTAGAATTCATAAACAAAAATATCAAAAAAAACATAAGTCTCTTTCAAAATCTAAATAGATGCAGATAAGACGCAAACGCAAACATTACGTTAGAGCCGCGTCTAGTATAGTAAGCCCAAACTTATTGACCATTGTCTTTCCTGTGCATATGAAAGAAAAAAAGAAAGAGACTCAAGCTTAGAGGGTGGTTTAGGTTAGGCCTATTACATTTTTAAAACTCTAGTTTTAAATACATACTACGACTTGAAAGAATATGTGTAATGCATTTCGAAAAAACAATCGTAAATTGGTGAGATAGTTTTTGAACAATTAGAAGCCATTGTGGAATTCAACTGAAATAAAACTACGTTTGTATTTGCACAATATTTGCATGAATATTAACGTAAATTGTATTGCAACCTATTATTACTAATTCGCAATCATAAAACGCATATTACATCGACCACGCGCTCAAAACTGCAATACATTCGCAGTTGTGTGTAATTACCTGTGCATACAATTTCTAAAAGCATGTTTAGTTAATGCTACTGATTTTGATAAAATTAAACATGGGCATGAGAAAATACGGTTTGAAAGTTTAAAACCCGGCGGCTATAAAAATCTTTAATTTCAGAACAAAAACAAAAGACATAATAAAATATCTTTCAACTTTCAAAGGAAATTTCTACAACATTGTAAGATAATAATTTCATTATCTTAATTATTGTAACGTATATCTGACTTCAAAAGGCTCTAAAAAAAAATTAAAGATCTGAAAATAAATGGCTACTGCTCCCTGAAAATACAGTCGTGCTCATATTTTATTTCATTTTAATGAGTTCAATAATTTTATCCATCAATAACTAATCACAAATTTAACTTCTATATGTAGGGACGTATTCGTATTATGAATGGCACAACCAATGTTTGAGTGGCTAATAGCCCTCGGCAAATATATGCATAGTATAGTATATGGTTTAGATAGATAGGCATATAGCAGGGTTGATTTACTATTACTTACTTCAAATATTAGTATTACCGAATATAGAATGGAAAATTGATTCAAATTATTACAACAGCTTCCGCTTGTGGTTTCCCTGACGTGATCAACAAAACTTATTATATTTACGAGTTAACCCAAAGCTACAATTTTGATCAACCTATTCAAATACCATATACGAATTTGGACCGCTGACTACCCCCTTAGAAATCTTGAAAAGGATCTGAAAACTAGGATACAGTTATGGTCATTATCATCTCATAACCTTTCTGGCCTTATCAACTTCACTTCAACTTTGTCAAAAAGAATCTTTTTTGTGCAACCTTACAGATTTATTTATTTATTTTTATAATCTTACCAAAATACAACGAGTAAGTTGACAAAATTCAACAATGTTGTGAAAACAATTCTTGTTATCAGAATTGACCCCTATGATAAATAATTTGATGCTGTTCTGTTCTCGTTATTTCTGTTCCACCATTTTCTGTTTGCTTCCTCAACACAAAATTAATTTTCCAAATCGCGACATTACATTCGAATCTTGCTTGTTTGACAATGCCAGCATTTGGTCAGCAGCCAAAATCGGATATAATCGTGCCTAATGGACGAAAACAGGGACTAGCTAATGTTTCAGTTTTTGTAAAGCTGTGGCCGCCATATTAGGTACAGACTTTTAGTCATAAGTTTCTACATCAATTTTTTTGTTTCATTTGAGTTTGTGAGAATGTTTTGTATGTATGTTTAATTGTTAGTTTTAATATTCTAACAGGGTTTTGAATGTGGATTTGTAAATAAATCTTGTGATTGAGTTAAAAGTTGTTAGTTTATTTGTAGCATTGGCAGTTTTCGCGTTTACTCAGATCTCAGTTAAATATGTAGAGTTCCAAAAGGCTATGATAGAATACGTTATGTGTTGGAATAATGAATTTTTTTCAGTCTTTTTCAGATTATTTTTAAATAGATAAATGTCCTTGGACATTCCACACAGCGTCAAGCCCTTTCATCGAACTATAGACTGAGTTGACCACATGTTCAGATTCTTATTTTAATTTTATAACGTCAGTAATATAACGTTCACCGTGTTTCAGAACAACACAGCTTAATGCGATTCTAATATTGGAAATGCCGTGCGTTCTGCGTATTGACCATGAGCAGTAAAATTGAACTGGTTTTAAACCGAGCACCGAACAGATTATGTAGAGGAATAGATACACTACCCATTAATTGACTGTGTAGGTACATTCATAATGAATCATTCTCACGATGATTGTTATGGTAGCGATGATTTTTGGTGATGTTTTAGGCTGCCTAATGCTTTTCAACTGGGTGTTTGCTTGATGAATGAATAAAATAAGATCACGATTTTCTGATCTTTAGGAATTTTATATTGAAGTTTTCCTAATGAAATATAGCGTATGTATCTACTTATTACTAAGAATATAATGCCAGTGCTACTGTTCTGAACCGGGTTCGTATTTAAATTAAATAAATAAATTGAGTAGGTAGATGTAAAATCGATTCCTTTGATTGGCAAACCTTTGATCTCGCGACCCAGATACAAACGAAACGTTAAAAGCGAATGATAATATAACTTCATTTATGCTTTCTGTCATCATCTACTTATTCTATATTAAAGAACTATTTATACAAAGTAGTACCCCTAACTACTAAACATGTTGTGCCGACCCCACCTAGTATAGGATAAGGGCAGGGGAATGATGATGATGAGTACCTGCTACTAAGAACCTGCGCACGCTAGTTCGTTCGTTCGAACAAGTGGCCAACTTTGGTGACGGATTTTTTAGACCGCCTAAAGGCCTTCGTCATGGCTTAAGACTTGATCAAATTGTGATTTTTAAACGAGCAGTCACTGCGCGATTTTGTGAACTTAGTTCATCATCTGCTAGTTCGCTGGGCGTTACCATAGGAAAAGAAATAAAATTATATTTTTGAGTACAAGTCATATTTCATTTAAGAATACAAGGTCACCTCATATTTCAAATTTATTCAATATCTATCCGATCAAACTGCAAGGCTCTTCACTCGAAAACAATAACCCCTCTTCAGACGCAGTTGAGTAAAAATAATGTGAATACGTAGGTAGTAGGTATTTCAGACGTCAGCGAATTTACAATAGATTTATCCATTCACACACCCGATTTCATAATCACATTTATTGGAGGAAACGAAAATTGAATTCTCAAATGACTTTGGGAAGGGTGCTTGAGAAATCGCCTTTTTTCGAGGACAATACTGAGGAAATCCGTTTTAGGAGGATTGTGATTTGTGTGCAGCCGACGCCATAGGGGTTTTTTCCCAATCTAGACGGTCAAAACTCAGTTTCTTGGAAATTTGACGCAGGGAAAAGTACTTCCCCCCTTGAACTAAAAGGGAACAAAATAGACAACAGCTTTTTCGCGTTGTGTGCTAGGATTACTGTGTAATAATGATAAATACATATGCTTGCTAAGCAACGTAATACTTGTTCTATAGTTCGTTCATTCGTAGAGCAAGTGGCGACCTTAATTTATACTTACATCTTTCCATTCACCATCTAAAAATGATATATTTCATTCACTTCCTTTAACGAAGCTCAAATTTCCCTTTCATCAATGTCCTTGGCAGAACTCGCAGGACACAACAGTGTCCCGTTAAGTGTAATCAAAGATTGCCTCCTGACGCTGTATAGATCATCTAGTAAAGAAGTAAAGGCCTGAGAATTACAACTGACTCTCGGTCTATAAGAGTAGACGCACACTGAAACGCAGACACGCTAGGAATCCCGATATTCCCGCTTCAAACAGTAAAGGGGCGGGATGCTTCTAATATCTGTGATTTATTCGTTGTATCGTGGCAAATCTGTTGGAAATCGCATGGAATCTATGGTTTTATTGAGTTTGTAGGTATGTTTCTATTATTTCCGCCTTTGTATCAGATATTCAGTTTGTTAACGTTTTGTTGAAAACGTGGCGACTTTACTTACGTACAAGTGAAAATCGCCCTTGTTGTTTCATGAGGTTCAAATGAAACTCCACCGTAGCATCACGTCCCGGCTGTGCAGGGGTGTACTAATGAAACTACCGGAATAAAATAAGGCCTATAAACATGCCGACAGTCCATTCTACACATCGGTGAAATATTTTTTTAAATCGGCTAAGTAGTTTCGGAGATTACCTGCGATTAAACAAACAAACAAACCAACATTACCTCTTTGTAATATTCCAATCTGACAGTTTTTTTGCGCTATGACATTTTTGACGTTTTGTAGCTGAATTAAAACTCGCTAATCGTACTTTTTTCTTGGTACTACGCGAGAAAATCTGAGGGCGTTTTAAAGAAAAGTATAAGCAAATAATAGTTTTACGAGAGTGACGAAACAAAGCACTTGATAAGAGAATCAAAGATGGTATACAAAGGACAACTCAACTTGATTGAAAAGCTTACACACTACTGAGTCTGACACAGACCAGATGAAATAGCAGGTACACTCACTAAGGCTAAGTCAGTTGAACCGTGAGGCGGCAGCGCGCGTCGCCGCGCGGTCATCTGAACTTAGCCTTATTGAACTACTCAACGTCAAACTTAGAAGATGTACTTATCATTTTAAACCCAGGCTAAAATCAAGTTCGTTGTGAACAGTAAATACGGGATTCAGGTTTCCGAATTTGCCAATATTTTGGCACAGTTGTAAACCTAGTTTGGTGCAATATTTACACGTAGACAAACCAAGATTTAGCAGCTATTGTATGATTTAGCTGTGCCATTACTATCTTTCTATCTCAGAAACTTTCACGCTTTGTCCCAAGATCCGTTCGGTCTATTTTATCTGTGAGACAATAAAAATAAAGTTTTCTTTGTGGAGTAAACAGGGTACGAACTTAGTAGTATTATAAGTAAAGGCACACTTACACCACCTTGTTGGGACTTTTCAGCATTTTGTTGTTTATTTGTGTTTTTTTATGTTTATTTGAACGAAGAAGCAAGAAAATAAAATTGCTTATTTTCTAAGACTTCAAGAATCATAGAAAATCGTTTTACACACTTGGTAATTCTAATGCCTGTTCCAACGCAACTTCTAATTAGTTACGTGTTGTAAATGAGTTTTTTTTAATTTTGTTTGTCGTAAATAATGACCGGTAGCTATATTCCGTTGTATTAGACAACGGAATATAGCTACCGGTAATAGTAAGTATAACTTATTGCCTTGAAATTACTCTACTGAGTTCAGTAGAGTGTGTCAGGAATTTCGTTAAATACCTGACAGACAAACCTTAGCCTATTCAGAAATCCCTATAAGTGTTTCTCTGTCGCGTGACAAAATATTATTTACGACAAACAAAATTAAAAAAAACTCAAAAGTAGTAAAACCATAGGTAGACCCACAGTAGTTTGAGCTCATGAGAAAAAAGTCTAGTGTAAATATATCCTAACTCTATGTACCGTCTGTAGCCAAAGTATTTGTAGTTTCTTTGCAAATATTTGCATGTGAAAAGATGTTAACTTCAGCGATGTGGTAAGGCGACGAACTAATACAATGCCAAGTTAGTACAACTTGAAGTTACGGGTTTGCACACAAATGGTATTTACCATTTTGTATTTGAATAATTTCGTAATATCAAGCTTTTATTAGCTACATTTTTATATATCAAATTTAAATATCCTTCATCTAGTTCTAATTTTGCCAATTTAATGCTTGTATGGAAGAACGGTGTTACCAAAAAAGTTATTTTTTGACAGGTTTGCATGGACAAAATAAATGTCAAATTATGTCGTCGACAAGCACCACTTACTTTAATTAGCGTTTGAGTATTTGGGCATTTGTCTACCGCACCTTGGTGAGCGCGGCAAAAAAACATCTACTTACCTATCTAGTCTTTTTCTACCAGACTATAATTATCATTATTTGTTTCCATAAAAGCTGTTAATTCCGTAAGCTGTTAGTTCAAAAATCATGTTACTGAAAATACAAACACAACTAATTTAATAGTGCATAAATTCAACATAATGAAAATCCGCTTCCAAAAAGTCTTTTAATTTACAAAACATTTTTAAACTAAATTGAATGCAGTTGAAAGTTTAAAAATGTGTACATAACTTTGCAAAAATTCATGAATGAATTTCTGAGGCGAGTGTATCTATGCATTTTAACACATATTTTGCATGGAGCCAAAACAATGTTTGTTTTTGGGACGCATATGTGCCCTCGGAAATTATACATTTCACAACGCCTGAAATATTACAATGCTTACGCGATACTAGTAGAATTTTTTAAAGCGCATTTAAACTTTGGATACGAAAAGTCTATTGATGCCCGGCGGAATCGATCTCACGACCTTCGGAACGAAAGTCGATGTACCAATCCACTTGGCCAACACGGCTTTTCAAAGGTTTAACACTACAAAAATATGTAAACTCATGTAAACTAATTTAACCTTAAAGCGGCTACACACGACCCTAAAATCACTGGCAATATCGGGACAGTGGTGGGGAGGACCCTAGATCGTATCATAAATAGCCTGATGTGTAGGCAAATCGTACCCGATTTTTTTCGTCCCTAAATCGCTACGGGCGAGCTCACGATTCAGGGACGATTATCGGCTCACAGGACGTGTGTAGCGAAATCAGGACTGATTTTTGCGCAGTCTGTATAAATGGTTCTGTATAAATGGTGTCACCATATTGAGGAGCTCTTCAAAACACTCAATATCCATTCTTAAAAAGTTTCTAAAATCATCTGCTTCTAAATGTCTCATGACGTTCATGTGGCTTAATTCATGGCGTTTCAATAACCAGTTTTTAACCCAGATCCTCCTTTTTCGTCTCTGTTTAGGTGGCACCGTAGTAAGTGCCAAGACAATTCCTATTTTCTGCTGTTTTGAGAGCGTCGGCGGCATTTCGGAAAAACGAGCAGTCTGTAGCACGGTCGGTTACGTACTGACAGGCAAGGACGTGTGTAGAGTAGAGACAATTTTATCGCCGATTCAGCCCCGATTTCACTGTCTCGACATTGCCAGTGATTTTAGGGTCGTGTGTAGCCGCTTTTAGAGAATAATTCTCTAACTGCCAGTCTCAATAACGTGTTTAGCTTCGATTTTGCTTACTTTCGGTAGATATTTGTCAAATTTTGTATAGATATAATGTCAAATATCTAAACACAGTAAGCAAAACCAGAGATAGAAAGGTTATTGAAACTAGCAGTTAGAATTTAACAGTCTTCGTTCAATTCCAAAAACAATTCTTAGCATTGTAACCTCCTTGCAATAGTAAATTTAATCTCGGTCGGATTTCTAATTCCATTCATTTAGATAAATTGCTAGTCTGGGCATTCGATTGGACTGTAAATCCAGACCGTATATTTGCCTGGAACCAATGTTAGAACTGATAGGCATAGACTATATGAGACTTGGAAAATAGATTTAGGTTATCTAAAATATTTAGGTCATCTATTAAAATTTGACTGATTTGGTGATTTGATTTGATTTTATTTATTTTTTTGATTCAATTCAGTTTAATTTTAGGAAACAAAAAACGTGAGGAATCTAGTCAGATTTCTATCTTGCATATTTGAAAAGTTAAGCTCTGCAAACAGAGTGTTAAGTTTTTCAAACATGTACCGAAAAATGTATTTGGACTTACCTACTTCTGATTAAACACTTATTCAATGACTCATAGATAAGATTAAAAAAATATCTAGTCCCAGGGATTCATTTATTTTCTACTTTATACACTTGCTCCTGATTGATACACTTAATAATACATAATTACATTTAGGTATTCTACTTAACATTGCACCATCCATTATAGGTCCTAAATGTATTCTAGTTGACCATGTAGCATCAACAATTCAGATGCATATTGCGGTAGTAATGTGTGTTTGCACTTACTGGACACACAATGCCTAGGAAATTTGAAGACAGTAAATTTGCCAAAATGTGGAGATTCTCACTCTCACGTTTCTTAGAAATATGCTTGGGACATTGTTGAAGTTGAATAGTGTCCCGTTAAGTGTAGCTAAAGATTGTAAAGATGTAAAAAGCCTGAAGTGTTCGGACAAAAACTCAGGCTCATGTTTGAGTTTTTTTTTTATATGAACTCCTTGTTGGCTGCATCTTTTTTGTCAGATCATGTTTTCGTCTCGTCATTTCAGTGTCATTTCAGTAGAGTTAATAATTTCATTTTTCGAGAAGTTGTGAATGGATTATGTTGGAATTATTGTGATACTAGTTCTTTTTCTAACATTAGTAGTTTTCTTAATACGTAGAAAGTACCAATGCTGTAATGAACCATTTGACGCTCGCGAAGATATAAAATAATGAACAAATATATCCAGCTCATAAAATCAGCTTTTGTACCCTGACTACCTGACTTGTATACTTTTTTACAAGATTTTGACTATCCTCGCGTTTGCAAAGACGCTGCGAACTACAAGGTGAAGCGCTACCATGGATGTAATGGTGCTTCAGAAAAACGTGCAATGAAATTACGTTAGAAAAAAACGTTAGAAACCTTAAACGTTTTGAACGTTAGAAAAAACGTTGTGTATGGACACACTACAGATTTGTAGGTACTACTTGATTACGATTCTTTGTGATGGTTTTCTAATACTAGTACTTCAAAATCTCTTTCGAGTGGCGCTAGTATCTACAGCAGGTGAAGATAAAAATCCAAAACATTTTTAGTTCCTCTAAACTCCGAGGGACTTATTTTTTATATTTATATATGATAAAATGATGTGTTTTGTGAACTAAAGTGATAAAACAAAATGAAAAATGAGTGAATATGTTGTGTTAATGATAATACCATTCATTGTAATAATTTCTCTTGGCTTCTACTACCTGAGTGGAAAGTATAAATTCTGCAAAGGTGGAGGGAACCACGTGTAAAAAAAATAAAAAATCATCGACGCAAAATCTTTGAATTCTCTTGTATTTTATTATGTTGTTATTTTTCCAGTTTTAATCATTTGGATTTTTTTAATTGCAAGTGCAAGATCAGTTTACATTTTGAGCAAGAGTTGCAAGCTCAGTATTAGTCTATTGACTGATATGAAAATTTGTAAGAAACAAAAAAATATTTTGAAATTATCTGACTATTTCACCATTTACCATTTATCTATTGCACTTAAAAACTGCAAAGACCATTTCAGACAGACTTAGCAAGAAAACTTCCTTAATAGCCAAAGTATTTAAGTTTTAAGCAGGAAACCAGATAGGAGTGCAATGAAAGTTAGCTGGCTACATAAAATTGATCAGCTTGGTGATGTCTACGGTTGGGACGCGACCGAGAGACAATTCGTGATGCAGCTTCGTCTACGTGGTTCGGCTAGAGACTGGTACGACGACCTGGACGATTACGACATGGACTGGAAAGGATGGAAACACGCTCTAGAAACCGCTTTTCCACGATCTATCGACTTCGTGGACAAGCTCGAAGCTATGCTGGGAAGAACGAAGACAGACTCTGAAACAATGACGAAGTACTACCATGACAAATTGTCCGCTCTGAAGAAGTGTAGCATTTATGGCGAAGATGCAATCTCATGCATAATTAAAGGTTTGCCTTTTGAGCTGCGTGCGAACGCAAAAGCGTACCAATGCGAGTCGCCCGAACAACTCTACTATGGATACTTGTCATCGCTCGAGAACTATAGAAAAGTGGAAGCCGCTCCTTCAACACGAAGTTCTACTTGGAGAAGAGGTGCCGATACGAGTTCTACAGCAACGGAGCCACTGCATCAAGGGGTGCAGCGGTGCTACGCCTGCCGACGAGTCGGACACGAGGCGCGAGACTGCCGAGCCCAACAGCGCTGCGAGACCTGCCAACGCATCGGCCACACGTCCACCAGCTGCTGGTTTGCGACCACTCCCGGTCGGCACCAACCACAAACATCCCAGGTTAGTTAAAGTGATGTGTGTGTCTACCAATATTCTGAGTATCTACAAACGCCTTGCATACATTTGTGCAGAAAAAGAAGTTGTTGCTTACCTACTGAAAACGCAAAATATCTAAATCTAGAAGTTTTGCAGTCTGCCGTTGTAATGATGGAGTTTGGAGGTACTCGCGTAAAATCTGTGTGTAGGACAAATCTGTGTGTAGGATCTGTGTGTAGATGTATTTATAGATAACGTGTGCTTGAGTAATTATGCCGAAATAACCGATCACGACCTATCTAACATGGACCTGGTTGTAGGGCGACCAATGATAAATCAACCCGGTATCAGTTTGGTAACTTTTTCAAACTCTGCTAAGTTTGTAAAAACCCTTGCAGTAGGTAGATAATTGCCTAAATGGCTATTAGGGTGCGCAGATTTGATTGAAATGAAAACGTAGACTATAGAGCACTAAATTCACAAACTGTACAATATAGGTAACGGTATCCGTACCACATATCGATGATCAAGTTTCTAAACTAGCAGGTAAAACGTATTTCACCACTCTCGATTTAGCCAAAGTTATTGCCAAGCAGTAATAGACTCATTAAAATGTTTTCACATTTACTAGGCGAGAATACTCCTGTGAAGGTAGTTACTGACTGTGTGAACCGGGCATTACGCTTCAATTGCAAGGATAATATTCAACAAATACTTACACCTATACACATTTACCTAGGTTATCTAGAAGAAGCTGGGTTTAGATTTTAATTTTAAATGTGTGAAAGTTGCTGTAGATACTTTGATAAACTGGATCTACCTGGGTACCTAATTATAGGTTTGATGTAAAATTATCATTCGTTTGCTAATAAAAATGAAACACAGGAGACCAAACTTTTATTGATCACAAACTTATCTTGTTACTTAAAAAGATATGGTGCTTGAAAGATACATCTAATGAAGGTTTTCATCGTCAGTTTGCCGTTGTGGAGCCAAGTAGATAGATCTTCTTTAAATGAGCATTTTGAAAGCACGACCTGAAAAAAAAAGGAGACAAAACAATTATTAGTCTGTGTGATAATTTTAGAAAGTGCAATAGCCAATAAAAGTCTATGTGACATCGTCTGTGTGACCCGAGAAAGACGGTACCTATAATTGACGCGCGCATGAACCCTATCTTTATTCAATATTATGTAGGTAGAAACGAATGGTTGGATTTTCTAAAAGGGCCATTAAATTTAACATCAACGAAAGAATAAATATGTCTGCCGAAGTTTACTACTTCATTATTTTTGATAACTAATAATCTGTGTGACATCTTAGAAAATGCAATAGCTAATAAAGTCTATGTGACATCGTCTGTGTGACCCAAGAAAGACACTAATAGTCTGTGTGACATCGTCTGTGTGACATCGTCTGTGTGACCCAAGAAAGTACTAATAGTCTGTGTGACATCGTCTAAGTGACTCACGAATGAATCGAATCAAAAACACTGTTACTTAAATTCTAAGTCTTTGTGACACTCTACAATTTGTCTTTGTGACACATGGTCAAAGCATTAAATCTAAGCGAAAATAAAGTTTAATCGTCTTTGTGACTACGAGAAAACATATTACTAGATACTTACGGTAGAGAATTATATCCCGAAGTTACTGCTGCTTTCTTTCTCAATTACAGGTGACTGCTGCAGCGAGCACGGAGACAAGGATGCCACCAGAGCACCGTGGGACACGGACGCAGTTTCAGAATGGCCGAGTGTTAGAAAAATGACCACCTACTGCCTTACTGTGACTTCACATATGATTGTATCTGATTATAATTAGCTTCAAACATTTATGTGTTAATTAATTTCGTTGGGAGGGTAGTAATTATTCGTTTTATTGTTAAGTTGTTACCACTGATTTGTTTTGCTGTCTGTCAAACTACTCTTTTAAGTAAATAAGATATTTAAAATAATATTAGTACACTATAATTCTAATCTAAATATAATATGAATTGTCCTATATTTAAATGATTTAATTTGTAAGAATATTAAAAATCATAACCGGAAGTATATTAAGATGATGGCAGAATTGATTGAAAATGTTAATAAGCTATAATTACGTTTCAAAAATGTTACTAAGTACATTATAATTCGAATCTAAATATTTAATGTATTTTCAAATAGTTTGTCGAGTTAATTTGTTCAATTTAAACTCTGAAAGTATTTAGAAGGAAGGTAGGGATAACATTGCGATTGTATAAAAGCCGAGGTATTGTGTCATAATGATCATAATTTGTTAACTGAGCTCGAATAAGGCGGATGCTCTGCCGGAATAAACCCACAAAAGACCACGCCTAGTATCATTTCAAGCTACCCGAAACCTGCCGTCACACATGCTCACATTTTGCAGCAGCTAACAATAATTTTATACGTGTTTTTATAAACTAAAACCTGTTTCACTTTACAGGAAGAGCCAAGAGCTCAGAGCAATCATCTTCTCTTGTCAAGAGTAATGTTTCCGTTTTTTTTATCAACATAATACTTGTTAGTATAACCTGAACAACCAAGACCGATATCAAAACCAATGACAACGAACCTAAAAAGTTTTGCCACATACCTACCAATCGAATTGTGACGGAAATTCCTTAATATTTAGCAGAAAATTCCTTGTATTCCAGAACAAGCGATAAACTATGATTGCTAGAAATATGCAAAGCGCTTTATGGTTCAATCTGCAAAGTGCAGATCTTAGTGAGTTCGCAATCAGTGGCATACCGAGCGTGGTAAGCACAAAACGATTCAGTCAGGGGTGCTCAACACTTTCAATTTATAGATATTTTCTTTCAATGCTTACGTTATTTACACGAGTTAGTGTATTGCAACGATAGTATAGTAATTTAAATAAAATATAAGTACTTCATAGTATTTTACTATCTAATAAAAATAGTTACTCTGAGTTATTGGCCAAAGGCGGCCTAAGAACTTCGTCACCAGAGTTGGTCACTTGCTCATACGAACGGACGGAGGGCTCTTTGAATCAATCTCAATGCATGAGTATTGTCAGGAAAAATTCGATCAGTGCATTCGCTATTCTACGAATTCAAACAAAATTATACTTAAAGCTACAATTTGAAATCAATTCTACTGGTGTGACATCAACCTCTTAAGCTTGATCTTTGAGTCATTTTTCATGACTTTTTGGCAGGAGGAAATCTAAAACTAAGTAGCTTACTTTTTATTGCCGTAAAAACTCAAAATGTATCCTTTATTTCGTTTGTACAAAAGTTTGTTTCGAAAAATGTTGCGAGCCCCTGACTCAGGCTAATAAGATCACGTACTCAAATAATTGTGAAAACAACACTTTCACTAAGACAATGGTGATAGTTCGATTTTGCAAAAAGATTACCATGTCTTCATTTTCTAGAGAAATTCTATTTAATCTAAACTGTCCGTCTCAATTCAACTGTTTTAAAATGCGAACCACTGAGTCGAACGTGCCCAAAATTTCACAGGGTGGTCTTTGGCATATTCACTATCATCAGTTGAAGTCATTTTGCTGTGCGAAAAACACATACGAATTTAGAGCAATGGATTTAAAACATGATTCACGGATTGCTCTTCATTTGAAGGGAACATCGAACATCTAAATTCGTCGAGCTCTGCCAAATCTTCAATTGAACAAGAAATTTGTTCATCACCTTATTTAACGTTATAATAAGACTGGTAGTGTTAAAAATGCTACAGTGGTGGATGTCGCTGTACTGCAACGGTGCTAGAAGTTGTCAAAAAGGTGCGTCATCGATTAGACAGAAATCCAGCTCACTCAGCAAATCAGCTCGCACAGGATCTCAAGGTGGGCGACCACAGCGTTCGTCATACATTAAAGGAAAAGCTAGTAGTCAAACCATTCAAAAAAACACTTTTCTCAAAAACTTACAGCTTTGCAACATAGCAAAAGTTTAGTTCGATCGATGGAGCTGATTCGCTTGCTCGACTCTGGTGAGCTTCCTAAATTGGTGTTTTCGGAAGAGAAAACTTTATGTGTTGAGCAGTTTCAAATGAAAAAAAATGTTCGTGTTAAGTTGTAGGGACGTGTCAGCGACCATTTAGACGAATTTCAAATCACTCGACGTCAAGGAGCCATCAAGTCATGGTCTGAGCAGTTGGCACGCAAACGTTGGTTGAAAGCGAACGTTCCGTTGCTGATCGTTCGAGATATTGAGGCCGTCATCATCGACCGACTTGAATCCGCTGGACTTTTGTATTTGGGGTGTTTTAGAGGCCAAGGCCTGTGCTTAAAAAACACACGTCGATGGAAGCGCTCAAAGGTACTCTTACGCTAGAATGGAATTGTTTAGGTGATGATGTCGTTCGAGCAGCCTGCTCTTCTTTCAGAAGGAGTCTTATGCTTGTAGTAAAGGCTTAAGGCGACTGTATGCCATCGAGATAAGTCATAACAAAACTTTGGACTGTGTTTTTTCACATACTAAACTTATTATAAATAAATATTTAAAATTAACAAAAATATTTTATTTTCGCATACGGACAGTTCAATCGCCGCACCCGGTAGTTCAGAATGTCGCCAGCTTTAAGTAAGACTTAAATGTTAATGCTATATGTACTGTTTTTCTTAAAATTACGAGTATACTTATTAGTACCTACCAACTAACATTAAACTTAAATTAAAAAAATATTTTGGAGGTTTAAATGTGATTAGAAGTGACCGAAAGGTCCAACCAAACCAAATCCCCACTAAGCTCAACAACGCTATGTGGTTACCGCAGCACAAGCAATAAGACCCTCATGAATAAGAGCGATGATTAAATGATTGCAAATGATTTGGCCAATACGTGTGGGGTGAATAGGTTTCCTCATAATGTTTTCCTTCACCGTTTAAAGCTCGTGTTAAAGCGCAATGAGAGAGAGGAAAACCTAGGATATAATCATTTTAACGATCTACTCCAAAAGAAATCTACATTCCTATTGCAGTCATCAATACACAAACTCGTAATCTACCAGGACAACATAAAACAATAGATGTTTTTTTACGAGCCGTCACTTTACGAGCAATCCTTTTGGCGAGGTCCGTCATAAAAGCAGGAACATGTGTTTATAATTTTACGGCAAATATCTACTGTTATACGACCGGTCCAATGATGTGTATTTATTTTGGAGATAAGGATGGAATTCTGTTGATAAAATAGCGTGAGGACTTTATCAAAGCCTTCTCTATCACATACCAGTTTATGTAACCAGCGAAAAGTAAAGTTGAGCTATGCTGGCCGAGATTCTTGTTCAAGATCGTGCGGTAACACATTTACAGCCCGTCCCGCGGTCGTCTACGGGGAGGACCGTGATCCATCTTTCACATACTCTACCCACGTGCGTCATGAGCAGTGAACGCGTTAAAGAAACGTCGCGCGAAGTTATAGTGCGTGGAAGTGGAGTAAAGAGGAGTAGTATTTTCGGTTTTTTGAAAATCTTTTTGACAGTCGGTTAAAAAATATCAATTTGTTTTTTTAAACGAACACGCATAATGTCTAAACAATATTACAATCAAGACTTCTGTGACGTGACTAGTGCTCAACTGAAACGCAAAAGCTAGTTTCAATTCATAGAAACAAGACAGTCGCAGACCGTACACAATATTTGTTTAGTCTCTACTGCATTTATAGTGCCTTACGCCTTCTCTGCGATATTACCAGCTCATAATCGTCTAACAAACCAACTGCCAAAATCCGAGACGTAATTGCACGACAGAACTGTGCAGCACGAGTTTCAAAGACACACAACTTTGGTTTGTTACGTGTGATATAGAGTTTATTCAAGCAAATACGGGAACAACGCCGACTTAGCAACTACTTAGCTACCTTGCTGTAATGCAAAAATACTAGATTGCTATCAGTTGTTTTGTTGTTGTTGTATTTGAATAAGCAAAGATAAATTAATATGATCTTGGATTTTCAAAGTATGTTTTGAAGCGCTTGTGGCGAAGCTTGATAAGACGGTTTTGATAGATCATCGAAGAATCTTTTTGATCTCTCCTTCGGACATCTACGAAATTAGAACTTTGTAGCATTTACGAACTAAACTAATAGCTACGAAAGAAAAATCTGTCAACTCAAATTTAATAGAATAGGATAGAAAAACTTTATTTTGTTATTATAAATACAGTTAGAAGACACATAAAAATAAAATATCCAACAAAAACGGTCGCTACTTAGCGTATTGCTGCTACAGAAACCAAGGAATCTGTCGGAGCGCAACTGCGCTTACTGTACCTAAAAATAAAGGTCATATCGCTCTGCTTTTGAAAGAAACCTCACCTTAGATTGAGGGTAACATTTCCGCGTAGGATAGCGCTTTAAATATTTATTCTCGTCGATGAGTTAACGTGGCTGCTTTAACTAAAATATGAGACGCCATTACAACGTAATTCGAGGGAAATTTAAACGTTCACACGTTTGTACTTTGGTTACTTGAATAAGGAATTTTGGATGAAACTTTTCTATGTAAGTTTACTTTGTAAGGCGATGAAATCTTTATGGGTTTGATTTAGTTTTCCGTTTTAAATGGCATTACCACAGAATAAAGATGCATTACCTCACAATAAAAAGGAGTAACCCCATTTTTTAATACAACGGGAAATTACTCACGTAAAACTATTGTCGATTTAGATACCGACAATGTTTCAATTCTTCCGCAGAATCTTCATCTGGGTATGAGTATTGGTAGTTGACTAAAATAAGTCTACTTACTAAATATGTTAGAAGACAAGAAGCCTTATCCACACCTAAGACATTTTCTACATCAACGTAGCAACTTGTTCGCACACTTACCACGATTGCCTTCAAATGGCCACCGATTTTTAAATGTAAATCGCTGTTCATTTGATTCAGAGTATAGATTGTATCGGCACTTGTTTGTTTAATGCAGAAAGAGAATTCATGTCAATGTTTCCTATTCGTAAGTCCTTCTGCATATTGAAACTTATGGATCCTGAAGAAAAAGGTTCCAAACCTTTTATTCAAGCGTAGACTGTCTTAAACAGCCAGACTTAGCTAGTCATCTAGTTAAGCAACTTTATGCTTGTGTTATGGTAACCAGATGACTGATATACCACATATTTATTTTACTGGTAAAGTTGTGGCAACTTTACTACTAAACTTTTGTTTTATTAAGGAAGCTTTAAAACGGAATAGCTCTAAAGTTTTTAACAAATGCTTGTTTTTATTGTCCTTATCTAGTAATTGAACTGGACATAAGAGACAATAAAATGTAGTATTCGTTTGACATAATTACTGAAATAACTTAAGAGTAATAAAACCAAGTCCCAGTCTCAAAAACTTATCTGTCTTTGGGTTTGCTTCCTGTAGGTAGATTTCATAAATTCATATTTTTTTGCATGGAAGTGATGAAGAAAAGATAGATAGGTCATTGAGACTAGCTAGTCTTCAAACTTCATAGCATGTTCCTAAGTTACTAATTACAACTTTACATTATTCTTCTCTCACAGTCATTAAATGTTTTCTTTTATGAAAAATCTTCCATTCATTGTGACTAATCAGAACGTTCATTTCAACGATTTATCAAAAATATCTAAGCAAGCTGCACCTTGACTTAAAATTCGATTGATACTTATGTTGAAAGTGTACTTTTATACCCAGAACCGAGTTTCCTCTCCACAAAGATTTATACCCTGATATAAAGCTCATACGGAAACAGATGCTAAACATCTGAAATTTATAGCCCGAGACTGGGTGCATTCTGTGGGACTTTTCTCAAAAGAAGATTCAAATAGTCTCGCTTTTATGAGTCAGGATTGAGGGTGAACTACAGTCAATTTACAATGCTTGCTAAAATATTTTGGGTCTTATTCATAAAACTTGACAATTTAATAAAGATTTAAGTAAAGTTTTTTTCCTGTTTTTTTTTAAATTCATAAATCCGTTATGGTGGTAGGCCGATTTCCCATTAAATATTTTTGAAGATTTTCCGAGTTCTCAACAAAAATACTAGTTTTATTAGTAGGTTACTACTAGTTAAGTTATAGTATGTTAGTATTTTTAATATAGTAGGTACGTCAGAAAAGGGCAAACTGTTTTTACATTCACAAAAGACAAACCTACTATCCTTGTAACTATTTAACAGTTTTACAATTCAAAATATTATATTCTATTCTATTTTTCATTTCTGCCACTTGGTATTACACCCGCGGTACCTATAACCACTTTTGGGCGCCACGTCTGTTTGCACGCGACATGACATGTGTTTGCGAATGTAACTTCATAACCTACTCGGGGTGTGCACTGAATTCTTAGCCGAGCAAAGACAGATTCATTTTACTGTATGGCACCTCAGATAGTATACGGTAAAACTTTTCAGAAGCATATTGAGGATTTTCCTCCCATGGGTCAATACGTGTCGCTATCGACAAGTTTCATGCATCGACTTATAAGCCAGTAGACTCCTAATACCTACATACTCACAATACGAAAAAGTCTGTCATCCAACTCAGGTGTGTGGGAGCGGGAAAAAGAGTGCTTAGTGTACCGCTGAAGGTCTCGGACAAATCATGACAAATCAGGAAAGATCCTTGTCACTAATCTGATCGTTATTGTTCGAATGTAAGGGGGCTTGTGTTGTTAAAAGATATATTTATCTAATGTGTTATCTGAAAGCAGTCGCCCTGTATTAGGTGTCCACTGGGTATTATGTCGATGGTTTTTTACAAATTTTCAATTCGTTTTCAATGCTGCCACAATTTAAAATACAAACACCTTTCAACACACTACGTTTAGCACAAACACAACACCATATTCTGTTGTTTTGTTATGTGCAAGCCTCGTCTTTGTCCATTATAGTGGTAGTTTACAATAATCCTTGACTACAGTAAAAGGTACTATTCAATAAAATGTTTCCTTAAGTATCCATCCATCCGTCCATAATTTATAGTAACGCGATTACGGTAATGTCGTTCACCTCAATAACAGTTATACATCGCTAATGAAGCTGCGGCTAGTAACTGTATTGTACCCGAATTCCCCCAGTTGGGAGGCTAGGACGTACTTAGTGGGGGGCTAAAGGGGGGGTTCCCTTAGGTGTACTTACTTCTAAAGTTTAAAAGCTGGGGTGATCACTGGATGGAGTTGCACAATCCAAAAATCCTTCCTAAAGAGAAGCACTTTTATAAGATGATCTTATTTTATTAAATATAGTTTGCCTCCTGACGCTGTATAAATCATCTAGTAAAAGATACAAAGGCCTATGTTTTATTTTCTCTCCTATTCTTAGCCCCACTGAGTCCACCCCAGTCCTCCTAGTGTTTATCCATAGAACGAGCAGAATATTGTTTCGCCGGATAATGACTCGTTTCATGGCGCTGTGGTTGCCTCGTTAAAAGTCACGCGTGTTTCTTTGTTGGCACATGTTGTTAATAGACGTATTTTGGTGAATATCTCAATTTTGCGTAGAAAGGTTGCGTTTATGAGAAGTATTTTATTAGTTACAATACTTAAATTAGATTGGATGGCAACAAGCTTTTTTAGTCAAGAGATATTGCTTTCACCTTTAAAATTAAATAGGAAGGGCGTGGGTTCGAATACCGGTAAATAAGGTTTTAAGAAAATGGTCAAATTGTTTGACAGCTCTAGAAGAGTTAATCCATACTTTCCTATTTCAAATGATTGAGTTTCGGATCTTTTCTAGATGATTTAGGTAAGTATACAACGTAAGGTGGCAATCTATTCCTACGCTAAACGGGACACTGTAGTGACTGGGAAATTGTTGAGATGGAATAGGCTTGAACAGTTAAACCATCCTATCATAGCCGGCCATATCCACAGCCTGTCTCAAACTGGCTGACTTGACTCTCAAATGTCCTATGTATCTTTGGTTTAGCTTACCGTGGATAGATATTTAACATTACTTCCATACAAAATGTGTCAAATATGTACTGACAGTAAGCAAAACCAAAGATATAACGGTTGTAGTCTATTGAAAAGCCTCAGTCTGAAAGAAACATCAAGTTTATATTTTTAGTTGTGAGCAGCAATAAAACATAGCTGTGCTAATTACTCACTAATGAGATAAAGGCGAGTCGCACTAATGGGCTATGTCGTTTGGAATGCGTGGTGGGAATAACAGCGGCTTAAGAGTGTGCCACAATAATTGACGTCAAGCGGGAAGCGGGAGCGACTGCTGCGCGGTTTATTTTTCGGAAGGAACTTTTGTTGAGTGGTCAGGAGACCTATATAACTTCACCGAACTTTGACTGCCGCGGCGGTTGCTACCCATACTTTATGTATGCAGCTTTGCACACGAACGCGAGCACAACAAGGGCGAACAAAAGTATGGCCAACATCGTGTCGTTTATCTGTACGTTAGTAACGCGGAAAGCGTTTGGCTACAGCTTTAGACGCCGAGCTAGCACTGAAGAGAGAAGTTCAAGATAAGAGATTGGAGTTTTATGTTTGTACGTTCCACAGTTGTTTTCGCGGATTACTGTTATTTTTGATTCGAAACAATTTGATGCAAGTTAGACAATCGGGGGACTGGTATTCGCTATTTGCTCATCATTTAGCCCCTACCAGACAAAGTCGGTGTGTAATTTGAAATGAATACAGCTCGAAGTTATCATTCAGGATTAGCCGTTACATTTTCTGATCTCAGGTAAATTTGTGTTCATAAAATGTTAAGATAGCATTAGTTTATTTAGTTACATATTATTTAATAATCAGACTCTGTTTTAACTTAGTCTCTGACTCTGTCTGTTTCGCTTTCAGGCCTAAACCACTTAAATTATCTCCTTGAAATTTGACACAAAGAAAGACTAGACCTTAAAAAAGGATAAACGCTACTTTTTGTCCAGGTCCCCCGCGTGGAAAGCCAGGACAGCTAGTTAAAACTAACTCATGCTAAGAGTACCAACTACCAAGTTAGCACAACTTAGCTTTATTTTCAGTGAAAGTTTTTATTCAGCGGAAAAGTAATTTGATTTGCCAGACGAAGGTTTGGTTTCAAGTTGTTGAACTGATTTGAAGACACGTACGTAAAGGGTGGTTTGAGAAGACAAGAATAGAACCTTATTGATATAATTGTATAAGGTTCTTTTTAGGCTCTATTTTTACATGTAGATACACAATTTAAAATTATTAACATACCTACTTAAGAAAATTAAAAGCACATATAAACTTCTACACGAAAAGTTAATTGATGAATTGTCCGGACTCGATCACACGACCTTCAGATCAAAAGTCGAAGTAATCTACTTGGCCAACACGGCTTTCACTATTCGCTCGATTATTAAACTTAATTCACACAAATTGCAGAATATGAAAGTGTTCATGGGCCGACAAAGTCTAGCTCTTAAAAGCCGCTTGAGCTGTCTCAAGAGGGCGCTGCGTTCTACTTAAAGGCACACCCATTCATGCTGTAGAGCATCTTAGGTGTTGAATTACTAGGAAACATATTGAAATGCATAGTAAATCCGTCTACTGACGTTAATAAAAAAAAAGAAAGAATGATTTGTTTGACAAACAAAAATAGCACAGACAACTTATACATAGATAGTATGATCCGACAAACAAACAAACAAACAAACTTAACCTCTTTCTAATATTAGTATACAGATTAGATAGGTACTTTATAGGTAGTAAGTTTTTGAAACCTTTACAAAACTATGTTGAGCTATTTGTTATTCAAACGTATACATGCAAAGAGATCACATACGAACAATTTATTTATTTATTACTATTATTTATTATTTATTATCATAACTAATAATCCAGGACTAATTACTTCTAGTGACTTCATTACAGTATAAGCTAATTAGAATACAACCAACATTCCAACTAATTCGATTGTAAATAACATTTAATTTTAGTTCACAACAGGATAAGCCGAACTAACTGTGCAATTAGAGCTAAACGTTAACACAGTCAAAACTTCGTTAACACGCTTGTTGGACTTATATAACTACTTATTGGATTTTCAATTGTGCTATAGCTTTGTACTGGGCTCCAGTGTTGCAAACTTCTAAACATAGGTGAGCTCAGCCGCAAAAGTTGATTACAACTATAAGAGTGAAGGAAAATGGTCGCAAAACCAACTTCGAAATTAAAAGATAGTAACTGTAAACTGTTTCATTTTTTTTACAAATTTGATTTTCTATTCATACTATAAATAAAATAAACAGTTGTTAGCATCGCATTAGTTACCATGTGGTCAGTACTAATCCGAAGCCAAAAACTGTCCAAGGTACAAGGATACTACTCTAAAAGAAACACCCATGAACACGATGTCGATTCTCGACGACTTTCAAATCATGACGCGGTAAGAGATTGCACATTATCTAGTTTTGATTTTCCTGAAATCCATCGTTTATTCGAAATAACCACGCCCCGTGTCGTGCCACGTCATGACATGGTTATTTAGAGAATAAGGCGGCTACTACGCAACCAGAGTAAAAGTGCGCTTTGTAGCCTACTGTGGTGTTACTTTTAAAGTGCCAATAACCCATATTTCTCTTTTCTAAATAAACAAGGTCTGAAAGTTGTTTGTTTCGTTACAGCCAGAAATAGCAAGGGCTACCAAAACACAATCAGTAAAGTACATCATTGTATTGCGGCTTTTATGATACAAAAATAACCTTCATTTCGCCACCTCCATAACCACAGGCTGTCCATTACTGCAATAAAAGCATTCAGGAGATATCACAGGCACGTGCTTGCACGTACAATTGCCAACAAGGGTTATAGGCCAACAAAAACATTGCAGAGTTTTGGGAGATAATAACCTGAAGAATGAAAGTAAAAGTCGTGTTGGCCAAGTGATAAATACCTCGACTTTCGATCCAAAGGTCGTGAGATCGAATCCGACCGTGCATCAATGAACTTTTCGCGTGGAAAAATCCATATGTGCCTTAACACGAGCTTTAAACGGTGAAGAAATGTATATACATCGTATGGCAACCAGTTTAGCTTTCTGGCAGCATCGATGGGCTTGCACTGTCACGTATGGAATGTATTATGTTGAAATATTTAAATATTTTTTTTTAATATTAACGCAAAATAAAACGTGTGCTACGGCCTAAACTTATGCATTTTGCAAAACTAAAATTTTCTTGTCTTGTGGCTTAGATAGTTACGGGGTGAATTTTCCAAAAAACATTTGCTTTTTATCTAAAAGTTATAATATGATGTACCTAGTTTCGTTCTCGCCAGAAGCTAAAAGTTTCCACACTTGTGCACACTTATCTTTAGCTTATTTGCAGTACTTTGTTCAATCATTTTAGTCAGGTATAAAAAAAATTAACCAGTGCAGGAAAGTGCACGAAATTCTAACGAAAAATGATTTTTTTTTATTTCAAACGAGACTTTATCGCATAACTACCTTATTTTTATTACGCGATAAAGTCCCGTTTCAAATCATTTAATATCTTAATAAAATATTTTTTTCATTGTTAATCGCAGGCAGTCGATCACAAACGATCTCTCTTAACGCGGGGCGCCTCACCACTCAGCCACGGGTTCTTAACATACCGGGGTCGAAACTATCATTATAAAATTTTCAAATTTGCTGCTTGTAGAGATGAAAGCGCACAGCGTGGTCAAGCTATCACTATCGTGCTGAAAATTGAACTGTCAGTCCCAGAGTTGGCCACCATCCAACGGGCCAGTGATTAGATATTGCACCGTATACATAATTGAATATCTATTGAAATGTGAATAAAAGTTCGCGGTGATATCGAGTGCTTTCGAATGCTCCCAATAACCGTGAAATCATCTAGTTTTTAGCGTAGCTTGCATTTCAAAATAAAAACCAATGTGCAATAAATGACAGACTTAACAGATAAATAACACAAACTTTAACTTCATAAAATACGATAAGATCCAGTTGAGCCATCATTTCGAATCACAAATCCCTGAAGTAATTGAGAAATGTGTATAAAAAATATTTTAAGGTCAAGTTTCCTACTAAAAAGGCAGGATTCATTTAACTGAAGTATAGACTAAAGTTTCTGAATAGCCAGTATAGCATAAGGTTTTATCTGATGTCGTACGTACTTTAAAACTTCCAGTCATTCTATTAACGCGCAACTTAATGGTGCAAGTCAGTTAATCGAACTTTTACTCGATTTAAACCCAAATCCACCCACGGTCAATTAGCCAAAGGGTTAGTATAAATAATTACACAAGGGAAGTCCTAATTACCTTTTAATTATGATTTAAAATGAACACCGATTACGCAAACCTGTCCAAACTTGAAAATCATGGCGTTTTCAGAAACTAATAAGAGTGTATGGATATGTAACTCTTAAACTTTACTTACCAATTTTACATTATTATTATTATTATAAGCCTGATGTTTCCCACTGCTGGGTAAAGGCCTCTCTTCCCTCTTTCCACTGATCCCGGCTTTGTTTTAAATTTTACATGTGTCATTAAAATTTACATCGGTGCTGTTTGTCAAAGGAATATGGTTGTTATTTGAAGGTCGATTAACATTAAACGAGAGAATGTTTATTCTATTTCAAACCAATTAAATTATTTTAATGAGGACAGACGTTGAGCAGTCGTTCTTTGAATATAAGATGAAGACTTAAAGATCTAGAAACAATTCTTGGTTCGTTTGGTCTAATCATATTAATTTCATACTGATAAAACCACAGAAATATGTTTATGCAAAGGTGTTTGCACTTGTAAATGTTTACTCACCTACAAGTTTCACAATCTTAACTTGGAATCATCTTTACGTGTTCAACAGAGCTGATAAACAGAAAACGCCAGGAGCCAGTTTGGTTTGATAAGTTTCACATCTACGAACTACTTATTAACCAATGCAATACCTGGAAGTAGATTAATCAAACAGCCGTTAAAATCAGCCGAGTGTCGGTTAATTTGTTAATTGATGGTAAAAATACTTTGACCTGGTTCATCTTTTTCTATTAATTTTGCTGCTATTTTTTTATAGGTACAAACAAACGACAATCACTAAAATATTTTCTCAGAAAACAAAATGTATTGCGCAAAATATAAAGATGCTAAAAGCACAGAATGTGGGTAAAATATCATATTTTTACCATATAAAATAGAATGGATAACAACATACAGTAAACATGATCGTGGACGATTAATAATCTTTTGAATGTTTTCAACATGCCGAAACTGAAGCACGCGCCAAAATGAGCCAATTTAAAAAAGTGCTGAAGGAAAAATTGATACAAAATAAATTGAGTTGGAAACTTTTTCGATCTAATAAGGACACGGGCGGAACTTGCTCCTAAAGCCTAAATGCCCGCATTGATTCGCCTTTTATTTGATCCGATGTAAGTCTACAGAGTTAAATTCAATGGATTATATTTCTCGTGTATTTTAAGTAGTTTTGGTTATTGTAAAACTGAATTTATTGAAAATGAATGAGATGATTAAAGATTTTATGTCTGGGCTTATAAGATTGAAGCGTAATCGTAGCCTAACAGATTTCGTAATTCTTAAACTTTTAACGTTTTGAAAACAGTAAAAGTTGAAACATTAACATTAACATTGATCATTTAGTTAAACATTATATTAAAATACTTTTTTTTCAATTTCTAGGTAAAATAAGTAGTAAAAAATTATTATTATAAAAATTAGGCAAATCACATAATAAGTACTTACCTATCAAATAAGCTTCCCATTAGTACGTATTAAAATAACCACCAACCAACAGTGAGCAAGATTTCGTTCGGGGCAAGGTCAACGTTGAAATTACATACTGAGAATTAATATCGAAGATTGGTAGTATTTGAGCTTAATCTCTTTATAGTGTAGCTAGAATAAGTATACTATTTTCATCTCAAAATAGCAAAACTTTCAAGACCAAAAGAAATCTTCACTGCATTCGTACATTTCATAAACAAGAGACCTCCTCAGGGTATTAGAAAAGTTGAACGTGCTCAAAATCTGCGGTAAAGTTGTTGGGCGAGAGTAGCATACGAATGGTGACGCTCGGACTGGGCCTATTGCGTTTGATGGCAATAGGCCAGGGCAATTGGATAGACCAATCTACTCCGCACAGCGAAAAACGAAATTTCGGCATCAAATCGTAGGTCAGCTTAGTTGGTGGAAACTGGATTCGGAAGGTTTACTAACATAAACTGACTTGCGATGATTGCATCGTTTTCGATTTTTAAAGTAGAGAGGCAGCCATTTTGCTAAGGTGTTAAGGTTTTTGCTCACTATCCAGTATCATGTCTTGACCGTTGGAACGAGTCAGGCAAAAAATACTCGTTGTATTGGAAAGTATGAGATCATACCCACTAGAGATAGGTACACACTAGAAAGTTACGGTACCAACCAGCATAGTGAAGCAAACCGTTTTTACTTCCTACGGTCAGATTGCGGAGTGAAGAAATAAGTCGGTATTACGACTAGCTTCTATTACAATCACGTACTTAATAGGCCCTCTCAACTTCTTAATTGCATTTGAACCTTTTTGGAGCAACAGAATTAAGATGAGCGGGTTACTTCGGACTTCTGATAAACTTTATTTTCTAGTTAGTACTATTACAGACTTTCAGATTATTTATAGTCTGTGGTTGTTACAGACAACCGTCAGGTCACGGGCTTTTAATATTATTTTTATTATAGGTACCAACTGCAGGGCAAAGACCTTCCTTCCCTTCTTCCACTCTTCGCGACTCAGCGCGATAATAAAAAACAAAAATACCTAAAGCAAAATCTCTCAGAAAATAAAAGTTCATTAGGTGACGGCCGTACACTGGCGTAAAAATCTAAGCTAAAAGGAAATAGCAAACTCTTTAACTTGATTTTGAGCGGACGCGGACTTTGATGGGGGAATCTTTGATAGTGCCAAAGTTTCTTTTATCGACTTTCTGAAGGGGTTCTGATACTTTCAGCAGTTCTTGAAGATAGTTTTATCCAAAAACTAATGCTTATGGCAAAGATATTATGAAAAGCTTTAGTTTTGTAGCGTTGTATTTGTATAGGTATAACATGAAAGGTAGTGCAGAGTGCTGGAATTGCTTTGTTCTTACAAAGCGTTTCCACGACTATATGTTTCGACTTGCGATCGTAGTTCGTGGGTTCGATTCCTTGCAATGGTTATTGCATTCCGAAAAAATATTTTCCAAATGCATTTACAATACATTTCTTCACTATCTTTTTGATAGAAATCCACGTTCCTCGCAATAAAACTGCTAAGCTTAAAACTCGGTCAGCACCATGTTTCCATCCTCATATATTATTTTAACTGCTACTTATCTTCTTAAACCACATTGTTGGTCGTGATTTATAACCCGGCCACTACTGCCCTTGGAAGGATTTTCTAAAGCTTTTTATACCAAGAATGTGCCTTTTTACATGTACAATGGCATTGATTCTGTAATGTTGTAACACTAACTATTTACCTCCTTCTACATATTGGACTAGTAACCCAATATTAGCTAATACGGATATTATTTTATATCGGATATTTTTTGTAAATACATTACGTATTATAGATAGAAAACACCCAGACACGGTACAAATATCTGCAGAACATACAAAAACATTTGTCCCGTAGCGGGGATCGATCCCGCAACCTCCGCGTCTCAGGCGGGCCTTCGCCCACTGCGCCACAGAGGTTGTCAATACGTGTGAGGCTGAAAAGCCACGGGTTTCCTCACGACATGACATCGTGACATCACTAAAATAACTATATTTAAGTAAAACTGAAGTGTAATGTTGGTAAAATTAAGTGGTACCATTTTAGTTTTAGTCATAATTCGGATCAAAAGCCTATAAGCGCTTTTAGTAAAAATTACATCACAAGAGTATAAAACCTTTTACATCATCCGTGTAAACATACAAAGTCGCTTGGATAGGATCTGGTTTAGCCTTGTGAATAATTGAAATAGTTTTAAACTTTATTAAGCTGGTTAGTTTATTAACGTAGACTTTTAACCACCAGAAGGAATAAGTTTATGAGTTAAAGTTTTGGAAAATTAGAGTTTAATTGACCATTTTTAAAATATGTGTAGTTTAATCACTGACATGTTTTCTCGGACAAAATAAGGAAAAAATATAGGGATTTATTTATCTTTAAAAAATCCAAATCTGTGTGGGTGTTTTCTTTGTATAATGTATGGATTTCCAAAAAAATACTATCTATTTTGTATATACCTCGGTTTAAATTACTTATAGCTTGGGGCTAGATGGTGGTGTGTGGAATTTCCATAACTTTTTTTTATCTTTGTAGTTAAATATTAAATTGTATCCTCACTATTCATACCCCTCAAAGTCCTTGTATACTATTTACTTAAATTATGTACTTATTTAAAAGGCAACAAGTCCATTTGCGAAGGCAAATAAGGAGTTAGGTTGCGCTTGCGCTGCTCGGGGGCACACTTTACTTCAGAGATACATTTTCTTACCTTCATTGTTTTGTTGTAAAGTTATATGTCCGAGCTTTCGAGTCACAGTGTAATTTGAATTAGTAAACTAAGGCGCGTCGCTCACACGATCAAAGGTTGAGGAGAAGACGTGCGGAGACACAGGAGTATAAAGTTAAATAAATATCTTTGGACATTTTACACGGCGTCATCTAGTCCCAAGTTAAGCAACATAATGCTTGTTTTATGGTAACCCGATGGCGATTATATTAAAACTAATATATACTCAAACATTTGTCCCGTAGCGGGGATCGAACCCGCAACCTCCGCGTCTCAGGCGGGCCTTCGCCCACTGCTGGCTTAGAGAATTGGGAATGTTTTGCTTTTAGGCAGTTGTCCCACCACGACTAACTATCGGCTATTTTCTCGCTCAAGAAAAGTACAATAGATAATACTTTCCGTGTGAACAAAAGGGATGCATATACAAATAGTTGATCGCTGACTGTTCACACTGCCGGCGAGCACTCGCTTCACTAGTTTGTCGCTGAACGACATGAGCTATGAAAGATAACACTCGTTCGGCGACACTCGCCAAGCGATTAGAACTCACGCCGAGAGAGCAACCAGTGGTCATTTCTCTACAGTGCTTGACTGCCGCGAGCGAGTGATGCGAGTAATCGCCCGCCACTCGCTTATAGCCGAGCTACACAAATATCGAAACTACGCACTCGCTCCTCGCTTCTCGCTAACTCGTTTCTAGTTCTAGCTCTACTCGTTACTCGTTACTCGTTGCCGGAGGGACAAGTGGGTTAAATCGCTAAGTAATTACCGCTGTCGCGTTGCACTCGCTTTGCGATCGCATGATGCGTTATAATTGATAGCCTATCGCTTTGTCAATATCTTCATGCGATCTCTTTTGTACTATTTTTACTTTTGTGGGTGGTTTTACTGATTTTGTTAGACTATACCCAAGCTTATTTACTGTTACGACTTACGAGTGCGCCTGGTAAAGTTTTATGTGGCTAGGCATTGCATACGAGCTGCATTTTATTTTTATACTCGAGCAGTGTCCGTGACTTTGTTTCTTTTAAGTCGGTTAATCTTACTTTATTTTTCTTTCGACTTTTTAGTTCGAAAAATTTAAAAATCTTAATAAAAGTTACGACTTCGGCAGGATTCGAACCTGCGATGATACAGCGATCGCCCTATACGCGGACTGCCAGTTGCCAACTAACGAAGCCTTACTTGCCGAGGTCGAAACTATCATTAAGATAAGAAAAACCTATTCAAAAGATTTTTGGAATTGTTTGTTTTATTTACTTAAAAAATACTCCTGAGTAACACTTTCTTATCAAGACTTCATGAATTCCTATAAAACCGCGCGCCACTTCCCTTCCATCTCGGTGTGAGTTGAGCCTTAGGCACACAACCAACATTCACAGTGTACTGGACCTCAAAATGTATTTTCAAAGGTACGATATAAATAAAAGCGTGACCCATTTAACGTCAACTCGAAGGAATGCGAGAAAGATTTCATTTAATACGTTCCGTTTATCTTCAACTTCCCTGTTCCTCTGAGAATTATAATTTTGTTTGTGTTGTTATTGTTTGATAAAGCCGACCAAAGAGAGCTTTCATACGTTAAGACAACACACAAACCAAATTAGTTTGCTGGACATGGGTCTTTGTCACTGGACATTGTTTGTGCACAATTAAATCTTGTCAACATCTGATTAACTCAGAATAAAATTTTAATGATCTTAAAAAAAGTACAAAATAATAATCGTCTCCAGTATGTTGTAGCGACAACTGTGATTTAAATGTAAATGAAGGTTTTAATTAAAACAATATTTTAGTCACATGTTGGTAACTTAAAACAGTATTTCGAATATCAGTACATAACTAAAACAAGCATTGACTTTTATACCTATACCATAATAAGTATTTAAGTGGGTTATTATCGGAACACCGAGATAGTTTTTCAAGACCCATAATATATCTTTATATCGTTAACTTCACAGTAAGTATATATCACAAAAGCTCCGTGATTAATTACAAAACATTTGCATCCATAACTGAAACCCTGGTGTTTATTTTGGGTTTTGAAATTTTGACTCTTCCGGGGTACCTACATGATCTTTGTTGCCTATTTTTCGATATTTTCTTTATTACTTAACTTAAAAATAGTATTTCAGTAAGTGTAGAAGCCCGAAAGGTTTTCTTTAGCTGACGCCATCATAGTTGAGTAGAGTTGTCAAGTAGAGTTAGGGAAAAGTTTCCACTTCTCCTCTGTCCTAATATACATGGGCCATATCTAAAATTATAATGCTATTATTAGTTTATATTAGTTAATATATTTATAAATTTTATATAAAAATAGCTGCGCCCCGCGGTTTCACCCGCGTAAGTCCCGTTCCCGCGGAAATATCGGGATTAAAAGTAGCCTATGTGTTAATCCGGTTATCACCTATCTACATATCAAGTTTCAACCAAATCGGTCCAGCCGTTTTTGCGTGAAAGAATAACAAACATACATACATTCTCACAAACTTTCACATTTATAACATTAGTAGGAGGAAGGATAGTAGGAAATAGGATATAATAGGAAGTAGGATTACTGCTCAATTGCTCACCTCTGAACAGTAACTTTTTCCTTCGCCGATCGATTATCGTTAGCGCAGTTAAGTTTACATTCGTTAGTATACGTGTAGTTATCGCTGCCGCAAAGTGGGAAGTAAAGTCGCTCACAATTACTACAGCTTAGATCCTTCAGCGGTGGCCATTTGTCTACGGTTTTTGAGGTTATTGAACCCAGGTGGTATAGAAAGTAGAGCAGTAGCGCTGAAATGGTAAAAAATATAGTGAGTAATTTAAATCCTCGCATACTTTATCCCGGTAGTTTCATTAGTACACCCGTGCAAAGCTGGGAAGTTTTGCTAGTCTATACTAATATTATAAAGAGGTAAACTTTGTTTGTATGGTTGTAATGAATAGGCTCAAAAAACTACTGGACCGATTTTAAAAATTCTTTCACCATTCGAAAGCTACTATTCGACACCTACTATCCTCGAGTGACATAGGCTACTTTTTACCCCGATATTCCCGCAAGAACGGGACTTACGCGGGTGAAACCGCGGGACGGAGCTAGTATCTAATAAAGATGTAAAGGCCTATATTTACGAAAACATACATCGTGGTCATGAATATCTAACAAAAATAAAATGTCAGAAGCCCTAAATTATTCATCCTCATAATTCATATTCATCTCTATTTACATTCGGTTTTCTTTCGAATCCTAGTCATGAGTTTAATTTATTTCGTGAATGTCAAAGACCAAATTCCCAGTAGCCCTACTATACATATGGCTTAGGCTGCGTTCCCACAAAAGATGTGCTATAAAGCTATACTAATAGCCCATCCTGGCTGTACATCCTGGAGTTTACCAGAAAAAAAATAGCTTATGTTACAAACACAATTCTCGAAACACATCCGTAGCACAAATCAATCTTTTGATTTGTATGGAAAAAAAATCGCACCGTTTCCGTTGCTAAGCGAGGCGATGAAGTGATGATTGGTGCTTAACAAACATATTAATCGCTACGCATCCCCACATATCTTTAGTGGAAACGCAGCCTAATGAACAAATAATATTTATGTAAAAGGCAATTTACCTGAAATAACAAAATGTTCGTTTACCGCCATTCTGAGTAAAAGTCAACAATGTAACTGAAATCTGAGACTCTAGGTACTTGGAATCAACGGAAACGAAGTTACGTGACAATTTTCGAATACAGTTTATGTAAGTGAATTGTTATGAATTCAGAATCCACCAACATAAGCTGACCCTGATGAATCTTGGAAACATTGACTTCTGTGGCGAAGTGGGTGAAAACACGCCTTCGACGCAGAAGGTGCAGATACGATTCTGCAGCTAAAGATATGTCGGGGGATGCGTAGCTAATGTAATATATTCATTTAGTTATCATAACACAAGCTATTGCTTAGCTTTGAACTAGATGACGTTGTGTGGAATGTCCTATAATTAGTATTATTATATTTATTCATTTATTTTAAGCTGAAACCGAAAATTTTCACGGAACTCAGCTGTCGTTGATCCCAAGTAGGGCCTCTGTTGTTTATCGCAGGTAATTAATTCGTTTGTAATTAATTTTGATTATCTTTATCTCTGTCATGTACCTTTGTGAAGCTATTACCAATTCACCACACATTGGTCAAATGTACATCTGAATTTAAATTTCAGTTTTACGATTATGAATCATTTTCAGCAAATCATGTTTCTTGTATGGGAGATCCTTCATTTATTTATTTTAATTTAACTACCCATTTTTAAAGTGAATGTACAAATAATCAGATTTCGTTTTTAATATCGTTTAAAAAACCGCAAATTCACGTCTGGAACTAGGGGAGCCCCCTTTATTTTTTATTTTATTCTGTCTTTATTTAGAATTTTATACAAATCTACTGTGAAAATATCAATTGTCTAACGTTTCTGATTGGAGATGTAAAGAGTGACAGACCGACAGATGGACAGCGGAATTTTAGGGTCCCGTTTTTCCCCTTTTTGTACAGAACTCTAACAACACTGAACTCAAACTTATCTCTCCATACAAGGTGTCCTTGATAAACTTTTCAAAGAAACTCACAAACTCAGTATTCCAGTATTAAATATATCGCTGAAAGTTACGTGGCATGTAAGCCGGCACTAAAAGCATTTACAGCCGAAACTGCTACAAAGTTATTCAGATGTAATGTTCTGTAACGCGTTACTCAAAATTAGGCAACTTCTACAGAAGACAATATCGTTTTATGACGTACAACTTTGCTCGTAGAAATAAAGATATACAGAATGGATATTGTAAAGAAAAAACCTACTTAGTAATGGTAACGTCAGCCCTCAGACATTTTTGTGTCCCCAGTTTTTCATAATGATTTGAAAATTTAACAAAGCTTTAATATTTTTTCTTGTTACTCTTATTTCAATAAAAATAGATAACAACAGGTAAAACAAACATCTGAGGTAATAGTAAACATTTTTTTTTCTTTTCTTTGGTGTTTTACGAGGAATTTATACAACAAAGTAATTTTAATACTAACTTTACAAATACCATTCTACTTTGTTCAATGCCGTGATTAATGTAGTAACTCTCTTTTTACTACTGACATTTAATGGAAGAACAGATTTAACTGAGGAATTCTGTTATTAAGGAGTGTAATGTCTTGTAATGAGTGAAAATGGTGGTATTAAAGCCTGGGTCGTTATAATGACTTAATTAAAAAATAGAACATATTGTATTGAAGAGACGACTATGAATGATCCCAGTCAAATTATTACTTCACAAATGACTCGACTAATCAAAGATTTGATATTAATTTGATTAACCCTTCCCGAAAAAAAAGAAAATTACCGCACTTTCTGTTTTAACTTTAACCTGTCTCCGCTGAATAATGTTCAAGGGCATGCCCTTTGACTACCTCTTTCGATGTTTTCAAGAGATCAAAAAAATCCTTTAAAATCTCAAACAATGTCTTCCGGTAGGTACCTTGGAAATACGGTCGTTATCATAATTTTATTCTTACGACGGAGGCCTTAAGGCGGCCTAAAAACACCGTCATCAGAGTTGGCCACTTACTCATACGAACCAAATAATTTGTTTGAAACTAAAATCTCAAATTCCTTTTCCAAACATTTTAAGATTATTCCATAACAGAACTTCTTTGCTGAAACTTGGCAGAGCTAAACCTTTGTATCAAATAACAAATAGCGTCAGTCAGACGAAAATGATATATGAAACGTCATGGAATGCAATCTGGCAATCTGAGTGGTGGCGGAAATATTGCGTTGGGTCTGAACTCAGGCCTCTGTCATGCCTCGTGTCAACGTGAAATAAACTTTCTTATGTTGACCACAGATAAAATGACTTAAAATTTATATGTTCACAAGTTTTGAATTAAAAAGTCATTTCGGGAGCCTTAAGTAGGTTTGAAGTAGACCGTTTCAAAGTACTCTGTTTCGAAAAATTGTACTGTAGCGTCCGTCGTCGCTGCGACGGTTTCCATATATTTTTTACGACGTAACGCAGCGCAACGCACTAATGGGGCCTCGCTCTAAGAGCGTTTGTCCACCGCCGCCGTCACCGTCACGTCACCGAGAACGAGATGACGGCGCCGAAGTAGCGGTACATACATTTACATTACATTACTTAGCCGCGTGTCCACCGCACATCCGTCACCCGAGCGCCGTCATCCCGGCCGCCATACTAAACTCGGCCCGAAATAATCTCGTTCTCGGTGACGTAACGGTGACGGCGGCGGTGGACAAACGCCCTAACTACATACGCCTGTAATGTGAAACTTCAGTAGTAACTGCTATACTGTGGCACAGAATAAAGATGACTGTGGCCCGACCTCAGGGACTTCGGAGTAAGGCATGTTTTTGACATTCACGACGCAAAACCTGTTAAATTTCAATGACAAACACGTTGAATTAGAAATTGATCGCGACGTGAATCCAGTTACTCAGTTTATGCAGGATTTTTGCATATCAAAAAGAATTATGTACATCTGTATTGGTTTTGAGAATAGTATCTACATACAGCCTGTTTGTAATATTTTTCTTTTATATTATTCATAAATTAATGTATGTAATGTTGGTTTGTTTGATTGTTTGACGGAGGTAATCTCCGAAACTACTCAGCCGATTTGAAAAATTCTTTTACCGATGTTTATTATAATTAGTCAATATACAAATTGTTATGAAGGAGAAGATACTTAGGTACACAACAAAATAAGCTTATTTAAATTAAATAATTAATAACAAGTGCAAAATAAAATAACCAAAAAAAAGGCAAAATAAAATAACATAATTCTAGACACAATATACCTTTTAGACGCAAACGAGCGCATTTATAAAGGAACTCTTTGTGACAAACTAACCGAAGCTAAGAGGATGTAGAGAAAATATTTCAATGGAATATATTGATATTGGCCAAAGATTAATGAACTACAGAAGTCATTATGCAAAATTACCTACAAATATTTGAGATACCAGTTGAGCTCACATGCAAACTTACTTCTTACTGGTTAATGTTATACTTCAATCAAATTGGAAGTATAAAAAAGAGAATCACAATAAATTATAAAGGTGAAAGTTTGTGTATGTGTGAATGTTTATTACTCCTTCGCGCTCAAACGGCTGGACGGATTTGAATGAAATTTGGTACCAGAATAGTTTATATTCTGACTTAACACATAGGCTACTTTTGATCCCGGTATTCCAAAGGGGAACTATTCACCGCGGAGCACAGCTAGCTGTAATAAAAAAATATCTTTATTTTAAATATAGGGATTTGAGACCATTTGCCATTTATGGTAAGGCAGTTTGGTTAATCTTTTGACCGAGTAAATTAATGCACCTTCTGCACCAACTCTATGACATGCCAACATCCAGACCGACCTTGGAAGGGAAGCGGGCTCGCATCCAGCTTCCTTCAGGAAATGAGCATCGTTTGAAGTCCGACGGCACCAACAGCGCAGCGGTGGAGCTACTAGCTTTTGGACTAAACTAAGGAAACGTCTCCACGAGCGTGAAAAACGCGATACAATCGTCGTACCACATATTTCTATGACACTTTATGAACGTGTATCTACAGTCGTATCGTTTTCATGACAGATCGTTGCGATAAGAACGGAATCATCGCGATACACTCGCCCTCCGTTGCAAAATCTTCTACCAGACTATCCAACTACGCTGAGGGAGCGTGGCTGGGGAGTGTGGGTTGTCATCTTGACGAACCACTAAAAACCAACCCGGTGGCCGGCCTCGATGCATGTCAAAGGGTTCCAAATTTACAATTTTGCAAAAACACACATACCTAGGTCAAATTATTACATTCCTCGTTTGTGTAGGTTAAAAATAGCGTCCAGAATTAAATCCTCAAAGGCAGTTAAATAATCTGTGACACCAGGGGGAAATGGTTTAGTAAATCAAGTGTCGTTTAGTAAATCATAATAGTTTACTGGATACTTATTTAGTTTGTTAAACCGCATTGAATATGGTTCAGTTATTTCTAGTTCAATTCAGAAACACCAAGACTATTATGGTAATACTAGAAGGAATTAAGTTGTCATATATAATCTGTAGTCTCTTATCTATACCTAATCAATTTTCAGTTCAAAACCATGATAATTTAACAAAATGTCTAATCTATCTAGTCTCCAATGATGATGATTATTACCTATGTTTGTAGAAAATCAAACATTTTTCTTCTATTCCATTTCCTATTCTTAGGTCATATCTACCTCATATCTATACAGGGAGATGTCTCGCTCCACTGCACTGATTAACTCTGCAGGATGCGGTGTGTTGACAGCACAATAATAATGAGAATCGGCTGGCGATGCACTAGGTACACATTACTGAAATTAACGATCAGACGCCTTAGTATCCAAATAACCGTGTCTTAACGTGGCACGTCACGGTGTGATTATTTTGAATAATGCTATGGGTTTCAGAAAACAAAAGCTAGATAACATGCAATCTCTTACCGCGTCATGTTTTGAAAGTCGTCGAGAATTGAGCCGCAGGAGGCACACCATGACGTATTATTAAACAATTCAGTTTAGGTTCTAATCGTTCTCACTTCACGTCGGGCCTTAGCTTACGTCAAATGTAGTTCATTATAGGACCTAAACTGAATTACGGTCACGCAGTAACGCTTTCAACGGTCATAGTAAGCCCCCAGTTCGTTATCATTCACATTCTGTAAAGAAGTCATTGTAGTGAAATTAAAAAAAATTCAGTGTTAAATCTGAGGCACATGCAAATGCTGCTTTTAAAAGTACAAATGGTAATATACCAACTACCACTGTATAGAAAGCAACCAACTTTTAATAACAAAAAATATATTGTCGAAGCAAAGTATGTAGTAAAAAAGATATTAAAATAAAGATGCCTACAAAACAAATCGTTTCATTGAACTTAAGAAATTTCTTAAGTTACATCAATATCTTTAAGACCGCAATGCTTTTCATCCGAGGGTAAATGCTTTTAAATCGCTACTTAACATCTCACAGTCGTAAACAGGCTTTAAAAAGTCGTTAATAAGTTTTTAGTGTGCCCTCAACTTTATCTCCGTAATCCACATAATTTCGCGTTTGGGTTGAAATCGTAAAACTAGTGACACACAGACGGTTTGTTAATTGAACATGATTGATGACCTTAAACAATTGATTAACATAACAAGGTTTGAATTCGAATATTTATCCATCGATTATTATGTAAACTTTTGGCTTAATTTTTTATCAAAAACGATGATGATGAAGAGTGACAATGGCCTGACTCGATTCAATATACAAGTTAGATACAGTTACTATTTGTATGTACCTACATATAGACGAAGTATTTAATGACTGACTTCAAAGCCACAATGGTCATAATCATGAAGAGTGATTGAAAAGAGAGACTGCTTAAATGATAAGCGAATACGAATAAAGGAAAATATAATTCTTCTTCAAAATTTTACGAGTCCTATAATTATAAAATCTAGGATGTAGGTAGTACTTGTATTCTGTTACTTGTGTTATGTTCTTGTTGTTTTGTGTCGATTGAAACTAGACAAGTGATTGAGTTTAAAAACAAATTTTATCTAAAAGCCGAAAATATGTTTGACCATTTCCATTTACAACATTTGAAGTTAGTTAATTCAATTTTCGCTAAATGGGTTGTTCAGGTGTTATCAAAACGCAAAATTCAACCTTATAAATTATTGTTCGACATACTTTAAATAAGTGTGTCACCTCACGTAGCACTTGGAAACACCGTACAAAGAGTAATTGATTGATGTATCCGATTGACACAGATATTAATCGATTGATTCGATTATCGTCTCGTTTTAACCTCGTCTCGATTTGTGAATCGTTAATGCAAATTGGGGCCATTCGATTCGGCATTGTGGAAGGGAATTTTGAATGATAAAGAGATTTTTTGCGAGTAACGAGACAAATACTTATTACTCTAATATATTCTATGTATCTAGACTGATATAAATAGAGTGTAGACAGTTATTCATAAAAGTTTGTCAATTTAATAAGGCTCTATGTTGTAGTCACTCTCATGTAGCAACAAATTTAATAGGTAGCTGTTTTAGTTAAAGTAAGGATAAATAAGACTGATAGTTTTGATAGCATAGGTACGACAGTTTAAGGACCCTTCTGAAACATGTGTCACAATCATAATTTTAGCGATCTGTCAAGAACATCTAAAGTAAGCTTTGATATGAGAGCTTGAAATATCTGGTTAAAGTAATACCCAATTCATATCCGATTTCAATTTGTCAAAAAGGGTCCAGTTTTGCAAAATCGAGTAAATCTTGCTAAAGTGACTGCGCAGTAAATAATAAAGAGTGAGGAACACATACGAGGTTTATTTTATTTAAGCAACAGAGCATGGAAAGGTAAAGTATAGAGAGACGTATTGTGTGATTCTATGTTTTTTATAGTTCATTAAAAACTTATTCACTTACTTATATATATTTTTTATAATTAGGTACTATATAGATACTAGTATTTATGTAGTGCAAAACATAATTTCCATATTTATAAATATTAACGGGACTTAATCGCGTACGTCGAGGTAGATAATATGATTTCAATACGCGATTAAGTCCCGTTAATATTTATAAATATGATTCCAAGTCGCGATAGTTAAAAAGTATTATAATATAATTTCCAGTAGAATAGCACTGTTAAATATGAGCTTGTGGCTAACTCTGCTTTGGAGGACTGTTATGATAGATACTACACCCACTCAAATTTTAAACGCTCAGCAACGTTCTTTATAAGTCTTTTCAAGCCATGCTATGAGTGCTTGAATTACAATTGGTATGATACAGTTATTATATCAGCCATAATTTATTAATATTTCAACACAGTCTTCCTCCATCTTGGAACACCTTTAAACATATTCGTTCCGTTGGACGTAGTAAAAAAATAGCTACGAATCTCGGCACATTTATCAGGTGGAATGTACGGAACGTGCGGCTTTGTGCCGATCCTTCAACATCAACGCGGGAAATATCCGTGAAACGAAACGCAACAGAACAGTAGTATCCTCGCGCGGTTGGTATTTTATCAGATTTTTAGGATTTTAAGGACGTCGTTAGTAAGGTAAGGTACCCTCTAACTAGAAGTATTTTATGGAAGGACGTATTTTGACATGCTCACTTTTCAGAAGATAAAAAACACGAGCTCTAAACGGTGAAGGAAAACACCGCTAAACATCGCGATCCATGCTTAATTGAGTGGGTTTTGGCAGATTTTGAGTACGTCGCTGGGTTTGCACGGTATCGCAGGCACTGTGTGTTTCATTTGCGATTGTATCGATACAAACGCGTAGACGAAGAACGTGTTGTACCCATGCTCTCAGAGCGTTCAACTGTCTGTCATTGCCAACAAAATAATTTGGCTAGAAGCATTAATTTATCAAACAAACAAATGTTTACAAATAAACGAGTCTCAAGACACATCACAGACAGTTCGCAGATGTTAAACGTCTCAAAATATGGTTGTTATTTATCAAGCAATTAATTTATAGGAGTGAGACAACCGCCCGCGGATTTACTCGTTTGCATTTTACGAGTATCTACTTAGTTAGTTCTCTTATGTAGGTAATCTGTGGTAAGAGCTATTATCTAAATATTGTGTCAAAGTTTTTAGGCCTCAGTTATGCTATGACTTCTGAAGCCGTGATTTAACACGCTTTGCATGCAAGCTATTATCACTACTTTTGGAACGAAAAGTCGCTGCATGATTTTGTGTAGCGTGTCATCTTCTTGTTTTGCGCATTTCACGGTTTCAAATTGCTGTTCGTTGTATTATCATATATTCGCAGTGACGGCGCGTTCAAAAATCGCTTTATGCCCAGACTCCCAAGTTATTCGATAAGCGAATTTTATCTATTCTGTGAAATCGGTCAGTCAATAAATATTTTATATAATTTAGATCATGATAATATCTATTCATACAACATAAGTGCGCTGAATAATTGTGAAGAGGATAATGAACTGAATTTAGAGTGATAGAAAGTTTTAATTTCGAGATGAGGATTGAGGAGTGGGTAAGCCGTTATTAGAATTAATAATGAATGCTGAGTTGATGAATTTTAGAATATATCAATAAAAGATCAAAGGAAAATTGGTTATGCTATCAAAATAATTTTTTCTAAAGTATATTTTTTTTGAAGCAATGAAATTGAAATTTATTTAAACCTTTATCTAAAAATAACCACAATGTCAGTTAATTTAGACGTATCCAGTTTCATCTATTAAAAAATTAAATGAATGAAGAATACTTGAAAATATTATTTCAAGGTCCATTCAAGGGTCACCCATTTAAGTCGTCAAAACCATGACAGAGGCTTTTAGGTGGTCATAAAACTCAGCAGTAAAGTTGGTTTCTAGCTCATCCGAACTTATAGTACGTTCACACGCGCGCGTGCAACTAGACATTCAACGGGCACATTCACGTGCACGCGCGTGTAAACGGTACGCCCGAGCCCGTGAACGCGCCCGTGAACGTGAATGTCGCGAACCGGGCGAGTGGCGGTTTTTGGGCAAAGTTCAAAGGATGAATGCGCGGGCGCCCGGTGACTGTTCACATGCGCGCGTGCAGTCAGTCTCTCTCGCGCTTTCGTGACGAGTGGACGTCCGTTGCTAACATGGTCGAATGGTCAAACGAATCGTTTATCATTTTGTTTCTTTTTCCAATAAAAATAAGTTAAGCCAAATGATAAGGCAGCAACAACATCGAGATCCTCGCTGCCCGACATGCTAGCACTGACTGACACGCCTGCGTGCATGTGAACAGTTTGAATTTTCGACGGCCGGGCACGGGCTGCATGCCGCGCAGCTCGCCAGGCAGCCCGCCGGGCTGCACGCCGTGCATCTGAACATAGCATTACATTTTACCACTATTTTTGTTTTTTATGCAGCAGAAATTTATTTCATTTTTTTTAATTTTGGTTGGTAGGTCTCTAAATAAATTGATACCTAAAGCAATATCAACTAGTATTACAATCGCATGGAGTTTTAAATTAGAACAAATACGAGGGAATAATTTGATAACCCAACAAAAATACCTTCAGTATTTGGATACGCGGAATCCCAAAGGTCACGCGTCCACATTTCAAATCGTAGATATGGAATTGTTCAATTTTCTTTCGAATTAAAATCGTCGAACAAAGCGCTATGCCTCTATCCAATTTCGAAAAGCGATCGAATAATAGCACCAGTCCAGTAAAAACCGCTGGTTTGAAACTTCGTTATCACTATCATCATATTTCGTTTTGGAAAATTAACTTCTGCAAAATGTTACTTACCAAATATGTATTTGGACATACCTCTGACTACCCCATTAGACATCTTCAAAGGATCTAAAGAGTTATATAAATATCACTAAAATGTAGATTAATTTAATTTTTTTTTATCTAAAATTCTCAAGTCATATAACTTTTCCTTCACGTCAAGAATCGAACTCGAAACCTCTGTCTAAGCCACATATTCTTCATAAAAGTACACAATACATTTTCATAAACCCATAATGACCCGGATTCAAACCCAAAAAACTCAATTCAAAGATAACTACACCAAACAACCAATATTCCAACAAGTTTCAACAAAATATAAACTGAAAAACTTCTAAGTTTAGAAATGTCCCAGCTGCCCAGCTGTTGTGCAAAATCAATATGTAATTCCCGCGAACTGGTCGAACAAACATTTATGCATGGCGTCGGAGCTAGCGTGGTGTAGAGATGCGAAGTGACATCCCTATTATAGGTACGGGACTTTAGGTACTGTTCACTGTAGAAATATGATGCAACTAATAACCCGCAGTCACATCACAAGACTACAGCGCAAACTAGTCGACAGGCGACAGCGACAGCTTGGCGATTAGACGCGACAACTTGTCGCCCATTTGGCGATGACTAAGGGACCACCTCAAAGGGCTCGAACTGGCGTTGGAGCTTTGAGCGTTTTTTTAGTCTTGATTCTTCACAATCGCAAAATCTAGTTCATTCTAGTTATTAGTTATTAAGTCACCTAGCTGTACGTACATACTCAGATTTTTTTCTTTGACCTTCACTTTGAGTGTCAAGATAACCTTGAAGTCGACTTCAGTACTTGTAGCTGGAAGGCGTAGGTGGAATACTAATAGGTTGTTTCTCGGTAGTTTCCGATAAGAGTGTCAAACTTGGATAACCACGAAGCTTGAATCAAAGTTTTGTGCCAAAATTACTTGTTAAACTATTCAAGGTAGGTAATTTTGCTACTAATATTCAAGGTAATTTTACTGTTTTCATTAATTAACCATAAGGGCTAAGTGCTTTGTATGATCAGTTGTGTACAAAATATCTTGGATGTGCATCTGACTAGTCCCTTAAACAGCATAGAAGGACAACACATAAATACCTCAAATGCACCTTGGAAATACAAACGTGAGTCAAGTCGTTATAATTCATTTATAATAAAAATGAAGTCACACTTAGACCTTTTTTAAGTAAAATCACTAATTACTTCACCTTAAAATAACTTTATAAAATCCCTTATCTTCTTTATCTTTATACCTGAAATTGAAAAGTCTACCAATAGATTCGTTATCCTAAAATATAGAAGTAAGTTTCCAGCTGATAAGGATCAATTTACACCGAGATGGAAGCTAAGCGGGTGCAATTTCAGTGTCATGAGTTAAAAATATGATGCATAGAATTTTAAAAGTCTTCTTAGCGCCGCTTACGGTCGCTTGAGTTTTAAATTTCTCAAGCAATACTATGTATTATGGTGATGAAGATAAAGTTTAAAATTAAAACTTTTACAGTAAAACGGTGTGAGTTGAGCCTAACTCGCCTTGTAAATAAGGCGACCAACACTCCCGGGAATAACCGGGATTTCCCGCGTCGAGGCAATTTTCAGATTTTCCTGACGTCGCGTTACTGAAGAAAATGGAAACTATGGCTTATGTGATATGGATATGAATTTTCATGTTTTAGCTTACGAATATTAACACCGTTATTCATAAAAAAAAACATTTAATAAAGGTTTTAAGAACATTATTTGCCTGTTAACCCTACGGCCGTTTTAGAAAATCATTGAATTAAATTCGGAGTGTGAATTTCTCACCACTTATCTTTATAATTTTGGGAGCCGAATTTTAACTTAGGATCAAATTGGGCACTTTTCCCGTGATTATTTTTGAGTGATGATATGCGCTCGAAAAACCGGCTGTTATTCTCTTAAAAATGTTAAAGCCTAGTCTACAAGTCTTAAGAGCGCCACGCACGGGGGCGGTGCAATCCGTTCAAAACGTCGGGATAAATAATTAAAAAGGTAACGTGATAAATACCCGTTCATATAATTTATAAAAAGTCTTAAGAGCCACAATTTCCGACATAATCCGTCATCCGAATTCCGATAGACGGATCGCTTTATCAGCCGTCATCGTGTCCCAGAGTGAAACTGCTAATTGATCAGCAAACCAATAAGATTAGCTGGATTCAATTGTGCTGGGAGTAGTGAGAAATTCCGGGAATTAACTAGTTTATTTTAGTGATGGGACGTGTTGATGACCAAGTATAATTCTATCGATACGCAAATTACGGTTCTCCTGAATCGAAACGTTAGTCGTAAAGTTACCATTTTGAAAACTAATGCAAATTTTACGTGTTTTTCGAACGTTTAACGTTAATACTTACCCAGTATTATAATGGTTTATGATTTGAACAAGGCATGTTTTTTTTTCTTTCTGTTATGAGAATGAAAAGAAATAGCAACAAATATCAAAGCCGTCTAAGCTAACGTAAGTTTACTTGGCCATAATAACGGGGTAAATAAAGATTGTGTTTAAGAAAATATCAGACATCTGGTCACCTTATCACAAACATTTAAGTAATTGCTTAGCTTGGGACGAGATGACGTTATGGAATGTCAAAGGATCTCTTATTTTTATTTTTAAAATAATTGCGATAAAATCAAAACTTGCTGCCTAAAACAGGTGGGTGGTTAATTGTGTTGTGCCGCTAATAACATTTAAGAACGAATAATAAGTTTCGACACCAGTGCTCGACTAGCGCCGGATGGACAAATTGTCAGTTACAAACCAGTTCGGATTAGAGGATACGGTTTGATGAAAAGGCTTGATTTGTCTTAGAGGAGATTTGAGATTCATCCTTTGTTTACTTAAGAAACTTGTTACAGATCCTTTGGTAAGTAATCGTAAATTGGGAATATAAAAGACTAGTAGCACGTCTCGGCTTAGCACGGGTGTAATAATAAAACTAACGGGATACAATATAGCTTATTACCATCCCGACAGTCCAGTCTATTCTACACACATTACACATCGATAAAAGTTGTTTTGAAAAAACCAACACTACCTCTGTATAATATGAGTATAGATATATATTAGCTATGGTTTTCGGTTTTATCTTAATCAATTTAAGGAACACAACGCAAGAAGTTCGTTGGTTGTTTAAATATCACTTTCCATTTTCTTCGAAATTTAAATTCCTGTAGATTATAAAATAATTGTGAGTAAAATCATTGTTAAGTAAAAGCTAAGTAACAATACACAAACCCTATTAACGTAGCAATGCCTCGACGAAAGCACGGTTAACTTTGATAACTTGAAACTTACTCCACTTACTTAACTTGAAGTAGTTCATGTCTACATATAAATTACGTCACTAAATGAGTAACAAGGTTAAATTAAACTTGAGTTAACTTTAACTGGAGTCTTTACCTTTTCTTTTGTAGTTACGGGCAACTAAGAGCAAAACTTGGTTTGCTCTTAGGAACTTGTTGTTTTTCTGCGACGAAAACTAGACTTATTTTTTTAATTACTGTTAGACCTAAAATACATTTGTTTTTACAAATAAACGTACCTACAAATACCCAAAGCTCAAGTTCATTTGACACAAAAACATTCAATGAAATAACTTAAAATAACTTTCAGACAACTCCCAAATTCGGAGACTGTTAGGCTCAACTCACACTGTGATGGAAGTAAAACGGCACGCAGTTTTATTGTCATATCATTTTTAACTTTATCTTCATCACCATAATACATAGTATCGCTTGAGAAACTTCAAACGCAGGCGACCACGAGCGACCGACCGCAAGCGGCGTCAAGAGCACTTTTCAAAGCGCTTGAATACTACATTAATAGTTATAATAATATTCATAAAAATCACATGACACGGAATTTTCGCTTCGCTTTGCTTCCATTTCGGTGTGAATTGACGCTTACAATAACTTTGAGAGAACTCCCGAATTCTTAGTCTATTCATAAGGCGTCATTATTCAAATGCCGTTCGTCTCAATTGTCCGGTGTGCGTGACTTCACTGGTTTACTCAACACAGGGAAAAGGAAATAGCATGATCAGTATTAGGTAAATTAAATATAGTTACCGGGACAAAGGCACTTTTACTTTTCTTATACTTATTCAAGTGCTCGAAATAAACACATTTTATTCTATTTATTTTATCCAAATGTAAACAAAATCTTTCGTTAGTTCATATGAGCATGTGGCCAACTTTGGTAATGGAGTTTTTAGGCCGCCTAAAGGCCAACAATTTGACGTGCCCTCCGAAGCACGGAAGCGCTCAGTTGATAATGCCACTTTTCTTGACTGTTTATGTTGTATCTAGTTCTTTTTTTATTTATTCTGTGACAATGCTTATTTCACTAACTGTGTTTTAGTGAAATAAACTTTTTGCAATATCAATTATTTTACCTATTTGTCATTTTGACCAACCCTATTCTGAACAGAATAAGAACCTATTTAGCCTCTTATATTTTTACACTCAGGCTAAAACTATTAACCTCTGTTTCGTTAGTGAGGTAGCTATAACTTTATTATGCTGTAAAAAGGGTGTCTTATGACTGACAGTATTGAAATTATTGGGATTTTATTCAGTACTCGTATAAAAGTTGGAGAAACTTCTGCTAACAAAGGCGTATAAAGTCGCTCCAAACGGCATTATTAGGCATAACCCAATTTCTATTTTCAATAAGTTTATGAATGTAATACTTATTTGGAGAGTTTAATATCTTGAGATGAAGGAAGATGTGGGTAGATTATTCAGTCTTTCGATGACACGGAAAAGCTTCTAATTATTGTTCTAAATTACCAATATTAACATTAAAATCATTTTCTTGTCTTAACATATTCACCCCAGGATAGTACCCTTACCTTAACCATCATCTGTCCCCTAAAATTACCACTAAAAGCCCCTTACATCCCCTATGGTATGTTCTAATCAGCCGCCATCTTTAATAAAAGCACTGATTTGACTCGGTGCTACCATCTGTTGCCCCAAGACACATTTAAATCACAAACTAGTCATAGAATATAGAAAAAGGATCACTTGACTAGACTAGAGAAGTTCTAGTTAAAAAATAACATGTTTTATTTTTACAAAGTTTTACAGGTTGTCCCAAAAAATTTAATTAAGTAATAAAAAACTTGAATTAAAAAACTCCTAATTAGTTGAATAAATTGCTCTCATAAACCACTGTCTTTATAATTTCAAAAGTTTTTTAGGCCTTAAATATTTTTTGGCAACTTGCTCATACGGTTGTATCTATACAAGCGTCGTTGGTACGCTCTACGAATGCTAGCAAATGTGGTGTGTAATTGTGATTTGTATCAAAGGGAGAGATGTATTGGAATTAATTACGTTTTATATTGAGCGTTAACTTGATTGTAAATTCTTAAGAAAAACAAGTATATCATTTAATTACCTACTCTGACTTCTAAGAAGGTTATTTGAGCTTTTAGGCTCAATTGAGTTATTTAAGTTTCACTTTTAAAACTATCGTGAGCTATACCAGAAATTATATTAACACAACGGGCGGTTTAGTTAAGTTTTACTATCAAAACTATCGTGAATTGAACTAGACATTATATTAACACAACGGGAAATTACTCACTTGATCTGGGTCTCCTACTTATTTGAAGTAAGTTAAAATAAAACAAAGTTTCCTATCAGCAAAATACCTAATCTAATTTTAAAGGTAAGTACTTCTTCATATGGCACAGCGTTGGGGGCACCCTGTAGAACGGTTTAGCAGTAATAATTATATTTATCACTTTCCTAATTTCTATTTCGAAATTGTAAACAACCAATATTATTCGAATAACGAACAAAATAAGCTTTTATTACCCAAATTGTATCGAATTAGAGAAATGATCACGAATTATTGTACAACTGGGCATAGATTATTACGGATGTTCATTAATCCGGCTAATTAGTTGCCTATTTTCTGTTGTACAAATGTTGGTTCGTGTTAGTTACTCTATAGGTACAGCGGATATCCGGTATGAGGAAATACTAATAAGCAGAATATAAAAATAACCCTCTTCGATATAATAGGTAACTGTTTCACATGCAGAGAACACGCAAACATTTGTCCGCAGCTGGGATCGAACCCGCAACCTCAGCGTCTTAAGGACTTCACCCTCTGGGCAACAGAGGTCGTCAAATTTAATACTTATACTCGTAACTATACAAATTATGGAATACATGTCATATTAAATGAAATATAAATCAAAACAGTTCTAATGAGAACGTCTACGTAATATTTCACTGCAGTATAGTTCACAGTATCTTTGGCAAGTCCATATCTTTACAGTCCACGGCGCGCCTAACTTCCATGAGCTATTTGCGGACACAGTTTACGTTATTACTCTAGTTTATGTGTTAAGATCACTGATAAATTAAATAACATTCTATTAGGGAATATTCTTAATAACTCGATTTTTTGACGAAATGCTATGTATTAATTAAACGTGTATTAATAAAGAAGACGTGCATTCGATGGAAATAATAATCGTTGATTTGGTCACTGATTTTTTTGCAATTTAATTTAACATACAAATGTTTTTTTGTTTATAATTATTTACCTCGAATTATAAATAGGTAATAATTTTTGGTGTCTGCACTACGCATTCCGACATCCGATTATGTCGCAACTTTCTAAAACTTCATAGATAATAACTCATAGCGTTATTACCAACCAAAGGTGTTAAAAATCTAGTAAAAATATACTTTCATCAAATTATTCACAATAAATTCTATTTGCGTTTTATTCGTGTCCCACATCGGAATATAAAAAATATTTTTACCTTACATCATAATATTTTCGTCATTCGAATGTCATCAAAAGTTTACGATGTATGCGTTTACGATCGCGGTAAAAGACACCTTGGTCGTTTACAGAGTCGAATTATTGAGAAGGTATTGAAAGGAATCCTTATATAGCTTTAGCCAAACAGAAGGTTTATAGAAATATAGACAGATATAAATAGTTACTTGGATATAATTCCTATGGATTTAAGTATTTATTGACTTCATAATTAAAAAAACACTGTAAGTACAGCCTAGATAATGTGCCTTGCCTTAGTCGATACGTTTTACATTCAGATTTACCTAGATTTTATAACTTCAAATGTGTACCTAGACTGAATAGTAAAATCGGTGCAAGGTTTTATGTAATTTTCCCTGTTATTATCTATCTATAATGTTAATAATCTATAATGTTATATTATTATTATCTATCCAAAGATTCCAATACAACTAAGTCTTCGAAACATCAATTTATTACAATAACAAACTGACAAGTTAAATGAAGATTCACGATGCCAATGCCTGTAACGTTCACTAATTTAATTATTTATTTTGAACATAATGAAAGTAAACCTTTGGCGCTTTAACATTTAAACTTTGCCACGATTTTTAACCGACTCTTTGCCACGTTTTTTACCCGACTTCAAAAAGGCAGAAGTTTTTATGTTCCTGTGTAGGCATTTTGTTTTATTCCATTTTTTTACCGATTTCGACAATTATTTTTAGTTTGACAGAGGTATACCTATGACAGGGTCCTATTTATGTACCTACGAGTAGATCTGATTGGGATCTTCGAACTCTTCGAAGTTACACATCACGGGAAATTTCCATAAACATATAAATCTATTTTGTGTTACAACACATTTTTTGAGCCATCAAATTAAAATCTAAGTCACGCGATCTTCATCTCGGCATGAGCACTGGACTCTTGACCTAAATCGAAATATTCATACTTCACCAAGCGCGAAATCAGTTCATGCCTGATTTATGCACCTACCCCAGCGAGTTTTGAGGTCTATCTTGATAGATGGCACGCAGGAGCGGACTTGGAAGAAATGGAAAGGGGGGATTGAGATGGTGAAATCTTTTTTATTTTTTTGAACTGAAGAAGCAAATGCGATTAATATTCATTTATCGCAAAAAATTAAACTCGGGTAGAGAGAGATAATTAAACTTGAAAACAGAGACACCATAGTACTTTAAGCTTTCGCGATCAGTATACTTATTAAATTATTTCAAACGGGACTTTATCGCGTAATCATAAAATTATCGGCCCCATCCATATTTTCGAATATTTCTGAAAAACAAGTTTCATAGTTTACGTTTACGTATCTCCAGAAATTACGAAGTTATACGGATTTCAGCATTGCCTGACATACAGAGATTGTACTAACTATTTGTGACGTCATAACTAAGCAAATATAGAAACTATGAAAATTAAATGCTTCGAGTTTAGTCATTAAACCCTGGATGTTATAACATAATACACATCTGTTATTTGACTTACAGCAAACTTCACACACTTAACTTTGAAAATTCTTGTTGATGTTTAGAGATAAGGTAAAGTTTTGTTGCTTGTTCTACTAGTCAACAAAAAGTTTTGATAAGTAATAAATATTCTATTTTTGAAATCAAATGATGATTGATAAATTTTGAAATCAATTCGTTTGACGCGTTGCAAGCACATGTTACCTTTTTAAACTGCATGCTTATTAAACAAGAGTGTATCAAATGCAAAACCAAGCAAGTGGTCAACCTTTTAATTCCGCGACTGTACGTTCGAAGTTTCGTGCCTAAAACGATTTTCATATTTTTGCTGAAACAAGCCATTTTTATTTGAATTTACGGTCAGAGTTTTCTATCTGGCTATTGGACGGAGCGTGGAGCAGTTTGTATAAATAAACCTTCAGTTCCAAACAATTCAGTATTTTAAATATTTTCCTTTCTGAAGTACGTTAAATATTGGATGACAGGTGTGTTTTTTCAGTCAAAAACTTTTTAAATCTAGCTCCGAGCTGGATGCCTTTTAGTTTAGATCTATGGACACAAAACAGTTTTTAGGCCGCCTAAAGGCCTCCGTCGTGGCTTAACGACTTTAAAAGCCAGGACCAACAATTTTACCTGCCCTCCGAAGCACGGAAGCGACTAGATAATAATGCTACATGCGGTCACCTATCCAAGTACACCTCGGAACGTTGCCTAACTTCGACGTTCTATCAAAATCGTCTTAGCAAGCTTCACCACAAGCACTTCATATATAGTATTTTGGAAGAACCTTACCTTAGGTACAGAGCAGTCTAATACAGTCATAGAACAGGATTATTCTAAATGCCAGAAGGCACACCGCTCCGATTTGTCACGGCTAACAATTCTATTTTGATGGCACCTAGCGGCCGAGCGAGCTCTGTAGCCCCTACCATCAGTTTAAGTCAGTCAGCAGTAGTAAGTATTTCAAATGCATGCACGCGAGCTGTATTGCGTTTTATGAAAGAAGGCCTGAGATTTCATAAACTACTAGCAGCACGTCCCGGCTTTGCACGGGTGTATTAATGAAACTACCGCAATAAAATATAGCCTAAAACGATGCCGACAGTCACTAAACTTTGTTCTGATATTTTTAAAATAAGCTAGAAAAGGCCATGATTGATATCTATAGTTTGATTAAGATGATGTTGAAAACACCTTAATCTAGATATGATGCAAAGGCCTGAGTTTTTAAATCGAGTATCAATAGTATAAACAGTGGGAACTCGTTACGGAGGCTTTTTCCATTTGCTAACGTAAACTACAATCAGAGTGCAGCGCTGGGTTTGCAAAATGTTTACGGTTTTCTGTGAGCATGTTGGTTTCGGCATTTTAGATTCTGTTAGTTTAATTGTTAACTTACCTCTGAAACATTTTCAATTAGATAATCATGCAAGCATCTGCTGTGACTTTGCTCGCGTATTAAATGTAGTCTGTATGTTATTTCAGCGTACCTATGCTTTGCATGTAAGAGACATCCTACTTTTGCGCTAATAAATGTAGTAGGATCGCCTGGTCATGAGTAAGTGAAATATACTTGGATATGTTTCACAGCGTCATCTAGTAACAAGCTAAGAGCTTTCTATAGAACATACATACATTTGTCCCGCAGCGGGGATCGAGCCGGCAACCTTCTGCGTCATGCATTTCTTCACTACTGCGCCATAGAGGTCATCTTGCAAATGAAATTACTTTTATAATTTAGCACCTATCTTTCTTTATTTTAGTAGAGGCATAATTAGGTCTGTACGAAAATCTGCAACGTCAATTTAAAAAATATTTAGCAAGCATTTTTGATATCTTATTTATATCAACTTGGTAAAAGCATATTTCTCTAGTACAATTTGTAATAAAAAAAACACAATATCATTACAAAAATATTGTATTTGAAAGCAAAGATAAATTATTGGCGTAAATAACGAGTTCTGTTATGAATGTTATGAAAACATAACTTACAGTTGGGTGTTATTGCAAAAAATGTTTGAAATACAGCATGTAATTTTCTTTTTACTATTTCTAAGTACTAGCAAAGTTCAGGCACCCTAAAATATTGCAATACTGCTAAATTAGTTCAAATACAAATTGTATACCCTCGGTGGTAACTTTACAAAGGAATGTTTTTAACTGGCTATAACAAATAAAATTGAGCAAAGGTAGCTTAATAACAGCAGGCGAAAGCTTGTTTACAATAACATTTTTTATCATTCATCCATCACTGACGCCCGAAAACTGAAACGCGAATTAAAGTAAGTGGTGTTTATCTATGTCGTAATTTGACATTTGCTCATACAAATCAGTCAAAAAATAACTTCCTTATGGCCTTAAATATTTAACTATCGTATGAGTATTCGGGCATAAAAGTCTTATATTACAACTTTCGTGTAATTTAATGGTTTCCCAATCACTTACCTACACAACAATCTTCCCAATCAATTCGTATCAGCTATCTAACATGATTGTCTCCAAAGGTAGGCCAAAGCCAGCCCCCCGACAATCACCGCAGGCCAGATTATGTTGGTTAATCTTCCGAATTGAGTTTCCAACATAAGCTGACCTGATTAAATGAAATTTCGTTTTTCGATTTGCAGAGTAGACCCCCAGAACCCGAAACAGCTTCAAAAATACCAGCTATTTTGATGGCGACCGGCCAACTCCGGAGTCAAACAAATAACTTTTATAGCCACCTATATTTCCGCAAAGGCTCCACATTTTTGTTTATTTATTCGTCAGTCCACGATTGTCGGCCACTGGACCGTGAGTGACCGAGCTCTTGCCGTGCTCTTCAAAAAACACAGGCCACTTTTTGAGCACTATGTTTCGCTTTATTTCGGAGGGTACAGTTGTGTGGACGACAATGTTGTAGAATAGAACTTGCGAGTTTTATTTCTTTAATTGCCAACTCTTGTGGGAAGATAAGAGGTTATTTAATTTAAATTAATATATAATAGACAAAGGATAAAACTTATCGATTCGAGGTAGGTATTTACAGCATTGGTGAATTAAATAGCACAGATGAGGATAAGTCGGTATACAGGGTGGAAAAGCCACCTGAATGTACCTAGTATTCTCTCAGACCAGTTAAAGTGCATTATCTTGTCTTTCACTGTTATCTTACTCTCAATACGCCTAAATTTCGATGGAAATTAAAAAACGTTCTTATATCGTTCAATCGCTAATTCTGTGATCTTGTTTTTCTGTGAACTCGTATTTTATTGGCAGCTCGTTTGTGGTCTAGTGCTAGACCCTCTTAGGCTGTACCGGCTGGCTTTGCTAATCAAACGCGTGCAGCGCAAATTTAGCGCAACGAAACGTTTCGACAGCGCGCTATATTTCGCTTTATCAATCGGCTATAGGGCATATCTAGACATAGAACCGACGTTTTATTGTACTGGTATAGTAAAATTGTATAAAATATTATAACAAAACAGTGTAAATACCATAAATAAGTATTTTGGATTCTCTTATAACGAAGAAACGAAGCGAAGCATCAGTCAGGAGACTGTATTTATTCCTAAAACGAAATATAAATTCTCTCAGATAAATAAATTAAGAAAAACAAGATTTTTGGAGTATGTCTGAAAAGGTAGTCAAAGGCATGACTAAATTCATATTTTATAACCTACTTGGTGAAGATTTTTTCCTTCAACAAGCTATGAAATCTAAATAAAATAGTGAGTTTTGTATGTTTGTAACTCTACCAAACTCATGTTTCGTAAATAACATTACAATCGTAAATTTCTTCGCAAAATAAAACATTTTCACTGCATAATATTCCCACAAACTAAAAATTCGCCCGTGAGGTTTTAAACTTAAAGTTATGACTCCTCCGAAAACGCATTAAAAACGATTTAGTAGCTTAATAGTGTCACTGGTTGTAGTAATATTTTTAAAATTACCATTTACATTTTAATGAGGTATTTTATCTTCTACCTTCCTTGATATAAGGTTTAATATTGCAAAGTTACTTTAAATGTAATATTCTTGAGTTTGACGCCTTGCCTGAGACTTAGGACAGCCAATAAATAAATACTTACTTAGTTTGTAAAGGGAAAGAAAAGTCCATAACTTCTCTTTTTAAAACGTAATGAATAATCCTTTTAAGTTCACGTCTTCATTGTTGAAGACTAGCTCATAATAATAATGTACTATCAAATCTGAATAAACTTTTCAATAAGCTTATACCGTACTCGTATAGGTAAGTACATATTCTTTGTGTCTTATTCATAAGGATTTGCCAGTATATAGGTTTAAAGAATATTTTTTTCTTGTTACTTCTATGGCAATGAAAATGCCAGGCACCTAATTTCTTTTGTCGGTTCTACACTTTGATACTAATCCTTGCGATTCGGTTTACTCATATAAAACTATTAAAATGTCTTAAAATGTAACTTGTGATAAGTTAAATAAAAGTGTTATTCACAAGAAATACACTTTTTGAAACAATGAATGCATTCATTCACGGCTTATCGTAACAAAAAATTGCCACTTGTATACTTCTAGGGTCTTATTCATAAAAACTTAACAATTTAATAAGTACAGGTTTAAAGAACGTTTTTTTCTTGTTACTCATATGTCAACGAAAAGAGATAGCAACAGATTTAATATGCGGTTTAGCTAATACAGGTTTACTGGTCGAATATGCATAAGGGGGTTAGAATATTAATAACAGATTCGATGAAATAGTCCGAATCGATGAATATAGATGAGTGTTAGTTCATTTGCCACATAAAGGTAAACAGCCACTAATCTGTTAGCGATAATAATCTAGAAGCGTGTTTTGGTCTCATCAAAGTTGACTGTCTTTTAACTTACAAAGGAACCATGGAGTTTGTGAAATGTTTTAAAGTAGAGACAGAATGTAAGTCACTTATTTGTTTTTCTTAGCCAACTTGTTGCAAGACTTGGAGCGAAAGTCGAGGTAAGGTCTCAAATCTCAATCATTCCTCTATTTTATTGTTTTTCAAACTGAGTCGCGGACTTTTTCTCGGGGGCATACCGGCAAAATGTAGAAAGAAAAAAAGAAACGCAAAGTTCACTATCGAAAAACAACTTCAGCGAGAAGAAAGTGCTTGTTTTTTTTTAACCGTCTTTAGAAGAATTTGAGGTTTCACTGTTATAATTCTCAGTATTTTTTTACTCTATTTTTATTCAGTTAATAACATTTTTCGCCTCTACGTGCTAAGTTTTTCAAGCTCTATAGATAAAATCTAGTTTCCAAAACTATCTAAAGAATGCTACCTATTAATAGTTTTAATCGGTTCCGCCATTGCACCACCGTTAAAACTCCAGACGGTAGAATGCAAAGTGCCAATTTGCTGTTGGAACAATGTTAAGGTCTCTTCCCATTAATGTGAAACGGAACACTTTTAAACTATCGCGACTTGGAAACATATATAAATATCGAGACTTACATAAAAAAAACACATGAAACGGTGCAAATTGATTGTGAGATGAAAGAAAAACAACTGTACATGAATAAAGATTTACTCAAATTTGTACTACTATAGAACCACACTTGGCCCACCTTCGTGTGCCAGGACCTTTAATTTGTACAGTTTATCAACACAACTTCAAAACTACACAGATTAGTGCATTTGGTATTATAGTCATAAACGTGTGAACATAAAAACTTATTCCTGTGAAGCGACTTCCTAATCTAAGTTGGGATTGAAATAATTTAATTAATTCTCAGAATCTACCAAATTTTAGCACTTTGAAAGTCGTATTGAAAGTTCCACGAAATTTTGTGCGAAAACTTTATATAAAGTGTTTGACGACACGTTATATAATGTTTTAAATATCGGTAGTCATACGTCTAGCATAACGTAAATAGACAAAACGCGAAATGCCATAGGTAAATCGTATTGTATTTTTGTTCATGCATCGTCTTGTCGCGTTACGTTTTGTTGGGTCATATCGAATCACTCAGGCACAAAATTATTGTGACGGTTGAAAATGCTCTATTAGAGTATGACAAATACTTTTTTGTATTGAAAAAAGTATTTTTGTCAGTAACAGACGTATAAAAAGACCTTCTGAATTCCATATTCTTGCTACTCAAGCAAAGTAAGGAACTTTAGGATCTACAAGTCTGTTAACCTTTGAGAGAGGCCTATGTTCAGAGGCCCTACATCCAGTTAACTGAAGTATTGATACTATCCTCGGTACCGAGTCAAGTATCACAAATAGTATGAGCACCCAACGCAGCGCCGCTCCCGGTAACTTCATTTTACACATTTGAAATACTTGATTCGTTAGCGAGTACCGATAGTTACTTACAACTCGAAAACTGAAGGTAGAACGTTGTTCAGACGTTCTACGGCTAAGATAATGATGATGATGGTTTTTACATTTGAAGTAGGTAGATACAGAGTCTTTTATTTTTATCTGACTCATGCCGTACTTGTTATCTTCCCACTTAATGTGCCTTTAGTATTCAAAAAGTGTTGAACGCCATTAAAAGTCGCTTAAAATTCCTTAGATTGGAATAAAATGCGAGTGATTTATAAATTCTCGCACCTCGGGCGAATGCATTATGCATTTGTGAGAACACCTTTTATATAGACCCTAGAATTAAAAATGTTTTTAAAGCAAGAGAAATCAATTTTTGCATACAGAGTTACGGTATAATTCATAATTTTTCTACAACGAAATGTCATTCTGATTGTACTATTCTTGTGTCATGCTCTTTGGCAAAACCATCTCGTAATTTGGATATGAGATAAGAAAACATACTAAAATAATTAATAATAAATAACAAAAAATCCACACATAATTATACAACATAATATCCAGACCATTAACAAAATATTTGCAGTGCTTTCCTGCAAACATTTGTCCCGTGGCGGGGATAAAACCCGCAACCTCCGCGTCTCAAGCAGACCTTCGGCGTTCGCCACAGAGGTCGTATTCGTAAAGCAGTAACACTGCTGTTACAAAGCTCGTGTAAGTTAATGATAATGAGCATGCAGGACCTCGTTAGCAGCTTATTGGGATCCTGCAGTAGATTGCAAGGTTAACTGTAGTTTACAAGGTGATAAGATTCAAGTTGTTTCAGTTTTCAGTACGGGGATTATCTACCTTGTATCACATTGTTCCGAATCTGAAATAACAGTAATCCACGAAAACAACAGTCAGATTTTACGCTAAATATGTAAGTTAGTACCTAAGCTTACATGCCATCATATTTTCACAGTTGTTTTCGCGAATTACTGCTATTTTTGATTGGCAACAATTTGATACAAGTTAGACAATCGGGGGCTGGTTGGTTCGTAACTTCGAAAGCGCCGGAATGCACGTACGGAATTAATTCCGTTAGGAAAAAAAGCGAACGTGTGAGACAAATAATGGTCCTGGAATTAGCTATCACAAACTGAACAATCATTACTATATACTTTCTTCAACGTAGTTATGTGATAAAATATAGCGGCTGTATTTCAATTACCTAACAAACACGCTTTACCGTCAAGTAACACCTACCTTCTTTAATAAACAACAACACTAACATACTATGTTAACAAGCAAAGCAAATTAAATGGCTGAAAGATTGCATTTCGCACCCTCATCAAAAGCGCGACACACGATGCAATGCTAATCTGCATCTTAACGGACTAATTAAGTAAGACGCTTCGCTATTTCCAAGCTTTTATGATCCTTATCAGTGTTAGTTTAAGGCTCATGTTTGTAGTATGTTTTCTCGCGTTTTAAGTTCATTAGTGTGCCTCATTTCAATTTATTGAACGCTTGTCGGAGTAATCGTGGGAGGAATTTCTTGGTAGTTTGCTTCGTTAGAAGTTAGTTTATTATAAGCTAGTGGTAACAGTGTCTTTGGATATGGCCGACTAAACTGAGAGGATGGCTTAGGTGCTGAGCAAGCCTATTTTATCTCAACAATGTCCCAGGCACTACAGTGTCTCAATAAGGCAAATATTGTATCTAGTAAAGATGCAAAGGCTTGAGTGAGACAGACATACAGTGGTAACAGAATCACCACAATTTAAGACGTCAAACGTCAAAGATAAGTACCACTTACATTAAATAACTTTTCAGTATTTAGGCGAAAGTAATTTTAAATTATGATGTGTACAAGTCTCGAAATTTTAAATTATGCAAACTACTAACAAAACATTCTCTCAGATTGCAGCTTAATTAAGGCCGCGTCCAATTATACATTTGGCACATACCCATTTTGCACAAGTTTGCAGAAATACGTACGTAACGGTTGCAAGGATTATACTTTAATATTTAAATTCGTTAATTTAAATATTTTAATTTAATTAAAATACAATTTGCTTACAGTATCTTGGGATTCTTGGGTCAGTTAAGCTATTTATAAATTTGATATTTAATTTTTCAGGTGGTAGCGAAATTGCACAAGTGGGCTACAATCTGATCGTAGACAACGTCGTAAATACGTGTTAGATTGATCAATCAATTGAGCTACAACAACAACCAACCTTTCTATAAAAATATTAAGAAAAATTTTATAACAGACGGATATACGAAAAACTAATAATAGAAATAAGAATAACTCTCTTATTTCTATTTGAAGAAAACTTCAAAGATCTAGAACGCTGTCTTTAAAGTCTTCAAACTAAGAATCCTTTAAACACTAGAATGCTTCTCAAATCCGTAGTATTTATAAAAGTTTCCTCATGAAAATAATATGAACTTAACTTTTGAAGAAGCTCGTTCAGAACGCGGAGATTCACTTGAATTAATACGGTTTATACAGGGTGTGCCAAAGCTATGCCACTTGAAGCAAGAGTCTTCACTTTTTTGTAAATGTTTTAGTTATTAGTGTTTATTTGAAGGGAAATTATTTTATTTTTAAAATTAAGTAAAACAGGTGAGTAATAAAGATTATCTGAATAGAAGTGACAATCTTAAACCAAATTATTTTTACCGATTTCGTAAATCGTGTCTCAAGCTGTGATTCATAACTATAAACGTAGACTCAAGTTTGAGTGAAATCTCTGAATACGAGCCTTAAACAACAAAGTCAATTTAAAAGGACGTTGAACTCGGCAACTAATTTCTCTTATTCTCACTAACTACTCGACATCTTACAAATTACGAATTTCATTTTTCGCTTGAGAAGTCACAAATTCTGACAATATTATTTTGTTTCTAATTATGCTTTGTTTTAGTCCGATTCTAGTAAATTGTCTTTAACTGTGTGGAATGTCCAAGGATATTTCTTTATTTCTTTATTTATTTAACTAAATCGGTTTAATCTAAATCGACGATATTTTTGACGTGAGTATTTTCCCGTGTGATTATAATAAGATTACTTTGTAGGTGAATATAAAGTCCAATATCACAAACAGTACCACAGCTACCATAACCTATTTGCAGAAACATGTCTGCTATTCCGCTGCCGAATTCATACAACCTTCTGGGATCAGCCAGTCCCCTTTTAATTTGAAAGAGAAATCGAAATCTGTATGCCAAGATCCATAGTAAAAAGAACCAGTAGTGCAACTTTATAAAGTCATTATTTTGTTATAGTTGAATACGTTTTATCTTAAAAAATTTAATACAATTTGGAATGAGTACAGAGTAACCGGTTTTTTGAACGCAAATTATCTTCAAAACTAGCTTATAAATAGTCAAATCAGATGACAAGGTGTCGAATTCGTTCTTAATTTGACACCTGTCACAAGATTTTATTATTGATAATTTTGGAGATCCCTGCGTTTGAGAAACTTGGCTGTAAATCCCATGTATTTTTACAGAAAAACAGCGTTGCGCTACTTAATTTTACGTTTACTATGTAGTTATGCCGGAGGGTTTCGCAGCACGAACATAATAACTAAATTGCGTAGTCGTTATTACTAAGCAATAGAGCTCAAATTATATTACATTCCGAAACGTGTCCGTTTACATTTAGATGTGGGCCTTCATTTTATTATTTTGTTTACTTTTGTTTTTGATATTACTTTTAATTTGATAAAAAAAACTTAATTTAACAAAATAATCACAATCTTATTTACAAAACATGTTTACCCACTGTATGTTTTTTTTGTAGTAAGTACAACAGTTTGTAGTAGTAAGTAATACAAAATAAATGATATTAAACGGACTTTATTGCGTAACTGTACAGTTACAACAGTACAGTTTGTAGTAGTAAGTAATACAAAATAAATGATATTAAACGGACTTTATTGCGTAACTACCTTATTTTCTCTATCTCCCGACGTTTCGAAAGCGCAGCTTTCGTGGTCACGGGCAATCTAAACGCTGAATCTCCGCCATCAGAATCAGGAATTTAGGTACAGTCGACGAACAACAAAATAAGGTAACCTACTCCATAAAGTCCCGTTTCAAATCATTTAATATGCAAATTTATCAGTTAAATCATAATTTATACAAAAAGATAGTGTACCTAAAACATCCGAAACTTGCATTTTATTTCCGCTGAAGTGTTCATTCTCATTTCAGATAGCGTCCCTCACACGTCTGTTGCGTTTACGGACGAGCTGTGGCCGCTAAAAGAGCGGAACATTTACAGAAAATAACTACAGCGTATTAACATACAAACAGATACATAAAATCAATATAAACACTTAAAACGGGATATTTACTATGCGTAGATTTATGCATAGCCCAATAATTTCGCTGCTGTTGTATACGCTATAATCACGGTTTAAAACTGTTCACGGAAAACTCATTAATCTAATAATCATTGTAAATATCCCGTTTTAAGTGTTTATAATGTCCAAAATAATGATAGTTTAAAAAACATAAAATCATGCCTCTTATACGTGGAGGTCATATGGGGTTCACACCTATTTCTTTATTCACCATCATTATGGATGGTTATAGGCTGTATTTTATCCCGATGGTAGTTTTATTATACCCGCGCAAAGCCGGGACGTACTGCTAGTGGATTAATAAAGCACAAACCGTTCTTTCGTGGCTCTTGACTTAATAAAATGCATGAATATTACGAAACGAAAACCTTAAGAGTCTTCGCATTGGTTAAATGCGGCTCTTAAACTTATCCTTATAATATTCCACAATTTAATATTTCCGTTAAGACATATTTTTTTGTAAAATGAGGTCGCTGTTTACGTTCACGTATTTTATTTACGTTTTCAACGCAACAACATGGAATGTTTTATTTAGAAAATGTAACAAGTACCAATTATTAATTTAAGCTAGCATGTACCAGTTAGCTTGCATGATCCGTACAAAAGAAGTGAAGTGAATACGTTCTATAATCGCTTATAGCAACTCAGGAAAAATACCACTGTCAACACAACACCGCCGCAAAACAATCAATTTTGTCAGCATCGGTCTAAATGACCACTTATGAGCCGGCCTCATTTGTAAGCGCCCCACTGATCTATCACTCCTGACCTAATTACTCTATGACATCACAACGGAAAAATAATAGACTATTCTATACCGTGCTGGCCGATTGGGATGAATCTTGTTATTTATTTCGTCGATTCTCGACGACTTTCAAAACATGACGCGGTATAAGATTGCACGTTATCTAGCTTTTGTTTTCTGAAATCCATCGCATTATTAAAAAAACTACGCTGTGTCGTGCCACGTCAGGACACCCATGACAATGTAAGACGGGTCACATAGTCATTTTGCCATCATTTAAACCACCTTTATTTCTTTTTTAGATTTTCAGAGAGGACTAAGGGCTCAGGAACCATTCTTAAAAATAAGTCATTAGTTCTCGCTCATTCTTGTACATTGAATAGCTTGCTGTCTGCCGCCTGTAATTATAATAACATTTAACTTGTTTTTTTAGCATGTTCAACTTTTTGTAAGATTTGATGTATATTGTGTTGGTGGTTCAAATAAATAAATAAATAAATTCTGTCTGATACTTATTTCGCCCCTGGATCGGGTAATTAGGGGTCAGAACAGACATTTTTTTGGAGCAGCGTCCGAACTGACAACGAATGTGGACTAACGACTGGTTTAGAGGTTGGGTAACTTTTTTAATCTCATACCTACTCATGTGGATTTAGAATGAATTCTTTTGTTATTCCTTTTTTGTAAAAGAGTCCATGACCGCCAGACCTTCGTTATTTATATATCGAATAAATCGAAACAATTTCGCTATCAAAATCGACCATATTTAAACTCAATTCCCATGTGTAAATACTCGTAGTACATCTCATAAAAGTTTTGTAAGTCTAACTAAAGTAAGTAAGTTTAAGTGTTTATTATATTTAAAACCATGACAGTTTCAAAAGTTTAAGTCCTAACTAAAATCTTTAAAAAGTGCATAATCCGAGTTCCCCTCGAACCTCGTACAATTTGCCCGTTAACATCACGTAGACATCTGATTCAATATGCCGCAGTCAGTAGAATTAAGTTATCTCCATTCAGATTGCCTCCGCGCCTGGATTAGATTTTAAACTACGTCTTAATGAACTAACTTGGGATGTAAGAGGTAGCGATTTAAGACATAGACTTAGGAAATAAAAAATTAAAAAATTCAACTACTCAATCACAACAACTACTCTCAATTAGCGGCGGTAGCTCCAGTTACATCAGTCTACCCGTGACCACGAGCGCTGCAACGCATTACGCACTCGAAACGTCGGGAATATAAAATAATAAGGTAAATACGTGATAAAGTCCCGTAATTTTCATATAAATTATAAAAAAATTCGTTAGACACACAGCGTCATCTAGTCCCAAGCTAAGCGACTTAATGCTTGTGTTATGGTAACCAGATGAGTGATATTTACTAAGATCTTAAAGTCGGTTGAAAAAATGTCGTTATTTTTAAATCTAGCCAATTGTGTCAACTGGGCAATGGCCTCTCCTAAATCATTCAACTCTCGCAGTTTTGAACAATCCACGTTTTGTCAAAAATATCACTCAGGCCTTTAGCATCTATAGTAGATGATTTACACAGCGTCAGGAGGCAAACTTTGAAAAAATAAATTAAAAAAAAATCAACGGTAGTAAAAATCCGCTACAACCCATAAGCTTGTTACAACACAAAAATTCTGACTTTGAATATCCTTCCCACGATTAAGAGCCGACATATTCTAAGCGTGCTGTGGCTACTGCGTTCACTTATATACCACCAGGAATGCTATACTTCATCGCATGCTTCAGTACTTACTTCTTTTATGAAACGTTTGTTGAAAAGTTTGTCTTTACACTTTCGTGATTCAAAATGAAGCAAATAACGATGTTTTATAACTAGCTGTTGCTCGCGGCTTATTACGTGCGACCCAATTAAAATGTTGAGATGTGTCTTTTATCAAAGATTGTCTAAATTTGTACGAAACATCAAAGTCGAATCAGTGGTTCAGTAAAAGCGCGTTAGACAGACAGACAGAGTTAAGTACTTGTGCGTTAAATATTAGTAAAGATTATTAGGGATGACGATTATCCGAATGATACAACAAAATTTTGTAACAAAAGTTAATACTTACTGCATTTTTGCACGTTCACGTTATTACTTATATCTGAATTTAAGCTGACCCATTTTAATTGTCAACACGATAATTTTAAATTTCAATATCATTACTACCACCAACTTTAACCAAATTGCCGCTATGGTTTTAACATGTACACAATAATTCAATTGCTCGACGTTTGACATGCTACACAAAGCAATCTAAATAAATAATGTGTAAAAAAACAGTGTAAAATTTCTGTTTCTACATTTTATCATGCAAGGTAAAATCTCACGAATTAAAATTTGAATCTGTTTTTTTTCCCTATAGGCAACAAATACTGAACTGATTTGCTTGAAATGAATCTTGGAAAATACACAGTTTGTAACTGGAATGAAACAAGCATGAATTAAGCACAGAGTTACGAGAGAAGCTAGATGTAAATAAATTGTGAACGTTGCTACGCATGGCTACGACGAGCCTCTACGCCGAGCCTCTACGCCGTAGGCAAGCTACGTTCTATATTCGTGAAAATCTTGGTTTGAAGTTTACGTTTTGGGGACGTCAACTTACAAATAAACGTGTTTATACAAAATTGCTACTAATGTCTTTGATAGAACATTTGCAAACATTTTACGTAAACATATATCAATTATGTTCTTGAAAGTCGATTAAAATAGTATCATCAGAGCTCAAACAGCAATGTGTTCACATCATTAGATTAGTTGGCGTGCTCCGCCTTACTTAGTGCGCCTTATCGCTGCAGGATCGCGATGGTATCGCATAATTAGTTGCAGAATACGTACGCTGATTGAATCGTGTGTTACGCAAGTTAAGCTTTGATGGTAGAAAATCAGAAGCAATCATATCGGTGCATAAGATCTGAAGCCCTACCACCAGTTTTGTAGGTATAATCTAAATTTACTAGTGATATTAGATTAAAAAGTAATTGCTATTACTCGTTAGTAAAATAAAATCAAAATACAATTCAAAACTTAAAAGTAAAAGCAATTTAACAGCCCATTACTCGCATTTAAATGTAATATGAATTTGAAAGTCATAATATTACGTGACATATTACGTGTAATCTTCGTCTAACAGTTCTAGAAGTTACGATTGAAGTCATAAACTAAACTCAATCTCAGTTCGTGTTCAAGCAACGTGCCACAAAATTGGTGCTTAAATTCAAGTGTCATGTTACATTTTTATGACGTGAGTGGTTCAAATGAAATTGATCAGGATAAAGTGAGATTGAAGGGTTTTCTTATAAATATTCTTCTTGTTAATATAAGCCCTGTTGGCCTAGTGGTGTCTCGATTTTTGATCTGAATCTTGTTCGTAAGTGGCCAACTCTGATGAGTTTTTAGGCAGCCTAAAGACCTCCGTCGTGGCTTAGCGACTTTAAAGCCGGGATGAACAATTTTACGTGTCCTCCGAAGCACGGAAGCGCTTAAATGATAATACCACTTGCTGTGACCGCTCAGAACGCTTGCTTAAATTCGACGATCTAGTAAGCTTCGCCACGAGCGCTTCATCTGAAGGTGGGTTTGAACTTTAAGGCCCTACTTGGATTGAACGAAAGCGAAGTTTCGTAAGAATTTTCGGATTCAGCTTATGTTGTTTATTGTTCTTTAACTGAGTAATTAAGAATCGTTGTTATTTTTCCGAAGAAAACCTTTTAATCAGATACATTAGAACAGGCCTCACTAGTGGCATAAGATCGCCAGGGTGAGCCTTACTACTACAGACAAACATTCAATTGATGATACCAGATTAAGCAATCGGTTGAGCTGTAGGAAACATAAAAATCCATTATAAAGAATATTTTACTAAAATTCAAGTGAATGCGTTCATGTTCTCTATCACATCCAGTTGAATAGAATAGGAGACATTAAGAAATTTAAATATCACTGCGTTTACATCACTAGCTTTTACGAGTGATCACGATTTTACGAGCGAAGCGAGCCACGTTTTGGTATAACTTTAATACATTATGTAGATCTATTAAGTTTCTATGTAGTTCTTTCCTATTCGTTTATTATCTTTATGATTATACTAATATTATAAAGAGGTGATGTTGGTTTGTTTGTTTGACGGAGGCAATCTCCGAAATTAATCAGACGATTTCAAAAATTCTTTCACCGATGTGCAGTGTGTCGTGTAATGGACGGGGGCGGCTTAGAGTTTCAATCTGAAAAACATAAGCATTTATCCAATCACAGAATCATTGACTTATCCCCGGTTCCTATAACAAACTAACGGACGTCCGTAGGACTTGCGCCATAGCAACGTTGTTATCTGTCAAAAAGTTTCATACATTTTATGTTGAAATAACAACGTTGCTATGGTGATGGACCTACGAACATCCGTTAGTTTGTTATAGGAACCGGGGGTTAATAGGTATCTAAAATAATTTCTTGGCACCTTATATTTTCTATAACTACAAAAAAATATTATCGTAGGTATGAACTGAGACGATTGTTAAAGTTGAAAATCAATTTATACTTATTGAAACTTGAGTAAGATAGACTTAACTTACGTTCAATTCTAACACCTGATCCAACTTATTATTATAACTACGATTTCATTATATTCAAGCAATTTCTGCGAACAATAACGTAGTATTGGAAATAAAAACAAATATTCGATACGCATCGCAGAATAAATAGAATTATTTTAATCAAAATTTATATTTCTATCGAGGTTTTGGCGATAAAACTAGAATACGCATAATAAAAAACTCTTTTTGTATATACCTAAAACCTAATTAAAAAAATAACTTGAGTACCTACACCCCAGAATATTAAGACCTTATTTGAAAGTAGGGTAAAAATTCTGTATTAAAAATAAGTCCACAAATGATCTGTAACCACACCCAATCGCGGTAATCGATGTAGTAACTGGTGCGTGAAAAAGGAACATACAAATACACTTCAGTTCGATGCTATTGGGAAATATGTTTTTGTGGCACTCTAGAACAACTTGTAGCGGAAAATAAATCTAAACATAAAGGGTTAAGATCCAATGCTGCAGAAATGGACTTGCTAATAAGATATTCATCGTACTAAATACTATTCCTTTCATGCATATTGTCTGTCCTGTGGATATGGCCGGCTAAGCTGAGAGGGTGGTTTAGGTGCTGGGCAAGCCTATTTCATCTCAGCAATGTCCCAGGCAGTGTCCCGTTAAGTGTAGAGATTGCCTCCTGACGCTGTGTAAATCATCTATAAGGTATAGTATAGATGTAAAGGCCTGCGAGTAAACCTATTCGTAGTGGCACTTCTAAAGAACCTACAATCACGGAATCCTTGTCCCGTAAAACCATTTCCCTTGTCGACATGTGGTATTAAAAGTATTATTTCTGTAAATATTATTACAACGTGTCTCGGAGCAAAAGGGTTGGTTTGGGGATTTCCTTTATTTGGAATTTCTTCTGGCCAGTGTGTTACCAGTATTTTTATAAGTATTGTCTTTGTAAATAAAACAAAAGTTCCCTATTTAGGTAGGTTATTTTTTTAGAAATAAGCAGAAATTGCTTTTACTGTCTACCTGTGGTCTTTCCCATCAGATCTACTTCACAAAATACTAAATATAATAAATAATTATCCACTCCTGACGGAATCATCGGTAAACATACATTGAAAAAATAGACACAGTAGAAACAAACTCTTAATTTCTAAAAATTCTTCCGTACTAAAATACTATCTAATACTGTCTCTACAATTTATAAAGTGATAATAACAGGAGAGTTATGAGAGTGTATAATACAGCGTAAATAATCGACTAATTTCACACAACATGTCCAATTTATGTAATGTTCCGCTTAATTTAATCAAAGCTATACTCTAACGCAAATTGATTGTTTCCTATCTATCTACATCAATTTATATTAATTACTATGTTCAATCAACAAATTACATCACCTTCATAGAATAACAAGCTTTGACAGTTGTGGATTAGGGGTGGATTTCGTATGGGGGATGTTTATCGAAGGCTGTAGGCCAGATTAGTCGGTAGAAGCCAAAGATAGGCGTCATAAAATGTCACCATCTTTGTAAGTACAGACCATCAGCCTATGAGGGTTGAGCTACGAAAACTGTTTTTAAAGTCGCGCCCTAATATCGTCACTAGTTTACTTACCATGTTATTTTGCAAACTAATAGGCACTGGCAAATAAAAAAAAACAGAATAGATATATATGCATGATTTGTCGGTAGATATTAGACACATTTCGTATGGAAGTAAAGCAATTTTAAAATATTTACAATATTAAAATTTATGGATTGGGTAATATTCTGCTATTTATTGCAGCATCTAATTACTAATACTAAAAAGAACAATAAAAAATCTAAAATACAATAACGATGCAATAAAATAAAATAATAAGATATCAGTCTATTAACAAATTTTCACAAAAATCTAAACATCGATCTAGCTCTATCTCCTTCCATCCATCTGCAAACACATCCAACTGAGGATATACAAGGAAGAGCGGGTTAAGGTTGCGCTACGCACGGGATGCCTCTTGTTCCATTCTTCTTCTTTCGTATGAGCAAGTGGCCAAATCTGGTGACGGAGTTTTTAGGCCGCCTAAAGGCCTCCGTCATGGCTTGACGACTTTTAAAAGCCGGGACCAACAATTTAACGTGCCCTCCGAAGCACGGAAGCGCTCAGATAATATTGCCACTTGCGGTCACCCATTCAAGAAGTGACCGCGCAGAGCCTTGCTTAACTTCGACGATCTATCAAGAACGCCGTAGCAAGCTTCGCCACGAGCGCTTCCATTGAGAAACAGCGTCTCTCGTAGCCCGCCTCGATACGACCGTATCGCTAAGGGCGTCCATAAACCGAGAACCACAGTGTTTGCCCATAAAATTGAGCTTCGAATCAGGACTAACATACTACATCAAACGCGTTCAATTTATACATTCTATATCCTCCAGATTAGGGCTCAAATTCGCACTGTGCCCAGTCAAATGGAAACTGCTAGTAAATCAATAGTTATTGGAAATAGTTACGCTGTTTTATCAAGTTAGCAATTTTGTACGCACCGGATTCGACGGTTGTTTTTGACGGATAAGTAGGTTAAGCTGGGATGAGGACGTGGTATGGACATGTCGACTTCTTTAGAAAGTATACGATCTTCGATATATCGCCTTGAGCGAACTTCGCTTCATATTTTCCTAGATTGGTTTAACCTTAAGTTTTCTACTCGTATATAAGTTTTGAAACACAAAAAATCTAGGTCAGTGATGGATAGTCAGAGGACTTGGTTACGCTAATTGATTGTTGTTTAAGTTACTTGTGACGTAGTTTAAATAGCGTGAGAAAGCTAATTATGAAAAGCAGAAAAGTTCACATATTACCAACTAGAAAAGAAAATGCAATGGCCCAGAATAAACAGAAGCGAGTAACTTAGTATTCTGCGCTGCGAGCTATCTTTCCAGCGAGCTAACATATGAAACAACACTAATTTAGGAATTCTAGATAATGACTGTAAGGGAAAAAATGACTAAGGCACTAAATTAGTTTTGTAAATATGTTAAGAATATTTTGTTTTGCTGTTCTTTCAATTGTTAGCATTTTATTTTAATGAGGAAACAGTACCTAAATTGTTTTTGTTGTCATATAATTCAGTCCAGTTTTCTTTAATTTATTATTTTTATTTGATTTGTTGGAATATGTATATTTTTACTTTCAGACAAAAATTTTATAAAAATAAATCGATCTATGTTTTAAACATACTAAAAAAAGTAGATGCATTTTATCTACTTTTGAGTAATACCTTATAATACCTACTTATGTGTAGATTTACGATTTAGTTAAAAATTCGTACTCTATAGCCAACTTCCGATTTCAATCGAGTTAAATGTTAAGTAAGTAAGTCCAAGTGTGACCTTTTCAAAAGGACCCAAACTTCCTTCTTCGAGTAATTGAGTATAAAGTGGACTATTGAGCTATTTATACAAATAGAATCCTTCAAATATGTTTGTGAAAGGGTAGAGTTTTGATCCAATTATTATGACGACCAATGTATTTATAAATAAGGACTATGACGAAACGACTACGACAAAAACAATAGTAAAATGATGTAGCGATACATAAGAGGCGAGGCGAGGTTATATTTATATCGTATATTATAAACGTAGAAAACTCTACTGAAACCGGTTTTTTTTGTTCAAGTTTTTTTGTTTATTACTTACTGGATTTTCTAGATATATCGTATGAGCAAATTTATATTTGTTATTTAGGTACCAAAAGGATTGGTATAATTTTTATAGACTTTTCTGTTCCATAATATTAGTGCATGTAACTGTCTTTTCCCCCGCCTGTACAAGTAAGAGTCGAAAGCAAAGTGAACTTAATTAAAACTGCCTGCAAGTTGCAGACGTAATGAAGGGAAGTTTATACTCATCAGTATTCTCGGGGGCGATCAAATTATTCTCTATTGGTGCTTTATCAGGTGGTAAGTTGATTATACGTCCTGAGTGCCTTCGGAAATGGACAGAGCAGTGACTCGATTTTGTTTAATAATCATCATTTTAGTAGAGAAAACAGAATTAAATAAAATGAAAATCTATTTTAAGAAGTTTTGTAGTGAAACTTGAATCATAAATTTTTATGTTTTCTTTCAGGAGATAATTTATATTACAGTTGTACCTATTTAAAATAAACAACATCTAATTACATTTTGGTGCTATTTATTTATGCTAATTCCAACGGGTGCTTAGTCGTGGTCGCTTAGGTGCGAATGGCCCGAGGTATCTTTCGCAATGGGTCGATTCTCACCACGTTCCGAAAGGACTAAATATTTTTTACCAAGAATTAAACAACGCCTACGGGTATGGAAAGGAAAATATTTGTCTGAATATTGTTTAATAAGCGTAAGCTTAAAGGGAAGAAATATTTATAATTGGTAGCGTAAATTTCTAGTGAAACCAAAATTGAGTCCAATTATAAACTTATCTTGGAGTTATTTGTGTACAAGTAATAAATTTGGTTATTAGAATATCTTATAAACTCAGTCCCTGGAAATCATGTGACTAAAGCAAAGAGATGAAGCTAGTTCAAAAGAACTAATATTAAAGCGGAAGTTTTAGCATACGAACTAAGATAGAATTAATAAGAACTTAACAAGAAACTTGCATTAAAGTTGGAAAACAGCACTTTATGAAGTAGCACAATTTAACCTGTTACTTTGTTGTGAGACTTTCGAGATAGATAAATGCACTTCCTAGAACGTTATACGCATTTTACTTTGAAAGAATTTTGAAAGTTACAAACAAAAATATCTAAATTGTATTTAATTTTATAAGTTACCTATCTACATAATAGGTAAACAAAATATTCTCACAGGTTTCTCATCTCGAGAATGAAGCATGAGTATAATTGGGGGTAAACAGGATTTTTATTTACGTATACTAATATTATAAGGTGGTAAAATTTGTTTGTTTGTTTGTTTAACTGAGTTAATCTCCGAAACTACTCGGCCGATTTCAATATTTCTTTCACTGATGTGTAGAATGGACTGTATTTTATATCCCGGTAATTTCATTAGTACACCCGTGCGAAGCCGGAACGTGCTGCTAGTCTATCATAGAGTCATGAAACACACAACAAAGTATTTCTAGTATTACTTTCCTACTTGCCTCGTAAATCTCTATAATGTGGTATTTGTATAAAATCATGACATATTCCAAGAACTTTTTCTCGTGTTCTAATATTTCTTTGCGTAAGTAGACTTTATTAGGATATTACTCATGTTTTTCGTAATCCTAACCAATTTTAGCGCTCCCATAAATCGGAGGGTTATTATACACATGCATTTTTAGTACACAAGTATCAAATGAATAATGGTTAACTGATGTAAGGATTTTTATATCTTTCGTTAATTCAACGCATTGCTTAGGCATTTAGTTTTTTTAAACTAAATTAACTGACCTACGCGCAATACAGGCTTGCCTCGTGTGAGGACCATCAGAAAATAACCCATAGGTAATAAGAACTTTGTATTTGTGTTTGTAGTATCTAGTTATTTGTAGCAGTAGGAAAAGTCGAGCTGCAACCATCTGTCTTTACCAACGTGTAAGTTCCATACTGTTTTATATCAATTTACGATGTTTATAAATGAGTTAAGTTGAGCTTGTTTGAGTCAAGTTGAACTCTGTTTGCCCGCAGCCTCGCAGGACTACAAACAAACTTCGGTCGTTTCTTATGGGACTACATGGAACAAGAAACTGACATTTAAACTGACCGCCTTATTCTCCATTTAACCATGTCTTGACTGTGCTTGGCACGAAACATCGTGGTTTTTTTTAAATAATGCGATAGATTTCAGAAAACAAAGCTAGATAACGTAAAATCTCTTGCCACGTCATGTTTTGAAATGAAATGAAGGTCGGAGGTACGTACGAGTAGATTTTTCGTTATGTAACCGTTATAATGCCTGTGATCATGCAGTGTCTAAACATCGTAAGGAAACAGCTTTGCAACCTGTCACGTATGGTATAACTTCTGCAAAATGTGGCCAAAAACTCCGTCATCAGCGGTCATTTGCTCGTACGAATTTAGGTACAGACTATTTTAATGCCACATCTTATAAATTCAAAGATCTTGACCACCACGAGTTAAATTACTTACTCATATATTTGTTGTGTACAGTAGCGACATACAATGAAAACACTCGTATGCATATTAAATGGAATATTTGAGGAAATAACTACCTTATGGCAATTAGTGGTGAACCGAGATTTCTGTGAAAGCACTGTTTTATCCAAGACCCTTTTATTTTAGGAATTTCTTCAAAATCCTAGTAAATGGCCCAAGTGAAACCCTGAGGAACAAAGAGTTTTACTATCAATGTTTAGTCTGAATATAATTTTTATTCAGACTAAACATTGATAGTAAAACTGTTAAATGTAGATAACCGTGTCTTTTCACTTTACTGGGATAGGGCGCGTACACAAAACGATCCGTTTTAGATATAGGCAGCAAATTCACTACAGTATTCCGGATCCATTCCAGTATTGCAATGTATCCTATAGTGTAGAGACGTTTTATGTGTACGCACCCATAACAGAGTAATACCATTTAGATCTGAAAGTTCAGATCAAGGGGATTTTGTCAAAGTCCCCTTTATAGGAACCGAGTGGTAGGTACAGGTAATACTGATGAAATAGGGATTCCGATGGCGGGACAACCTAGGCGCTTTTGTGAGCAACTGGCAGACAAAGGCACTAGATCTGACTAGTAAAAAGTAATGGTACAAATGGGAAAGTTCCTGCGAATCCGTCTAACTTTTTCGGATCTTAGTCAAATCATCTGATGAGCAGAAAAGTAGCCCTAACGATGTATAATTTATTTCAAATAGATTGTAAACCCTAAATAATAGTAGATTTTAACAGGCAAGGTTCAAAGAAGTTTTAAGTTTTAACAACAGCTGAAACATGAACAGACTTGGAAATTAAAACTTTATAATCCGTAAAATTTGTACAAAAAATACCGCTCGTTGTAAAACTTGGTAGCTGGTTTTTATAAATATACAAACAAATAAAATGTCTAGCTGACAATACACGTTTTTTCGAATATTGGTATATAAAAATTCAATATTCTGCCTGGTACCCAGAAACAGTTTGCAACTTTGCACTAGTTTGGTACCTAACCTTATTTATAGGTTGTCACTCAATAAAAAGTGTAACGTATACTGAATGGTTCTAAAAAGCCGCTAAATTCTTAAAATGAATAACAGTGTAAGCCCTACTATACTACTATACTATACTATACTAACTGCTCCAATTTTAATTAAGAATTACCTACCACTGAACACATACATGGAATCAATAGAAACCCACGAGCGGCCATGATATTCCCTAGTACCTAAGGGCATACAATTTTAAGTAATTTATAAATCCCATTCTAAGACTCGTATTCAGAGAATCAAATATCGATTTTTGTTATTTATCTGTGGAAATAATATGATAAAAAGTTAGTCAAGCACTTTGAGTACGAACCCAAATTACCTTTTACAGGTATCAAGCAAAGTCCCAGGTATTTCCTAGTTTAAAATTATTTTAAATTTTAATAGGCACGGACAAAGTTCTCGTCATCAAGAAATCCCTGAAAGGGTTATTATTGTGATAATTAGGGAGGAATAATTTAAAACTTTTTGGGGTATAATAATGATGTCCACTCAGGTGCGAGAAGAGTTTTTGGGTGATTTGTTGCAGAGTTGTTAACTTTATAACGATTCAACAAACGTCTATGTACTTTATAATTATGTTGATTGCCTTTGAGAATTTATATTATAGGAAAGAAAGAAAGAAAGAAAAATATGTTTATTTCGTAGGACCTCAAGGATCACTCAAAAACGTACAGTCTTATAAGCTAGGTGACTCTATTGCCTGTTTTAAAACAACTCGCTACAGTAGTTTTACCTACGCGTTTCCTTTTTGTGTGTTTTTTTACTTTATAGCTTATTGGTCAAAATCACTTCATGTGCCTGCCTCTCCCCTAACCTATCATTTAATATAATTAGACACAATTTTTTTTTAATGAGTCTATTTAGTTCTGTTGTTCTTACGCTAATTTGGAAAAGTCTCGAAATAGTCCAATGTAAATTATAATTATAAGAAATTGTTCGGCTGTAAATATTACCTACAATAATTATACCGCCTTTGTTTACGAAACAAAACCCAGTTTCGTGTTTTTGTCAAAAATGTCTTGTAATTATAATATTCCGCGAAATATTTTGTATAAATTAGATATTAACTGTGTAGGTAAATGTTTACCTAAAATCAAGTTGATGTGTAGGTAGGTACCTGGGTACAACCTTTGTAGTCATTTTTAAATAGATATCTATATCTATATGATTGGATTATCTAAAATACTGATCATCCAAGATCAAAATAATTTGTTATCTATGCAAAAACTATGAGAATGCAATTTTTAGTAAAAAAATCCAATATTTACCTTTTTAACGGCTATTTTTATTTTGTGTTTAACTAAAATTAAGATCAATTATAAACTTGGTAATAAACACCTTAAAAACTAGTAAGGTTTGTGCACACATTCCACATAAACACTTAATAATTAATTATTTTGCAAAAGTATGCTGTTAAGTAGCTTAGCTGACATTGCTATGTAACCACGGGTTAAGCTAAGTTTGCGGCGTGACCCGCGCCTGGGCTAGATTCAGGTGGTTGCTAGTTTGTCGCGTGGTCGCATTAGTGTTTAGACTAATTACCTAGGTTGTGGTAATAATGCAGCATAATGCTTAAAAGCAGAATTTATGTATCGACTTTCGTAGACGCTCTACAAGGCTCTACGTCGTAGACCCGTGTAGACCCAGTGATACAACGTGGAGTTCTAATTAATTTGAGTAAATGAGTTAGTATTTTAAGGTATTAGTATGTAAATGCCTGTTAAATAATGCCTACCTATTAATTACAAATGAATTTTAAAACAGTCTTTTGCATTTTTGATAAATTTGAAAATTTTCATTTTTTTACATATAAAGAAGAGTTAAAGTACTTAATAAACTTTTTAAATTATTTAGACAAAACTTTTCACTTGATATACATAGATACAGAGGAATATCTAAAGAATTTTGGAGTTTCTTTTAGTTTTTGCCATAAAATATCTGATTCATTCTAAGCACGTATAGAAGTAGGTACGGGTCTAATTACTGAGCCAAGGAATTCAGAGAATTCATTAGGAATTCATCATTTTGTTCGTGCTTAAGTAAATTGTTCTCAGGTACTCTCCAACCAGATGTACTGAGAAAATTACCAAACTGCTAAACAAAACGATAATTAAAATGTTGTACACCTTATTCATTTGAAAATAAACTATTTGAGTTCTATTGGTGTTATAACGAACCTATATACTTTATTTTTATAATTTTTACACCTACTTAGCACTTATTTTAAAAACAAACATTAGGCATTCATAATCATATCGATTCCGGCCGAATTCGTTTCTTGAATTATACTGGTTCTATAGGACAAAACAAAATAATAAAAAACGGAATTTCTAACTTGGAGCATATTCATATTATTGGATGAAAGAAGCCTACCAAAATTAGGCTTTATAAGCCGAAAAAATAAATTCAACCCTATTACATAAAACAAACAAAACGTAACTCTTCTTACGGTCGTTTATGCCACTTTAATCCGGAAGAGGGCGTTTACGTAGTAATTAGCGGTGTTGAAAAACACCGATTCGTTGCGTAATCTGTTTGGAGGCCTAATGACCTCGGGTCAACTATTCCGTAATCTGTACTCGAGGTGTAATTAACTAATAAGTAATCTGTGGTTTAGGGTGGAAAGAACGAGGATTTAAATGGTACAGTCAGCAGCATAAAGATATTATGTAACAGGGTAGTCAAAATTATATTCGAGTCACAAATTCAATTTTATATGGGTTGTCAGAATAGTCATATTATTGTAACCATCAAAATGGTCAATAATATCTTAGCAACAGTTGGCAATTTTATATAACGCAACAAGATGTCCAATATTATGTTCGCGTATGAACTATTCAATGGTATCTACGCACCAAACTTTCCAAAAATATCTTCGCATGAAAGAAAAATGAACTCTAATGTCTCAAGTCACAGTCTTTTATTCGTTATTTATTCAAAAGTATCATCGTCCATTCCTTTTTTACGTGTGTAATAAACCATCTCTATTTATCTCTTTCATTTCGTGCATAACGTCATTGACTTGTCTTTTGTTTAAAACTTAGTAAATTTATTAAAATTGCAAGAAGACAGATTTTTGGTACAAAGTTTTAGCGAGTCCCGCGGTTTTACTTGCTGTCTTAAAGAAACTGATTTAAATAATATTGCATGCCTAGAATAATATTATAGAGTAATTATTAAGCTTTAAATAGAGAGATGAAATAAAAATCCGATAAACTATAATTATAAGAATGATATTAAATTAATTACTAGTAAATTAAAATTAAAAACTTCTCTCGTTACGGCGTAAATTTCCTTTCATGTCAGTTACGAATTACGAAAAGAGGAATCAATAAATTTATTTATTCAAGTGCATACTTACATCCTCGATTTCGTTCGCGCAGATCAGAAAAACGTAGAGAAAATTTAATATTACCGAAAACCATAATGACAAACAAACTATCGCACTTACAACGTATATATGAAAAAACTTTAAAATTAGATAGGTATAGTAATAGAAACTCTTTAGATTAGAAATAGTCATTGATAGAACTCGAGATAGATTATCATTTACCTCCTTGGAGTTCATTATCATAGATTACAAACTACGAGTGTACGTAGTTCAAGTCAATTCTGACATTCGATTTATCGTATTGATTACTTACATTAAATGTAATTAGAAATATATCGAATACCTATACATATATACAGTTTAATAATGGCTACATACCGAATAACTGAACTAAATAAGCATCAGATTATAAATTTACATAAGGAAGGCGTAAGCAATACTGATATATCGGATGAACTTGGCATAAGTGTAAGTATCCATCATCTCCACGGACCATCTGAGCAGGAAATGGCGAGATTGATATTTCTTAACGATAACTTTTTTATTTTTTAGACAAATACTGTAAGACTTTGGATTGAAAGATGGCGTCAAGAGGGAGACGTGGTCAAACACGTCTCTTTCGGACGACCAAGGAAAACCAGCATGGTCCAAGACTCTGCCATTGTTGGCACAGCGCGCCAAGACCGCTTTATTAAAACGTCGGAGTTAGCAGTCGCAAATGAGGTGTCGCAAAGCACCATAAGACGCCGACTCTACGAAGCTGGTCTGAAACATCGGGTGCCTGCAAAAAAACCTGGCCTAACGCCGAGGCATAAACAACTGAGGCTACAATTCGCTCTTCAATATTTAAATCATAATTTCAACCAAGTAGCATTCCTTGATGAGAAAGTTTTTACGTCTTCGGCTCACGGACGTGTATCTTTGTGGCGAGTCAACAATACTAGATACGATGAGGCAAACGTTCGGCCCAATAACAGAAGTGGCCGCATCAGCGTAGGGTTCTGGGGATGGGTGTCTGCGGCCGGACCCGGTGAAATAGTAGAGATAGGGGGCCGCTTAAATGGACGGGGATATAAAGAGATTTTAGAAGAATCGTTCTTTCCTACAGCAAGAAATGTTTATGATGATGAAGAACCGATTACATTCATTCATGACGGTTGCTCCATACATAATTCCAGGGTCGTGAACGAGTATATCGCTGGCAACGACGATTTAATTCTAATAAGATTACCTCCCAAGAGTCCGGACTTAAACATTATTGAGAATGTGTGGGGTAAGATGGTTCAACTGTGGGATCACACTCAAGCTCGAACTTCAGAAACATTGCGTGCGCATGTCACACAAATATGGGAATCCCTGCGAGGTGACCATTTTTGTTACAATGCTGTCCGGTCAATGAGACAACGCCTTTTAGATGTTATCAATGCAGAAGGAGGATACACAAGATATTGATTTTATTTAGTTTTATTCATGAATAAGCATTTTTGTTCGGTTTTAATGATGTGTTTAGTTTTTTAATATAAATTTTATAACATAATACCTAATTATATTTTTTTCTTAATTTCCTTTCTATTGCGGTACATAGCATGCTACATATTTAGGATCCTACAAAAATATTTTTAAATACCTAACTGATCTTTTAAGTCTGTCTCATAGATTAAATTTGTCATAATCATAAGATTTCTTGAAGGTATCAAGACTTTTATGGAAACGAATAAAAGACTGTGACTTGAGACATTAGAGTTCATTTTTCTTTCATGCGAAGATATTTTTGGAAAGTTTGGTGCGTAGATACCAATGAATAGTTCATACGCGAACATAATATTGGACATCTTGTTGCGTTATATAAAATTGCCAACTGTTGCTAAGATATTATTGACCATTTTGATGGTTACAATAATATGACTATTCTGACAACCCATATAAAATTGAATTTGTGACTCGAATATAATTTTGACTACCCTGTTACATAATATCTTTATGCTGCTGACTGTACCTACCATAGAGAAGATGATTGCTCTGAGGTACCTACCTATCTTAAGACCGATTTTTTTTGTTTTAACTTAGTAATATTTTAACTGTGATAAGACAACTCAGTCGGTTTTATATCTTTTAGAATAAAAGGTAAAAGTCTAAGTTGAAATTAATAGAGGGCTCTTGGCGGGGCAGTAAGCAACGCAACACCCGTTTTCGTTTATATTTTTATCGGGAACGGTTTAATAAGGAATTTCTTTGAAAGCACCTGCGGCCGGATTTCAGCAATTCAAAACATTCCAATTTAGATGAAAAACTCTGGATTTGCGCTGCAAAGAATAAAACTGGCAGTGAGCGAGCTTGTATTTAGGTTAAGGGTTCTGTGGATAACTTTTTGTGGCTTTGTGGCTAAATATTACCTATTTATTACTGAAATATAAACAAAAAAAATCTAAATGTAGCGGTTTGAGTTGCGACAAAGACAATTGACCCAGACGAAGTTCTGAAATTTTTAAAATCTTATGACTTTGGCAGGATTCGGAGACGGAATTGCTTAAAACCATAGTATCTGTCGCGGTGTCCCGTCTTGGCTTCCGGAGACTCGGTAGAGTACTGCATAAGTGGTAATTTATTTTGCCTTTCGAAGAACTAGAAGCTCAGAAGGTGCTAGAAGTACCTCAAGGACTAGTTTAATAACAAAGGGTTTTTTCTTGCTCTGTTTGAGTGCGGAACCCAAAAATGGCATGAATACCCTTCCCAGATGCTTAGTTAGCATTCCGTGCTGCTTTTATTTAAGCTTTGAGCTATGATTAAGATCGGTTTTGCCGCGAGTTTTGGATTTTACTAGTTTTAGATACAATTTTACAATCAAATAAACAATACCTATTTACTTGATATCTGTTGGATATAACATTTGGTTAAGTTATAAGCTTCTAGTGTAGTATGGGTTTTGGAATGGTGAACATGCAATTGAGTCACCTAGTTTGTAAGACTATACATTTTTAAATAATCCTTGAGGTCCTAAAGAAACAAACACATTTTTTATTTCTTTCTTTCTTTCCTAAGCCTCGGAACGAGTTCAATGAATGGATGATAATAGGAGTTATAGAAAGTAGTAGGTAGGAATATACGGCCTTTTTTTTCTTACGCTAACAGATTAAATTAGATACCTAATTAACAAAATCTAATTAATAAGTTCACAATTCAAGCAAAACTTGTGACAACTAAATGCTTTTACGGCAAACATGCTAACACCAAATTCAATTTTATAACCCAAGTTTAATCAAGTTATTCTATTGAAATAGCCTAACTATTACCACAGTATACACAGCAACTGTAGGTAAGTACCTACTCACAGAGTCCATTAGGTGGAACTTGGCCCGAGTTAGCACCTAGATAGGTAGGTTTCAATAAACGTGGACGGATTTAGAAGGGACGAAGAGTTTGGGGGGGAAATGGGAATGAACATGTGACCTTCTTTAAAAATAGAGATCACAGTTAAAATTTATTGAAAAACGAATGGTCCATGGTTGATATCAAAGCTCTACTAAAAAACAAATGATGACACGCCATTTTGTTTTTTTTTAATTACTTACTTAAATTAAATTGCACGAAAAATTCCGCTGCTAGTCACAAGTGTTAAATAAAACTGTCACTAATACCTGATTAGGTATCAAAACATATTTTTTTTGCTGAACGTGAGCCGCGAACTAAGTGATACTTTTCTCTTTACCCAGGTGAAGATTCTTGGGATGAATCAAAACAATGTCAGCACCCACATTGACGTACTTGAGTCTCGGTCTAATGCCCCCACTTTCCTCTGTAAATACACTTTGATTGGGTAAGTTAACACAATTTCGTCAAATTTAGTAAAATGCGGTCCAAGCGGGCTGCACAGTTTAACTCGGTTACGAGTAATTTATTGCAGGGTAAATTTTATTTCAGTGTATTTTTATGTCCCCCCCCCCCCCTATTCTCGAGTGCATACCTGTAAACAAGGTACTTGCTCTTTAATTGGGCGAGCTAAAACAATTTAACGGGCGGACCAAGTAGCCGGCACAATTTAACATGGTTTACTTAGAAATTGCAAGGTTATGTTTTGCCCCAATAATGCCCGAATTCCATAATCAACGTCCGGATGAAAGTAGGTTGAGATTAACTCAGCACAGTTTAACACGGTTACTCACGAGAAATTGCAGGGTTAATTTTGCGTTAATTTTATATCTAGCCCTAATAAAACAACTGATATAAGTAATATGTGATTCTCAATATTCTTGAGTGCATACCTGCAAGGTGCTTGCTCTATAATTGGGCGAGTAAATACAATTTGACGGTGATGCGGGATCGAAGAACCCTGCACAGCTTAACACGGTTTACTCACGAGAAATTTCATGGCAAATTTTGCGCTAATTGTATATCCAGCCACCATAAAACAACTTCATCAGTCATGAAAACTCGTCGTTCCACAAGCTGGTGGCACGATGAGGAGCAAGTTAAAATATTTGACCTCCAATATTCTTGAGTGCACACCTGCAAATATGGTACTTGTTCCTTGATTGGGTGAGTTGAAACAATTTGACGGCACGGTCCAAGTGGCCCGCACAGTTCAACACGGTCTACTCACGAGTAATTGCGGGGTTAAGTTTGGCAGGTACGGATCAAAGTAATAGTTGGAATGTTCCAAAGTTTTGGTTCGCTCCTTTACTAATAGTCTGTATTAGCTTAGAATTAAACTCGCTCAAAGTTTGAGTATGTTAACAACCTAGTTTAGGTAATTACTTTTTTGCTTCAGCCAAATTAGCAGTGCTATTTTTGTAAACATTACTGTCACTGATAAAATTAAATGGCTCCATAAGGGTAGGTTCCTAGACCGAGTGTAACATATTTTATAGTAAAGCGAGGGTCTCAATAATTGAGAATAAACAGAAAGTTATTATTAGGTAAAGTATTGACAGTTAGTTTACAAACATGGCACATTGATTTTGACTAAAGTAAGTTTTCAAAATACCTCACACTGTACGGTGTTTGAAGATCCGTCACTCTGTAGTTCAATAATTTCTTAAAGCTAATATCAGGAGGCTTATTGTAAAATAGAATAATGATAAAAGAAACTCGCTTTGTCTTATCTACAAAAACCAAGTAGTTACCTAATATCAGTTATTAAAGGGATTAATTTGTGAAAAACTACTTACAAGGAGCAATTTATTTCACGCTCGTGGTAGGATTTCTCTTAATTACTCCATAGACTTCTGGAGTAGGTACCTACCTATACTTTAATTGAAACAAAACATCATTTACAAAATCATAAGAACATAGAACTCCCTTCTTTTTATAAAACGGCTACAATACGAACGAAATGTACGTGTGTGCTCTACCTAATAATTATTATAACTAAAATCGCCATAGATAAGTGTATGAAAATAGCAATTCAATGAGGATAAATTAAGTGATGCCTATCACCAGATTACCGATGTATAGAACCTCTATCGTTGACACCGAGTCATGTATTTCAAATGTATGAAAATTCCGTAAAGCGCCGCCCGCGGTAGCTTGCATGAACTAATCGTTCGTTCGTGTGGCCAACTCTGGTGACGGAGTTTTAACCGCCTATTCCGTCATGGCTTAACGACTTTAAAAGCCGGGACCGACAATTTAACGTGCTCTCCAAAGCACGAAAGTGCAATTGTTAATTAATGTCACTTGTCAGTCACCCATCGAAGATGCAACCGCTCAGCCCTTCTACTCTACAAACCGAAAATGGTGCATCGTGACAATCATCGTAAGTCGTTATGTTGGTTAATCTTTCGAATTCAGTTAGCGATTTGTAGATGAAATTTCGTTTTTCGATTTGCAGAGTAGACCCCCAAAACGTTGCTTAACTTCGACGATCTATTAATGAACATCTTTAGATTCGCCATAAGCGTTTATAAAAGTTTTATATATTTGAAAACCTTCACCCGGCAGCGAGAGTAGTTAATACCACTTGAAAAATACGCCTAGTGGTAATTTGAAATATTTAACCGGAAAAGAATCACCAATATCGGTTCGGTTCACCCTGTCAAGAGTTCAGAGTTAAAAAAATTAATAAAAAAATATGTATTGAGAAACTTCCCTTTTTTGAAGTCGGTTAAAAAATTATGGATTGCTTGATAGACTCCAGAGGTGTGTCAAAACAAAGGATTGTATGACAGACTTTAGAGATGTTAGATACGAAACGCTAGTAATTTCGGCTACAGGTGCAGCTGTGTTTGCTAAACTATAGTTTTGAGTTAGAGCATCAACTCGATAGTAAACTTTATCTATATTGAAGTTAGACTAACAGTTATTGAAGCTAAACACAAACTTATTTCGGGCAAAGCTTTATCTAAAGTTACGACCGACCTACTGGCACGAGGAGCAAGAGAATTAAATAATGCAGTCTGATAAGTACACTTATGTCCGAATCTTCAAGCGATAATTAAAGTTATTTTTTGACAATGTTTTATGGACAAATGTCAAATTATAACATCGTTAGGCAAAGCTTAGGCGCTTACTTTAACTATGTAATAAACGGGCGTTAGATGTTGAAATTTAGGGAGTTCTAAAGGGATGTTGCTAAATAAGGTAGAGCTTAGAATCCTGAATCCCATTAATTTTGCATAGAGAAAATGTTATTTTTATATGTAACGAATAAACTAAAAAAATACTGGACCGATTTCAAATATTAAGCTACGTTAACACTGTAACACATACGCTGATTAAAATATATCCGAGCGAAGTCGGGATAGGCAGCTAGTTACTAAATTTTTTGGGCTTTCGACATATTTTAGCGTCAATTCACACCGAGATGGAAGCGAAGCGAAGTTTCAGTGTCATGTGATTTTAAACTTTATGGCATATTACTATAATGCATAGTATTAAGCGCTTTAAAAGTGCTCTAGGAGCCTCTTACGGTCGCTCATGGTCGCCTGCGTTTGAAGTTTCTCAAGCGATACAGTGATTTTAAAATTATTTATGGTGATGAAAATAAAGTTTAAAATGATATAATGACAAGCTTATCTTCCATCGGTGTGAGTTCAGCCTTACTTTATTCGGCTGCTACCCGTTCCTTTTTGTAAAATTGCATAAAATCGGCATAAAATAAATTATTAATACCTAACCTTAATGCAGGTAGGTATATTGATAAATTTAAATAAAGGATAGTTGAAAGCTACTCTATAAGTTAATTGAATATAAATAGTTATTTAAATGTGGTTTTTAGAAAACAAATCATATAAATGATCATGTATTGATAATTTTCGTAATATTTCAATATGGAGGTAAAGACTTGAAATTAGTTGAAAATTATAACTTTTGTTCTGACTCTTGAAAATAATATTGTAAGGTCTACAAATCTACTTTTCACAATGATAAAAAATAATATACGGACATTTTATTATATTTTATTATTCAAGCAGAGAATAAAAGCAGAAAAAAAAAACCTAATTTTAACTTCATCCCAACCTACGAGACAAAAGCGAGTTTCTATTCTATATTATTCTATTTTACGTTATTCTAAGAAAATATGTACCTTAACTGTCTTATTAGAAATGTCAAAAGAATAAACTTTACGTACTTAAGTAATATTACTTTATGTACGTTCCTTTGTCGTACCAGTAAAGTAAGTTATTATACATAAACAGAGCGATACGTAGCGGATTTTAAAATTGAATATTATATTTCCATTATAATTATACAGCAAGAATGATCATAATTGCAGTTATGAAAATTTATACAATTTTAAAAATCCGCTGTTTGCAAATCAATATAAATAAAACAGTCAAGTTAAAGGACATCTAGACTAGAGTAAAACAATATATTTTTTTCAACTCCTGTATGTATCTCATACAAAGAATTCTAAAGTAATCACATTGTGATTGTGAGACCTTCATTGCTTTCATACATAGTCCATTCATTTTTATACACATATAAAACATTCTGTGTTACACCATTAGTTCACCATACTGTCTATTTTGGGTTCCATTCTCAAAATGGTTCATGCAAATGTGTTAATCAGGGTTACTCACAGCAAACAGTAAGTATAATAAAGTGCATGCTACACGGCTAGGTACCCTGCTTTAGAAAGAACGAAATTAATGGCGAATCTGATGTCGCCAAAATAACTAGTTGATGATGCTGTCCTTTTTATTTCGATCGTTATGAAAGGGACGGCAACATCTTTAGCTAGTTTTAGGTTGGCGACAGAATCACCACTAATGTTCAAAGATTTGTTATAGATGTTTATTGATTGCGCTAATATCAAGCAGGGGTGGCCAATCGATCCTTAGTTCAGTCGGTCGTGACAGCCAAAAATATTAAGCTTTTCTGTTTCATTTAACATTTTAAGAAATACCTATTAAATTGAGACAGAGGTTTGTCAGTAAAAATTAAATCTTGGGACTAATAAAGTTGGCTATCCCTGACAAAATATTTATGCGACACAAACAGATGTGTGTAAAGTTAGAATAAGAAATAACAAACGAGTTACTATTGTTCGATAAACACATTTGTATAATTGTAAAAGTTAAACTCAATTTGACAACTATAAAGTTGCAACTTCATTTGTGAAATCGAGTTTTTATTTTTGTTAATTTTGTCATTGATTCACGGACAGTAAACATGAAGTAACGATAATAATTGATAACAAATTCAGTTTATCAAATAAAAAAATTGAGAAAACACATACATAACAATACATTATTTCAAACTGAGCTGTCTTGTTTTATAAAACTAATAGATAACTAACAGCCGGTTCCTATAACTAACGGATGACCGTAGGACTTTCGCCATAGCGATTATCTGTCGATAAGTTTCATACTTTTTATGTTGTAAAAACAAAGTTGCTATGATGATGGACCTACGGACATCCGTTAGTTGGTTATAGAAAACGAGCAATAAGGAACATAATATTATTTTGGCAAACCCTACTACTCAAAAAAAATTATGGTCTTGTCAAGATTTAAAAATATTATAGACTGGTTACTGTAAAAAAGATTTTCGATTTACTTTAAAACAATACCCAATCTAAACAATTTGTAAACTATCATGGTTTTTAACATTAGAAACACATAAAACTTATTTACCATGATTCGAAGATTGAAGAGTTTTCTCGAATCATGGTAATTATCCCGTTTAAAGTGTTTTCAATTTTTAATATAATATTTTAGAAAAACCCTTTTTATATTGCAGTGAAGTTTATGTGTTTCACCAAATTTGTATGTGTAGAATTCAACTATGAATGAATTGTACTGCCAACAATTTGTATGTAAAACATACCTACATAATACTCTGTTCTATAATTTCTCTTTCCTTAGTTTATGTACAATTTTGAGAATAAGTGCATCTTTTATACAAATTATAGTCTTAGGTTTATCGAGGCATCTTTGTCGTTTTACCTACTTAGTCCATTTGTCGTTTCACCTACTTAGTCCATTCGAGAATCATTGGACAGAATGCCTGCAATATATTTTATTTACAAAAAATTAATGACTATTCAACTGCCTATAAAATTCACACACATCACCAAAATCTTTGCGGTCTAGGTCCTGTCCATCTCGGCCTAGGTCCGTTCCTAGGCCAGAACTGTCCGAAATTAGGCCCGGGCGGTCTGAAATTCCTCGGGCTCCAATTCCGCGGGAATCTTTGATTCGTCGGCCTCGGTCGGTATTCATAATCATCGAATTCCTCATTTCGCTCATCAATATCTCTATCAAAACCTCTGCTTCTTAAATCTTCTTCGTAAGCATCGTTCGAGGCTTCATCATCTAAGTCTACTACTTCGTTGAAGGAACTCATTCTTCTATTAGGAGGCATAGCATCGAATGGATTGACCATTTGTGATAGAATAGGTGCCGATTGAGGTTCTTTCTTCTCGCTGTTGATTTGTATGAGGTTTGAGTTGTTTTTGTCGTGAGTTTTGCCGTTATCGCCGCCTACAAGTACTTTGTTGTTGTTGAAATGTCGCCGGCCATCGCCTTGGTTATACATACCTTCTGGAAAGTAAAGACAATTTTATTATATTCGAGCTTATACTTCATTTCTAGAAGCGAGCTAATAGGAAGAAAAAATAAACTCACGTGATTGTTTGTCTACACTTATATTATAAAGAGGAAAACTTTGTTTGTTTGTTTGTTTGGTTGTAATGAATAGGCTCAAAAACTACTGGACCGATTTTAAAAATTCTTTCACCATTCGAAAGCTACATTATCCACGAGTAACATAGGCTACTTTTTATCCCGATATTCCCGCGGGAACGGGACTTACGCGGGTGAAACCGCGGGGAACAGCTAGTCAAAAATAATTGTCTTCTCGTGATTGGCTAGATTGTCAAATCAATTGTCAAATCTAGCCAATCCGAGAATAGACAATTATTTTCGACGACCAATCGCGTCCGTTTATTTTCTATCTATTAGCTCGCTTCAAGAAATGAAGTATAGTTGACTATACGTAATATATAAGTAAGTATGTATAAGTAAATAAATTTTGTAGTGTACATTTCGGCTCGCAGGTTGACTGAGGTTTAGCTGAATTGAGACCTATATCAAGAAGGTTGAAGAATCGATTGTTTTGATCTTAACGTATATTATTGAAATGATTTCGAAAAATATAATCTTCAAAGGGGTCAACTGAATTATTACTTATAGATCTGAAAAAGATTTCCACCACTTCCTGGGATACAGACGTGATCAAATTTAATTGTCATAAATTTAAAAGGAAAATAATTAAATATTATCAGAGAGCAGTTAGTATATAATAACAGTGTATAAAATCCACAAAAACAACACTGAAGGCAAACCTGCGCATTAGTAGACTTTCAGGAATCTTAGGCCCGTATTCAGATACTATACTCAAGCGTAAATCGAGTCTCAATCGGTGATTCATAACTCAGTTTTCATAGAGAAGAGAACTGTCAAAAATAGATGTTTAAATGTAGAATCAACTTTGAGTGAAGTCTCTGAATACGATCCTTATCAATTGGTGTTGTAGTAACGCGGCGCAATTCATACATTGACTGTGAGCGTTCTAACGCTAGTGTACGCGCATGCAAGAATATACCCTCGGGCACTTACCCAAGGCGTTCTTTTTACGTGACGCGTATTAAGGCGGCGATACACATGCCCGTAGCTTGCACACTAGCATACCAGCTCCATGCAAGTGCCAGCTACAGTCATGTGTATTCACTTACTGGCATGCCTGTAACTGGAAGCTAGCTAGTTGCAAGTAGCTAGCACAACATTTGATTTTCTTGCATGCCCGTTGGGGGAGGGGACGCGGGGGGCTGCTAACCTGGCACGTGTGAACAGACGCGACAGCTACGGGCATGCCAGTAGTCGACTCATTGTGACCGTACACGTGTTATCCATGTTTAGCCCGCAAGAATTGGTACGAAATACTCTCACGAACTGTCCTGTGTATACGCAAGGGTAAAACTGGCATGCCAGGGCGCAGTATGCATGCCAGTTTTACTTGCAAATGTATCCGCAGTGTGCCAGTTACTCGTAAATGCCTGTAGCTTTCATGCCACCTACTTTCCCGATTTACTGGCATGTGTATCGCCGCCTTTATACTTACGTTGATCCTCGTCTTCAGACAGGTCCATATCGACGATCTCTACGATATCTGAAGGCGCTACAACTGGTGGAATCATTGGCGGCACTCTGTAGTCCTGTCAAAGAATATACATACTTGGTTGTGTTTATTTAATCTTTATAGCTTGTCCATACAAATCTGACAGGTTGTAGCGTTTCAATAGTTCGGGGGTAAGTCCCTAATTCTCTAACGTATGTGGTGCTTATCTATAACACGATTATCTATACAAATTAAATATTATGTTTTTATTAAAATATTATGACATATTATTATAATAACTTTAATGTGCAACTGAATTTATTTATTGTTAGACATTAGTCTGTACCTATTATTATTTATTACTATGTGACGTGTAAAGGAGTTTACCAATAAATGACTATTATTGACTATTATTGACAAATCTGACAGGTCAGAGCGTTTCAAATCAAAGCGAATATCTAATTAACATTCCATGAGTATTCGAATATAGTTTATTACCTGGTCCAAGTTGATGATTGGTCGAGGCACTGGCGGCGGTGGATGGTTCAGGTTCAAAGGCACTGGCGGTTGATGCGTTAAAGGTATCAGGTTCCTGTGATCCACATCTACAAGATTAAATAATATGATCACGACTGTATAGCGGTAGACATTTCTTTGAGATCTTTTATAATGTTTTAGATGCTTTGAAGATGAGTCATAGGTTAGGTATGTCCAAATATTTGGTACATGCCCGTATTTTGCAGAAGTAAAAGTAGAAAGCTACATGATTGTTGGATATCGACGCATCCATGGACCCTAACACAGAAACGGCGTACGGTAAAAACAGTTATGTATAGTTAAATAAATAAATAAATATCCTTGGACATTCTACACAGCGTCAACTAGTCCCAAGCTAAGCAACTTAATGCTTGTGTTATGGTAACCAGATGACTAATATAATACATAGATACATTTTTTTTTGTAAATACATACATATTATAGACAGAAAACACCCAGACACGGAACAAATATCTGCAGAACATACAAACATTTGTCCCGTAGCGGGGATCGAACCCGCAACTTCGGCATCTCAGCCGGGCGTTCACCCAACTGCGCCACAGAGGTCGTCAATAGTTATTTGGTCGTAGTAGATAGAACACAGAGGGGAAACGCTGAGTAGTCGTAGGAATCTTAGGTGCGATTGGTGGAGGGGTGACGCGGCGCACTTCACACCATTGATGTAGCGCGTGCTATTTGTTCATGAGCGAGTGACGCATGCGCAGACATAGGTGGCGTGACTTTTACCTTGATGTACAGGATGTCTGTTTCCGGCGATAGGTGGCGGCACCGGCGGTGGTACCGGGGGCAATAACCTGTGGTCCACATCTTCAATATCTGGAATTACAGGATTAGGGTCTAAAATCCAGAGCTATATCTTGAATCTATCTAGATTCTAGACAATATTATAAACATTTCAATTAATATACTTATCCCGAAGTCATACAGCATACAAAAATAAATGTTAATGAGAGTAGACTACCTAAGAACTCATGAATTTGAGTGAAAATTAATAATTGTTGTATTGACAGATTATTATGTTTGATTTGTAACTTTTACTGAGTAGCCATAAGCTAAATAAGTGTTAGCTGAACATCAGTAAAATAGTTATTTCCTCTGAAAGCCGTTTTCTAATCTTGTACCTCAATGAAAAATGTATTATTATTAATAGAATAATAAAACTTTACCGCGCCATTTACTGTCTTTCTTCTGATAGCGTTTGTCAAGCAGCGAATTAAAATCTTCATCATGCATTACTATAACAAAATCAATTGAATATCATTATCAATTGTAATCATCATAGTTGTATCTGTCGTTAAGGTTTATTTTTTGTGATATTAAAAACAG